>CM052798.1:22086157-22262173 GCA_028533885.1 Nasua narica | reverse complement strand
GAGAAGGGCACGTACTGCATGGAGCACTGGGTGTGGTGCATGAACAATCAATCTTGTAACACTGAAAAATTAAACAAATTTGGGGAGAAAAAAAGAAAAGAAATCTGAATGCTTAGGTAAAATGGACATTTTGACAGATTAAAAAGTACTAATATTAAGAAAAGATAAAAATCTGAATAAAACAATACTTAAGAATTTTAACTTCTCCCCCATATCTTGTCTCAAGGGCCCCAGACATAGACTATTTTACATGTAAACTAACAAAAATTCAAATAATAATTAATACTGGGATAATCAAACTTATCTTAATAAGTTTGATAAAAGAGAAAAATTGGCATCTATCTCCTCACTCATTTTATTTAAATGAGGCAAAAGAAATAATGATAGCAGGCCAAATAAGAGCCATGGAAGAACAAACTATTAGACCAGCCACTTAAGATCATAGATCTAAGCACCCTACATGCAATGTCATATTGAATCTAGTCATGTATGAAAGCAAAAATGACCAAGCAGGACTGATTCCAGGAATGTGAGGATGTGTCAATATTAGAAAAGCTCACAGTGTTACATAGTAAGCAAACCCTATGAAACACATTTTTGAGGTCAAAACTGGTCACATATTGGCAACTTCCTGTGGTTTAACCCAATATCCTATAAACATTAGAGGCCAAAAATACATAATCCTCCCAGTACACCCCAAAACATCACATGATGAAATTCAGTAATCATTCAGGATTTTAAGATATCGCAAAACTACGAAGAGAACTTTATTAATCTGGTAAAAAGTTCCTACCAACACCTGTAGCAAACGTTATTCTTACTGACAGAACTTCCTAAGGATTTCCAGTAAAGTCAGGAGCAAGACCAGAGTTGTGCTATCATCAGTAGTATTCAACATTGTGCTGCAAATCTAAGCCTTCCCAGTCAGATCAGAGAAAGAACAAAGAAACTATAAAAATTAGAGAGGAATATATAAAATTGTCTCTGTTTAGAAAATACAGAAGAATTGACGGATTAACTATCAGAACCAATAAAACAATTCAGCAAAGTGGCAGATGTTTCTACAACCAACTAAAAGATACTCAGGGGGAGAAAAAAAGATCTCATTCATAATAGAAGAGAAACCTATAAAACACCCAGGAATAAGTCTAAAAAATGTGCATAATCTTTACTGAGAAAAGTATGAAATTTTATTTTGAAGAACATAAAACCAAAAGGCAGGGAGGTTTCATATTCATGGATAAACAAAGGATATGAACAAGAATTTCACATAAGAAGAAAGTAGAATTATGGATAAACAAGTGAAAAGATGCTCAACCTCAGTGATCATCGAAGACATACAAATTAAAACAAGATGCCATTTCACACCCATCAAATTGGGAAAAATTAGAATGCCTGAAAATACCAAGTGTTGGCGAAGATACAAAGCAATGAAAGCTGTCATACAGTGTCAGTGAGAGATTAAATTTGTGTTACTCTTTGGAGAACAATCTGGCAATATCTAACAAAGTTAAGGAGGCGTCTTCCCAGCAACCAGCTTCTCCATTCCAGGCATATACCCTGGAGTAACTCAAGCATGTGTACAAGCAGACATATGTCCCTGGGAATGTTTACAAAGATGTCTGTGTAGTGTACTTACTTTGAAGCCAGTCATCTGGCAGATGTAATGGTCCGTGTGCATCAAAATGTGTACAGGTGTACATCATGTTGTACACCTTAATTCTGCACAATTTTTTATTTGTTAGTTAAACTGCAACAAAGAAGGAGAAAATAAAAACATCTAATAGAGAAAGAAAAAAGAAAGAAGTTTAGTTGTTAATGGATATGTATGGATTCTCTCGGATTTCTCAGACACCAGTCCATGCCCAGTGTATAATGAGGAACTGGACCATCAAAGCATTCTTATAGGCAAGCAGTATTCTGTTAGAAAATAAATACAAAGGTCCAATTCCAATATAAATATATATAGTTATACCCAAAAATAAAGTTTTACTGAGAGACATGCAAAACAACTTGATTAAATGGAGCCAGATGCCCTGTATATGTGAGTGAGAAGATTCAGTATCATGTAGATGAACTTTTTCTCTTTCTAACCCATACCTATGATGTTAATCAGTCAGAATTACAAAGTTGTTTTGGGATTTTTTTTGGCAGGGGGGAGCAAGAGGTGTTGTTTGGTTTGTTTTTTTGTTTTTTTAGGAAAATTCATCTTGAGTTTGCCTAGAAAAATAAAGAAGGGAGAATAAAATTTTTTAAGTTAAATGAAGGACAAGTGAGGGAGGACTTGCCCTACGAAAGATTTAAGTATATTATAAAGCTATAGTAACCAAAATGCTGTGGGTCATGCACACGAAAAGACAAATAGGTAGCAAATAGAAATAAAATAGAAACAGAATAGCCTGGAAAGTTGACAGACAAAACCAAATGTATGTAACTGTAAATGTGATAAAGGTCAATTTAAAATTGGTAGTGGATGCAATATTTATAGTGTTTGGTTAAATGGATAATCAACCAAGGAGAGAAAAGTAGACTTTGATTTCCTATCATATGCCTAAACAAACTCCAGGTGGACTTAAATACAAAAGTACTAGAAGAAAATGTTGGCTTATTTAATTATCATACTTGTATTGAATGTCTCTTATCTGCCTGGACACACATTCTGGACAAGATGTGTGAATAAGTATAGTGTGGGTCGGTTTAATTTTATGCTGAAAATTCCTGCAGTTATTTAAATGCCGTTGGGAAAAAATACTTAATGCTTCAAAAATATGCCCATTATATTAAGTGGAAGAGCAGGTTACCATATAATATCTATAGTTGGATCTTGTTTTTATATGAAAAAATAAAGAAATAAATATATATAAGGAAAAGCATGCATAGAACAAAGCCTAAAAAGGTAGTCACCAAAATATTATAGTGAGTGCTGAAAGTTGTTTTTGTTTTATTTTGTTTTTAATTTGTTTTTATTTTTTTAATTTCATTTTATTTTTTCAGTGTTCGAGGATTCATTGTTTATGCACCACACTCAGTGCTCCTTATAATACATGCCCTCCTCAATACCCACCACCAGGCTCACCCATCCCCCCACCCCCTCCTCTCCAAAACCCTCAGTTTGTTGCTCAGAGTCCACAGTCTCTCATGCTTCGTCTCCCCCTTGATTTACCCCAAATCGATTTACCCCAATTCACTTTTCCTTTCCTTCTCCCAATGTCCTCCATGATTTTCCTTATGCTCCATGCTATGAAAGTTGTTTTTATCTTCTGTGGGCTCTTCTGTTTTATAAGTTTTGTGCAATGAATATTTTATCACAATGACACATTATGAACATTTTTGTCCTTAACGAGTTAGAATGAATTATGTTTGGAAATTAAGGAAATAATCCTGTTCCCATTATACTTTTATTAATTAAGAACAATCTCAACATCATCATATATCCAATGAATGTTCAAGTTTCCAATTATCTCATAAACATCCTAATATTTTTTTAAATTTACAGTTTCTTTGAATCAGGGTCTAAATAAGTCCCATACATTGAATTGGTTGTCTCATACAGTTTTTAATCTATAAGTTTCTGCCTCCATCTTTTTTTTTTTCCTCCATCTCTTGTAGTTTATTTGTTGAGGAAATCACATAACTTGCCCAGTGGAATTTTTCATATTCTGGATTTTGCCAAACACATTCCCAGAGTATCATTTCATATATCCCTCCATCTTCTGTACTTCCTATAGGCTAAAATTGGATCCAGTGACTTGATACAATTCAGACTTGATTTTTTTTTCCTTTTCTCTCTTTTCTTTTTTTTTTTTTTTAGCAAAATGACTCTGTAAGTAGTGCTGTACATGATTACATGATATCTGGTTGTTTCTCTTAATGTTTCTCCTATTGTGATGTCAGCAAGCATTGACAACTAATGCCTTGATCAATTAATTCCAATACATGTTCATGGGTACAAATATTTTTATTTAGCAACTTGGATGCCCCAGTGGGCTAAACTCTTTGAACTGATGTCATCTCTCTGTCTGTTGGAACTCCAGAATTCTCTCAATCTATCAGTGATATTGTACATGGAATCTGGAAACAGATTTGAGGCTCCCAGGGGTCTGAACAAATCTCTGTAATATACAGCACTGTTAACTTGAAGGATGGCTTCTTTTAGAAGGCTTTGCTTCATAAATAGTAGAATGGAAATATTGTTCCAATTTGCTGGCAGCTGGCACCACATCCCGCGCCATGCACAAATATTCATCACCCACCCATAGATCCCATCTTTGATATTTACCAGAGCACTGGGGGGTCCTTCACTCAATCACAACTTCTGTTGTTATTTGTACAATTATCTGGAAAGGAGCAGCAACTTCAGAACCTGGGGAGCCAGTTCATTATTCTGATGATTGCTGTCTTTGCTAGTGCTCAGAAGTTCAGGGGACAGATGGGCGTCAGGGAAGCCAGATGCCCGCACGATTCCAGCCCTGGCCAGCCCAGCAGGCCCTGGCTGGAGCCCTCATTCTAGGAGGGAAAAGACAGAGGCTGAGCTTGGGGAAAGGAAAGGCCCGATGACACGCGGGTCATTTTCACTCTGTGCTGCTGGATCCCCGGAGGCCGTGTCCAGAAGAGTCGTCAAGATAGGCCACTGCCACAGTGGGGTGGTGTGGGGTTAGGCAGAAGGACAGTTGTCTCATCTGGAAGGACAGGACTATTTCGCAATACAGAGCTGTCGAATGCTTTCAGTGTGCCTGTCTGCAGAAACAGATGGCTTGGGCCTTCAGGCAGCCCCATCCTGGCCTGCCCGGGCAGCCGAAGAGTAAGCTGGTGCCATCTGGGAGTTGGGGGACAGAGTGGAGCTCCACTGGAAAGGTTAGAACAGCGAGCAGTTCCTAGAGGCTGGATTCACACTGGGACGGGATGGGCACAGAAGGGCACCGAGGAGGGACAAGAGGGGCTGATCACTCCCTCCGTCGCTAGCTCCCTGTGCCTTCCCAGTGGCCCCTCCACTGGTTGACGTTGGTGCTAAACTCTGGGAATGTTGGGGTTGGGATGAGAAACTGTTGTTCAAAATAAGGCCAGGCTGACATCGGGTCGGGGGTCTCTTGTCCATCCAGGTCTACGACGGCAACAACAACTCCGCCCGTCTGCTGGGGGTGTTCAGCCATTCGGAGATGATGGGGGTGACTCTGAACAGCACGTCCAGCAGCTTGTGGCTCGATTTCATCACTGACGCCGAGAACACCAGCAAGGGCTTTGAGCTGCAGTTTTCCAGTAAGTTTCTCTTGCATCAGAGTGGACGGTAAAAGCAGGCCTTCCCTGGTCCCCCAAACAGGGAGAGCAGGCTCCGGGATGTCACCCCTCGTTTAGAAGGTGCAGTTTTCTCTGGCACATGCTGAGCAGACGGTGTCCTCTGAGACCTTGTGCCTCTGCTCTGGGTAAGCAGCCCTTGGCATCCGCTCTAAGGTCTGCATCTGTGGCTAACTGAGAGTCACGGCGTACCTGTTACAATACTTCCAAAATGTAAACACCGAGACGACCAAACAAAGCCTTTCCTAATCAAGGCACTTTTTATAGAAGGTTCGGCTACAGCCAGATGTAAAACATGCAAACACTAATGTGTAATTATGTTCTTTTGCACTACTCCCTAAAGACTTCAGTCTTTTTTTTTTTAATTTAATTTAATTTTTTCGGTGTTCCAAGATTCATTGTTGGTTTTTTTTAATTGTTATTAGTCTTGATTCTTTCGATTCTTTCCATCTTTCGTGCTCTTAGCTTTGACTTTTACTCCCGTGATTTCAGAAACGGAAAGCACCAGGTTCGTACACAGTCCCAGGGCACTTGGGATTATATCTCCACACGGGGGCTTCACGGCCCTTTGTTCATTGATTTGAGCTCCTGTACTTGCCCAGGAGATGCCGAGAAATGTGCTTTTCTAGGTTGTTTTCAAATCTGATGAGTATCCATCAGCTGATAAATGGATAAACAAAATGTGATGTATCTATTCCATATAACAGAATGTTACTCAGCGCTCAAAAAGAAAGAAAACACTAATCCATGCAGCACCGTGGATGAACCTTGAAAACACTGCCAAGTGAAGGACGCCAGTCACAAAGTCCCCATGTTCTATGATTTATTTATATGAACTGTCCGGAGTAGGCAAACCCATAGAGAAAGAGAGGAAATCAGTGGTTACCAAGGGCAAGGGGGGGCATGTGTGTAGGCTTTCTCTAAAAGTGGCTAAAAGGCCCTGCAGTTGATTGTGATGATAGTTGCACACCTCTAGAAATGCACTAAAAGGCACTGCATCAAACACTCCATATGGGTGAGTGTTTGACACGTGAATTATATCTCAATTAAGCTGTTAGAAAACCAGTAAATCCACCCAAGATTCCTCTTGCCTGCACCCCAGGCCGTGTGGCCTAGGGGTCTGTGACTGGCACAGGGAAGAGGACTGAATAAAGTTGCATGTGAATTCCATCTCCATCATCTGGGAATGCGTGACTTTGGAACGATTCACTGAACCAGGCCGGTGTTCTCGGTCGTTACCCCTCCCGACAAGACCCGTGTGGACAAGGAACGTGAAGTGCCGCGTAGCAGGCGCTCTGTAGAGACATTCTGCATAAGCCTTCCGCAGCTCTTCTCAATAGACCGTACTCAGAATGTAACTGAACTCTGAAACATGCATTTGAAGGGACCATTTCCCTATTACACGATCCGATCAGAATGTCCCAGCGAGCCAAACGGAAAGAGCAGCCCTACTAACAAAATGCTCTGGGGGTCTGTAGTGTAAAGAAGGGCCACATGTACCCCAATGTTCACAGCAGCAATGGCCACAATCACCAAACTATGGAAAGAGCCAAGATGCACCTCAACAGATGAATGGATAAAGAAGATCTGGTCCATTCATACAATGGAATATTATGCCTCCAGCAGGAAGGATGAATACCCAACTTTTATATCAACATGGATAGGACTGGAGGATATTATGCTGAGTGAAATAAGTCAAGCAGAGAAAGTCAATTATCATATGGTTTCACTTACGTGTGGAGTATAAGGAATAACATGGAGGACATTAGGGGAAGGAAAGGAAGGGTGAATTGGGGGAAATCAGAGGGGGAGATGAAGCATGAGAGACTGTGGACTCTGAGAAACAAACTGAGGGTTTTGGAGGGGAGGGGGTGGAGGGGTTGGATGAGCCTCGTGGTGGGTATTGAAGAGGGCACGTATTGCATGGAGCACTGGGTGTGGTGCATAAACTATGAATCTTGGGACACTGAAAAAATTAAATTAAAAAAAAATTTTAAGTGCTCTGGGGGTAAATAAAGGAAATAGAAAACCCAGACCCTATGTCTGGAAACTTATTAAAAGCTGTTTTGGGAGAAAGAGCTGGAGTCATTTCCATACAGCAGCCTGGAGCAAATCCTGTGCCCTGCACCTCTCCTGAGCACAGCCATGTGGGGCCCCTCTGAGTGGTGAGGCTAGCAGAAGCCAGGGGCACATGCCTGGTGGCTTCCTCGAGGACACAGGCTTCACACTGAGGGAGGAAAGGGCGTGTGGCTGCTGCCACGGCGGGTCTTGCTTACCCTCTCCTCTCTTCTTTTTGGCAGGTTTTGAACTCATCAAGTGCGAGGATCCAGGAACCCCCCAGTTTGGCTACAAGGTTCACGATGGAGGCCATTTTGCCGGAAGTTCTGTGTCCTTCAGCTGTGACCCAGGGTACAGCCTGCGGGGCAGTGAGGAGCTGCTGTGTCTGAGTGGGGAGCGCAGGACCTGGGACCGGCCTCTCCCCACCTGTGTCGGTAGGAGGCCTCTTGCTCTTCGAGTGACCACTTGGGCACCCCTCAGTCCCAGGCCCCCAGCTCTGGTCTCGTGAAGGCTCTCCCCTCTCCCGTTGGACCCTGCACTCCAGGACCTTGCGGCTGCCTAGCTGGACTGAGTGCCACTATTCACAGGAGCCAACCCTCGCCCTGCCCCCCTTCTCCGTTCCCTCATTTTCACACCTCATTCCCCCTGTGCAGCTGCACACTCAGGTGGGGGGCTTGCCATGTCACACGTTGAGCCACATGGGACCATGGCCAAGTGGTGAGAGACTTCAGAACTGTAATGCTGGTGACAGAGGAAAGGCAGGAGCATCAAGTAGGAAGAGGTGGAGCACTGGCCTGGGTTCCCAGAGGTTCTGCAACACCCAGACTCAAACAAGCCTCCGACTCACTCTGGGCCTCAGTTTCCCCATAAGCAAAATGGGGCTTATGCTCCCTTTTCTGGGGGAAGCTGGAAGAAAGAGGAAGACAGTGAGCTAGCATCTACCTCATTCTTGAGAAAGAATATAATAACGAACAAGCACCTTCTTAAGCCTATGGTGCTTCCAGAAGGTCAGCAGAGGCTGTCTCTAAGCTTTCTCCATGTGTCATAGGACGAGAGAAGCCTGGTCCAAGGCAGGAGCATGACGTAGGCAGAACCTGTCATTCCGTCACTCGCTTCCTCTCTCACCACCCACCTCGCTGCACCTGTTACCCTCCCTGCAGGTCAGGGTTCCCACCACACCGCTCTGTCCGGCTCTCCATCCCTGAACCCCAGGCCTTTCCCTCTGTCCCCTTCCCCTGGGGCACAACTTCAGCAGGTGTGTTGTATAGCACCCCCTAATCTTGTAAGAACAAAACATCTACCAGGAAACCACTTAAGAACCTACCAAGCACCACACGCCAGGATTGGTGCAGTTATATGTTTGGGTATGTGCAGAAGCAGAGAAATTTAAAAAGAAAGAATAAAGCATTTTCCCCCTGCCCTTGGGGAGCCCAGAGCCTAGCAAGGCAAATAGACACATAAACAGATAATTATAATACGAGATAAGCACTGTGCAAAGAGTTATGGGCAAAGTGTTGGGGAAATACGGGCAAGTTTTGCACAGACTTTAAAGGGTGGGTAAGAATCCGCCAGCAGGAGGTGGAAGGGGGCTAGGCTTCTAGCCGGAGCGTGTGTGCGTGAGGGCTGGAGGGGTGAACCAGCATGGTGGGTATTGGTAATGGCCAATACTCTTTTCCCCCAGACAATTTCATGTCAACAGGATGTTCAGCACTAAGACACAACAGAGGGCCTGAGGGAGAGGATTTTAAGCCTAACGGTGGACAGACCAGCAGGGTGACCTCTAAGTAGCCTGGAGAGTCCTCCCCTCCCTCTGTGCTTAAGATCGGCCCAGTGGGCAGGCACGCCCCATCCCTTTCTCCCTGCACCCCTGTTTTTGTCCCCTGCTTTCATTCGTGTGCCAGACCCTATGCTGGGCCCTAGCAACCTTGGCAGGGGCGGAGCCCAGGCCCGCGAGGGGGACCCGTGCATAAATGGACGACGGGCAAGCTAGAGCAAGTGAAATAGGAAGGAGATGATTCACGTTACAGCACGGTCACGTGTTTTGCCGGAAGGATTCGCTGTAAGGTGGTTCTGAATATCAGATGTGCCAGTTGGGCTGAACTCAGCGGATCCACTCAAGCAGTGCTAGTAAGGAAACTTATTTTGACCCTCGGAGGTTTCCCCACTGAGACGCCCGCGGGCCCCACACAGAGGAGTGAAGCTGCGTATTTGGGGTGGCAGGCGAATATTTTTACTTATGTCGTGTTGTGGTGGACTTTATCACAGTCCCGCAGAAATGACCACTATGGCTTAAAGCATCCCAAGGCTTTCTTCATTGATGAGTGGACCCTGCGGCCCAAATGAGGCAGCCAAGGCTCTAAGGATGGGAAGAAGGGCAAAGAGCAGAAAGAGGAGAGGCTTCCGGTCTTAGCAGTGCATCTGCAGCTTGCTGGCCTCTGGGCTCCTCCCACCCACGTGTCAGCCCTCAGATGTTGGGTCCATCGGGAAAAGAGCAGTAGAGTCCATAAGGAAGAGCCCCCCGCCCCCATGCTGCTGCTTCTGAACACTCACCTTGAGGGGAGCTGGAGGGGCTTCTCCATCTGGAATAGGGAAGGAAGCTCTAGCCAAGGGCATGGTTTATGTTCCACCACCTCTCTACTTATTTGTGGGGCCAGACAAGCTCCCTTTCCCCAGCTCACGGTCCGTCCTCTTGCCCACACGCACTCCCCGACGTGGCCCACTCAGCTCTGAGTCCTTCAAGCACCTCCTGTCCCAGCAGCACACTGCGGGGACTTGTGACAAGGCGTGAGCAAAGGATCTGGTCTCAGGAGCAGGCTTCCTGGCGGGGTGCCTCCTTCCCGACCCTGCCGTTGTGGTCCTCTCTGGAGCCATGGGGCTCTCGAGATGCTTAATGAAGGTGACAGCCAATCTCCTACCTGCGACGTTGAGCCCATCTTCTTGAGTTTCCTCTAGGACTTTGCTCAATCATTCCGTTTCCTAAAAAACACTGCAATTAATCTCCTGCTCTTCATTTTCACTCATGCTCCCTTGACTCAGACCTTTACAGTAATTTTCCCAGGAAGCAGTAAGTGTCGCTTATTCATCTGATCATCCATGTATCTCCCCATTGCGTAAACACGTTACTAAAATGTCTGTAACGTGCCAAGCACTGCAGTGGCACCGGGTGTGCAAATAGGAGTAGGACGGGGACCCTGCTGCCAAGGTGTTTAGAGTCTTGTGCAGGAGATAGACATGACTGCAACGCGGCACACGTGTTGTGATAAAAACCTGCTCATGTTAAATCGGAGACACAAGGGGGAACAGAGGCAACTCTACCCGGGAAGGGAGGCCCACAAAAGGTCCCCCAGGGAAGATGTTTTCAGGCTGTCAGGCCACATGGAGGCATGAAGAGGCCTCGTGTTCCTGCTTGTAGCATTCATGAGGCTTAACTGGACTGAGGGGTGTCAGGAGGGACCCCAAGAGGCCAAAGGGAGCCCCTCCGGAGCTTGCACTTCATTCCAGGAAGAAAGGTTTGGAGCAAGCAGTGACCTGGTCAGTTTGCATTCTAGAAAGGTCCATCTGGTAGCACCGCTGGGGGGAGAGTGGGCAACTGTGCCACCCCAGAGATGGCCAGGGCCTCGGCCAGGACTCTAGCAACAGGGCCGTGGGGCACCGATGTGACAGACGCCCCAGAGGTTCAGGGGCTGGGTCTCGGAGGCAGATCACATGTGGGGAGGAAGAAGGCCCAAGGATCCCCAGCTCTGACCTGGGTGACTAGGTGCCGCAGCGGGGAGTGCACACCTCTGCACTGGTCCCCTCCTCCAGCTCCACCCCTCCGTGCCCTTCAGGCTGCTCCCAGAGTGCACTTCCTAGCGGACGAAGTTCACTAGCAGGTAAGGGGACCAGGTCGTCCCCCAACAGAGTGCACAGACACTCTGAGTACGCGGCCTCACGCACGGCGCCCTGGGATGTCCGACGCTGGGCCAGCTTCAAGGCCCTGTCTCCCCGGCCCCCGTCCGCCACACTGTTGCCCACCGCCAGGACGTTTGCCCTTTCTCTTCTCTCCTGCTGTGCCCCCCACGCCTCCCCTGCCACCCAGCCAGCCTGATCCACTCCTGCTCCTCCTTCACGACCCCCCCGTGCCCCATGCGAGGGGAAGTAGCCGCTTCCCCTCTAAGCTGTCACCTACCACCAGTGTGCCTCTGTTGGGGCCGGCGGCGGCTGTCTCCTCCCCTAGACCGCGAGCCCTCGGGAGGAAGGATGCAGTGTCTGGCTTACCTCCGTATTCCTGGCACCCTGCACAGGCCCCGTGGCTGAAGGCGCGGGTTCGAGTATCTGCGCCCTGCCGGGGAGGCTTCAAGGAATTTGGGCGCAGAGTAGGCTGTCAGCCCTCGACCCAGGGACTTTTTTTTTAATGGCTTTATTGAGATATAATTCACATCCCATACACTTCAGCCCTTTAAAGTGTACAACTCAGTGCTTTTTAGTCTATTGCCAGGGCTTTGCAACTGTCACCACAATCAGATTTTGAACATCCTGTCCCCCCAAAAGAAGCCCTGCCCCCATGAGCGGTCCCTTCTGCCTGCCCACCCCCTCCAGGCCCTGGCAGCCTCCACTGTACTTTCCGTGTCTACAGATTGTTCTGTTTCGGACACTGTATACACACCGAATCATAGAATACCTCTGGAGGCTGGCTTCTTTAACCTAGCATCATGTTTCAAGTCCATTCCTGTTGCAGCGGATAGTAGTCCTTCATCCTTTTTTATGATCGAATCCTATTCCATCGTACGGATTACACCATATTGGTCCGTCCATCCATCGGCCGATGGACATTTGGGTTGTTTCCATCTTTGGGCCGTTAGGCGTCACGCTGCTGTGAGCATTTTTGTGTGAACGTATGCTTTCCTTCTCCTGGGTCTGTGCCTGCTGGTAGAATTGCAGGGTCCTATAGCGACGACGTCCAACATGTTGAGGAACTAAAAACCCGTTTCCCAAAGCGACTGCCCTGTGTTGCCTTCCTACCAGCAAACGTGTACAGGTCCCACTTCCACCACATCCTCACCGACACTTGTCCTGTCTGGCTTTTTGATCGCAGCCACCCCTGTGGACATGAGGCGCCCTCACTGTGGATTTCATTTGCATTTCCCTGACGACTAATGATGTTGATTCCACATGATCTTTTCATGTGGTTGCCGACATTTGCATACCTTCTTTGAAGAAATGTCTGTTCAGATGCTTTGCCCGTTGTTTAATCGGGCTGTTTATCTTTTCATTGTTAAGTTGTCGGGGTTCTTTGTAGATCGTGGATTCGAGCTGCATCCGGGGGCCCTTCTATATGCTGTGCTCGGTCACCTGGAGGGAACTTGGACCTATTGACAAGAGGAGACCCTGAGCCCCTGCTGGCCATGCAGGCCACCCCATAAAGCTCACTTTTCTGGGATTTCTTTCAGCCGAGTGTGGAGGGACAGTGAAAGGAGAGGTGTCGGGGCAGGTGCTGTCACCCGGATATCCAGCTCCGTATGAACACAATCTCAACTGCATCTGGACCATCGAGGCCGATGCTGGCTGCACCATCGGGTGAGTGTCACAGCTGGCAAAGTCCCCGTTGCCGGCCATTCAGGAGCGTCGTCACCAGCATCATCGCCGGGCCCCTTGGCTGGTGGCTGACCCTGCCCTCCTCACCTGGAGTCCCTTGTGATCAGCAGTGGTCGCTGGGCCCCCGGCTCAGGCTGGGGCCCGTGGAAAAGCTGGAGAGGCCAGCCTCAGCCTCACAGGGCTGCCGTCCAAGTTCAGACAACCCTCTGGCCTCGATGGCATAGTCACGGCAGAGTAGCCGAGGGCAGAGCTGGAGGTCATACAGACCCCAGCAGGAATCTCCTCCCTGCCACCTGCTGTTTGCAGGACTTTGGGCACAGCCCTTATTTGCTGTTATAGTAGCAGCGTCTCGGGGGAAAGCACTTAAATGGGACAGCATGTGCAAGGCACCCAGCATTGTCCCGGGAACATGGCAAATATCTAGGAACGCTTCCATGATTATTTCTCGAACAGTGGTGTCAGCTCAGAGCAGTATGATCCCAGATTGTTTCCTGTTCTCAGTTTCCTCATCTGTAAAGTGAGAGCAAAAATGCTGGTGTTCGAGGGTTGCAGAGGGAGTAATCACAAACACCCAGCAGTGTCTGATACTTCGCACATACTCCCTCAAAATAGAACTTCCTTTCCGTACAAGCATCTGACCAGCAGGAATTATTTACGGGAGATCCAGAAAGTCAGAGGAGAAAGGAACGTCACCATTTACCCAGCCCAGAGCCTGGCACATCTATCCTCTTCCTGTCAGTTCTTCACTAATAGGAAGTGCTAATAATAAATAGACATTGTTCTCAGTCTCATTTTATAGATGAGAACACTGAGATCCCAAGGGAATGTGCAGCGTGTCTCCGTTCACACAGCGAGTCCCACAGAAAGCTGGGATGTGAACCCAGGTTTTTCTGAATCTTTGCGGCTGTTCCCACTGCTGGCAAAGCTGGGCCTTGCTTGAGCTGTGGTTCTGATGAGCTGTGAGGAAAGGAGCAGGATGAAGGAGCATGTGGCAGGATGAGCAGAGGTCTGGAAGGAGGATCGAAAGGCAATTGGAGAGGAGACAGAGTCTGGCTGGAGAGGGGGAGGCATGTGGACAAGGAATGGGAGGTAGAGAGAGTTGAAGTACAGTGTGGTCATGGAGGATTGTAAATGCCAGCAGACAAGAGGGAGCCATGGTAGGTTCTTGAGCAGGGTTGTCCCACCAGGGTCATTTACAGTGGAGAGAGCTCATGGGAAGAAAACTGGTCAGGAGTCTACACAGTGACCCAGGAATGAAATGTTGAAGATTTGCGATAGTGGGGAGCCAAGGCAAGGAGAGGGGTAGCTAGAGAAGCTTCTGCCCTAGAGAGTTTTCAGTTCAAAGGAATTGACGGACTGGTTCCGTTGCTGCGAGAGATGCAGGCATTTGTGAATTTGTTGATGTACACAGGTCCTTAGACTCAGCTCAATCACAGTTAAAGAAATGCATTGAGGGTTTACTCTGTGCGTGTTTTTGAGCTAAGCCCTGTGCAAAATGAGGTCAGCAGAGCTCTTAGGGGTTTTGCACTGATAGGGGGACAAGTTAAATATACAAATTCATCCTGTACCTTGCTGCTGGAATAAGCTTTTGGAAGCACAGCTGACCAGCTCACCTGCTAATTGGAAACCTTCCATGATACCCAAGCTCACAGAAGCTAAACATATCCTGGTTTTCAAGGCCCTCCTGACCGCAGTCTACCTGCCCGACCTCATTTCCCACCCCTTCTCTCCAGGGACACTCCGGCAAAGCCAAGCGATTGGTGGCTTCTGTGCATATCCACGCTCGTGGCCTCGCTCTGTGCCTCTGTTTCCACTCGGCCCTCCCTGCAATGCCCTCCTCCCTTCAGAGGCTTATGTCTGAAGTTCCCCACCCCTCAAAGTCAAGTGCCTGGGTCAGCTCACCCGGGAAGTCTTCTGATCCCCTCTCTTGGACTCCTAGGAGTCCCGTGCCTCTCTTCTGAACTCCCATTGCCCAAGACCTGCATTTCCCTAGTGACACTGACCACTTTCATCCTCTCTTTGTGCTCCTGCCTTACGTGCCCGGCCAGAGCCGTGGTTTCAGCCCGATGCATTTCTTCAAGTCTCCTGGCTCTCAGCACAGAGCCCCTAGCACCTGACTCCACAAGTGCATGAATGAATGAATGAATGAATGAATGAAAGAAACAGGACTTGGGTCCAAAAGGGGTCATATGACTAGCAGATCCATGAAAGTCCCTCAATAAGTGTTAAATGAGCAATGCCTGAATCAGGAGCGTAATGACTCTTCCACGGTAATGTGCATATGTGCAAATCAGGAGGCTTTCCTGCTTCCCTTCCTTGGACCATTGCTCACTTACTCATTCACTGATTCGTGTCACAGCCACCTATCTGTTTAACACATGGCATTGTCTGGGCAAGTTGCTGGCGTCACATACGTGATCAAGACCCGGGCACCCAGCCTGGCAAAGGGGTGACGTGCGCATACACACAAGGAGGCAGAGGAATAGGGAGGGGCGGGGAGCGAAAGGCAGGACAGAAGACCAGAGATGCTATCCTGGAAAAAGGGGCACAGGAGCTGAAGGGTGGTGAGGAAGAGGAAGTTGCCAGGTAGCCGGAGAGGAAGCCTGGCGGGAGGGGAAGCGGCACACTGTGGCGAGGCCCCAGGCCCGGGGCATCAGCTGTGATTTAGTAGCCAGGGACAGAGGCGGGAGGTAAAGCTAGCGGAGTGGGCTGTGGCCAGCGGGTCAGGATCGAGGAGTCGGGGCCCGAGATGCTGGGTTTGGACCCGTCCTGGCAGGCTCGTGGAGAATGGGGGAGCCTGGGGCGGGGAGCCCAGGGAGGGGCTGCGCCAGATCGTGGTCGGGATGAGGAGCCGGAACCCAGGCAGGGGCAGTAGGAGTGGAGAAGAAGGGACGAATTCAGGAAACACTGAAGCGGTCACACCAGCTGGTGTCACTCTCCTCAGTGAACAGGGAAAGTGCGGTTGCTTCTGTTTCCCTAGGTTTTGCTGCTTAACGCAGTATGTGACATACACAGCAAAGTTGAAAGAACGGCACACGAGCACCTGCACACCTGCCGCCTAGACTCAGCCATTGTGAATACTTTGCCATATTTGCATTCTCTCTTGTTTCCTTTTTTGCTGAATCACCTATGAGTCCATTATGGACATCATGTGCTCCATTCCGAAATCCAGCACCTTCTAAAGTAGATGTGCTCCTCCACGACCGAGTGATGTTAACACACCCGAGACAGACAGCGTCATCCCCAGGAGGGAAGGTCTAGGACGAGGGCCAGAGGAGAGCAGAGGGATCTAGGAGCAGCTGACAGGCGAGCGCAGGAAATCGATGATGGGATTTCTGGGCAGGGGTGAGGACCGTTGTCACTGATGGGAACAGTGAGCATGGGTGAGCTGGAGGGGAGCCAGGAGGACCTCTTTGCGGCCCTCAGGAAGAAAAGATCAAAGCAGAGCCACCAACTAGCCTCTGCAGGGTGACACAGCAAGGACAATAAAGTAGTGGGGCTGAATGTGTGCACGAGGCCCCCACGATGAGGACCTGCAGGGGGGAGGTGCAGGTAGCTTCCGTCCTCCCTCTGGAAACCTTCTGGCAGCCTCGCAGCCTCAAAGGAGCTGACGCCAAGGGAGCAGAGGGCGGCTTCCAGCTACACGGAGCTACAACTTGATCCCGAATGAACAACAAAACTCCTGGGCTGGAGACGAGCCACAGGACACCTTTCCCTCTGTTGTTCAGTCCCCAGCCCAGCTGACCTTCCCAGACAGCGTGCACGGTGCCCATGCGCACATCTGTGCTCCTGCCTGTTCTCTGTCTCTCCTCTCTCTCCCTCCTTCTCCCTCCTTCCCTGTTTCTCTCTCCCTCTCCTCCTCCCCTTCGTTCCCCCCCCACACACACACACACCCTCACTTGAATAACCAGCAGCAAAGTTAAGGGAATTCATGATTAGACCTAATTAAGACAAGACAAAGGCAAAAAGCCCCATTTGTGCTTGAGTCCTTATTCAGAGGAAGATCTAGTTATTATTTTTTAAACGGGAACATCTTTATAGACTGTTTCCATATTTTTAAAAAAATACACCTATTTTAAAAACTCAAAATGCAAATAATAAAGAAATCTGTAGAGATCAAAAGTCCCCTCAATCTTACTCTGGTCTCCTCCACACGTCTCACAGAAGATAACCCTTGAGATCTGTTTGTTCTGCTTGCTTTTTTTAGATATTTTGTACGGCGATGTATACATCAAGCTGTCGCGGTAAACACGGTTTCTAAAACAAGATCATCTCTATGCATGGCTTAGTGACTTGCTTTTGATGTACTGTTTAATCCTCTATCATCATGTTATGATGTCCATGTATAGATCAGCCTCATCCTGTTTGACGGCGACAGAGGATTCTGTTGTAGGCACACCCGTCATTAATTTTTCCACCCTCCTATTAATAAAGGAAATATTTTCAGTTTCCCACTCCAGTGAACATCCTTATACATGAACCTTTGAACAGTTGTCCAATTATTTCTTGAGGATATATTCTTAGAAGGCAGATTTTAATATATGACCTTTGATTTCCCTCTCGTTACCGCAGCAATTTATACACCCTCCAAAAGCCTGCCTCCCCACACGGAATCACGAGCTGTTGTCAACCCTGTCAGTGTCTCTCAGTTTGATGGACAAAATGATATCTAATTGTCTTTGCTACTTCCAGTTCTTAGTATATTTTTCTCTGGGAGAGTTGTTGGGGGTTTTTTTGTTTTTTTTTGTTTTTTTTTTTTTACCTTACAGAGTGCTCAACTGGGTTGAATTTTTAGATGGTCTATCATTTCAGTTTAGATTTCCTTTTAACCTGAGGATTTAATTTTTTTTTTAAATGCACTAATTGACTCTATATATTTTGTATGATCTTTTTTGTTATTTTTATCACACTGTGCCCTTTTTACCTTTGGAATTTTAGTCGTCTTCATGTTCCGTGTATATTTGAAGAAAGTGAAAAGAGCACAGGGTTTTATATATTTCTTTTTCATCAAACGTGTTATGCCTTTTTTCAAGCAAAACAGGCGATGCTTCTTTATTGCTTTCTTTTGTTTTTAACTCTTGTTATTGTTAGCTGATTTGATTTAATTAGCTTTGTTTTTCCCCCCAGTGATTTGAGAGGTTTTTTTATCTTTTTTTTTTTTTTATTCTGCCAGTGATCTTGTGTTTTCATTAATTCTGTTTCCAACAGCATTTATCTTGTTCTCCTTTATTTTGGAAATCTTGTTGTTTTCATTTTTATTTTAAAGAAACTGTTTTTTTGTTTTCCGAGCTCTTGACAGCTTACTTCTGTTTTCTCGATGTATTATCATCTTACATCTCCCCGAGAATACGATTTATGTTTTGTTTTACAATGTCTCCTATTTTTTCCTGCATTTCCTGCATTTTGCAGTTGGGCCATTTTGTCTGATCTGTCCGCTGGTTTCCTCTGAGGAGCTGCTTCTCTTTGCATCCCAGGAGTTTTGTTGTTCATTCAGGATCAAGTTGGAGCTCAGAGCTGGACTCTGGCACCAGACTGCCCGCTCTGCCCACTCGCACGAGCTGTGCAGCTCGGGAAGGTCTTTAAACCTGTGGAGCAGGCGTCAAGCGCCCTTTGGTGTGCCAGATGAGATGAGGTGCGGGAAAGCCCACAGGCCAGTCCATGAGACCCTTCCCAGGAGCACAGACAGGACAAGGCTTCCAGATGCCTCTCCTCCCCGCTCCCCAACTCCAGCCAAGCACTGGAGGTGATCAGAGGGGTTCTGTGGTCAACCTCACCCCTGCAAGCCAGGCAAGGATAATCCCTTTCCAAAAGTGCCCAGGAGGGATGGTGGGGAGCTGCAGGGATCACACTCAGCCCTCAGTGGGGTTCAGGCAGGAAAATGGGCCCCTCTTGGATGTGTGTGACAAGCTCGGGCTGGCAGATTCTGCCCTTGAACACAGGGGGTGTCTGCAGCGTTTAGCAGGTGCTTTTCCCCTGAGTGCCAGGAATGGGACAGGCTGGCCCGTGAACTCCGTCCAGGCCTGGCAGCTAACAGCAGACGAGCAGACAGCGAGCTGCACCCTCCACGTCACTCTTTCCTCTGTGACCAGGACGTAGGACATGGAAGTTTGATCCCCTGTGGGTGAGACCTCTTCTCAGTTTCCAAGTTGGTTTAGAGTTTTCCCTGTTATAATCAGTGGACCAGCTCAGAGGAAAATCGGAGATGAGAGGGAGGCAAAGCCTTCCGCCCTTGGTCCTCCCCTCTACCTAACATTTATCAAACACATACAGCTTGCCACATTCTTCATCCGTTATTACTGTCCCCATTTTACAGATGACACCATTGAGGCTCAGAAAGGGGAAATGTCTCACAGGACATGTGGGTTTCAGACCCATTCCATCCAGCTCCAAGCTTTTCTCTCCCCTGTCATTTTGACCCCGGTTTAGTTCCATTTAACAAAACACGCATTGAACACTTTCTCTGTGTCAGAGACTGTGCAGTGGGAAACACAAGAATTAGGCTATGGCTGCCTTTTTTTCCAGGGGCTGACATTCTACAAGTAAAATAGTCAAACAGGTCCCTCCAAGACGAAGTAGATACTGTAGGTGAGTGTAAGCCAAGTTCAGTAATGGAGAAGAGAGGAAGAAGGCCTGCCCGCAGGCGTCGAGGCAGAGATTCCAAATAAGGGGGAAAGAACGAAGGCACAAACAGAGGGCAAAATGTAGGGTCTGTCCGCGGAAGAGTGCTCCCTTGATGTGGCTGGGGACTGCGCGGGAGAGACGAGGTTGCCTGGGGAAGGAGGGCTCTCTGCAGGACCCTGTGTGCCAAGACGAGAACTCTAAATGGATTTCTCAGTATAATGAGGAGCCACTGGAATATTTTGAAGACAGTAACGACATTCAGTTCAATTAAAATACTTGGAGCATTTACTCAGTGCCAGGCGTTCTGCCAGGTACTAAGGGTATAAATATAAATAAGAAACAGTCTTTTCCCTTGAAAGTCTCAGTCTTATAGATAGACATTTTATCAGTTAGGAATGGAAGCCCAAAAACCAACTAAAGCTGGCTTCAACAGATGGAGGTTCACTTTTCTCTGGGAACAAGAATGCGAAGGTCCCATCCAGTCCCAGGGCAGCCGCTCAGGAGGATGGTGCCTTTCTTCTCGTGCTCCTGTCCTCAGGCCCTGTCCTCCCGCTTACCCCGCTGCACTGTGGCCTCAAAGAAGAGAGGAGAGGCCAAGGCGCAGAGCTCCCTCCTACTGAGGGTTTGTGTATCTATTCGGGGAGAATCACTGTCCTTACAGACATCTTCCTACATTTGATTAGTCAGAACTTGCCATGAACGCCTGGCTGGGAAAGTGGGAAATCAATTTTGTTTTGCTTTTACAGTTTCAGTAGTAGAGATAGATGAGAGTCTCTGGAAATGGAGTGCAGACAGACCATCCTACAGGGTCTGCTACAGATTCTAATGTGACGTGATAAATGCGATAGTGGAAGTTATGTGTGAAACACAACCGAAGAGCATGTGCAAGGATGGTTCCTAATTCCAGGTGGTGGCAGGGGTAGGGGCAGGGTGTTGGGGAGCCGAGGGGCTGTGCTAGCTGCATTGGAAAGCACAGTAGTAGCTCACGCGAAGACACAGGACAGAGATCAGGGCCTTGCAGGCATGTGGGAGGGAGGAAGGGGGGATGTACACAGCTTTTTCTGGAAGAACCCATTGTCTGGTGTGATGTGATGATATCTCCATTTCTAAAAGGAGATCATTGGTGGCAACGCAGGGGAGAGATTGGCCGGGAAACCAGGGAAGGAGTCTAGGATAACTGAGGGGTCCTGGTTATATTCAGAAGAACTGAAGCTTGTTTCTGAGTACAGATCTGGCTAGGCTGGAGAGCTGCATGTGACTGGGGAACGGGGTGAAGGGAGATGACAGTCTTCCAGGTGTGCCTTTCCTAGAGAGATCAGGGGCCCATGGAGCCTGGGAAAACTTGTTCTGGAAGCTTTGATTTCCACTCCTCATGCTCATATTTGGCTGATGGTCCTAGTTTATTGATTTTTAACTGTAGGGATGCTTTTTAATGATTAATGCAAAGGGTGATCTGGACGCTCCCTTCTTGGCTCTTGGTCACAAAGCGGTAGGATTACCAGGAGATAGAGACTTGCGGTTTTGATGAACCAGAACCCCTGCCCAGTGGAGCTTGTCTTCCTGGGAGGAGCCTGGACCGGACAAAACATCTGGCTGTGCCCGAGACCCGGAGTCCCCGCCTGCAGTTTCCCATCAATCACAAAGCCGCCAGCCCCCACTGCAGTCAGCATCACTTCCCTTCGACAGCAAGTGGGCAGCTGGCCCAGAGGAGGCAGAAGGCACCAGAAGTGAAGCTTCTGTTTGTAGCTCTTGCCAGGAATCCCGGCCGCAGGTTTAGCAGCTTCCAGAAGGTTTGTTTTTGAGCAGTGACAGCTAGTTAAACCTTAAACAGAGAAGGTCCGTGTACTTGCACTGCGAGAGCTGACCTCCTGTAGGAACTGAGCAGAGAACCACATACACGACGGGGCGTCCCTTTGTCAGACTTGAGGTTTCAACAAATCGGGAAATCGTCAAAAGGAGCTCAGAAGTTTTTTGAAGGAGAGGATGTGGGTACCCCCTGGGTGTCAGTGTGAGAGCGGTGGTGGTCTCTGGCAATTTAGGGTTCATGGATCACTTCTAGAAAAAGAACACAAATTACTTCAAATCATCCAAGAATAATAACCCAGCTGAGCTATCTTGTATAGTGAATTGGCCAGCAGATATGAACTTGACTGCCAGTTTACCATCCCAAAAATGGACTCCAGTGTTTCTTAGAGGGGGATTCCACTCATTCAACAAAAGAAACGCAGACCTGCATTTCTGGCCACGCTGGACCAGTAGAGAGCTCGCGCTCTCAAAAGACTCAGTAAATAAGCAAAAAGGAAATAGAAGAAACTTTTGTGATGCCACATAACACATACCATTCTTTAAAAAAAGGGAATCACTTCCCTAAAGAAATAAGAAGATATTTTCTGAAAAGATTGTATTATAGTAAACAAAAGAAAATGTAAATGGATAGATGTATGCTATTCTCATTTAATTATTAGAAATAGGGATGATCGGTAGCAGAAGTATGGATGATGGAATGGGGGAGGGGAGGTCTTGACCTAGAGCGACCTTGATAGCCACAAGTAAAGAACGAAAAGAAGCCAATGATACAGTAGCTAAAATCTACAAGAGCAGCACTTGCCTCGTAAGAAATAAAAGCACTAAAGAAAGAGACAAGCTGGAGGGTCTGTCTGAGACTGAGAAAAGGGGCAAGGGTGTGGAACTAATGAAAGAGAAGTTACCCAACGTGGAAGACAGAGGACCAACTGGGCAGCACAGATGGAGAAGAGTATAATAATAAAATCCAAACCATGAGCAGACTCCTCTGAGAAGGGGCAGAGGGAGGCACCGGGACTAAAGCGTCCTTGGTGAATTAACGGCCTCACTGAGTTCCAGCCAAAAAGAATTCCATATAACTTGATGAAAAATGGATCAGTTCCAAGGATAATAAAAGATCCCTGAAAGCTTTTGGCAAAACACACTCACAGAGGTAAGCACACAATCAGTCCTCCTCAAATAAAAGAGTCATTTACGAGAAACCACCCCCACACTAAACCCAATCCTCCTAAAATCTCCCCTCCTTCACATCAAAGGCCGAGAATAGCAGTGTTATGAGACCCAAGAATCGTTGATTCAGCCAGGATCTAATATGCACAAAAGCCATAGAAAATTGCCACTGGGGCTTCTTGAAAAACTCACAAAGACATTGTAGTAGGCTGAATGATGGCCCCCAAAGACATTGGGTTTTAATGATCGGAGCCTGTAAACATTAGCTTATTTGGAAAAACAATCTTTGCAGCTGTGATTAAATCAAGGCTCTTGAGATGAGATTATCCTGGATTCTCTGGGTGGGCCCTAAATGCAGCCACATGAATCCTTTTAAGAGGGAAGCAGAGGGAGATTTTATCCACACAGAGGGGAAGATACAGAGATTGCAGTGATGCGGGAGCAAACTAAAGAGAGCCAACAGCCCCAGGGACAGAGGGAACTATTTCATGGGCGAAGTGCCTATTCCATGATCATCCATATCCATGAACCTTTACAGCACAAATAACCTACCAAGAAAATGTAGAGTGAAATCTGTCATAAATACAAGAAATTGACAGTCAGAGAAGGACTTTAACACATCTTTCTTAGTCAAGTAAAAGGGAAAAAAAATGTCATACACCTGAAATGAATATAACACTGTGTATTAGTCATACTTCAATAAAAATAAAGAGAACAGAAATAGAATTAGCTTTAGGTGATTTTACCATTTATTGATTTTTGCACTATGTATCAGGCTTGGTGCCAGGTACTTTGTACGTGTTTTCATGTATAGTAACCCTCCCAGCAACACTGCTGGACGGAGGCCGTTGGCGCCATTTGGCAGAGAAGTAAACCGAGGCTCCACAAGGTCACCTGATGAGCGATCCCAGAACAAGATTTGAAGCTGTGTCTTTGGTTCCATGGCCACGGTTTTTCCCTCTGGGTTATGCAGCCCTTCAGGAGGCATGAACCTTTCACTTTATGGGCAACCTTTCTTCCGGGAAGAAGAAAGACACATCTGCCCCTCACAGAACCCCTGACACCGGCAGGACAGCTTCCGGCCCGTGACAGGCCGTCACACAGTCTTCACGTACAAGGTGCCCATGTTGAGAAGGAAGCCGGCCCAAGGTCACCGGCAGGGAAGGCTGTGGCCCAAGTCCTGCGTTTGCGCGCTGCCCCAGCCTCCCAGAACGCCGTCACCGCGGCCACTTCAGTGACCCGAAGCTCAGGTTCATTCTCTCCCTCATGGAAGTAACAAAGCACCTTCTTGCTATCGAATACCAGCTGGCCCCAGGAACGAAGAGCCTCTCATTTTGCTCTAGAGGCCAATGCTTGCTTTGGGCTTTGGTCTGTCTTCTCCGTTTTTGCTCTTTGGATGGCCGGATGCTTTAATTATTATTGTCTGCTAGTATGATCATGGTTTAATTGTCAGTTTGCAGCTCCGTGGCTCAGAAGGGGCCATTTTATAAAATAAGTATTATTTTCTTATTGTCGTTGCCAGTGTCAACGAGGATAATTTAGGCTGCATTCTCATTTGGGAGCAGGAGTGATTTCTGACCCTCTTCCCACTGCCGCAGCTGTCTGTTCGCGGGCCATTTTCCCCTGAGGTAAAGATCCGCTGTTAGGACTTGTGTCTCTGCACCATCCATTGTGTTCACGGGGTGGCCACACTTGCTCAGGAGGACCCAACGACCCGGCCCAGTCAGAGTGCAAGTGAAATCAACATGTCAAGATACTATGGACCTTTTTTTTTTTCTTGCTTTTGTGCATCTGTCTAACGTGCGATGGATCCAGATGAGCCCCCTATAGGCAAGGGGGTGGGCAAAATCCAGAAAGCACCCAAGATGTTCAAGTTTCCTTGGGACTGAGAACCAGAGCCCAGAGGCAGGTTTTGCCTGGGGACAGCTCTTGAGAGGTATGGGCGCCTGCAGTGTTCCCCGAGCTTTTTAGATTGAGACTCTGGTGGAAAATCTCTTCATGTCATTGAAGCTGAGCGTCGTGAGCCTTACTCCCTTACCAGCAAAGTCCTGCGCAGGCTGGTAGGAAGAGGTAGGGGAGCAAGGGCCAGGTGGGAGTGCCCTCCCTGGGGCACCTGCTGCCGGGAGATCATGGAGGAAGGCGGGACTCTGCAGAGACACTACAAGAAAAAGGCATCTGGAGATCCTGGAACAGGGCCAGCACCACCATCTAGGGTGCCCTGGGGGTGAAGCAGGTGGCAGCCAGCTGAGCATTGAAGACCCAGCCCCGGAGAGAGCAGAGTTTCAGGCCGGTCCCCAGGGGAGCCGGAGACAGAAGCAGAGAGCAGTGGGGCTGCAGAGCTGAGCGGCGTAGTTGTTGGTCCCGGTGAGCGCCCGTGTTACACCCGAGACAGACCAGACACCAGACCTAGGACACTGAGACCAACTCCAGCCCCTCCTTTGGTGGCAACTGGTCCTCCGCCCCTGCCCCCAGCCCTGCCCCCTCACCATGGAAACCGCTGTCGCTAGGATCACACAGGCCACACCTGTCTGGCCTTCGCAGCAGCTTGGGCATTATTGCCGTCCCTCTGAGACTCTCCCCTCTCTTGGCTTCTAGGGCTGCACCTTCTCCTGCTTTTCCTTCTGCCTCTTAGTCTTCGTCTCCATTGGCTTCTCTTTCCCTGCTCATCCCTACAGCCAGAACCCTCCAGAGACTCCCTTCCTTGTGTGCCTCTCACGCTGCACACTCACTGGACGTGCTTGTCCAAAGCCACCACCTGCACCCCATGCTTGTGTCCTCCCAAAGAACCAGTACTTTCCTGGGGGGGCGGTCTCTCTAGCCCATCTATGTCTTTGTGCAGCTTCTTTCCCTCCCTGGCATTCCCTCCTCTTCTCACACTGCTCATCCACCCCCTTCATCTGCACACAGCCTGTGCTTCCGACAAGACTCAGCTCAGTTGTCACCTCCTCCAGGGGGCCTTGCCTCACCCCCTCCAGCCAGGTAAGGGTCTGCTCTGTGCATACGTTGACATAGTACTCATCACGCCACACCACGGGTCAGAGACATGCCATATTCCCATCGGTGCTGTCTGCATCAGGTGCCTGTTATCTCTTGATTGGAGGGGTGACTCTTGGGATCTGTATCTAGACTCAGAGAACCTACAAGGCTGGGCTTAGCCAGTGTGAGACCATGATTGCATCCTCCCCATGTCTCCTGGGTTTGGACAAGGCTGCTAGCTTGGTGAAGCTAGCTCCTATTTCTTTGGTGGTGATAGAGCACCAAAGATTCAGTGGGAAGATCCAAGGAGCTGGATGTCAAGAAAGATGTCAGCACCTCCAGCAAAATAGGGCGTATCTTCCTTAGCACAGAGGATTTCGGCTGCCTCTCGCCATGTGGCATGCACTTGACAAGAAGAGTGGGTGAGTTTGGCTGAACTCTGGGTATTCCTGCAAGATGGTGAGCAGTTCATTCATTCATTAGTTCAACCAAACCAAGAGCTTAGCGTGGGCCAGGCCTGGTGCTGGGTACCAAAGATACAGAGATGAATGAGTCACAAACACAGCAGTTGAGGAACTCGGTGAGACAGATACGTCACCGGATGGCTCTGATGCAGCGGGAGCACCTGGAGGGAGCATCTCTCCAGACTGCGCCATGGGGTTGGGGGTGGGATATGGAGACGCCCAGGAAAGGTGCGCACTGGGGGTGGGGTACCAGCCGGTGCACGCTAGGCTGGTGGTGTGTGAGTTTATGGGGCTGCTGTAACAAACAGAATGGCCTGAAATGAAAACAGAAATGTACTTTCTCGCAGTCCAAAATCTAGGTGTTGGTGCTCCCCCTGAAGACCCCAGGGAACAATCTGTGTCCTTCTTCGGGCTTCTGGTAGTTGCCAGCCACCCTTGGCTCATAGATACGTCACCCCAGTCTCTACCTCCGTGTTCGTGTGGTCCTCTCCCCACTCACCCCTCTGCTTCTCTGTATCTATCTTCTCTGACCCCTCTCCTTTCTCTTATGAAGACACCAGCCTTTGGGTTTAGGGCCCACCCTAATCCAGTATGACCTCGTCTGAACTTGATTACATCTGCAACGATGCATTGATTTCCAGTTAAGGTCACATTGACAATTCCAGTTAAGGTGACACCGAAGGGGTTGAACTTGAGCATATCTTTGTGGGGGAGACAACTCAGCCAGCTGCAGGTGGCAGGTATGTGAGAGGGTAGGAATGTTCTGGGCAGAGAGAAGCCCCTGAAGCAAGAAGACGGGAAGGAAACGGGTGGAGCAGAGAGGATGGGCGGATGGCATCTGGGGCTCCTGAAGGACTCGGTGAAGGAAAGAACAGTGTGGCTCCGAACGATCACCCTGCCCCACATAGAGAAGGTGGATCGAAAGGGTGGGAGGGAGTCTGGACCCAGGAAGGCCAGTCCCATGTTTTATAAGCCTCTGTACGTGCTGTTCCCTCTCTTGTGATCTTCCTCTCTCTCCATCTTCTTCTGCTTTTTGGTCTTCAAAACTGCTGCAGACACCTCCTCCTTGGAGTTTTCCTTGCTTTGTTCAGGTAGACAATGTGAAAGGAAGGCCTTTGGTACTAAAGGGACATGCACTGAATTCTGGCCCCGAGCCTTACTAGCTGTTTGATAGCCACTCCCCACCACCCCCACCAGTGGTCTGTGCTAAACCCTGGGGACTTCAGTCCCCCCACCAGCAAGGTGGCAAAAGTAGCCCGCAAATCGCAGGGCTTTTGTAAGGATCTGGCACATGTGATTGTGTGTTTTTCAATCAGCAGCTGCAGCCTCCAGGGCAGAGGCAGAGCATGATGCAAAACACGCTTCAGCCTTCTTCCCTGGCCTGTGTCGTGTCTGTGGCCCAAAGAAGCCGACCCCCATGGGAGCAAGGCTTCTCTGTGAAGGAGTACCTTTCACCTCTTCCCTTCCCTCAGTGCCTCCCCACCTGGGGGCAGGGGTGGGGGAGCGGGGTCCTCAAAACTGCTCCGAGTTGTTCAAAAGCCAGAGAAGACTGACACTCACCTGCCGAGGAGCCGCTGGGGCAAGCCTGCCGTCTGCCGGCCGGGAATGAGCCTATCGATCAGAACCTCCGATTAGCATTGTACAGACTTTGATTTCTTGAAGATGAAAACAAGTCTTCAGTAAGAGTCTTAATCAGGATGGTGGGTTTGACAAAGGAAGTCTTCCCTGGCTCTCATCAAGGATTTCTAATACATGGGGTCACCACACCCTCTCCCTGCAGCCCACCCCCCCAGCTACCTGCCGTGCACCCCCTCGAGCCCCTGCCGCTACTCCTATCTGGGCGGCAGGAGTGATCGTAAAATGGAAATCGGATCCTGCCAGGCCTCAGCGGGAAGATCCCTCAATGAAACCCAAACTTCCCCCTCCCCCACCCCTCGGGCCCCCACCCGACCTGGCCTCTGCCTGCCCCTCTCGGTCCAGGTCGAGGTCTCAAACGCTCAGGGCTGGCTGCCTTTGGGGGCCTTTGCACCTGCTGCTCTTTACCACAGGAAGCTTCCTCCCCTCTCTTGCTCCGTCCTGCTCTTCTCAGGGCTGGCACCTGGGAGCCTCTCCCACTGCCTCCGTGTCCCCTCCTTCCAGAGGGCCTCCCCCTCCCCTGTAACTCCCGCAGGCCCCAGGATGCTCTCTGGAAAGTCGGTCCTCTGTCTCAGCATGCCGCTTCCTTCAGCACAAATGCCGCCGCCGCTGATCGTCTTTTCGGGAGTTTGTGTGTGAGGGAGTATTGCCCATGTCCAGAAACAACTGGAAAAGGATGCCCTGTCCTTGTCACCATTATCTCCCCGCAACCAGCGCAGGGAGGTGTTGAAACAAATGAATGCAGCAAGAGGCCTGGCCCTTCAGCATTCTTTCTGCCTGCGGGGGATCTCGGGCTCCCTCCTCTGCATCTCCCCCTGCCATTCTCTGGACCTCTTTGACCCCAAGCCTTTGACTTTTGTCTGATTATCAGATCAACCGAGCTGAATGCAGTGAGCTGGCATTTTTAATTCATGTTCTCAAAGATCAGCCCTTTCACCTTGTTATGATTCGCATATAAGCTATTGATTACTCATAGGGCCTCCCTGCACACACCTGCCTCCCAGCCACAGCCTCTGCCGGAGGCGCGGGCGGCATTCTCCCGGGAAAGAACGGGAGCACCAAGGTTGGACCCGGACTGTAATTATGTAATGTAATTCTGGCTCGCTCTCAAACCAGCCCTTGACCTTGGGCAAGTTATTCAACCTCTCCGAACCTCTGTATTCTCATTTTTAAAGATGGAAAGGATGCCACCTACAAAATAAAGATGCTCGCGGGGGCTAAGTGGGACCACGCGGAAGTGCTTTGTATGCAGGTGGTTGTTACATAAACATGTTTCCTTTCATCTCCCCTCGGTCTCCATATTCTCTCTTCACAGCTTTCTATCAGAATGTTCCTCCTGGAATTGCACTCATTCATTCATGAATTCATTCACTCACTCCTTCAGTTATTCACCCTCCGGGACCTCAGTGGGTCTCTTAACTAAAAGGGGACAAAACCCAGACTCCTCTAGCTAATTTGGGGCCTCATTATCTTCCGTCTCCCAGCCCAGCTCTGTTGCCTGCGACCTCCTGACGCCACTTGAACTCCAGTGTGGGAATCACCTTTCTTCCTAACCCCTTCTCCTGCCTCCGCCTACGGGTCTTGTCTCATGTTATTTTTAAGATCTTATTTATTCATCTGACAAAGAGAGAGAAAGAGAGATAATGAGAGAGAGCATGAGCAGGGACGGAGTGAGGGAGAAGCCCAGCAGGGAGCCCGGTGCAGGGTTCGATCCCAGGACCCTGGGATCACGACCCGAGCCGAAGGCAGACACTTAACTGACTGAGCCACCCAGGTGCCCCTTGTCTCACGTTATTAATGCAAAGAAAACCCACTCCCTTTCATGCCATACACACTTCAAGTCTCATCTCCTCCCTCCCTCCGTCCCTCCCTGACAAGTTCGGGCCCCGAGAGCCTCTCTTTTCTGAGAACACATCCAGCCCCACCACATAGCTTACCTCTTGGTCTATTCCTGTGGTTGAGGCCGATTTTGCAGTCCATCGAGTAACACGGAGAAAGCAGAGAAGGAAGGGGGCAGCTTGGCACGGCGGTGGGTATGCATGTTGGCTCTGCTTCCTGAGGCGCTCCCACTTCCTCTTTCCAATCAAGAGTGGGGCCCCGGGCTGCAGTCTGTTTCCTGCTGAACGCATGGAAGGGAAGCCCATCTGTCTTTACTCAGTCAGAAGCCCCCAGAGGGGATGCCTGCCAGGGGAACTAGCACCCACGCAGCTTCTGGTGTGGAGGACACGCACCTCTATCTATAAAAGGGTTTGCTCGGGAAATCCAGGAGATTCACTTGAATCCTAGTAAAACTAACTGGTAACCGAAAAGAAGAAACGTGCACACATATCCAACAATAAATGCATAACTAAAAATTAGATCCCATTCACAATGGAATAAAAAAGAATTTAATAAGTATGCAAAAAGAAAAACATAACAATGAAGAAAACTGTGAAACTTTACCAAGACACATGAACAAAGCCCTAAGTAGGTTAAGATATCTGCAGTGTTCCTGGCAGGGGAAAACAACGTAAAGCTTAATCAGTTTGCCCAAATGAATCAATGCATGTGTGCAATTCCAATCAAAATATCAGTCGGGTTTTTTTGGAACTTGATAACTATAAAGTTCATTTCAAAGGATAAATTTGGGAAAATAGCTAAGAAATTTGGGGGAGAAAATGTGAAGGGGGATTTGCCCTGGAAGAACATGAAAATACGAAATATGAAAACAGAAGTAAGTTGCGTAACTGTGTTTGTGGTACCACAAGTAGCATCACTGGAAACCAAGGAGGGAGCCCTGGAGCTAAGGAAGGTGTCTAGAATCAGAGTCATGACCAAAAGGACATTTCGAACCCATGAGGGGAGCCTGGATTATTCAGTGACAACTGTCTTCATTCCCCAGGCATTCATGGGCACCATCCAAAGTGTCAGGCACATCATAGGCTCTGGGGCCACTATAGTGAATAACCCCTGGTTCCTCACTCATGAAAATTATCTTCCAGTTGGGGACAGGTAGTAAACAAATGAATAAGTACAGACTGCAATAAATGCTCACGAGGAAGTAAACAGAGTATTTTGACAGTCAGAACATGGATGAGGCTACTTTAGACCAATGGTAGGAGAGTTGAGTGTCCATTTGGAAATATAATGGACCTATAAACTTCAAAAAATAGAACTAACAAGATCTGGGGAAATGTTCCAGTTTAATCATTGTGGGAAGAAGAGGGTTTGCCCAAGCATAACATGATACCCAGTATCTTTTTTTTAAAAAAAATATTTTATTTATTTGAGAAAGAGAGCACAAGCAGGGAGAGCAGGAGGCAGAGGGAGAAGCAAGCTCCCCACTGAGCAGGAAGCCTGATGTGGGACTCGATCTCAGGCCCCTGAGATCATGATTAACTGACTGAGCCACCCAGGAGCCCTGCCATCAGTATCCTTAAGGGAAAAGATTAGCATATTTGTTACATAAAATGAGTTCAAGTCCAGGCACACCCGGGTGGCTAGTCAGTTAAGTGTCCAACTCTTGATTTCAGCTCAGGTCGTGATCTCAAGTGTCCTGAGATCGAGCTCCGTGTCAGTCTCTGCGCTCAGGAAGGAATATACTTGAGGATTTCTCTCCCTATCCCTCTGCCCCTTCTCCCACTTACATGCTCTCTCTCTCTAAAATAATACACCTTTTTAAAAAATAAATAAATCCTCCACCAAAATAGACACCGTAAACAAAATTTAAAGGGCAAAAAGACACCAGCTGCTAGGAGAAAATATTAGCAATATATGAGAGAAAAATAAAAATATATAAAAATAAATAAAAATTAGAATTAAATTAATTGTAAATAGAATTTTGAAAGACAAATAACTCAGAATGGCTAAATGTTATGGAGATATGTAAGTGGCCATAAATATATGCAAAGATATGCAACGTAACTAAAATTATCCAAAAACACCAGTGAGATTCCATTTTGGTTTAGCAAATGGGCAAGTATTTTAATATAGAATATATTTACAATATTGTAATATCTGATGTTGATGAGGTGGAAGTTTAGAGAGAGGAATCACATTGATACTATTTAGTGGGAATGTAAATTGATGCAATCACTTAAGAGAATAATTTAACAGCATTTATAAAAGATTTTTAAGTGTTTACCCATCCCCCCCAAATTCTTCCAACAGTCAACTAAAATATTAACAGAAATATGCAAAGCTATGTAAAGATGGGAATGTTTCTTGCAGTCTTATGTGAGATCATGAAACACAACAATGTCCATTTTTGTAGGGAAAAAATGAAATATATGTATTATGTTCGTAACAGTCTTAAGTGAAAAAAGTGACTTAAAATTCTATAAAATATGGTCCCTTTTGCGGGGTGGGGAGTGCCTGTGTGCACACTGAAAGAAAGTCTGGAAGGATATGCACCAAGACTAATATCAAGTGAAAAGCTTTGGAGAACAGATTTGTTTGTGTTAAAAAGAGACTTTTTTAAAAATTCAGTACATCTATATATTGTTTGTCTTTTTCTGCCTTGAGCATGTCTTATTTTTATAATTTATAAAGATATTTTTTAGGGATCTTAATTTATTTATTTGAGGGGGAGGGGCGGGACGAGAGGGAGAGGGGAGCAGACTCCCCACTGAGCGCACTGGGCCAGCCACACTGGGCTCAATGACCCAGAACCCAGAGAACACGACCTCGGCTAAAACCGAGAGTCAGATGCGCAACCAACTGAGCCACTCAGGTGCCCCTGAAAAGATATTTTTAAAAGGAGATAGTGACAAACGGATTGGCTTCTGGAACAGAAAAAGGGCTTCACTGAAAGAACTGGTGAGATTCAAATGGAGCACGGAGCGGAGTTCATAGTAATGCACTGATGTTCGCGCATCCGCTGTGACAAATGTACCTGGGAAACATAAGACATTAACAATGGGAGCAATGGTGAAGGGTCTATGGGAATTCCCCATATTAACTTTGCAACTTTTCTGTAAGTCTGATATTGTTCCAAAATAAAAATTTGATTAGGAGAGAGAGGCTGGTAGTTAAATACCCTTGGCAGTCAGAACCTCTTTGTCCTGGGAGAATTCAGGGTTCCTACTCAGCTGCCTTGTCGTGAGAGCTTTATCCGTGGCCTCCAGGCACCCCCCTCTCATGTGGAAACCCCTGCCTGGCCTCCTCAGATCCCCAGGGATTATCTAAGCCAAGACTGTGTGTAGCCAGTATCCCAAGTTCTGCTCCTGGAAACCAAGATGTAGGCTCGCCTCCCCCCACACACAACTGGATCAGCCTCTGGAACCCCACAACACACCCGTTACCTTTACCCCCATGCCTGTTTTCCTAAGGCTGAGTTTCTTAGAGCAGATTTAGATTCAGAGTAAAATTGAGATAAAGATGCAAAACTTTCCCATTTGCCCCCTGCCCCGCCACATGCACAGCCTCCCCATGAACCACATCCCCCACCAAGGTGGGACATTTGTTACAAGTGATGAGCCTACACTGACACATCATTAGTGCTCAAAGTCTGTAATTTCCATCAGGGCTCATTCTGATGGTGTACATTCTATAGATTTACTTTGGTCAGAAATGGCCGAACTGTCTTCCAAACTGGCCTTACCATATTGCATTCCTACCAGCACTGTGTGAGTGTGCCCGTTTCCCTCCGCATCTGCACTTGGTGGTTTCAGCGTTCTGGATTTGGGCCATTCTCATAGGCATGTAGTGGTATCTCATTGTTGCTTTCACTTGTGGTTCCCCGATGACAGGACGTGGAGCATCTTTTCATATGATTTTTCCCCATTTGTCTGTCTTTGGTGAGGCGTCTGGTGAGGTTGTTGGCCATTTTTTACTCATTACTTGTTTTCTTATTGTTGAATTTTAAGAATTCTTTGTATATTTGGGATAACAGTCCTTTATCACATTGTGTCTTTTGAAAATACTTCCGGTCCATGGCTTGTCTGCTCATTTTCTTGACATTGTCTTTTGCAGAACTGAAATTTTTAATCTCAGTAAAGCTCAGCTGATCAGTTGTTTTTGTGTTTTTTTCATGGATCATGCCTTTGGCGTCATATCTAGAAGTCTTCCCCACAACGAAGGTCGTGTAGGGTTTCTCCCAAGTTATCTTCTAGGAGTTTACAGTTTTATGTTTACATTTAATTCTGTGATCCAGTTTGAGTTAACTTTTATGAAGGGACTCAAGTCTACAGCTAGCATCATTTTTTGCCTGTAGGCTGTCCAGTGGCTTCAGCACCATTAGTTGGAAAGACCGTCTTTGCTCCCTTGTCAAAGATCAGTTGGCTGTATTTCTGTGGGTCTGTCTCTTAGTTCTGTATTCTATTCCGTTGATCTCTTTGTTCTTTTGCCAATACCCACCAGCCGGATTGCTGCGGCTTTTCATTACATGTTGATATCTGGTACTGTCAGTCTCCAGTCTTGTCCTTCTTCGGTATCGTGTAGCTGTTCCGGGACTTTCTCCTCTCCATATGAACTTTAGAATCAGCTTTCCAATAGCCACAAAATGGCCTTCTGGGATTTTGACTACGTGCATGCCTTCTCAGCGTCCCCCTCACCTTCTAGAATGATCTGGCTGTAGGCTCAGGAGGAAGTCTGGGGACCGCTGTGTACAGTGAAGAGACGGGTGGGGTCCGACAGCGGCAACACGAAGCTCATGATAATCAGCAAGGTGCACAAAGCCTACGCCCCCTCCCCGCATCCCAGCTGTTAGGGACCCCCAGTGGGAGGGGCAGGCCGGCTGGAAGCCACCAGAGTGCTGCTGGACACCGCCGTCCCTTCCTTCTGGCCAGTCTTCCTGGGGTTTCCGACCTTCTCCGCCCAGAAGCCCCTGGGAAGAAGGCGCTGAGCCCAGGGTGACTGCCTTCCTCTTCTCTCCGTTCAGGCTCCACTTCCTGGTGTTCGACACAGAGGAGGTCCACGACGTGCTGCGCATCTGGGACGGGCCTGTGGAGAGCGGGGTCCTGCTGAAGGAGCTCAGCGGCGCGGCCCTGCCCAAGGACCTGCACAGCACCTTCAACTCGGTCGTGCTGCAGTTCAGCACCGACTTCTTCACCAGCAAGCAGGGCTTTGCCATTCACTTCTCAGGTCTGTGCTCACTTCCTGCCCGCCCCGTCCATCTGTCCTGTGGCAGGCCACCAGCCCCCACCCCTCCCGGCGCCCCCTTCCTCCAGCCCTCCACTCTCACAGAGAGTCACTGAGCAGGGGCTGTGTGCCTGGCGCCTAGTTAGCACTTCTGTTCAAATATCTGCGCCGAGCCTACTCTGCAGGGAAAGACAGGCAGCTTAAGAGACACTAACGTGCAGATTGATGAGTACTTGGGAGGAGAAATATGAACTCTAGTGCTCACCTTGGAGCATCAGGAAGAAAAGATATTCCAGAAGACACAGTGCGTAAGCTCAGACCTGCAGGATGAGTAGCAGTTACAGAGTGAAAGACTGTGTTTCAAGCAGGGGGTAGTTGATGATTCCGTGGGGCAGGAGGTGCCACGGAGTAGGACTTAGGGGAGAGTCTGTGGGTCCTTGTTAGACAAAAAGGAGAGATAGGGGCACCCTAGGTGCGAAGAGCATGCGCACAAGTGCAGAGGCAGGATAAGAGGTTCCAGAACGTGTGGCTGAAACATGGGGAGTGCGGAAGGAGGCTCGCAGGCCCCCGTGGACGCTGGTGTGGGGCTCGGTTAGGGAAGAGCCACTCTGACATGCCGCACACTCTGGTTCTTAGTCTAGTGCGGGTCCCAGGAAGGACCGGGAGCCAAACACGAATGATCTAAATTCAATTAATTATGTACTACAGTAGCCAGTTATGGAGGAGCATGACAAAGAGCTACCAAAAATGGGCAATGCTCACACATCCAAGTCCCGGTGTTAGATAATTCATGCGTTGGTCCTGCCTCCCCCTGTGATGCATCGTCTCATCTCCTCTGAAGTGCCTCTTCCATCACTCATCTCCCTGCACAAGTGACTCTGCCTCGGCTTATGCTTATGTTTATTATACAGCAGCTGTCTTCATTACCACATCCTTACTCTACTGTGTGCGCGGGGGGGGGGTGGGGGGTGCAAGTTTCCATGGTGATTGCGAAGCGAGCCCATGTGGCACCCATGCCGTGGCTTTGCCTCCACAGTCTCTCCTCGGTGATGCATTAGCTAAGGGTGGTTGGGTATATTTCTGGTACAGGTGGGCTGGTACCACTGGAAACAGACCCTGCTTCTAATTCTTGTGTGCATCTGTTTTCTCCATGGAGATGAGCATTCCACAGCCTGTAGGGCAGATGAGAGCCCCCAGGATTATGTTACTTTATACCCATTAACTTGCCCGATTAAAACTCATGCAAGCTTCTAGCCTGACAAGGAAGAGCTCCTTACAGGGTTCACTGGGAGTCTTCTTACTTGGAATCCTGGCCCCTGTTTGCCCAGGGAGAGCCTCTGGGGACCACAGGGTAATGCTGAGCTCATCTAAGATCAGGTCCCACCACGGGGCAACAAGCGAGTCATTTTAGATAAGCATTTCCCCACATCTGTTCCCTGGAGTTCCGCGGACTGTTGGCTGATATTGCTGGAGAAACAACTTTGCACGGTCAAATAATGTTGAAAAGATGCTTAGGTCAAGGCAAACCTAAAGAGGCTATCTGTGACTTGGGACCTCTGAGAACTTTTGGTATGCTAATTTAGCAGGGGAGTTCAGAAGGTGTCTATCTAGGAGGTCACAGTTCCCAAACATATTTGACCAGGGATGACTTTTTCCTAGAGCATCTCAAGAGACTAGCGTTTTATGGGACAGACTTTGGAGATTGCTGGGATAAGCCCTAAAGGATCCCCCAGCAGCAAGGAGAGCGGAATGCTAAAGGGACAGCTCAGTCCACTCTCTGGGGAAAGGGAGTGTTATGAATAATTAAACCAGACATGTATTTTCTCTGACTGTGCCCAAGCTAATGGTTATGGCTTTAAAAAAAGAAAAAAAGAAAAACCCTCTTAATTGCTCTGACAAATTCCCCTGTGGGCTTGCACTATCTGACCTCCCGTGCACCGTCAATGTGGCCCCGTGGGACAGCGTCCCCGGGCACTGTTGCGAGCCACGCCCTCACCCAGCAGCTCGGGCTGCTTCCTCGCGCGTTGCCCACCCCGTAGGACTGTTCATCCTTCAGGGTGTGTGTCAGATGCCACTTTCTCCTCATCTCCCCATTCAGAATAAATTGCTGTGGCCTGTGGCACCCCGAGCACTTTACTTCGGTTTCTTCGGCCTGTTGTCAGTCTCAGACACCCTGCCTTGTGCTGGAGGCGGCCCCTTTGCCACCTCCTGCCGCTCAGACTCCTCCACGGCGTCTGCATGCAGCAGGGGCTTACTCACTGCTTATTGGAGAAGCAGGCACGTGAACGTCTGCGCACATGAGCAGATGGTTTTCTCTAACGCATGGATGTCCCGAGGCAAGCCGCCCTGACCATCACTTGGGTCCGTGGAGAGGGCCGTGGGCAAAGCTACCTAGCCTGGGATCCAGAAAGGCCGAGACGACCCAGCCCGGGGTCTGGGTGTAACCAAGGTTTGGGAAAGGTCACCTTCCCCGTTGCTGTCCTCAGTTAGCAAATACCAGGACTCCTCTAGGGAAGGGCGCGCGGCTCGCCCCAGGTTAACTTTATAGCGCGTGTTTGACAGGGGATTGTGCAGAAAGGCCGGAGACGATTAGTGCAGGCTTGGCTTTGCTAAGTAAACCTGACTGTGTAACATCTAACATCCTGTCTGAACCACGTGGATCCAGCCTTTCCCTGGGGCTTTGCCAAGCAGCTCAAATTTAGGAGCATTAAAGAGGGAAAGTAGGAACAAAGAGGGTGAGGGGGACACTGAAGGAGAGGGACGCCCAGTCGCTGCCACCCGTCCAGCCGGCACCACTAAGCACTCCGCTGATAATTTTCACAGAAGCCTTAGAGTATGGTGGCCACTATTAATTCATGCTGCAGACGGGGCTCTGAGGCCAGGGAGGTTTCTCGTACAAGGTCATCTAGTTAATAACCAGCAGAGACTGGATCAGAACCCCCATGTCTGATTCCCAGACCTGGGCTCTTCGTCATTGCACTCTGTCGCCTCCTACATAAATAATCTTTCTGAGGATGGTCAGAACAGGGAGCTATTTTTCTTTCAGGGAATCATTTACATGTGTACGGTGCACTGTAAAGCTAGAGATGAAAGCTAAGTCTGTTTTTAATTGGGAAGGAAGAAGATTGATTCTTTTTTGACTTTATAAATAAATTCAGTAAGTGTCAGATGGTGATGATTTGTTCATTTATTTATTCATTCAACAAATATTTACTGAGCATGGCTGTGTGCTGGGTAATGTTCTAGGCCCTGGGGATACCGTTGGAAGCAAAACAGCCAAGGTCTCTTTTCCCGCAGAGATGCACAAGTGATATTACAATAAAGAGGCAAATGAATTAGCAAGGGTATTACAGACTGTGCAATGAAAAGAACAAAGCAGGAGAATGTGACCAGATTGGTGGCAGGGGGTCAGGGGATGAGCCCAGAAGAAGGTGGTCAAAAAGGCCCATCCACATGGATGCCCGCGGTGAGGAAGGTGCTGCAGTGGCTCTGATGGTCGTCCCCAGTGGTGGTGGAGGCAGTGACAGGAACAGGAGTGAAAACGGAGATGGTGGCCCTGTCGCCAGTGGAAGGTGACAGAGATCATGGCCGTGGCCCTGCCAGCAGGCACGGTGATGGCAGCGAGGGTGATGGGCTGGGTGCCTCATTGGCTGGCAGACGTCTAGGCAACCCCACTTGTGCTTCTGCTCTCCCAGTGTCCACAGCCACGTCCTGCAACGACCCTGGGGTCCCCCAGAACGGGAGCCGGAGTGGCGACAGTTGGGAAGCCGGAGACTCCACGGTGTTCCAGTGTGACCCTGGCTATGTGCTGCAGGGGAGCACGGAGATCAGCTGCGTGAAGATCGAGAACAGATTCTTCTGGCAGCCCAGCCCGCCCACGTGCATCGGTAAGGAGCAGCCGCAGGCTGAATCCTGCCCTCTGGTCCCACCGCTTGTGTGTAGCAGACCCCGTGGCCTAAGTGGCAGCTGCATCTACAGGCTGGCCAGTAGCATCGGAAAACCCAAAATTTACGCTGCTTTGCGTGAATATGTGTGCACACACGCCCCCTCACATTGACACACTCACACTTACTGTCTATACTTGACACATTCTCCACTCTCCAAAGTGGTCCCCAAAATTTCTAAGCCAGGCATGTCTGCCTCTTTTCTCCCTGGCCCAGGCTGTTTAGATTGGAAGGAGGATGATGGGTCAGCCCAGGTAGGAAGGTCAGCAGGTTCCAAAATGCCCCTTCTAATATCTAATCTAATACCTAATATCTAATCTAATATCTAATATCTAAAACATTAGAAAGGCATCCACAGGCTCAGGTGTAAAGGGAAGAACTTTGCCCTTTGTTTTCTCAAGGAAATTATTGGTTACCTGGGTGTTAGTTCTCTCTATCTGCCCTTGCTCTTAAAAATCTCTGCATTTGACTCATGCAGAAATGGAAGCTCCGCGACTCACCCAAAGTCAGATAGCTTATAAGGGTTAGGGGGCAATAGTCCTGCTCCCCAGCTCCTTGAGCCTGGGAGAAGAAGGGAACTTGAAGGGAAAAAGAGAGAAACATTCCAGGTGCTCATTGCTGCATGGCCCTTTTTCTTAGGCAAAGTCCTGAATGCATTTATCTCCCGCGTTAACGACAGGCGTTGGAAGAGAAGCAGTAGTCCTTAGGTCCTCTTACTGTCTAGCCCCACACTGGACATTTCCTTACCCACCCTCATTTAACTTTCCCTACAGCTCTCTGAAATGAGCACCATTCCCTCATTTTATAGCTCAGGAAACTGAAACTTAGACAAACTCTGTGCCCAAAGCACAGAGCTAGGATATGGCAGAGCCAAGATTCACACCCACATCTGTCTGAAAGCACAGCCTTTCAATGTCCTACCTCCCACACTAGCTCCTGTGCAGGGGATGGATTCCAGGGACTTCCCGAGACACAGCCCAGCAGCCTTCACCCTGGCGATGCCCTGCATGTCTTTCCATGCAGGCTCGGTGGGAGGCCCTGCCCAGGCATCCGAGGACTGGCCTTTGCCGGCCAAGCTCTGAGGCCTGATGTTGAGGGTGAGACACTAAATGCTGTCCCTCAGAGGTGGTTAGGAGTCACCCGGGTTATGCGGTAGGAGCATGGTGAAGGAATATGTAGCAGACAGGAGGTCGACAACTGGCTTCCAGAAACAGCTCAGATCTCAGCTACATGGAACAGTATGTGCGAAAGAGTGTGGGGTACTGAAGTAGGCAGATCTGGGCTTGGATCCTGGCTCTGCCATTAATTAGTTCAGTGGCCTTGGAGGAACTGCTCCATCTCTCTGAGCCTCCGTTTCCTATTCTATAAGGTGAGAATAAATATACTTCTCATGGAATCATGGCGTGAGGACACAACCAACCCAAATCTCAAGAAATAATTTCCCTCCTTCCTTCCTCCCTCCCTCCCTCCTTTGTTTTCTTTCTTTCTTTGTTTGTTTCTTTCCCTTCTTTGTTTTCTTCTCTTGAGTTTTTGGACTTAACCTCACTTCCCTAAACACGAATCCCAGCTGGGCCGTGGTATTCTGTTGAGGCCTGGGAGGGAGTCAGCTGACCTCTGAGGCCCCTTCCAAGTTTCGCATTCTCTGGGGCTGTGATTCCTTAGCTTCTCTTACAGAAAAGCAGGTCCTGAGACAAGACTGTCCCAGGTGGAGAAGGGCGGGCATGGAGGTGGGGGGGGGGGGTTTCTGCACGGCGTTAAGCCATTGAGAGCAATAAATGTGCAGCAAGCAGGGCAAAGAGGTTAATTCAGCTTTCATTACCCATTCTTCTGTACTCAGCTTGGGGAAACGTTCCTCGGGCAACAAAATGAATATCTTTGTCTCTTCTCTCAAACAGTCTGGAAATCCCAGTGACGAGCCCTTAATTTCCAGCTCCCTTGGCAGTCTGCCATAACTGGCCTGTCTGGCCTTGATATCCCTTCATTATAGGGAAGAAGCAAAGGGAGAAAACAAGTATTTATTGCGCATCATCCCCATGATAGGCACTGGGCTAGATGTTTTAGCTCCATTCTTGCAAATGGAATCGTCGGATGGTAAGTTTAGAACTCAGGTTCTTGATTTCAACTACCGACCGAGTCTGGTGGCTTCACCCCAACAAGCTGTGTGGCCTTAGGCAAATGACTGAGTCTCCCTGGGCCTCATTTTCCTCCCCTGTAAAATAGGGGCGTTAGGAGTAACTAGCTCACCACGCTGTTCTGAGGAGGAAAGAAGTTCATGCTGTAAAGCGCTTGGGACCATGTCTGGCCCACGGCGAACAGTGAGTTAGAAGTTATTATTGTCCTTACTCTTTTTATTGTTATTCTTTATTTGATATATGGGAAAGTGGAGGCTCAGAGAGATGGGACAGCTTGCCCCCTTTTTGGCCATCTGGGGGGACCAGCTGCCTGCTGCCAGCCCCTCCTGGGCTTCCGTGGCTTATAGGCCCCAGCCTGGGCCCGCAGGCCAGAGCCGGCCCTCTGCTTCTGACACACTGTAGGGAGGGGACAGGGGGTGACCGCGGGTGTGGGGCCAGTACCCTGGATTGGGAGTGACACCTGGCTTCTAGTTCCCGCCTGGCTTCCCGCCCCCCATGAGCCCCTGCTGAAAGGACCAGGGGATGCTGGGAACTCACCAAGACCTCATTTGGTCTCCTGCACCTCGATTGTCCTGCTGGCTAGTGCTGGGGCCTAGAACGGGAAGGAGCTTCCTTCCTCTGCGAACCTCTCCACCAGCCGCGAGCAGTGGGAGCGCTCCTGCGGGCCAAGCAGCTAGGAGATCGGCCAGGCCTCGACACACAAATGGCAAAAGGCAATGAAGCCCATGCTGGGGTCCTGAGTGAGAGGCAGATGCATGAATGGCCGATGCCAGGGAACCATCTGGAAGGGAACTGCGCCAGCGCAGAGGCCTAGAACCCAAACAAACCACAAGTACTTTGAGGGTGGCTGGAAGAATCATGGGGGCAATTTCAGAAATAGCCAGGCTCACTCCCATCCCTGGCTGAGGGAAGAGACCCCCAAGCCACGGAGGAAGCTCACACCCAGTGGCCTTTGCCCTCATGGAGGCATCCCTTTTCCTTCTTAGGAACGTCCGTAGGGAGCTGGGACCGCCCACACGACCCAGGCTGCATCAGACAGTTGCTAGGGTTGGGCCCCTCTCAGAGCAGGGGACGATGGGTCCTGCTGTGCTAAGTGCAAGGTTTTATCCGGATCGTACAGGCCTCTGACATGTCACGTTCACGTAACCCTCTTCTCCAAGAGGGCGCAGGGGAGAAGCAAGCCAGACACAAAGCAGCCCTGGTGCAGGGAGCCATCCTTGCTCAGAGAAGCTCTCCCCACAGCGGCTGCTCCCCTGCGCCACCGTCGGCGATTCTGAGCAGAATGGAGGAGGGGGAAGTGCTACCCTTTCGAGCCAGATGGATGAAGGTTGAGTCTCAGTGACTCTGGGTGGGTCTTTCAACTCCCTGAGCCCCAGGCTCCTCGATTCTAAACCAGGAAGAAGAATCCATAGCGCACTGAGTTGTTAGGAGAGGAAATGAGATGAGGTATCTAGAATGCTGTGCATCACGTCACTCATGGAGTAAGCGCCCCCTTGGGGTTCCTGGTGTTCCAGCTGGGACTTGGGATACATTTTCCATGGGGGTTGGGGGAACCACTACTCCTGGGATCACTCAGGCTTTATGTTCATCCACATTAGGGATTTTATGGCCCAGTCCGAAACCTGCTGTTTTTGAAAAAGACCCTGTGGACATTGTCCGAGCCCTCGAAGGCTTGCCCTGAGTGAGAGCTGCAGCGTGAGGCCGTAACGCTCAGCTCTGTGACCAGCGCGGGACAAGCTGCTCTCGGGTTGGGTCTTGGATACACACCGTTGGCTCCCACCTCCGTGTCCAGTCTCGGATTTTCTGGCTTCTCCTTAAATGGCTTTCCCCGATCCTGTGGGCTCCCTGCTGATCTACTTGACTTCAACCTCCAGTGGTGCCCTGTGGGGTTTCTCAGACCAAGCCACATTGATAGTCTCTCCCATCTTTCCTGTCCATGACCCCATACACTTTCTAACCCCCATTTTATCAGACCCCACTGCTTCAGGGCAGTGACCCAACCATCTAGGGGCAACCTGAATCCAGATCTGGAAGCGCCCCAGCGGGCTCTGGGTAAGCTGCGTGCTGCCTCACCATTCACTTGCCTCCTCCCTGCCTGTTAAAAGGCCCATCATCTCAGGGGGCTGGGGTGAGGAACCACTACAGACGAATGGAGCTGTGTCGTATCTCCAAGTGAGGTGCGCACGCTCTCTCAGACGAGGTCTTCTAGAAACTTGGAAGGTATCTGCAGCTCCAGGCAGATGCCGAGAGCATTGACATAGTGATGTCATGCTCTCATGACATGAGTGAGCGTGACTGTGTTCTTCACCCCTCCTGATGGCGAGCGCATTGGAACGTGGGACCAACACCCACAAAGCTCACCTGGAAACTGGACGTGAGGCAGTGGTAGGAGACTGTGTATTTCAAATGTCTAAAAGACGAAGGAGTATCGACCGTCTCCAAATATTGATTATTCGCTGTATGCCAGATGCTTTAACAGACCTCTCCAACATCTTTAGTACCATCCGTGAGGGAAATAGTACCTCTTCCTGCAATAGGGAAAGGATGCTGAGGTCCAGAGAGGTTAGGTAAATTCCCTAGGGTCGCACAGCCGGGAAGTGGCAGAGGCCAGGTCGTTTGGTTTGGTTTTTAATAATTTCTCGAGGTGAAATCGACATAATGTAAAATTCACCTTTTTAGAATGAATAATTCAGCGGCATTTGGTACATTCTCAATGTTATGCAACCACCACCTCCGTTCCAAAACATTCCCGTCACTTCGAGGTAACACCCTGCACCCATTTCATCCCACCCTCCCCTTGGCCCCTAGGGTCAGGCTTTCACTCATATCTGCCAGACTCAGTCCCTCCTCCGAGGTGCCTCGCCAGCACCCAGGCCTGACCCTTATCTTCCTCTCTCCCCAGCGCCCTGCGGGGGAGACCTGACGGGCCCATCAGGAGTCATTTTGTCGCCAAACTACCCAGAACCTTACCCCCCAGGCAAGGAGTGTGACTGGAAAGTGACCGTCTCTCCGGACTACGTCATCGCCTTGGTATTTAACATGTATGTACCTTTCCCCCGGGTGGGAGATGAGGGGCTCAGAGCAGCTGGGGGTTTTAGACCAGGGTCTCCAGGTGAGTGCACAGGAAGGAGCCCAAAGGAGGGGAACTAGCACTTATCGGATGTCTCCTGGGTGCCCTGTGCTGTGCTCAGTGGCTACACACATATTATCTTATTTAATCCTTATGACTGATGAAGTAGCTATTATTCTTCCTTTCTTTCTTCCTTCCTTTCTTTCTTTTCTTTTCTTTCTTGCTTTCCTTTTATTTTCTCCCTTCCTTCCTTCCTTCTTTCCTCTCTTTTTTCTTTCTTTTTTCTTTCTTTCTTTTCTTTTCTTTTCTTTTCTTTTCTTTTCTTTTCTTTTCTTTCTTTCCTCTGCAGATGTTGAGACTCAGAAAGCAGGGCCTTGCTGGCTCCTTTCCCCCTGCTCCCCTGTGTTTCCCCCCTCTACTCTCACCAGGCTCCTTCCCTCATGCTCCCTCGTGTGCAGACAGGCTCAGGCTTGTCTCAGGTCCTCCCCCATCCAGCTCCTGCACTGCCTCCTTTATCCTTTTGGAGGCAAACTCTTTAAAAGAGTCATGGCTGCTTGTGTCTACTTCCTCGCCGCCTGCTCACTGCTCAGCCCACTGATACCTGGGTTCTGCCTTCCTGCTCCCGCGGCGACCCCGCTCATGAAAGACACTGGCAAACTCCTGGTCACCACACTAAATGGCACTTCCCATGTTTTATCCCTCACATCTCTCGATCTCTCCCTCCATCCTTACCCTGCTTTTTCTCCCTGGTTTCCGCGAAGTTACTCCCCTCCGGTTCTCCAGCTTCTTCTGTGACCTTACAGCTCCTTGTTAGGCCCCACCTTCCTTGGCCGGGCTCTATCACGAGCCTTTTCTCTTCGCTTCACACTTCCTTCCTGGGCCCACTTGTCTGCTCCAATGGCTTCACCTTGGTCTTAGAAACCGGAGACTCCGCCCTACCATGGCCCAGATAGCCTTTGGAGCCTCGGGCCCTCCTATCCAGCTGGTGGTGGTCTGGTGACTGCAGGTGCCCCAAAGGCAGCACGTACAAAACTAAGCAGATGACTCCCGCCGCCCCAGAAGAGCTCTCTTCTGACCCCTGGGGAGTGCCGCCATCATGCACCTGCTGCTTCCATTAGTGAGCAAGGCCTGGAACCTCATGTTTCCCCGTCCTCCAGCCTGCCAGCTACTGTGCTGGTTGAAACTCTTACTCCTTCCCCTCCACATTACCACAATAGTCTCCTGACTGGTTCCTCGGCCCCCATGTTCCCCCCAGGCCAGACTCTTCTTGAGTTAGCTGTGGGATTGATCTTGTCATGTGAAAATGCTAAAACAGCCACCTCGGTTTCCATGGGAACGTGATAAAGCGCTACTCGGTGATAAAAAAGGGGTGAACGACTAATACAAGCAACATGGCTAAATCTCAGATATCACACTGAGCAGAAGAAGACAGCCCAAAAAAGTCTTTAATGTAGGATTCCACTTATATGAAATTTTAGGATCAGCGAAATGAATCAATGGTGATAAAAATCTGTTCAGTGGTGGCTTCTGGGGATGGGGAAGACTGACTGGGAAGGGGAGCATTTGGGGATGGCGGGAATGTCCTGGGTCTTGCTATGCATGTGTCAAAACCCATAGGAGATACACTTAAGAGCTGATCATTTCATGGAGATAAGTTATACCTCAGTTTGTAAACAAACACACAAACAAATCTGTTATTTTAAAGTCCTGTCATGGCTTCCTCTTCCTATAAAGTCAGAACTTTGGGTTTTCAGTCCAAGCCATCTGGCCCCTGCCTGCCTCTCCACCCAGTCCCCCCGGGCCCCATCCTAACCCCTGAGCTCCAGCCTCAGCTTCAAGACTATTCCTTGCCCTTGTGATCTCGCCTCTGCTTCTCCCTTCCTGGAGACTTCCTTTTCCCTCCTTGTCCAACCACCGGGGGTCTCTGCCTCTCCCAAAACTTGACACCAGCTTGGCCTCTATGAAAGTTTCATTTCCTCCTCCCCGGGGAACTTTGTGCTGTGATCCCACGTGCCTGTACAGACTTTATGCTTTGCTTTGCTCTCTTCACATCCGTCGCTACCTTCAGCCCCATCGCTGTCTTGAAGATGTGGCGTCGGACATATCCCTGTGTCCTGAGCATCTTGTGCAGTGCCCGGCCTACTGACAGTGCTCAGATTTGAAATGTGATGACAGAAGGCCGTTAGGAAGTGCCTCTGCGGGTGACCCCATTGTGAGGATGCCATAGAGGAAGGAGACGTATACATCTGTCTCCCCCACCAGATCCCCCCCGCCAGATTCCCATCCTGTCTCCCTGCCAGCCCTACCCACTTTGTCCTAGAGCTGTCACGGCCCCCTCTCTCTGCCACGTGTCTCAGCTAAAGAGTGGAGCTGCTGTCCCATTCTTGGTCCAGCCGGAGGAAGTATCCGACTAATCCAGTGCATGGCTCAGCTCTGAACAAGTTAGCATCACACATCTGTTCTCAGCTTAGCTTCCGTTGTTTCCGAGCTTGCACCCTTGACCAGTACCCACGGCTTTGTTGGATGCGTACCCAAGAGTGGAGTCACTGCCTCATGGGGCCGGCGTATGTTCGGATCTAGCGGGCATTAGGAAACAGCTTTCCAAAGGGGCCAAGCAACTTTACTATCCCACTGGCAGGCTCCGAGAGCTCCGAGGGCTCCACATTCTTGCTGGTCTTGGCGTTTTCCATCATTTTCTCTCTAGCCGATCCAGTGGGATCGATGATACTCAAGAACTCTAATATTCAATTTGCTAATTTTTTAATTCAGTTTTTTTCCCACATGAGGGTCAAGATAACTAAGAAAGAGGCACGCCAGTGGGTGCCAGGAGTGGGGTGATAGCAGAATCTGAGAAGAACTGGGAACTGGTGTGGAGATGAGGGGAGGGAGCGAGCTTCTTCCTGAGAACAGACCCCTCCCTGCTTGGGAATGGCCCCCTGGGTGCCTCTCTCCCTCCTGGAAAAGGAGGTGCAGAATAACAATGTAAAGACCAGCAGAAGCAGATAAGAGGACTTACCTCCTCTGGCTGACTATTCAGGATATAGAATTGGTAACTCGTTTTCCCTTGTGCACAGAGTGTAGTGAATACAGACAACAGAATTGCATTATAATCCTCAAACTTGTAAGAGACTAGATCTTAGTTACTCCAGCCACTAGAAAGAAGTGATAACTGTGTGAAATGTGATAGAGGGGCTACTTTTCACCACTATGGCAATCCTATTACAGTGTAAAATGTATCCAATCAGCATGTCACACACCTTAAATTTACATAATATTCTATGTCAAATGTATTTCAATTAAAAATATTTTTTTCAGAAAGGGGTGTTGGGTTTTCAACTCTGGCTTTCTGGGCACTGATGCTAGGACTGGTCTCCTGTGCCTCCTGTGTGGTCTCCTGGCTTATCCACATCCTGGCCTGACCTGGAGGCCGTCGGGGCTTCCCCCTCTCTCTGCCACCGGGAAGTCAGGAGCTAGGCGCCAGTGGGGCTCGCTGTCTGGGAGGTCCCCTCCCTCATTTGAGCCTAAGGCCCAGCACGAGCCTTTTCTGACCTTAGTGGGGTGGGGGCGGGATGTTTTTGTTCTCCAGCTTTAACTTGGAGCCTGGCTATGACTTCCTCCATATCTACGACGGACGGGACTCTCTCAGCCCTCTCATCGGAAGCTTCTATGGCTCCCAGCTCCCCGGCCGCATTGAAAGCAGCAGCAACAGCCTCTTCCTGGCCTTCCGCAGTGATGCTTCCGTGAGCAGCGCGGGCTTCGCCATCGACTACACAGGTAGGACCCTGGTGGCCAAGTGTACGGAGGGCAGGGCCAGCCAGACCTCGCAGAGGAGAGGGGCCGCGAGGAGGGCATGGGACCGGGTCGCTGGCAGAGCCCCTCCCTGCCCCGTGGCCCTCCAGGTGGCTTAGCCTTTCCCTCCCATGTGCCCCAGGCCTGGGAGACAGGGGGGACCAGCGCTCTGCTCGCACCTCATTCCTATTTCCACATCCCTGCTCCTCTGGCGCCCTTTTCCTGTGAGGGTCAGTCCTCACAAGCCGAAGTGGAGAGGTCAAAGCGGGGCTCAGCACAGGTTTTCTTCATATTTTAGGCTTGTGAGGCATTCGCACTCAAGCGACCCTAGACAGACTGTGAAGGGATGGGTTCGGCCGTGCTCCCATAAACATCTTCCGAGCACACAGAGCCAGGACCATCCGATGAACTGCGTCCCGGGCTCACCTTTGCTACTTTGCAGCCGTGTGGCCTTGGGTGGGTTCCTGAACCTCTCAAAGCCTCCATTCCTTCATCACAAAACGCTGGTAGGCTGATCCCTGCCTCACACACACGTCATGAGGATCCGTGACCCTGTGCTTCGGAGCCCTTGGTCCAGCGCTGGGCACATACGTAATGTTCGGACGGCAAGAGTAAGAGAGGCTCCAGGCTCCGGCCACTCCGAGTGCTTTCACCCTGTCAGTCTCTGGGTGACCTTTTCTCCTTCCCTAATTATCCCAGGCGCCGTCATCCTAGCCCCACTTCTCGCTTGATTTGTTCGCTTGGCAAGTTACTATCTCTTGGAACCCATTCCTCCATCTAGAAACTGGTGGTAATAATAATAATGCTGCGGAAGGTTAAAATTAAAAGATATTTTATACATACATATTATACGTGGGAGTACAATGCCCAGTAGGTGCTAAACCCTCCACAGATACTCTAGAGATGATTGATTTTGTTGTTGGTGCGCTAACCCAAGTTCACCCGGGCCTCATCAGCCTGTGTGGACAAATGGGGTCATATTACCCGTTAAAATTAAAAAGTTTCTGGCTCACGGCCCCCACTTGCATAGTGTCGGACCTCAGCAACCTTTTAAAGGGTTCCTTAATTAAATATTTCTGGCAACTGCTGGGAATGTCTCACATACACTCACAAATAATACCAATCATAACAGCAGCCGGCATGGTCCTAAGTACTTCACATCCATCAACACATCGAAATCCTCGAAATTACCGACTGCCTGCTCTTTTGTCAGATGCAGTTCTAGAAGCTACTGAGTGCGCAAAATAGAGAGTGTCTTGCCATGGTCTTCTGTCCTCGTGGGGCTGGCGTGGATAGTGGGCATTTTGCCAGCCTCTCTTCCTCCAGGCCCCTCCCACTCAATAAACCTCCTGTCCCCAAACCCTTCTGCATGCGCTGGAATCAGAACAAATACGGTCGCATAGTGTGGCATTCTAGGGGAGGGGCGACTCAGATTCAGACCAGGACCCATCACTCCCCCACCGCCACCCCCACTGCCATATTATCATCGTCACTTTTCTTACTGTTCACCTCCTCCACCACACCCACAGAAGACCCTAAGTTCCCTGCCCCCCGCCCCTCTGTAGCAGCCTTGCAAAACGACACCCTGTGTCACACCCACACTCGAGTGGCTGAGCGCGACCAGAAAGAGTCACACAAGCGTGGCACTTGGAGCCACCACAAGTGATGGCTTTTAACCCTGGCCTTAGCCACCTCCAGCTTGTCCCCGCTGGGGGCTTCTCCCGGGTGGAGATTCCAAAATGTCACCCCAGAAGTCACCCCTTCCAGCCTCTTCACAAGAGGACTTCGGCTCATCATCCCTGGATACAGTAGGCTCGTGGCTTCATGGCATCCTGGCTGCGGCCGCCTTTCCCCCAGTCCCCTCCACTGAAGCCATAGGCTGAGCCACACTTCCAGGCCCTCTTTCCCAAGGAAGCCCTTCCCACCTGCAGCCATTGGTTCAAGACTGCATCTGGAGGGGTCCCCAGCTCTAAAGCACAGCCCCAGGGAGTAAGGCCTTCCAGGCAGCCATCTGAGCCAGCCAACTGGCTGAAGGAGGCCAGCTACTGAAGAAGAGGAGAGGGGATGCCCGCCCATGCACCCTCCGCCACCTTGTTGGCACGTGTGGTTCAAGCACCAAGATAAGTGTGCCCGTTGGGGGCGGGAGGTGCCTGGTGAGGCCTGAGGCAGCCTTCCTTCCTTCCTTCTCAGATGGCATACTCCCTAATATCAGTCATCTCTCTGCTATGGCCCCAGTCTCTGGGCAGGCAGCATATTTCATGGGACCCAGGGACCCTCTGCTTTGCCCCCATGGTCTCCTTCTCCCCATCCCAGGATCCCTGGATTCTTGGAATGGGCCCACTCTGCTACCAGATCCCATGGCCTCAGTGATGTCCCCACCATGCTCAATATCTTTACAGGGCGGCCTTCATCTCTTATGAACTGTGTGACCTTAAGCAAGTCCCTTATGTTCTCTGCTCATCCCTGCCTCACCCATGAAAGGACAGAGCATTGCATGAAAGAGCCGGTGTGAGGGTAGGAAATGGGCACAGCCCCCAGCACAGGGCCCAACGCCAGGAGCTACTTGGTGCACACATTGGTCCACCTTCTCCATCCATTGCCTTCTTTCCTGAGAAATGGATAGTTTGTGTGTTCTGCTCCCGTCTGGAAGAGAGAAGAGTCTAGAACCCTCCTTATGGGGCTTGCCCCGTCGAACGCAGTACATTTTCTTTTCTGTTTACTGAAGATACAAAGCGTGAGATGATGTTTTGCACACACACGAGTGTGAAACATTTATAACGTGAACACGTGTGGTGCGTGGGTGTGTGTGTCCTACGTATGTCTCCGATCCCTGGCAGAGAATTGAGACACTGTGCTCTGCGGGTCCACAGCACACCGTGCACTGAGGAGCAACCCACTAAGGACCAGCGCACTGAGGCAGGTCTGGAGCCTCAGGAAGAGAAAAATGGGCCGCATCCATGTAGATGCCATCCTGTGTCCAGAGGCAGAAGGCTGTCTTGTCCTTTGTCCAGGAGCCCTGGATCTCCTCTAATGCCGAGTATCTAGGTCTCCTGGGAGCTGTGGTTTCAAGGGTTCTGGTGTGGGAGGTGAGGGGAGTGATGTAGAGAGATGTTGTTGGACTCTGCTGGGCTTAGTCCAGTGAAAACCCTTCTCTGAGGTCAACCCCTCCTCTGACCAGAGACATATAGACCAGGGGCCTTTCCCGCATCCTGCCAAATTCCCAGGTGGGAAGCAGAAACAAAGTGGACACAGCTGAGTCAAGATCATTTAGTTTCAGATCAAGAGACCCACTCATAATTCATTTTAAAAATGCAAAAAACCAAAACCACATTCAAACAAACTTGAGACAAAAACTTTCTTATAGGAAAATTAATGGCCGAACTAATTCAAGCTAAAAGGGGTTCTGTATCTTAACAATACACAATACAAAAACTCCCTTTCACTTAACACAAAAAGGGAACACGTTTTTAAAATACAAGAGCTCAAGGGCAGGAAGCATAAACTTCTAAGGGACTGAAATCAAGAAGGAAGAGTCGACTGAAGGTGGAGATTACCTCCTGTCTCCAGGACCACTTAGTCTCCTCCCTGCTTCTTCGTGAGCATCTGCTACATTCTCTTCTCTCTGCAGATGCATGTTCGTTGCTTCCCTAGGACAAGTATGCGGCCTCACTCTTGACCCTGAATCACTTCCCAGTCTGGGTCCCCATTCCAAATCCCAAAGGGCCTTAAGACTGACCAGGCTCCAGGCGAGCATCCACTGAACGGTGCCATGGAATTAGGCTTTTTCATTAGAGCCAAAGACAGATCATGCAGTTTTACTCTTTTGTTCACTCACTAAATATTTATTTAGCATATTCTATATGCCAGACACTGTTATGGGGCTGAGAAGAAAGTGGGGAACCAAACAAAGTTCCTGCCTCCATGGACTTCACATCCTCAGGACAACCAGATGGACAGACATTTCTGCTACCTGTAAGATCTTGGAGATTGACCTACTTACAGGGCAGTGATGGACGAGGTTGTAGGGGTCTCTGTCCAGTTGCTCCTGGAAGGTGGTTGTGGTGTCTGAGTCCTTCTAAGCAGGTCTTCTAGATGATTCTGAATGCAATCGTGTCATTTGTGGACTTCTGTAAGACCATGCTCTGAGGCATTCTCATCTGAATTCAGCCACCTGGGTAGCTTTACCCTTTGCTGAAAGGAAACATAGGGAATAAGGAGGATCCTGGTTTTTGGATACAATTACTAAAAATGAGACCCAGAGAGACTTAGTGTCTTCTCCAAGCCAAAAACATCAAAAGAATGGGTGGGGGGGTGATTCTTGTCATCTTCCAGCAGGTGTGGTGGCCTCTTCCTGGGCAGGGACAGGCTAGGACATCCATGCAGGAGTGTAGAGACTACTCATTCATTCATTCAACAAATGCTATTGAGCTCCCACTTCCTGCCATGCCCTATCCTGAATATGGAGGCTACAGTGGTGAGCACAGTGGTCACGGCCCCCACCCTAACGTAACATGAAGGTGAGTGAGGGAAAAAGACAATACATAAATAGACCAACAATGAGTAAGAAGCAGAAGTTAGGAAAGAGAAAGCTGCTATGAGAAAGAGAAATGAGGAGTCAACTACAGAATGGCAGTTGGTAAAGGTGAAGACGTCACCCAGCAGGTGATATTTAAACAGAGACCTAAAGATTGAGAAGCGTGCTATGCAAGAATAGGGCTGGGGGACTTTTGCAGACAGAGGGAGTTTGAAGAAGTTCAGAAGAAGAGTTTGAAACCTGCATAGAGAATCTAAAATAACTCAGGAAAGGCCCAGGTCAGCTTCTACCAGAAGGTACTAAAGAGTACCTATTTTCTCTTTCAAGCCCTTGGCCATAACACCATGCATGGGCCAAGGAGTTACAACCAGATTTCCACACCTTCTCCCCCTACAACCACTACCACCACTGCCATGGGTCTTTGTTCCTTAAATTCAAAATGGAAATACATTTATCGTTGCCTATTTTAAAAGTAGCACGTGTTTGCTGGAAAAATTCAAGGAATATACAAGCACATAAGATATACTCTAAAAACGTAACCCCTCCCACTACTACCATCCCCTGAAGTATCATTATTAATGATTCGTTATCTCGCTCCAGATATTTTATGTAAATATAAAGTAGTGTAAATTCTAGAACAAGGGTTAGCAAACTTTTTCTGGAAGGGAACAGACAGTAGTTAGGCTTGGCAAGCCAGAGGTCTCTGGTACTCTTGTCATGCTAAAACAGCCATAGGCAATATTTAAACAAATAGGCATGGCTGTGTTCCAATAAAACTTTATAAAAAAAAGCAGACAGTGAGACTGTGGGCTGTAGTTTGCTGATCTCTGTTCTATGTGAATAGAGATCACACCATATGTACTAATCTGTCACATGGGTTTGTTTTTACTTTGTTTTGGTTTTTGTCCAATGATAGACTTCGGTCATCTTTCCATATCTGTATTCAAAGACTTTTGCAATTCTTTTTAAAGCCTGCTTGAATTTCAGTGGATGGCTGTAATCCAGGCTTTTTAACCAGTTCCTTACTGCTTGGGTGTGTGGATTGCTAGTTTCAGTGTCTTATTATTAAATGTTTAGAAATGTTCCTTATCTATTAGGACAAAAAGAAGCTGGTTCTTTTATTATTCTTGTTATGGAGGGCATGGTTTTTATTTATTATTATCCCAATGATGTTTCAGTCATTATAGTTTTATCGTTTACAGCTGAGCTCTGGTCTGGCTGACTAAAGACCCGATTTTGGTCTTAATTCTACTTCTTCCCAGCTGAATGGCCTGGGAAACTCATTTAGCCTCTCTGATCACCACATTTCTCATCCATAACCTGAGTAGGAGCACACCTGGCCCTGGCTGCTGCAGACGCCATTGTGAGGCACAAATGAGATAACAGATTGGAAGGTACTTTGAAAATTATAACGTGATATTCCTCTGTAAGGGACTATCATCATTATCATTACCCTTGTCATTTTCATTAATGTGATAATGCTTGGAATGATGAGCTCTTGTTGCTCTGGCATGTGAGTAACTATAAAATACAGTCGGTATTTGGAATTGCTGATGTGATTGTGGATTTGCCCAGCCCTGAGGTGTTCAGCCAATCAATTCAGCATTCATTTGTCAAGCATCCATTATGTGCCAAACAGAGCCGGCTCTAATACCAAGTTCTGTGCTAATTGCCAGGGTCATGAGAAGAATAGGCAAGGGTTCCTGTCTTTTAGGAGTCCAGAATCCACTAAAGAAATACATGTAACCAACCTGCCGAGATAATACCACACATGCTATAATTCAGGAAATGAAAAACGGAATTCTGCTGGACAGAAGGCAAAGTTCAGGAAACTCACTCAAGAGAAGGTGGCATTAAAAAGCGTAGGAGTTTTTGCCATACAGAGAAGGGAATAAAGGACTTTATGACCGTGTGAAGTTCCGAGACACACATGCCCAGCTGTTACCTAAAAGCACAGCTTGTTCTATAAGGTAGAAGTTTGTTCTCCTTCCCGTAAAAGAAATTTAGAGATTGCCATCCAGGGATGATGAAGTGACACCCGCCCCCCCATCCCCACCGCTCTTGTCTTTCTGCCCTACCATGCTGAGACATGGCTCCCATCGTCATGGCTATCTCAGGATCCAAGATGGGGACTGGAGTTCCAGCCATCACGTCTGAGTTCAGACTGGGGGAAGGAGGAAAGAAGAAATAAAGGGCCAATGAGCATTCTCTCAGCTGAGTCACTTTCTCTTAGGCAGTCTTTCTAGAAGTCCCAAATTTATCCACTTAAGAAATATTTATTGAGTGCCTACCATACACCAGGCACTGGGCTAGAGCAGTAAGTAAAACTGGATAACTGCGTCATGGAACCTACATTCTCTTGGAGGGAGATAGAAAAAAACTGGGTAGGGGCGCCTGGGTGGCGCAGTTGGTTGAGCGACTGCCTTCGGCTCAGGTCATGATCCCGGAGACCCGGGATCGAGTCCCGCGTCGGGCTCCCAGCTCCTTGCGGAGTCCGCTTATCACTCTAACCTTCTCCCTTCTCATGCTCTCTCTCACTCTCTCTCTTTCCTAATAAATAAATAAATAAAATCTTTAAAAAAAAAAACTGGGTAAATATATAGTACATGAGATAGTATTGATGCCAGTACAAAGAAACAAAGCAGAGAAAAGTGGTGGGGAGAGGAATATCAAAAATTTAAATAGCTGGTCAAGGAAGTTTCTCTAAGAAAGAGACATTGTGTTAAATCCTGAAAGAAATGAGAGAGAGCCATGTGGACGGAGGAACATTCCATGCACAGAGGCCAATGTGGTTGGAGCAAATTTAGCAAAGGGATGATAGGAGTTGAGATCAAGATCATAGAGGGGTAGAGATTGGGGACGGAAGGTGCAGGACTTGTAGGTCTGTAAGGATTTGGGCTTTTACTCTGAGTGGGATGGAAGACTCTCTGACTTGACTGTGTTTGGATCTCTTTGGCCAGATGTTGCTGCTTGGAGGCCGGAAGGTATGGATTTTAGCTGGCGCCAGTACTCTGGATGAAATCTGGTTTCTGTTATTTGAGAACGAAGAGGAGAAATGGATATTGGGGGCCACAGCTAGTCAGGTCCCTTATGAGCTATGTCAACCTAGTCCTAAGTTATCTAATTTCTTGGAACTTCAAATTAGGTTTGATCTGCTGTCATTTGTGAAAAGGACAGATGAAATATAAGATGGTGACAGTTCCCTGTATCCCTGTGATTCTCAGATGGGTCACCCAATGGCCAGTTGTATTCTGGCCAGAGCCCGTGGGCTTCAGGAGAAGACAGATTTGATGAGGGGTTGAAGGTGACACACCACAGGGTGCATAAGGAAGCCACTGAGGGGTCGTCTGCTAGATGAGGGACCATTTTCTGGGTCCCACATGAATTTAAATGCGGTAGCGTATCTGGGACTACTGCACCCTTAGCTATAGGCAAAGACCAAGAGCAGGCTCATCATAAGGGCTCCAGTGCAAGAGCGGCCAGCCTTGGCCGGACCCCGGACTCTCAGAGCCCCATCCCATCAGTCAATGGGCGGGCTGGCAGCTGCGCACCGCCCCTCGCCCAAGCAGCGGCCGCCTCAGGTAGGTGCCTGAACGATGCCCCGGCGACAAGGACAGCCTCAGCAAAATTCCTCAGCTATTCGTCTCTGAACTCCGATCCCTTCTATTCCGGCTCTTTCTTCTTAAATCTGCTATTTGAACTTCTGAGTCCTCCTGTAAGGGCTGCTGGCACCTTTTTGTGAGCCCCGACCTCCAGACCTCCTTGTAGGGTAGCCTCCAGGAGCCCAGTGGAACCCAGTGGCCTGTCCCTGACCCTGCCCAGCCTCCGCTCTGTCCTGATGTTGCCCAGCCATGACAACACCAATGGTCTTTGATGAGGAGGATGAGGAAAAGCAGCAGTGGGTGCATGTGAACACTGGCTCCCAGGAGCTGCTCAGGGATTTCCAGACGATGGTGAGGGAGGCTGCGGAGTAGCCTTCTCCAGAGATGTGGGGTCCCAACTCGTGCTCTCAGTTGCTCAGGCAGCACCAAGTTCAGTCTCATCCAGCGTAGAGGGACAGAGTGGGGCTCGTTAGGTACCTCATGGGATGCCTAATTAAGAAGACATATATGCAACGAAAATCAAGTGGAAAAACACTACTGTTTTAATAAACTAGCAAACACCCAATAGCTCAGTGCACAATCCTGGAAAACTGTTTAACCCTAGAAAGTCCAGGGCTTGAAGTGGGGTTTCCTACTTCCTTCCTAAATCTAAGTATTGGTACCCATGTGCTCAGAAGTCCCTGCCTGGTATGAATATGACAGCAGGCAGCCTCCCTTGGAGAGGAGTGAGTCAAGGGATATGGGATGTGAGGAGGGATGACAAAAGGTCCCCAATGTTTGGCTGTGACTCGCTCCTTTGTGGACCAGGGCAAGAATGTGGGAGAAGAAAGAAAATTTCACTCTCCAAGATGATCTCCAACCCTAGACTTAGAGGAGTTTTCAGACCTGAAGGAAGAAGGACCACCAATCCCAAATCCCCATATACTCTGTGGCTAATTCAAGTCAGGGTCTTCTCTTGAGTGCACCATGGACTTAGGCCACTAATGAATCGTGTGTGTGTGTGTGTGTGTGTTTCTTCTTTCTAGAAAACCCACGGGAGTCATGTTTTGATCCTGGTTCCATCAAGAATGGCACGCGAGTGGGATCCGACCTGAAGCTGGGCTCCTCCGTCACCTATTACTGCCACGGGGGCTATGAGGTTGAGGGCGCCTCGACCCTCAGCTGTGTCCTGGGGCCTGATGGGAAGCCTGCATGGAACAATCCCCGACCAGTGTGCACAGGTGGCGGAGCGGGGACGGGAAGGGGTGGGAGGGAGTGAGGGCATGCCGGCGGCAGAGGGGGCTGTTGGCTGGGGGAAGGGAGGGGTGAGACATGGCCCTCGGAGTGGGCCCCTTGTGTTCACTGTGAATGAGAGAGCCTGGTAATTCACCAGCTGTCCGGTCCCTACCAGTGTGTCCTCACTCTCAGATCACAGTGTTCCCATCCCCACTCACATAGATAGAGGTCCTCCACGGGGGCCCCCAGACATGCCACCAGCTCGCATGAGGGAGATGGGAGTTTAATGGTGACCCGGGCTTGTTCCTGAGCCTAAGAGGAGTCACTGAGAGGTCAGATGTGTAAAACTAAGGCCAGTGGAGTCTGGCTCGGCCACAGGGCCTTGGCAAGAGGCACAGGATAGAGTCTGAGAACTTCAAGAGCATGGTGGCCATCCACGTTGAAAAGCAAGGAGGCCCCTTTGCCCAGGGGAGAGGGGCTGGCTCTCAGGGCCACCCTTTGTGGAACTGGGCACCGTAGATGGGAACAGAAGGTGGCTGGGTCCATGGGCCAGTCGCCCCCAGTGGGGCTACTCTGGGATCTTCAGCTCTCTGCTCATGTGACACTAACTGCCTGGGGGAAACATCAGCCAGGGCCAGAAGATTAATCTCAGGCCCCTGTGCCTCTAGGGACTGATGCGGGCGTTACTAGTTAGAGGGCGAGATCTGACGTGTGGCCTGGAGGGCCTTGGATGGCATCAGGGTGGGTTTCGGGCCACATGCCGGCCAGGGATGTCTTCGGAACTCCCCTTCTCCACCCTAGTGGCTGCAAACCTCAGGGTGGCCCCAGCAGGGCCGGCTCAGGCTGGGGGCGGGCAGAACAGAGAACGGCTGTTGACGAGAGGTCTGCAAGGTCACCTGGCCCTCTCTGATTTCTCTTTCAGCCCCCTGTGGGGGACAGTACGTGGGTTCAGACGGAGTAGTCTTGTCCCCCAACTACCCCCAGAACTACACCAGTGGACAGATCTGCCTCTATTTTGTCACCGTGCCCAAGGACTATGGTATGGAGGTGTTGCATGTCTGTGTGTATGTTTTCGGGCCTCTTCCAGGGCCTCCGGCCCTTCTCAGTTGTGTCCCAATCCCACTCTCAATTGTATGTACTCCCATTGTGGGAGTGGGAAGACAGTCTCCTGTGCAGGCCACGTGGGGCAGATGCCATGAAGTGGAAGTAGGATACACTGTAGACACACCCCTGACACGTGGAAGGAGGGGCTCTGGGGAGGCCAGCGGAACCAAGGGATGCAGCTGGGGAAGAACTGGCCAGGACAGAGGGAAGGCAGGGACACTGGAGGCTAGCCAGCACAGCCTATGCCTCAATAGAGGGGCTGCCATTCCAGGCTGATTGGGAACCCATCAGGGGAGGGTGGCCAAAGGGCGGGAAGAAGGAAGGAGTGGGACAGAGGTGGGAACCACCATATTCCAGTATTCCGTCTGAGATCGGGAGCCTGGTCCAGCAACTATAGGTAGGGTCACCAAGCAAAGCGAGGAGCAGGCCAGTATCCTGAGAGAGCAGAAAAACTTCCAGATTCCAAGAGACACAGGCAAAAAGAAGCCAGGCTTGTCATCTGGTTGGCAGTGGAGACATCGAAGAGTCCTGCCATCCCTGGGGGATTCAGGAAGTTCTAAGGGGCAACCAGGCTGGTTGTACCTGGGCCATCAATCAGGTGACCCACCTGGATGCTTTCTCCCTGGATCGCCTCTTGTAGGAGGAGTAACAGCTGTTTCTAAGCAGGACTGGTGTTGGGTGAGGTAAAGGGTGTTGATACATCCTGACCATCTAGGAGAGGGATGGACGGGGCAGCCTGCAGAGCGCTGCCTGCTGATTCCCGAGGTAGGATGGCATGGGTGTAGGGCAAGGCCTGATGTCACCAAACATTTGTGAAGCATCTCCCAGGGACCACGCACTCTGCTGCAGACTTGAGCGAGATGGGCCCTCTGTAAGCTCCCACTCTCATCTTAACCCACAGCTCCAGCCATCATGAACCACTGCCACCCCCGCACCTGTACACTTACGTGCATGGGCTCCCGCTCCCCAGCATACTTAAGTGGCAGGAGCTTTTGACCTACAGGCTCACCATTAGCAAAGTCCTAAAAGGTTGTCCAATCCAGTCTGCCACACAGAGGAGAGTCCTCGATAAGTGGTGTGCAGTCTGTGCTCGGATTCTTCCCATGATAAAGAGCTGGGGACTTTAAAAGAACCAACCCCAAAGTTGGTTAGTTCCACTGGGCTGAAACCTGCATGCCGAGAGCTGGTTGGAGGAAGGGCAGTGATCTGTCCCAAGTACCTTCTCTCTGCCAAGGATGCTGAGCCCAGGGGTTACGGGCAGATTTTTGCCTCTGGATCTGCAATACTTGTCCTCTGGCTCAGGTCTCAGCTCTGACATCCTCATCCAAAGGATCTTCCTCTGATCTCCTACTTAAAGTGACCTGCCTTGTCCTATCATGTGTTCCCGTTACCTCTAGGGCTTAACTTTAACACTATCTGAAATTATCTTGCTTAGCTCTTTGCTTCAGTGGGGTTTTCCCTCTTTATTGACCTACGAATCATAGGGGCTTTCCTCAGCCACCTCCTCTCTGCCAGTCAGTGCCAGAGAAGCTGTGCCAATGACCCCACAGTGGGCAGAGCTCCAATTCAGCTATCTGCAAGACCTGCACTGGCCTCCCAGGTCACCAGGTGCATCTGAGGGCAAGAAGCAGGGGAGGAGGGAAAGGAGCAGGAGTTGGGGGGGTGAGGGAGAAGAGCAAGAGGGAGAGCACATTTTGGAGCCCTGAAAATAAGTACTGAGGTAGGTGAACAGGATGGGAAACATTCCTGCTTTCACAGAGTGGGCATTCTAGTGGGTACCTGGCACACAGCAGGTGTTTAATAAATGCCATTTTGCTTCTTCCCTTGGCTTGGCCAGAGGGAAATGAGCTAAAGATGTTTGCCCATTCCTTAGACAGTTGCTCCTTCTCCAGGAGTAGCTGCTACTCACCATCTTTATTTCTCTTAATTCTGGGGAATCTTGTATTGAGGGCTGTCCTAGTCAGCTGGAAATTTGAAGAAAAAATAAAAGAAAATACAGGGTCCTGAGATCACATGAAAATGGGCGGTGTTACCAAAAGCCCTTCCATGTCCGTGAGTAGCTGCTGCCGCTGCTGTCTGAGAAAGGAATGGGGTTAGCTCAGCGCCACTTCCACCAATCCTCACCATTGAGTTCAGTCTTCGGTGTTACCTTGACCCTCGAGGGAGAATGCCAGGCGGCCCTCTCCACCTCCCTACAACCCTGTGCCTGGTGTCTGGCCAGTGTGCTGATCAGCCAGTAGAAAGCCTCAATAAGCAGTTAGCCCCAGGAACCAACAACCTCCTCCAAGGCTTCCCTGCTCCTGACTTGCAGCCCCCACACCTCCAGTCCTTGCCCCCAATATGGCGGCCAGTATTCCATGCTGAGGTCTCCACACCGTGTCTCCTCCACAGTGGTGTTTGGACAGTTCGCCTTCTTCCACACGGCCCTCAACGACGTGGTGGAGGTGCATGATGGCCACAGCCAGCACTCCCGGCTCCTCAGCTCCCTCTCGGGCTCCCACACAGGTACCCAGGGCTCAGCTGGCTTTGGGGGTGGTGGCGGGCTGAGGGCATCATGGGCCAGCTGAAGGGAAAGAGGCCCTATAAGCCTGGCCACGGGTGGAACCATACAGCTTTGTGTTTATCCTGCACTGGTGCTGTCTCTGCAATGCAACAGTCAGCTCCTGGGAGCCCAAGCACAGGAGGGGGCTTCAGAAGCTACCCTCACTCAGAGCTGTGTCTACACCGCTGCCCCCAAGTGGTGTAGTATTCCCCTGTTGGTTTATTCTTGACCCAACATGTTTCTCCAATTATAAGCATACTGCGTTTTCAGTGTAGAAAACTTTGAGGCAAGACAAAATAATTGTATGGGGAATTAAAATACAAACCACCCAGAAAGAATCACTGAAAGATGGAGTGCATTTCCCCCAGCCTTTATAATCTACTTAGATTTAATCTTTTGCATATTTTATTGAATAAAACAATATACACATTTTTATTGAAATGTTCATTGTGAGCATTTCTGTCATTATTTTCTTCTATAACAGGATTTTTTAATAATGCAAAATAATCTATCATATAGTTACTTACAATGTATGTAAAAAAATTATGTAATGAATTCCATTATCAAACATTAAGATTGTTTCTAATTTTTCACTCTCATGAATAGTAGTAACTTTGTATTATGCATATGTCTTTATATACATTTCTGACAATTACCTTAGATTTTCTAGAAGTAGAATTGCCAAATTAAAGGATATGTGTGATCTTTAAGGCTTTTTATGGGAAACTAACTATGTTCTTTCAAATTTAGTCAATCAGTTGTTTCAACAGAATTCTCAAAATCCCAGATTTTGAGATATGCCAAAATGCCAGACATCCCTCTAGAAAGTTCTTGCCACTTTGTTCACAACGAGTGAATAAGAGGGCATGTTTTATTCTCATGAAAACTAGCTAATTAAGGAAACAAAAACATCATCAGTTTGAAAAGTGAAAATGGCATCTCATTTCTTAATTTGCCTTTTTTTATTACTAGTTGGGTTAACCTTTTTATAATGTAATTATTGGCCCATGCATTTTTTATCTGTGAATTTAATTGTAAATTGCTGTTGATTTTTCTATTAGCATTTATCTTCTTATTGACTTAGGAGAGCTCCATATTATTACAAGCTATACATATCAAGCACCATAAAAACTTCATGTCTACATTATAGGCTATAAAAAGCCTTCCCTTACAGTTTGTCATTTGCCATTTCATTTTTAGGGTGTGTTTTAATGTCAGAACATTTGAATTTCCCATGATATCAGATCTATCAATGTTCTCTTTTATAGTTTTCTCCTTTACTTTTATGCTGATTAAGTAAATATTCTGTATTTTCTTTTGCTTCTTTTCAGTTTGTTTTGCTTTAATACCTTTGGAATTTATTTTGATTTGTTATTTCTTATAAGGAATCTAACCATATTCTTTCAAATATAATCACTTGTCCTAACAGAATTTTTAAAATGCCATATTTACATCTATTAAATTTTTATGAAGTTAAGGATATGTTTCTAGAGTTTTTATCCATGTCTCTAAGTGTCTTGTTATTTATGTGTCAATGTCAAAAAGTTTAATGTAAGATTATGAAAATGTTTAATATTATGATCATTTTAAACATAGGATACTATAAGTCCCCAAACTCATTATTTCTTTTGAATTTTTTATTGGCTGTTCTTGTTGATTTTTGCCTCCAAATAACTTCTAGAAGTATCTTGTCAAGTTGAAAAAATTGGCATCAGAATTTTCGTTGAACTTCCATTAAACTTACTAATTCATTGAGGGAGAATTCACATCTTTACTATAGTCACCCCTTTTCCCTTCCAGAAACATGGCATGTCTCTCCATTGATGTATCTTTTGTAACCTTAGGGAAGGGGCTCTAATTTTCACTTCAGCCACATTTGTTTTTTGTTAACTTCACTCCTAGATATTTCATGGCAGTTTTTGTTGTTTTTGTTGCTGCTGTGAATGGGTCTCCCCTTCCTTCTGTTATATTTTCTAGCTGGTCTCAGCTACTATATTAGAAGACTGGTATTTTTGGTATAGTCATTTTGTAAAGTCAATGAACCCTCTGTAATAATACTAACACTGCCAACTGGTTTCTCCCAGGCCCTTAAGGCAAGAAGCAATATCTTCTGCAAATAAATTTGTCTCATTATTTTATCTCCTCCTTTTCAGTGTTTTTTTTTTTTAATTTTCTTCCATGGTTATTGGACTATTCAAGTATATTACCTCAATATCAATGTGGATATTCTATATTTTAGTAAAAAGCCCATTTTGTAATTATTTGAAATTCAGCAGCATAGGTTATATCATAGACGCTGATGCTGTTGAATCTCATTTGTGTTAGCAGTTATAGCCCCTGCCTTTACATACCAAGGGCTGTATTCCTAGTGCCCCTCTTTTCCCATTGGGACCAGAGGTTTTGTGTTGTTTCGTTGTGTTTTTTATTGCTTCTATTTTTCAGTTCTTCTGGGGATTTGTTATTTTTTAATTAATTAACTTCTGAGTATATTTCATAATGTCTCGCCTCCTGTTTTTCTTCAGTTTATGCTGTTCTTCTTGTGCTAACTCCTTGAGAGAATATAGCCTGAGCCATTTCTGCTCTGGGAATGAAATGAGGTCTGCTCAGTAGTCAAAGACATTTTTTAAAATTTCTTAAGTATCTCAGAAGAGAATGTGTTGTCTGAAGGACTGAGAGACCACAGAGAGACTGGGAGCCCAGGCCCAGCACTCACTGCCTGGTCCCTAATCTCAGCCCTACCCACTGCCAACTAGGTGCCTGCAGGGGCTGGAGCTTGATCCCTCTGAGCCACTGTTCCCTCAGCATAAAATGCAGAGAGGAAAACCTCTGCCTCCTAGAGCTATTGTTAGGATTAAATTAGCTTTGTAATAGCCATTAGACCAATCTTACTCAATTTTATTATTCAATTCCACTCTATCAGTGGTTCTCAATGAAATGAGTTTTTGATATTAACATCCCACATACACACACCGAGCCAGGAATGTAAGTCAGGATCTTTGGGGGTAGGATGCTTTTTCAAAATCTCTTGATTTTCAAGATAGAGATAGTTTAGCTATGGATATAGAAGTATAGACATAAGCAGAGAGCAAGAGATACATTTAGGATCTGTATATGTAAATGTGGATATAGCTACAGGTACAGATATAGATGTAAAGGACCAATGGATAGAAAAAAATAAGTATAGTTGGATGGATGAATAGGTAGGTAGATAGAACCTATAGGTATAAATATCAATATTCTCCAATCATCTCTTATTCCTCGTTCAAAGAAACACTGATAAGGTGATGGGAATGGTGTCCCCTGTCCCCAAGGTGTGTTGAGGGGGGAAGAGAAACTTGAGGACCATTACTCAACAATTTTCATTTTGTTTTTCTATTTGATATATCACTGATTGAGAATGTTGTGGATTTAAAGATCCCACTACAACTGTGATATTTTGTTGTCTTGTGTTTCCAACCATTTTTGTATCTGTGTTCACTTGCTGATCTTTCCTCGTTTTCTCTGAGAGTCTTTTTCTTTTAAGAGGATGTTTACTTACTTATTTTACATTTAGTCTGATAGCTGTCATCAGGTTTTGTTCTTTGTGGGCTTTTGTTTCTTTTGTTTTGCTTTTGCCTTCTTACTTTTCCATTCATATCTGACCCATCTCTAATTTCCAAGGTTTTTCTTATATATATTTAGACTTTCATATTAATGTTGTTAGTAATTATTTGTAATTGTGGACTTCTTCCCCAAGAACAAGTGTTTACATTTGCATTGTTTTGCTATCTCATTGACAACAATTATTTGCATTTAACTATATTTTCCTGGTTGTCTTTATCCCTGAGAATCTCTGATTTCCCTACTTCTGTTCATTTTTTTTAAACGGACTCATCACTGCAGTACTTTCTGTCACCTTGCATGTATGAGTATGTCTTTCCTTTGACGTACCATATAAATGACAACTTGATTGTAGATCAAATTACAGGTCACAAACTTCTTTCAAAACTGCAGCTGGTGTTCCACTTCGTTCCAGCAGTTAATGTCACAGCCACGTGATCTCCCATCTGATTCTTTATCCTTGTAGGTAACCCATTCTTTTCTTTCTGGATGCCTTTCGTATTTTGTGTTTTACACTTAAAATTTAAAAGCCCACTAGGGTATGTTGCAGTGAAAATCTCTCTTCATTGATTATATCTGGCACTTTGAGGACAATTTTAGTCTGACCCTCAAGTCTTTCTTAAGCTTAGGAAAATTATCTTCTTCTGTGAACTATTTCTTCTCCTTCAATTTCTCCTGTCTTCTCTTTCTCTAGAATTCTTGTTGTTATGCATAATGGAGTTCCTTTGATCTATCTTCCATGTCACTTGCGGTTTCTATCATTATTTTCATCTCTTTATCCTTTTGCTGTGGATTCTGGAAGAATTTCCCAAATTTAATCTCTACTTCTGTGTTCAATTTCTGCAGAATACAGCCACCATGTACTAGTGCTTCTCGGTTTTGAAGGCTTTATTGATCTCGGAACTTTCTTTGGCACACCTACCCTCTCTGACTTTACAAATGCAGTATTATATCTAATCTCGTAACAAACACAATTGAAAATCTTCTGAGGTTTTTCCATGTTCTTTTTTGTAGTTCATGTAAAAATGTTTGCTTTGATTTCTAGATGGTCTTCACCTTAAAAATTTTGGAGCTTGTCTTTTGTTCAGAGATTTTGCTGTGTGCTTATCCATGGAGAGGGAGGTCTGTGTACATCCAGGGTTGGAAGTCGAAATGGGTTTGTGAGAGATCATAGGGGTCCTAATCCACATATCAGGCCAGAGGATGGGAAGATGGAAGAGTGGAGTTTTGTTCTGCTCACATCTATTAAAGAGCCGGGGACAGTGGTGATAATAAAGAGAGGCTTTTGCTTCATGAGTTTTCTTTTTGCTTTGGCAGCCAGAAATTATCTAGGGCAATGACTCCTAACCAGGCTCAGCCATCTGGGTCACATGTAAATAGTGTGCTATATAAAATTCTCTACTCCCTGTGGCCAGTAGCATCACATGGGCTTTCTGGAAGCACTGGAGGACCGCAGATGTGCTTCCCAGTGGCTCCTTGGCTGGTCCCAACTCCTGCCTTCATGGTAGTGGAGACTTAGCCCGGCTGTCTGCAACCCCAACCCTTATGATGCTTGGGGTGGCGAAGTGGGCAGTGGCTATCTCAGGGATCCCTAAGGCTGTGGAGGCGCAGCATACAGAGCAGCCGTCCCACTGCCTGCCAAGCCACAGTCCTGCGGCCGTCTCAAGAGAGTGACAATGAATAGGACTACGCTTCACAGCTGTCAGTCCAGTTGGTGTGTCTTTACTTCTGTCCATCTGTACCACATCAAGGAGAAGCCAGAACTTTATCTTTTGATATAAAGGCTTCCTACACCCCTGCAGGTTTTCCCCAATTTGTGTGTTATCAGTTGGGTAGCAATACATCTTGTTTTGCTTGTGACAGTCCCAGCTCACTTGGTTGTCCCAATTAATAACATGCCCTTTAGCTCTCACAAGTGTCCTAATGTGAGCAATAAATTATACAATTGGTGTGGTTATCTATCATTTTACAGCATCTGGGAAGGGCCAGTTACTCTCAGATATTCACATCACCCTCCTTCCCAGAAGCTGGTGTCATTTTTCTTTTTAATGTCCATTTTCCAAGTAAAACTACTAGTCAGTTTGGTAATGGCCATTCTCCCCATCCTTATAAGTCAACATAGGTCTAGAAGCTTTCTCTTTTCTGGGAAGGTCATTTAATCTTTCTGATCCCTGTCTTTCTTGACCTATTAAATGGGGCACTGAACTCTTCTCATGCCAACCTCATAATGAACGTGGGTCAAGGTAAGACCATGGATGCTAAAGCCTTCTGCAAACCTTGAACTCTAAAGTGCAGTAAAAATGGAAGGTTTTATTTCAGGAAGACCTGGGATATGGAAGGAACTGCTGTGGGGGGTATGGGCAGCCCCTCCTTCCTGGCCAGGATCTTCTCTATGGGGCCAACTGATGGACTCACTGTCTTCCTCTCCTCCTCGCCCCTTATCTCGGCAGGAGAATCGCTGCCCCTGGCCACCTCCAATCAAGTTCTCATTAAGTTCAGTGCCAAAGGCCAAGTACCAGCCAGAGGTTTCCACTTTGTCTACCAAGGTATGCAGAGAGAGGTGTGAAGGCGATCTCAGTTCTTTAGTGACTCCCTGACCAAAGGAACGGGGACTTTTGACCCTTAGTCTGGGCCTCAGTCTTAGGGTACTGGAGGGCAGTTACTGATTTTTAGGGCAGTTCCTTGAAATTCAGTTGAAGGTAGGCACCCATTTGCCCAACAGACAATTCTTGGACCACTCTCCACGTCAAACTAGGAAGAAATAAGACATGGGAAGCTAACTCCTGCCCTCCCCCTCCCCCACTGTCTGGCACAGTCCCAAGGGCATTGGAACGACCAGCACAGGCCTCATACTTAGGCTTTCTCCCACGGAGTTTGGCTTTCTCTGCAAAGCACAGTAAAGGTGAGGGGAAAACACAGACTTGGAATTAAGGTGGACATGGCTTTGAATCCCAGCTCTGCCACTGTCTAACTGGGCACCGGCCTCTCCACCCCTCAGAGCCCCAGTTTGCTCACCTAGGAGATGAGGGTAAACATGTTACCTCACTGATAGAGTCAAGAGAGTTCCCAGAGTAGTTGGCACCGAGCAGGTGATCAGTGTCCATTCCCTTCCTCACTGGCCTTGAGAGGCAAAGTGTTGGAGTGCCCTGGCTTTCATCCACAGGCCCCAACCTCTGCTCTTCCAGAAGCATGCCCATTTTTTTAGGGCCCATTCTAGGCATGTTCCATTCATCCCACTGCCCAGGAGGAGCTGCATTCCCCTGTCACAGAGACATGCCATATCTGGGGCCTGGGGTAAAGCATACTGTGTGCCATGTGGGTGGGGGGGAGGGGAGGTTCAGATTCAGGTCATGAGAATAGAACCCTGGACAGAGTCTTAAGGCACCTGAGGAAAGAGGCCAAAGGTAGGGCAAAGGGAGGAAGAAGGGCCATTCTCCCTGTAAGGGGACGTGGGACCCTGATAGTTGAAGGGCATCAAGGAGGAGCCACCGCACACAACTTGGCCTAAAGTCTGCCTCCCACGGTTTCCAGAAGCTGTGCTGCAACTATATTTCAGTAAAATGGGCCTTATTCTGGAAAACCCTTACCACTGCCCTGGGAGAAAGTGCCCAGAGCCTCTCAGGGTCCCATCCAGACGGTCTCAGCTCTAGTACCGTTGTGTGTCCATCCCTGGGCCAGTTTCCAGAGGGGTGAGGCCTGCCCCTCAGTGCCCTTGTCCCCTGCAGCGGTACCCCGAACCAGCGCCACGCAGTGCAGCTCTGTGCCGGAACCGCGCTATGGCAAGAGGCTGGGCAGTGACTTCTCAGTGGGGGCCATCATCCGCTTCGATTGCAACTCCGGCTATGCCCTGCAGGGGTCCCCAGAAATCGAGTGCCTCCCTGTTCCCGGGGCCTTGGCCCAGTGGAATGTATCAGCGCCCACCTGTGTGGGTGAGTACCTGGACAACCGGGACTCCGGGGCGGGGTGGCCAGCGAGACCCAAGAGCAGCCCCTGCTCACCAGCATAACTTAAGTAGAGTGTCCCATTCAGGCCAAATCACCAGTCCTGGGGGTCGGGCGCAAAGACAGCAAGGAGAAGCTGGGGTGCCTGGGGGCCAGATGCATGGGAAGGAGGGTTGTAGGGACAGGAGCCATGGAAGGAGCAGGGATGGGGGCCTATGGGAGAAGTCAACAGCCAGCAAGGGAGGCTGGGGGGCCCTGGGAGGAGTGTTGGGGGAGGCTCCCGTGGGAGACCCAAAGACAAGCTGGAGAAACCTCTGACCAGAACTGCCTCCTTCCCAGTGCCGTGTGGAGGCAACCTCACGGAGCGCAGGGGCACCATCCTGTCCCCCGGCTTCCCAGAGCCCTACCTCAACAGCCTCAACTGTGTGTGGAAGATCATGGTCCCTGAAGGCGCTGGTATCCAGGTAGGGGAGAGGGGAGGCCTCAATGCAGCAGGTGGCCTGGACAAGACATTTCAGCCCTGTCCCTGCCCTTGGACCAGAGGTGGAGGTGATGTCCGCAAGCAGAGAAACACACGAGCTCGAGGCCCAGAAGCTTCAGGGGGTGTGGAGAGAGAGAAAGCCAGGTACCTCAGGAAAGAGAAGGGGTGGCGCTGGCTTGGGCCATTGGGGAAGGCCAGAAGAGGAAATGGGCCTGGACTGAAAGAAATAGAGATTGAGGAAGATTCATAGAAGGTATTTTTCTGATGACTTGAAAGGTTCTTAAGATGATGGGGGATGGAAGAGGGGACACTGCAGGAGAGGGGAAGGAGCGAGCAGATGGGGCATAGAGAAGGCCCAGGCACACACCTTGGTGTCCCACCTGCAACCCAAGCTATAGGAGCAGAATGGGGACCAAACCGGTCCCCGGTGGTAGGAGTCAAGTGGAGAAGGCCCCAGAACTGGTTGTGGCAGCAAGGCCACCAGAGAGGCAGCCAGCAGGGACTCAAGGTGGGCAGGTCTGGCCAGGAGCGGGTTCCTGGACCATCACTGCAGGGTGTCTGATACCATCCAGACAGGAAAGTGGGGAACCCAAGGAACGTGTGAGAGATGAGGAGGGGGCCATTCAGACTGAAGTAGTCCCACTTCCTGAAATTCCCTTTCCCCGTTCTCTGCCTGAAAAAGTACCCCGCGGTCTTACAACCCTTCATTTTTCATCTGTCTTCCCCCACTGGGCAAATGAGGTCCAGGGAGGCAGGTGGGCAGGGACAGCATCTCACTTTTATCAGAAGCGCCTAGCACAACATCGACCCCGGAGTGGGTGCTCAGTACTGGAATTAACTACATGAGCAGAGAAGAGGGGAGGGAGGGATGGACAGATGCACACAGTCTGCCTTACCAACAGTTCAATCCCTCTGCCTTCCCAGATTCAAGTCATCAGTTTTGTCACAGAGCAGAACTGGGACTCTCTGGAGGTGTTTGATGGTGCAGACAACACCGTGACCATGCTGGGGAGCTTCTCAGGTGAGCTGGGCCTTCCAGGGACCTCAGCTCGGAGGGCGGGGGTGGGCTTCATCACCATCATCACCATCACCATCATTATTATTACTGGCATGTATAGTTCCTGTGCCATAAAATTCACCGTTTTAAAGTGTACAGTTCACAGATGTTACCTAGACTCATTTTGGTGATCGTGTTACGATATATACAAATACTGAATCACTATGTCACACACCCAAAGCTAATATAATGTTATATGTCAGTCGCAGCTCCATAATAAAACAACAATAATAATGCTACAGTGAAAAGAGAGTGTACAATTCGGTGGTTTTTAGTATATTCACAAGATTCTAAAACTATCACTGCTATCCAATCCCAGAACATTTGCATTACCCCCAAAAGAAACCAGGTACTCATTTGCATGCACTCCCCATCGCTCCCCCTCCCCCATCCCTTGGCAACCACAACTTGGCAACCTACTTGCCCTCTTTGTAGATTTGCTTGTTTGGGAAATTTCATATAAATGGAGTCCTACAATATGTGGCCTTCTGGGTCTGGCTTCTTTCACTCAGCATCATTTTTCAAGGCTCACCATGTTGTAACATGCACCAACACACTGCCATGTGGATAGACCAGATTTCACTTACCCATCCATCAGTTGATGGACATTTGGTTGTTTCCACTTGTTGGCTCATTATGAATAATGCTACTGTAAACATTCACGGAGAAGTTTCTGTGGAACATGATTTCAGTTCTCTTGAGTATATACCCAGCAGTGGAATTTCTGGGTCATATGACAACTCTCTATTTAAGTTTTTTGAGGAACTGACAAAACTGTTTTCCAAAATGGCTACACCGTTTTCCATTCCAATGGCGACTTCACTGAGTGCGGTGTGTATTTTTGCCCAATGACCAGGGCAATCATCCGGGTCCTTCAGGCTTCAGAATTCCATATTGCCAATATACAAAAAGGAGTCATGTGCACCGTATATACAGTCTACACTGCCTGGGTTGCCCAGAGAAGTATGCCTGTTAGAGTTTTTTCAAGACGTCTGGGAAGGGGACCAAATTCTTAGACTACCTGTGGAACTTCCCCTCCAGCTGGCATATGGCTCCACCACTGCTCACTTTGCAGAAAGGTTGAGGTCTCCTCTCCCTCAGCCACTGAAGAAGACCCAGCACTCTGGGGGGAGGGGGTGCTAATTTGACATGTAGGAAGTATGATAACCGGCGACAGTTGAGGATCTTGGGAGCATAATGTCAGCAGGTAGCAAAAGCAAGAGAAATGAGAAGGAGCTTTGGGGGCTCGGGGTAGCTAAGCTTGAACTGTCCCTGTTTCCTTGCCGTAGGAACAACCGTCCCTGCCCTTCTGAACAGCACCTCCAACCAGCTCTACCTTCATTTCTACTCAGATATCAGCGTGTCAGCAGCCGGCTTCCACTTGGAGTACAAAAGTGAGGATCCAAAGTTTCCGCTGTGTACGGGGCCCGGGGTGGGAACTGACAGGTACCGAGGACCCACAATGAGCAGGGGGCCCATTGGGGCTGTATATTCTCCATCCCGCGTAAACCTTACCATAGACCTAGATGAGGATGCTAAGGTTCAGAGAAGGTCTGAAACTCCTCCAGACTGCACAGCCAGTAAGTGGTGGAGGCAGGATTCTCACCCCATGTCTGTTACTCAGACACCTGCACACTTCCCGTGTCCGCTCTGGGAATGGGAAGGGAGCCCCATCATTGACTTAAGTCCTGTAGAGAATCTGGGATGTATGAAAGTGCAGGTGCTTGCCTCTGCTCCTGAAACTTGCCCTCTCCAAGCCTGGCTTCTATGATGCAACCATCTTTGAAGTTCTTGTCCTCATGAGAAACTTCACTCCTCTTGCACCAGATTTCTTCCTCTACTCTCAGAACCTTCCATCTTGGCTTCCAATGTCCCGAAGTGATCACAATGAAAAACTCTTAGAAGAAAAAGGCTGTTGATGTGCCTGGTGGGGCAACGAAGACAGAGGTTACTGGGGAGACTATTTTCATCCAGGGACAGACTGCCATTCCCTTTCCCCTCTGGGTAGAGGAAAAAATAAGTAGGCAGAGGCATCTGTTATTCATTCATCCAGCAAATAGTTATTGAGCGTTTATAACATGCCAGGTGCTACGCTGGGCTTTGCTAGAACTGGGTGAGACCAAGATGAGCAAGTCAGTTAAAGAGAGGCAGACACGGGGACAGAGAAGCACATTACAGATTCCAGGTACTCTCGTGGACGTCCCCAGATGGTAGAGCAGTAGTTCAAAGACAGCATGGTCACTTCTCCCTGGGACAGGTGGAGAGGTCGATGTCGTAAAGAAACACTGAGTGTCCACAATGTGGCAAGCCTGTGCTAGATGCCCACAGAACAAAGATAAATAAGACACACATGAAGTCTAGGGAGATAGAGGGACAAGAGAGCAATAATTTTAGTGCAACCTAAGAAGCTAAGGAAGAACAGAAGAGGGGAGCTAAACCTGGCCAGGTGAGACCTTACAGGAGCAGATGCCTAAGCTAGGTTTGGAATGAGAAGTGAGAAATATGGGAAGGTAGAGTGGGCTTGACCATCTTGGACAGCGTGGGCCTTGCAGATGGGAGCTCCAGTTGGTGCTGGAGGCCTGATAAGGTCAGCATTGGATGTTACACAGATGCGCAGCTGGTCTCCAAACAAATGAGCTTTATCCAGATGGTTAGGAGAGGATTGGTTGGATCCCAGGACACTCACAACCTGAAAGAACTAAGGTGTGCACCTGTCAGGAAAGACCTGGGACATCTTGAAGCAAAGATCCTGAGGGGCAGAGGAGGATAGGACCTGAGGGACCTCTGACACCTTCCCCCTGCAGACCTCAAAGTCTTCACTCTCCTGGAAAAGTCAAGTATGCCGGGTTTCTTGAATAGTTCACATTTTTCCTTTTACCCTATTGCTCTGTTCTATCCAATTTTGATTTCTTCTCCAGTATTTTCATTGGGGTCCTTAAATGTTCCCTCAGATCTTTTCTTTTCTTTCCTCTTCCAAAGACACACTTCCTTCCTAAATCTCTTTCCATTCTGCTGCCTCATTCCCAGAAAAAAATTCACCTCTCCTCAATTTGTTGTTGTTGTTCAAGGGAACTGGTAGTTTTCTTTGTAGCTGATGTTTATCAAGCACCGTCCTCTTACAGCGGGAAGAGCTGAGGGAAAACAGAAGCGACTGAAATTCCTAGGAGCCAAAACCATTGTTTTGTTAACCTACTGTTCTCTTAATATTTGATAATCTACAAAGAGGGTGCAGAGGGGAAGAATTAACTGTAGAGGCCAATGGTTTTGAAGGGTACTGAAAAGTCATAGCCACTGCTATGACTCACTTAATGTTGATTTAATTGAAATGGAAATGGAACAATATGCTTTTGAAAGCAATAGATTGCCTATGATAATGAAATAATCTTCCATTGTTGTGTGCATGGCTTAAATAGAGTCAGGCTGTGCACTGTAGGAGAAATTGGAATGGACTTTTCTCTGTCCCTTTCTTTCTCTCTTGGATTTCACTTTTCTCCCCATTCCATTCTTTTCTCCTACCGCATTCTTCTGCTCTTGCTTTCCCTTTCTTTCTCTCTGCCCCTCCTTATTCTATCACTACCGAGTGGTTAAGTAGGTTTTCGGTTACTAAGCTGTGGTCACCCCACTACACGCCGAGTTGAGTTGTGTTACATTTTACTTAGAGTGCCAGGAGGACTGGGGAGAAAAGGACAAGATGACAGCCAAGATGTTGTACTTCAAATTCAGCTTGATAATTGTTTTAATCCTGTCCTTGGGGGTCTCTTGCCCAGCTGCTGAGACTTGTGGACATAGGCCCAAACAGCCTTCATTTCCAAGAATCACATTCACTTCTTAAAAGCACATGCAGGGGGTTAAGTGTCTGACTCTTGATTTCGGCTCAGGTCATAATCTCAGGGTCTTGGGTTGAGCCCTGTCTCAGGCTCCGCACTGAGTGTGGAGCCTGCTTAAGATTCTCTCTCTCCGCCTCTGTCCCTCCCTGTCCCCACTTGCACATGCACTCTCAATCGCTCTCTCTAAAAAAAAAAAAAGCACGTGTAGGACAGGAACTGCCTGGGAAGGGCACAAAGGAACTTCCTAGAGCTAGCAGTCTTCTGTAGTTTTGATAGGGGTGTGAGTTTTAAAGGTGCAGGCATTTGTCAAAACTCAGCAAACGTACACGTTAAGATGTATGCATTTTGTTATAATTTTGTTATACTGTATTTTGTATACCGGCCAGTTGATCCTCTGTGCCGTACAAATATTCTGACTCTCTGTGCACTGGGAGGGCAAGAGGGTGAGAAAGCACTGGCCTCCAGGCAGAGGACAGAGAAAGCACAAATTGGAGCCCCTCCTCCTCCCCGCTGCCAGCATTACCCACTGCCTGCTGTCGCACTGACCTGCTGGGCTTGTCCCTCCTCCTTTCTCCGTGTCTCCATCTCATCTAGCGGTGGGCCTGAGCAGCTGTCCGGAACCGGCTGTGCCCAGTAACGGGGTGAAGACTGGCGAGCGCTACCTGGTGAATGATGTGGTGTCTTTCCAGTGCGAGCCGGGATATGCCCTCCAGGTACCTCCCCTCGACACCCCAGGCAGGAAACAGGTGGCCCCTGAGATGTGCTCGACCAGAGTCTCGCCAGCCGAGCTGCAGCCACTGAAGAATAGGGAGCAGCCCCTCGGGTCCCCCGGGGACCACTATCCTTTCCCGGAGCTGTTCATGCAAAAGACGAGCTCTGCTGACTTCGGCGCTTTAGCACCAGCCAGCCTCAGAATGGGTTCCTGCAAAGTTTCGGTTTGATTAGACTTCAGGAAAATTAAATCTTCCTTCGAAGGCCATGAGGGAGTCTAGTAATTAAAGGAGTCTCACAAGGACCCTTTGGTAATGAGAATTCCTTAGTAATGGCTGTTAATAAGCATCCTTCCCCAAAGTCTCTCTCCCTCTGCCTCATCCCACCCCACAGGGGTTCGTGGATCTTTGTGTGTCTTATTGCTCAACACAAGGCCCCTGAGCAAGCCCCCTGTTCTCCATTGTACATGCAATTGTGCCCCCGGGGGCAATGAGCCCACACCTGTTCCTGATCCCTCCAGGGCCACGCCCACATCTCCTGCATGCCCGGAACCGTGCGCCGCTGGAACTACCCTCCGCCGCTCTGTATTGGTAAGAGAGCCCCGACCTTCTCTGTCCATTCCTACCCATTCCTGCCAGAGATCCGGGCTCCGCGACATCTCACGGGGATCCAGTTCTAATCAAAGGACAGCTTGGTGTTCCGGGTCTCTCTGAAGGGAGTCGTCGTCGTAGGCTGGTGTGTGGCTCTCGCACAAGCCGATCGTGCCTTCTTCAGACCTTCGCCCGCTGAATGAGGGATCATAAAGGGCTTGGCTGTTTGTAAACATTATTAATATCTGATTCCAGATAATTGACCAAAGCCCAGATGGAACCTCTGGGCAACTGAGGCCTTCCCCTGTGACTTTTCAGGGGACAGATGAATAAAATCTGCCACTAGAGAAATGGCAGGGGGCGGGTTACAGGTGAAACAGAAAGTAGCTTGGTTGGGTTGGGAGACATTTATTGAGCATCTACTGTATGCATGGCACGGCCTACCTGTTTCCTCACAACAGCTCTTCAGGGGAGGTGTCCTTGCCCTCATTTTCGCAAATGGGAAAACTAAGACTTTTAGGATTAAAAAGTGATTGGCACCATCAGAGACAGAAGCATACTTTCTCTGATGCCCTGCGAACTGTAAAGTACAAATCAAAGCTGACCTTGGGATAAGAAGCAAAGTGAGCAGAGGGAGCATCCCTTGGGCATAATGGCATTTCCCTGCTGGGATCTCACCACGAGGCAGGCTTTGGTTGGCTGCCCCGAGGTCAGAAATGTGTCTGGGCAGACTGAGGCACTCCCCCCATTCCCACTCCATAGTACAAAGTTCTTGCCGAGGAAGCCACTTGTGTAAACAGCAGCTACTGCTAATAGAGTGCCTGCCACCCGGTCACTGTGTGCTTCGGCCCCTGTTCTAAGTGACGTGCAGGCCTTTCTGCTGTAATGTAAGGACCACCCGTGATGTAGGTGCTGTAGTCGACTGCATTTTATAGGTGGGGGAAACTGAGGTTTGGAGGATTTAGACTGGCCCAAAGTCACACGGCAAGTGCAAGAGTTGGGACAGTCAGTGCCAGAGCCCCCCACTCTGCCCAGGCATGGTTTGTCGCCCTCTCCCCAGATGCCTTCGCTTGAACCCTGCGGATCCCTCCCCTCCCCTCTTTCTCTGGCTTCCATAACCAGCTAATCCCTTGCAGCTCCCGTGACCGTTTCCTGAAAGTTGCGAAAGAAAAGAATTGATGTCCCCTGACTAGGCTGTATTCATGCTCCAGCGCCGCATCTTAGGTGACTCTGATGTCACCTCAGTTGGAGTGTCAGATGCCCCAGCCCTTCATGGTTGGCCCCCCATGGAACGCTAATCACAGTCACTTTGGCTGAGGGCGAAGGTCAGAGATGGAGGCTGGGCCCCTGGTAGGGCTCATCTGCTGACCACCCAACCCAATGGGATGTATATTCGTAAAGAGCCCGGCGTGGTGCCTGGAACAGAGTGGGGACTCCGTGCATGCCAGCCCCCCTCCTTTCAGCCTTTCTCTTCAGTCTTGGAAGAGATTGGATGGTGATAGAGGGAGATTTGAGGCATAGCGTGAGAAACAGTCGCACTCCTGTTGGAGCAGACCGCTGCTGCTGCATGACCTCACTGACCTGCGAGCAGCGTCTCAAGGTCAAGAGTCATAGCCCGGGTTTGTGGCCGGCTGGGAAGTGCCTTCCTGAACTTACATCCGTACTCAATTTTTCCCATGTGTGCAGGCATTTAGGGGAGATGAACTGTGGTTTCTTTGGATTCTCAGAGGGGTTCATGACTTGGGAAGGGATCAGAAACTGCTGCTCTAAAGGAGCATCCAAACACTGGCATGGCCCCATGCCCTCCTCCATGCTGTCCTAGCCCTCTGCCTGGTCTCGTTGTCACAGCGCAGTGTGGGGGTGCAGTGGAAGAGATGGAGGGGGTGATCCTGAGCCCCGGCTTCCCCGGCAACTACCCCAGCAACATGGACTGCTCCTGGAAGATAGCGCTGCCCGTGGGCTTTGGTAAGTCTGCACGCCAGGCCCTGGGTGACCCTTCATTATGACCTTGACCAAGGTAGTAGAAAGAGCACCCCACTTCTCCACTTCCTCATCTGTTGACCTCTCATACAATTGTGAATATCAGTTAAGAATGCTAGGAATGAACACTTTGGGGACATAAAATACAGGAAAAATCTTCGGGATTGCCATCATTATTATTATCTGAGTAATAAGCTAAAATTCAAGGCTGTGGAATGAGAAATTACTCAGGGGTGGCTGAAAAAGAAAAAAAAAGTCTTTAATAGAGACTGAACCTCAAGTTGTGCTTTTAACTTCAATATCCAATTTCTCATCCTAATTAAATTATATAGCCAAGGTCAATATGATATAGAGTTTGCATTCTTTATGTGCACATTCCGGCTAATCTCAAAGAGTAGGAGGTTTTTGTGTGTGTGCAGAGATGGAGTATGCCAGGCACAGAGGTTGGCGGGGTGTGGAGGACATCGGTCTGGGCACAGAATTTAATAGCTGATGATTCATTCCTGACTGGGATATAATTTAACCCCAACATCTCTGTTGATGAGATAAAAGATTTGTGGTGACGTGGAGCCGATGGGTCATCGTGCCTGAGTCACTGCCCTGCTCCCGGGGACAGAACGTCCTGCGGAGATGGCTCCTACACGGGCCTGTGGTCCCCCAGGCTGTGACCTCAGGAATGAAAGCCCCCTCTTTTTATTCTGTACTATCCAGCCAAGACTGGGTCTTCTGAGAGAAAGGGGCTTTCAGGATAAAGAGAGCAAACTGGCCTGCTTTAAATCTGTTCTGAGGTGATGAGAGAAGCTGGTGACCCTTCAGAGGATGGAGTCTTATATTTAGTACCATCTTCTGGAGGAATCTGGGGACAGATGATCGGGTTACAAAATGACGAGGCCTCTGGCAGCCTTGGGGAACTCCAGATTTTAGAGACTGAAGGAAGGGGAGCTAGGAGACCCCATAGCTCTGCATCCAGGCATGGACCACAAGAATCTCAGACGATGGAGAGATGGAGGGAGCCCAGCATCCAAAGGAAACCAGAAATTTAAGTGGGAGGTATGGCACTGTTCTTGTAAGTCCTGATGTTCGGCCAGCAGAGCTCTCGAACTCTAGGGCCTGGGTGCTTATTCAGCCTCTGGAGAATCTGCAGGGTGCAATCACAGAAGACCTTGCTTTCAAGTGAACGTCGGACTCCAGTGAAGACCTGAATATGGCACCTGGTTTCAGAGTGTAAAGAACCTCTGCATTTATAAGATGTTACCACCAGATGGCAGTGCTCAAGCCCAGTTCTGTCCACACCCATTCAATTCAGAAATCTAGAATCCTGGAAGAGCCCCTTTGATGAACACTGCTGCCCACAGTGTTGGGATGATGCATGGGCTGCAGAGTGCTCATTGCACAACTGTCGGTAATTTGGAAACAATCTTCATGTTCATTAATAGGGTAGTGAATACTGTGGTTGGGTAATTCATAAAATAAAATAATAGACCTTGAAAAGCACAATATTGAATAAAAAAGTTTATAAAACTTTATGTGCAGCATAACAGCATGCATGTAAATGTTTAAGACAAACAAATCAGACATATATTTAAAAAGAATATAAAAGCATGAACTGGAAAGGTATCTTCCCGGTCCACGAGTGACCCTCGAATGGGAAAGAGCAGGAGATACAAACGGTCTTCAACGTTGTAAGTCAAATCTTTATTTTTTAATAATTTTAAATCATTAAATAAAAAAATATTTAAATATTTTTTAGATGCAAAAAAATCACGTATATGTCTCCATTCTATGCAAATTAGAAACTACAGGGGAGAAATGTTTAAAGATTAAAATCCATCTGTAACCCCGCTATGTAGAGATAATCACTTACAGCTTAGTCCTCACCATTCAACTGTAACCCCCTTGAAGACAAGGACCTGATAGATATTGTTCATCCCTGTGCAGTGCCTAGCACATCCCTGATGCGTGGCAAATGCTCAGTAAATATTATTAATGAATCAATGAATATTCATATCCATGAATATTCTTCTGGTTTTTTAATATCAAAATTAGAATTATATAGTACATACTACTTTGCAATTAGATTTTCACAATTAACATAATGGACATTTTCCTATGCACGGTAAATACATTTCCTCAATATCATTTTAAATCTAATTTTGGGAAGCCTCACCAGTAAACAAATATCAATATCAAATATCTTCCCACCTCCATTCCGCAGAGTATATCACTATGTAAGTTAAGAGCTTAATCAGATCTGTTTAACCCATCGGATTGTTAGGAGATCTTGATTAATCCAATAAGATCTCCAAAGTATAAACTTCACTGTCAATGTATTTTTCTAATTTCTGAATTATCATAAGTGTTCTAGAAGATACCAGTATTGAAGTTCATATCTTTTGATTAGGTATAGTTATTTTTAAGTGGTGATATTTTTAAGTAAAAACTTTATATTAGCAAAGCTATCTGTGTATTGCTAGCAGGCCTAGGAACTACAAATTAAATGTTAGCCCCGAGCTTTGTTTTCAGTAAAATAAAATGGACTCGGCACAGAGCTCTGGAATGATTGATGCCCTTCATTCTGAGTAAATAATATATTTTTAAGTTCAATCCTCCCTCAAGACAAAAGACTTGACCGGATGGTGTCTCCCCGAATTGTGTTCTGGCAATCTCGGCTGAGGGGGAAGCCAGTAGTAGGGACGCGTGGGGTCTGGCAGGAAAGGCTTCCATGAGGCCGCACGTTTGAAGCGGGACTCCATTGCTTTGGGCACTGTCTGCCTCTGTCTTGCTCCCAGGAGCTCACATCCAGTTCCTGAACTTCTCCACTGAGCCCAACCACGACTTCATAGAAATCCGGAATGGCCCCTACGAGACCAGCCGCATGATGGGCAGATTCAGTGGCAGCGAGCTTCCAGGCTCCCTGCTCTCCACGTCCCATGAGACCACTGTGTATTTCCACAGCGACCACTCCCAGAACCGGCCAGGATTCAAGCTGGAGTATCAGGGTAAGGACCCAGAGTGCCTGTAGCCTCTGCCCATCCCCTTCTCTTGCCCACAACCACCATTTTCCCAGCCTTCCATGTAGAGGAAGAGAGAACACAGGGAGGGCAGAGGGGTTGGGGCAGGCCTACCAATGCAGGCTCCCCTTTGGTGGCATGTTTCTCTGGCCCCATGAAGATGTCTAATCCCCTTTGACAAGGCTTTTCCAGGGTTAAGGCCCAACAGCACTGTCAGAGGCTCCCTTCTATCCAGCTCCAACCGCCAATAGTTTTCCCTGAGCATTCCCATCCAGCATCCCTGAGCGGCCAGCCGGCCACTTCCCCTCAGCCTTGATAGGCTTACTTAGTCTCCCTGGATCCTCCCCTGTGTTTACCTCAGCAGAGCTCCTCCTTTCTCCTGATAGAGAATTCTGGTATCAACCCTGGAGCGCCCACTGAGCCTTCACAGTGATACAAGCCCATTAACTCCCACAGAGGGTTTCCTGACTATGCTCACTGGGGCTCTGCCTTGCTGAGGTGAAATCTTGTGATAGACCCCCTTCCTCCTGGCATGCTTTCCCTGGAACAAGCCCAATCCACTCCCTTCTCCTGTGTGAGGGGCCATCACCTGAGGCTGTGCCGATTATACCTGATCTGTGCCACCATACGCCATGGCCCTCAGTAGGCCCACCGTCTCCCTCAGGTGCCTCCCTAGTGTGACTGACTGAACCATTTGTTCTAACCTCTTTTTCCAGATTCTTCCACTGACTTTTTTTTCCCATAATTTTGGACTTTTTTCCAATCTAATACATGCTTATAAAAAATTAAAACATTATAGATGTTTTTGTGAGCACATCATAGAAAGTCAAAATTTTCCCATAATCCCATCTCCAACCCCACCTTATGCAGATAACCAACTTTTAAGTTTGTTTTCCCCATTTTTTCTGTATATATGTTGAACTAACTATATTATTATATGTTAATCAAAATTGTATCATACTATAAATACTGCTTTTGCAATTTTTTAAAATTAATCTTTAATTATATTCACAAACACACTCACCTTGTTAAAAAGAAAGAGAGAGGGGGAGGGAAGGCGGGAGGAAGGACAAAGAGAAGGAAGGAAGAAATTAAAGCATTACAGGTAAGGCCAAGCTTTCTCTGTCTACCGCCTCCAAGCCCAGGCTTATTCCCCAGAAATAATCACCGTTGTTTTAACATGATCTTTCCAGATCTTTCCCACATGTTAACATTCATGTGTTATAGGTATCTGTGAGAATATGTAATGTCTCATGAGCTTTTTGGTTGTGTTTCCTATATAAATCTATAGAATGCTCTATACACATAATGCTCTGATATTTGGCTTTTTCATCCCTTGTCAGAGGTGAATACTAGCCAAGGATTTGGGTGTATCCTTTAGGGAAAACCTTTGAGGGTGTTCTACAAGGTGGGCACCGTTGGACCAGGTACATGGGCACTGCCTCCTCAGAAGGAACTTCAGGGAGTCTGGTTGGGTTCGCCCTGACCTGGCACACCTCGGGAGGAGAAGCTGGGCCCCTCACGCCGATGAAGCGGCAGGGAAGTGGTGCTTTTACCCAGAAAGTGCTGGTTTCTTGGTAGTAACAAAGCTGCCTCACCCAATGATGCAGTCTGTAGGCTTGTCACAGAAGCCAGCCCCAACCAAAAGCGTCCTTGCCTGTTAAGCACACACAGCTTCAGCGGGTAGTGTGGCCTGTCAGATGCGTCGTGACACATCAGATGGCCATGTTCTGTCACAGGAGAGACTCGGGCCCACATACGTGGTCAGCATTTCCTGCTGGGGCAGACGCATGCCTCTCTTGGGCTTCTCCTGCATCTTCATTTGCTCAGGCTGTGGTAACCAAGTACCACGGACTGGAGGGCGTAGATAGCGCACATTTCTTCTCTCACCGTTCTGGAGGCTGAAGTCCCGAAATCAGGGTGTCAGCAGGGCTGACCTCCTTCTGAGGACTGTGAGGGAGAGTCTGTTCCAGGCCTCTGTTCTCACTTCTGGCAGTGTGCTGGCAGTCTGGACTTCCTTGGCTTATAGAAACATCACCCCTGTCTCTGGCTTCAAATCCTTGTATGTCTCCAAGTTTCCCCTTTTTATAAGGACACCAGTCAAATTGGATGAAGGCCCTCCCTAATGACCTCATTTCGATTTAGGTAAAATAGCAAAGATCCTCTCTCCAAATAAGGTCACATTCTGAGGTACTAGGAGTTAGGACTTCAACGTATGAGTTCGGGCAGGAGACACAATTCAGCGCGTAACACCTCTGACAGGCCCGTGTGCTCTCCCTGAGGCTCCTCCTGTTGGATAAATCCAAGTACTGATGACACCACCATTGTGACAGGGACAGCTTCTCGGGGGCCTACCCACACACATTGTGCCTTCACCTGTATCATGGGCACTGCCCTGCCCACTGAGTCCACGCGATGGGACCAGACACTCACTGTGTTCCCCATGTGATAAGCCCACTTGATCCTTAAGACTTGTCCCTGTAGGGACAACAGTGACTTCTCCCTTTAGAAGAGACCTACCTACTTTCACAGAGCCCCGGTCTCAAGCTCAGCCCCTCTCACACTCACTGAGGCTCCCAAGACACGGGCCAACATCCCGGGCCAGCCGTCCTCTCTGTGACATGCCCATTACTCACACTGGAGCTTCACATGTTCAGAGGCCCACTCCTCCTCTAAGGATTTTCCCTTGTTGGGGGGAAGCCAGGCTCAAGGGCAGCAGCATTCTAAGTATGCCTTTGGAGGCCCAACACCTCCATTAGGAGTTGGTCCAACTGTATGACAGGCCCAGAGGTGTCTATTGTATGGCCCACCTCCTCCCACTCACATTTTACTTTCATCACTTGGTAGATATTCCCCTTGAGGTTTCCCTCAGGTCACAGGCCCAGCTACTCCCTCAGCGCCTACCGGAGCTCCACAGACCTAAGGGCGCCTATGAGCCCACTCCTGGTGTCAGGGCAGCTGCTCCCCTTCAGGCTTGACCTAGACTTCCATTAGGCTTCTCGTCTGTGATGGTCCCACCTTTTGGGACTGGGTTGTCTCTAGGGTCAGAGGCCCAGGTCCTCCCACCGAGGCCTCCTAGTCTATGACAGGCCCAAATAGTTCTCCCTGCTTTCACCCTCCTTAGCCCTATGGAGCTGGACCTTGTACACAAGCTCTGACCACTCACCCCAGATTTTCCTTTATGAAAAGACCTGTTTCCAAAAGGGCCACTTGTCCCCACTGAGACATTTCTATCAAGCAGGCCCATCTCCCTGCAGTCCCACAGCTTTCTCCGAGGAAATCCAATGCCTTACTTTTTATCAAAATTCCTCCTGTTAGACACTCTGAACTTCCTAGGCTGGAGTTTCCTTTTCTCCTCTCAGGTAAATATTCCCATAAAATTGTTACAAACAGCTTAAGCCACTCTTACCAGGCCTCTCCGTTGGACAGGCTTAACTTATATCATTAAAACTTTTCAGGAAAAAAAAAAAAAAAAACTTTTCAGGAGATCATGTTTATAAAGAACTTTTAGCAAAATGACAAGACACATAATTGTTCCAAAATGTTAGGCATCATTATTCATATTTGAATAATATGAATGTTTTAATAATATTAATAATATTAATATTTGCAATTGTGGCACTTTGTTAAAAATTGTATCTATTCCCACCAAACGTCTCCATCTGAGGCTTCTCATTAGAGTCCCAGCCCATCCTTTCAGTCAGCTCCCTGGGCAGTAGTTCCCCGCTTTTCTACTAAGACCTTAGTTTGCCAAATCACCCAAACCCCCTGCTGCTGACAGGGCCACGTGTCTCCTTTGGCCAACCAGCCTACCCGATCCCACCATAGCTGCTCGATTTTTTTGACACACCCCGTGACCTTGATGATTTCGCAGTGAAACCTGCCCAGTTCCTCCTGCTGAGGCCTCCCTCAGTGAGATAGTGAATGGAAATACACAACACAGGCTCAGTCCCAGAGGGAGGGCTTCGGAAATATCAGCTTTGTGATCATTGTTATTTATATTGTTATTACATGTAATGAATGCATCCACTTCCATGGAGCGTTCATTTGATCTCAACTCCCACTGAGAATTTCCACTCTCGGAACCCTCTGCCTACCCCACTGCCAATTTCCTGTGTCGGACGGGCCTCACTCTGGCCACGACAGCTGTTCTTTTTCCTTAGGATCTGATTAATCAGAGTCTGCGCTCTGTGCACGTGCTCAGCGAACCCCTCGGTGACCTCTTCCCGTCAGACACATCTCCGGCCCTTCCAGTAAGGCGTCTCCTCTTTGAGTTGGCCTCCCTCATCCTCATGGAAGTGGCTTTCTTGCTCTTTGGAGAGGCTTCCCTATCTTACAGTCACACACATTCCTTTTCATCCAGCGAGTCCCTCTGGAAAGTTTTTCTGCCAGCCACACGCTTGGCTTACTCCCACCAAGTTCCTCCATCTTGAAAGGTTACAGTTTCTCCAAGCCAGAGAGACCCCACGCAAGTCCTTCCCTGACTGCTTTCTGGGTTTGTGATCTAGAACATGGTTGTCATGGTCAAATGAGATGATCCACATGAAAGAACTGAGGTCAACGCCCAGCCCCAAGCAGGTGCTCAGCGAATGAGGATTCAACCTAGCCTTGTCTTCCTTGAACCTCCTTTTCCCATGGAGACAGTAATAACAGATAACATTTATTGAGCTCTTACTGTGTGCTGGGACTGTGCAAAGAGCTATGCGTGTATTAGCCCACTTAATCCTCACGATAACGATTTTCTAAAGAAGAAACCTGAGGCATAGAAATGTTAAACGTCTAGCCCAAAGCCAACAACTGGTAAAGGACAAGCGTCCATCTGAGTCCAAGTCTTGGTGCTTCACACTGTGTTAGCTCTCTGCTGCTTCTGTACTCTGGTTGAGGAGAGAATGTCCAGAGAGAATAAAGTGACCTTCTCTCCTGATCTTTTCTAGCCTATGAACTTCAAGAGTGCCCAGACCCAGAGCCCTTTGCCAATGGCATTGTGAGGGGAGCTGGCTACAATGTTGGACAATCAGTGACCTTCGAGTGCCTCCCAGGATATCAACTGACTGGCCACCCTGTCCTCACGTGTCAACATGGCACCAACCGGAACTGGGACCACCCCCTACCCAGGTGTGAAGGTATGTCCCTCCCTTATCCCTGGCGATTGTTCCTAAGGAGACTGAATCAGAGTACTCCCATGCTCCATGGAATCACCCATGCTGGGGAGTCCTGGCAAACCTTGTCCATCCTGTTTTCATATGGAAGGGACTCAGCCTATCCAGGGAAAGAGTCCTGAGGACAGACCTCTGGGCCCAAGCTGGGGAGGACCTGGAGGAGATGATGTTGGCCACAGCCAAGGGAATACCTACTCAGCCCTTGGGAAGATCCAACCCATCAGAAAGGAAGTCTCTGTAATCTTTATCTCTTTCCTGAGATCTACACCTGTATATCCAATCCTTACTAAAGAGCTTCACTTATCTAGAGGCATCTAAATCCTAATATATTCAAAATTAAAGTCATCATCTTTCTGCCATTCAACAGAAGTCCTCATTAGTGAAAGGCGCCTCCGGTCACCTGGTTACTCGGCCCTTATTTGGCACCTCCCTCCCGCCTATCTGACTTACTCACCGAGTCTTGAAAATTCTACATCCTGATTACCTTTCAGATGCATTCACTTCTCTCTATCCACCACCTCTGCTTTTGTCCCGGCGACCGCTTGGACAGGGCTCCTCGCCGGCCTCCCAGCCTTTGGTCTTGCGCTACCCAATCCATTTTTCACAGCGTAGCCAGCTTCTAAGCCATTAACACACTCCAGAAGCCAGCCAGGCATCCCCATCTGCCTTGGGGCAAATTCCAAACCCCTTCGCATAGCGCACTGTATCGCTCAGGGCCTGTGTACCACCCGGTATTCTCCATTCTCACGAATTTTATGTCCAGCTAAGCTGAAGTGCGTTAGTTGTCCCAGGGCACCATTTTCTCTTGCATCTGGCTTTTAGCACATGCTATCCCTCCCTCCCTCATGGAACATCACTCTTCTCTCTTGCCTTGCCTACTTAGCCTTGTCTAAATGGGACCAATACCAAGAATCCTTCCCTACCCTCAGAAGACCAGATGAGGGGCTCCCCCCATTGCTCCTGCGGCATTCCATGTTGACGACCTGTCCCCCCACCACTGGCATCTACAGAGGCTGGTTGACGTAGCCGTATCCCAGTAGGCTGTGAGTGCTACAGAACAAAGCCACATGCCTGGTACCCTTGCTTCCCTGGGTCTCCCCAGGCTGTGCCTGGCCTTGACACTGCATGGATATTCAGTGTGTGTAGGAGGGATGGTGTGTCCATGCATACCCCTCTCGGGACGCATATGCGTTCACAGGAGCCCCATCTTCTGCATGGAGGCATTTGCATTCTTTCTCTTCACTCTGGTCTGCCCCCATCCAGATGTCTGCTTGTTGCCCACGCCAGCCAAATGTGTTCATTATTCTGGACCAGGGTTTGTTTGTTTGTTTGCCCTTTTTTCTTCTCCCTGATGGCTAAATTGGAACATTATGGAGACTTCAAGGCCTCTTTATCCCATTACCCAAAGCCTAGATCAGAATGAGCCTCAAATTGGGTATCACTTTTGGGGGACAGGAAAATAGGGAGAGAGGATTAGATCTAGACAGCAAATGCCTTCTCTGTGAGCTAAGTGCCAGGCTGGACATTTGACATGCATCAGTTCACATCAAAAAGTACTATAGCCCTAACTCTGATATCTGTCCTCCACTCCATTCCTAGGAAGGGAGAGAGGAGAGCTTTAATGCATCCTTCCTTCTGGGCAGATCTCATCCACAGGAAGAAGAGGGGAGCCGGAAGGCTGAGGCTGGCCCACAGAGGCACCTGCACTAAAGATCAGGGGCCATATTGGGAGTGGTGTGCTGGGACTGGTGGGGGAAACCACGCACGGTCATCTTCAGCCCCGTCACCTCTTCCCATCCTGCCTGACCTCCTTGGACAGGATAGTTTGTGCTGGGTGCTGGCACTTCATGAGAGAGTCATAAGGGAAGTTTCAGGTGGGGGGCCGATCTCCCACACTCATCTGTGTTTGTGTCCCCTCCCTGGCAGTCCCCTGTGGTGGGAACATCACCTCTTCCAATGGCACTGTGTACTCCCCTGGCTTCCCCAGTCCGTACTCCAGCTCCCAGGACTGTGTCTGGCTGATCACCGTGCCCATTGGTCATGGCGTCCGCCTCAACCTCAGCCTGCTGCAGACAGAGCCCTCCGGAGACTTCATCACCGTCTGGTAGGGCCAGCTGCCATGTCGGCAGCCAATTAGGGGCATTAGCTGGGCTCTAAACTGGGTCACTCAGCTTTCTGTTCAGAAAATCAGGAGCTGAATGGTTGTAAACAGTGGTCAGCTTCCTGGCTTTTGAATAAACATAGTAAATGAAGACTCAGTTTCAAATACCCTCTGTGGCTCCTTGAAGGGAGAGGGATGGGAGGACAGTGGTCCAACCTGGAGTCAGAGTACCAATGGGTGAGTGGGTGACTAGGGATGGTCACAGATACACACATTTTCTCATTTTTTTCCAGAGTCCAAACCAAAATTCTACATTTACCTAAGATAAGCTACCCAAGCTAATGAAAGAGTTTTGGGGTGGAATTCTGTGGACTCCCACTGGTCATCTCATGCTGGACCAGTATTGTCCAACACAACGTTGTGTAGTAATGGAAGCAAGTTGCTGTCCAGTACAGTAACCAGTAGCTACGGGTGGCCATTGAGTGCCTAAATGTGACTAGAGTGACTGAGGAATTGGTTTTTAAACTTTATTTCATTTTAATTAATGTAAAAAGCCACATGGGGCCTAGTGGTTACCAAATTGACAGTTCTACTCTGAGTGATAGGATATCTTGGGTGACTTTAAAATGGGAGTATGAATTACATACAAGTCAATAAGTGTAGTCTGCTAGACAGTTCTTCCCAAACCACTGGATCTTTGGACAAATATATAATTTAAGGATTCTTTTGTTTAGGGGTTACTGCCATTCTGGGAATCAGCAAGGGACACTGGGAGTCTTCTCACAAAATTCCCAGGGCTGGATAACTGTAATCAGACTACCCTGGGTTAATTTCCAGTCTCTTTTCCAGACAACGATTAAGAACAGATAGGAGGAACTAGATACGTTTCCAGGGAAGAAAGCCTTTGCCTAGAAGGGCAACCTGGGTATGTCTCTGCTTGGAGACAAGGAAGTGGCGCTGGACCGGATAGCCGCACGAGCTTCCTGCCCTCTTCCTCAGCCCCATCCTACTGCTGCTCAGACTGAGAGCCACTGACCTGCCCAGTGGCTCCTGCTTCTCAGCTAAGACTGGTGCCCCCAGGAGCCCATTACAGAGACTGGTGAAGAATCAGGGGAACGAGGAGTCAGTGTGTGCTTTGTTGGCAGACTGAGTTGAGAGAGAATAGAGGGAGGCGCACAGGGCGTTGGAGAAAGACAGTGTTGGGCACGAGAAGAGTCACAGCTTCCCACTCCAGGTCTCTGTTAAGGCCTCTGATGGTAGAGGCAAAGCAGGCAGCCATGGTGACTTGTGACATACCAGAACCTTCTTTCCTACGTGCAGGGATGGGGCACAGCAGACAGCTCCACAGCTTGGAGTCTTCAGCCGGAGCTTGGCCAAGAAAACATTGCACAGCTCGTCCAACCAGGTCCTGCTCAAGTTCCACCGTGATGCTTCCATGGGTGGGATCTTCGCCATAGCCTTCTCTGGTCAGTATGGAAGCCTGGTGAGGAAGGGCCACACACTCAAATCAGGGCCATGCTTGATCCCTGGTTCTACTATTCCCAGTCGTGTGATTCTGAATGAGTGACATAGCTTCTCAGCCTCAGTGTCCTCTGAGTTATAAGAGTTAAATGTGTTAACCTATGTGAAATCCCCCAGCACAGACCTCCACACATGTAAATTTCCCCCTCCTCCACACTACTAGGGCAGAGAGGCACATGGTGCTGATCCTTGGTGCCCAGTCCAAGCTTAGAGGCAGGAGGATGAGGCTTCTCATTCTCCTCATCCACATCAATTCACTGGCTGGGTTACCCACTTACTTGTTCCCCAGCTTGTCCCTTAGCACTTTCTAGAAGGTTGTCCCACTCCAAAGGAATACAAGGCCTCTGTATTCCTTTGACCTCACAGGAAGTACTGTGCCCAAGTGAAATCATGGAGGATTCAAGCAGGAGGAGCATGAACGATTCAGGGTGGGTTTGTCCTTATTGACAGCCAGTTTTCTTCTAAGAGTCCAAAGTTATGGATCTGGATACTTTTTAATTTTTGTTACAGTGGAAACAGCATTGAAAAACTTAAAGAAAGTTCTCTGTGGGCTTGTGCCCATCTATAGAATAATCCTCCATATTACAGTTTGCAGAGCATTACATATGTTTGAGCTGGAACTGGGAAAGCTCGACTTTATTCCTGTATCCATCTTACAAACAATGGATTTTATCAGATTTTAAATTTTTGCCAATATGGTGGATGCATGAAATAGCATCTCATCTTATGTTAATGATGAGGTGAGCATCCTTTCATATCTTCATTGACTATTCATGCTTTCCTGCTCTCTGAAATGCCTACTCCCCATAGAGCTTTCTTCCTACAAGGAGAGAGAGATAACAAACAAATAAACAGACAAATAAAATCTTTGCAATTTGTAATCAGTTTCTATGAAGGAAACAAATAAGATAGCAAACAAAAATGTGGGAAACTCTGCTTCATGTAGAATAATTGTGGAAGACCTGTCAGAAGGCAATATTTGCGACAAGAACTGAAGAAAAAGAAGGAGGTAGATTTGCAGATGGGAGAGTGGGACTGGTGTGGGGGAAAGAATGTTTGCCTTTCTATAGGCAAACATTAGCTTTAAATAAATTTCTTTTCATATAAGGACTAATAAGTAGAAAAGTACCTTAAGGAGAGCTATGAACAAGAGTCTACAGTATTTTTTAGTGAGATAATTGGATTTGAATTACAGAGAAAAATGCCCTTGGAAACATGTAGTTTAGGAAATAGAAATAAATTTTGGAAAGCATCTGCTTCCAGCATAAAAGTCTAGACTACATGGACTCCAAATAAGAGAAAAGCAAAAGGGGAAGCTAAATGTCTTCCCTTCCCTTCCTGAACAATTCATCCTAAAGCTGTTAAATGGGATAAAACAAAGTGGGCATCAGAGGAGAGAGGGGGTCCACACTGAGGGGCAACATCTGTACAGAGAGGGCTGGCGTGGGGTATCAAGGCTCTGAGCAAACTGAGGAAACACCCATGTAGGATAGGAGCCCCAGCGGAGTGGGGAGGGTGTCCACACAGAGGACCCATCAGACTCCAAGGTGGGAGAGCAGCGCATTCACATAAGGGAGGAGTGGCAGTAGAGATGGGAACGTGGTTCCCTATGGGTGACCGATCAAACAAGTTAATAGATTAAGGACAATTGAGGGTAGGTGTCTGTCTCACTGTAAGAGAAGAGGGTTAGAAATGGGGCAAGAGCAAAAGTTAGAATATACCGAGAGAATTGGGAGTACGAGTTTGAGCTGTGGTTTCCAATATGTGCACATAGATACAGACTGAGCTACGGGTATAAATGTGAGTGTGTACACATGCATGTATTCCTTAGCTCTTTCCACTAAGAGGGCTTGGAAGCAGTGACTCCTCAATAGCAATGAACACATCTAGCTCCAGATACTGGTTTCTAATGCCCTTTTCCTCTAAAATGGACCAGGACTCCTTAAAGAAAAGGAGACTATAGGAACAAAAATACGGACAGCACAGAATAACACAATGACACAGTGACCTACAGGGGCTGAAGCCCAGCTGGCTGCTGCCTGGCGGAACACGAGCCCAGCCCGCCGGCTAACGTGGTAACCAGTGTTGGAGTCTGACTAAGCCTCACCCCCAAGGGGAGCAAGGGAGTGGAGACAAAGTGAAGTGGAGGAGTCCTGAATGTCCCCCCACCCTGGAGTTCTTCAGCAATAACATGGCAGATGCAGTCAGTACGTGCTCTGGGGGGAGGAGGAATTGTCTATAAGAGACCCAAGGTCATACACCAAAAGGCTGACAGTGTTTGTGCCTAGGTGGGCTGGGACTTGGGGAATTTCCATTGTATTGCTTTTTTTAGTATTCCACCTGCTTTCTGCATTGAGCAAAAAGGGGTAACTTTTTAATACAATGGGAAATCTACCACAATCAAACTAGTAACCACAATAAAGTAAACACTCAAGCTGTGTTTAAGTAAAGATTCCTTTTTACTGATTTTTTTTTCCTGGAAGTTAAGTATGTCTTAGAAGATATTTTTTTCAGAATTGGAGACATTATATTTTTTTCAGTTTTATTGGGATACAATTGGCATACGGCAGTATGTAAGTCTAGGCATACAACATAATGGCATGACTTACATATATTATGAAATAATCACTGTAATAAATTCAGTTAATAGCTGTCATCTCATATAGATACCCAAAAAAATAAGAACTCTTGGGTTCTGCTCTCTCTTAACAACATTCAAATATACCAAACAGCAGTGTTAAATCATGTAACACATGATATCCCCAGTACTTATTCATCTTATAACTGGAAGTTTGTACCCTTTGACCCCCTTTATCCAATTCCCTACCCAGAAAGTCTTCTTTAAAGATAAGCATGTAGCTGAGATTGGAAGATGTCAAATTAAAAAAAAAAAAAACTTTATAAAAGAAAACATTAAGAATTGGTTAAGCAGAGGGGCGTCTGGGTGGCTCAGTAAGTTAAGCGTCTGCCTTCAGTTCAGGTCATGATCCCCGGGTCCTGGGATCAAGCCCTATGTCAGGCTCCTTGTTCAGCAGAGAGTCTGCTTCTCCCTCCCCCTCTTCCCCTCCCCCAACTCGTGTTCTCTCTCTCTCTCTCTCTCTCTCTCTCTCTCTCTCACAAATAAAATCTTTTTTTTAAAAAAAAGAAAGAATTGGTTAAGCAGAATAAGCAGAAACTTCATGTATCTACAAATCCAAAGAATGTCCTAGATAAATATAAGCAGAGGATAAACTGAAAATATATTTAACAGGCAGAAGTCAGCCTTTTTTTTTTTTTAAGAGAGGGAGGCAGCAGAGGGAGAGAGAGAATCTTAAGCAGACTCCACACCCAGTGCTGGGCCCTACCTCACAACCCTGAGATCATGACCTGAGCCAAAATCAAGAATCAGATGCTTAACCAACTGAGCCACCAGGCACCCCCCAAAATCAATCTTAAATATGCACTAAGTTCTTCAAATTTTTAAGAAAATTAGAGGCAAAGGAATAATAGAATATTAAAGAGGAAAATCCAAATAGTCTATTATTCTATGAAAAAAATGTTTAACCTAACTTGTTATCCAATATCAATAAAAAAAAAAAAAGAAATGCTAAGTTTTTGTTTACCTGAGTTCCACGAGGGCAAGGACTGTCCATTTTGTTTACTCTTGCATCCTCAGTGCCTAATACAGTGCCTGGTCCAGGCTAAGCCCTCCACAGATAATCATTAAATGAGTTGGATGCAAGAATGATAATGCCCGGTGTCGGAGAAACTGCCACTGTGTTGCTGATATCAGTTATAGCCCTTTTCCTGGAGAGAAAAATGGAAGCATACATCCAATGCAGGCATGGTCCTCCCTGGTTTATGCTAAGTCTTTAATGGTTTATGCTGTTAAACCTTTGTGGTGACCCCAAGAGTGCCTCTTGGTTTTTGGGTTTTTTAAAGATTTTATTTATTTATTTGACAGAAAAAGAGCACAAGTAGGCAGAGAGGCTGGCAGAGGGAGAGGAGGAAGCAGGCTTCTTGCTGAGCAGAGAGTCTAATGTGGGGCTCGATCCCAGGACCCTGAGATCATAACCTGAGCCGAAGGCAGAGGCTTAAACCACTGAGCGACCCAGGCTCCCCGCCTCTTGTTTTGTTTTTTGGTTTTTGTTTTTGTTTTTAAATTTTTTACTTATTTTTTTGACAGAAGGAGAGAGATGAGAGGCAGGCAGGGGGTGGGGGAAGCAGGCTCCCTGCTGAGCAGAGAGCCCAATGTGGGGCTTGATCCCAAGACCCTGAGATCATGACCTGAGCCGAAGGCAGAGGCTTTAACCCACTGAGCCACCCAGGTGCCCCTCCTCTTGGTTTTAATACCCCCATTTCCTAAAGCTTCCGTGTCTCTCAATACAATGTTTATCGGCCACACATCTATAGAAAAAAATTAGTTAAATCATCAAAATATAATACAACATTTTCAATAAAACTATATGCAGGAAAAGTCTCGGGTTACCTTCCAACTGCGATTGGTAAAACATCAGGATCCCAGGTGAACATTTAGAATGTGTATCTGCGTTGTTGCTGGTTCTGAGAGGCCGTGATAATGTGATGTTCATTGTGAACCATGCTGTGCCACCCACAGCGCTGTCCTGAACGCACCCACATTACGCTTGTTTTCTGGCCAGGGTTTCACGATGTGTCACACTGAGAAGGTTCGCAGGGTGCGCTACTGAATGTAAAGTGTATGTGCTACAAGGAACAGAGCCTCTGTTTTGTTACAACTGTAGTCATTCCTGGGTGGTCAAGCAGTAATGTTTCAAGTATTGAACTTCTAGCATTATGGTGTGTTGCATACATGTATACACATCTTGCTATTTTAAACACTTTCTGGGTTTGGGATTATGCACTGTAATTTTTTCCCACTTGAAGTCATGGGAAATAGGCTCCTAGTTAGCATCTTTACATGGAACATCTGATTTCTGGAAGCAGATTACTACGTTCAGTAGGAGATGCTTATACTTTAAAAAGCTCATACAATTTAATCATTCCTAGTTTTTTTTTTCCAAATTTTTATTTAAATGCCAGTTAGTTAATATTGCAGTGTAATATTAGTTTCAAGTGTAAAATTTAGTGATACAACCCTTCCACATATCACCTGGTGCTCATCACAAGTGCACGCCTTAATCCCCATCATATGTTTAACCCATTCCCCCACCCACCTCCCCTCTGGTCACCATCAGTTTGTTCTTTATACTTAAGAGTCTGTTTCTTGGAGTAACTTTTTTTCCCTATGTTCATTTGTCTTGTTTCTTAAATTCCATATATGAGTGAAATCATATGGTATTTGCCTTTCTCTGACTTATTTTGCTTATAATACTTATAGTACTTTCCACCTCCACCCATGTCATTGCAACTGGCAAGATTTCATTCTTTTTGATGGCTGAGTAATATTCCACTATGGTGGAATATTATATATACTATGTGTATACATATATACCACATTTTCTTTATCCATTCATCAGCCAATGGACATTTGGGCTATTTCCATAATTTGGTTGTTGTTGATAATGCTGTTATAAACATCAGGATTCCTATATCCCCTCAAATTAGTATTTTGTATCCTTTGGATAAATACTAGTATAATTTCTAGATTACAGAATTTCTAGATAGTAGTATATTTTCTAGATCCAAAAATACACAAAGAACTTATAAAACTCAACATCTAAGAAACAAATAATCCAGTTAAAAAATGGGAAGACATGAAAAGACATTTTTCCAAAGAAGACATCCAGATAACCAACAGACACATGAAAAGATGCTCAACATCACTCATTATCAGGAAGATACAAGTCAAAACTACAATAAGATACCACCTCATACCTGTCAGAATGGCTAAAATAGGCAACACAGGAAACAACAGATGTTAGGGAGGATGCAGGGAAAGGGGAGCCCTCTTGCAGTGTTGGTGGGAACGCAAACTGGGATAGCCACTCTGGAGAACAGCATGGAGGTTCCCGACAAAGTTGAAAATAGAGCTACCTTATGATCCAGCAATCATTCCTAGTTTTAAAAAAGGAAGAAAAAAATTCCTAAAAGATACATATATAGAGAAGGATGTTTATCACAGTTTTATTTTAAATTGCAAAACTTTGGAAACCTAAATGGTTAATAATAGAGCATCTATTAAATAATCTAATCAATCATATGACTAAATCCTATGAAGTCATTTCAGTCATTTTTTAAGAAATTTAATCACATCGGAAAATTCCTGCAATATAATAGTAAGTGCACCAGGATCAACACAAAGTGCACCACACACTGCAAATTTTGTAAGAGAAAGATAGATATGCAGAACATATATACTCTAAGAACTCACAGTAAAGGGTTAATAGGGGTTATCTCCGAACTGCCTGTGGACGAGTTTAATTTTCTTCTTACCGTTGTCATAGAAAATCTCGTATTTTCTCTCATGACAGTGGATTACGTTTGTAATTTTTTTTGAGGGAATATTCTTTGTAAAAATACATAATGGGGTTTGGGGTGACTTTGGAAATAATCACACCAGTAGCAATGGCAACAGCAGCTCTCACTTACATAGCGCCACTTCCGTGCCAGGTAGCGAAGGGAAGGCAAGCTACGAGCCCACGCCGAGCTTTGTCTCGGTAACACCATCCACACACAGTCCAGTCTCTGCCCAGAAGGATGGTGTCCAGTGGAGAAAATCTACGGTAGCCAGAGATGTTTGGCCAACATTCCAAAGGGAAACCAGCTGGCTTTAGTGGGCACTCATATGAGCTACACCTGGTACTTAGATGCCAAGCAGTGGGAAGAACATGGGATTTGAGGGCAACCAGACCTGGGTTCAAGTCCTATGGCACTCACTTCCTGTGTGACCTTGGCAAAGTAACTGAAGCTTTCTGAATCTCCGTTTCCTCATAAAGAGAGGAAGAACACCTCGCTGGGGGAATCAGCCATCATGAGAATTAAAGGTGACAGTGTGTGAAAGAGTCTCACATAGTAGGTGCTCGGGAAATGCTTCTCCTCCCCTCCCCTCAGTGCTAGTGACTGTCGCCGACTTCTTAGATGCTCTCTCATTTATTGTTGATGTTACTCTATGGCTCCTGGTTTTTGCATCAAAAACAAACAAAGGATGACAACAGTTAAGCAAAATAGTACTCGGCTAAACTTGCCCCGTGTAGGGATCAAAAGTCACTAGTATCTCTGTGAGTGAATGAGGAATGAGAAGGTGAAGCGTTGAACGAGTGACATCGTGCCCCGAGAATGATGCTCTTGCACCAGTTTGTCTGCTTCTGTCTTTTCAGCTTATCCACTCACCAAATGCCCTCCTCCCACCATCCTCCCCAACGCCGAAGTTGTCACAGAGAATGAAGAATTCAACATAGGTACGCCCTCCCAAACCAGCAAGGACTGGGCCGGCGAGGAGGGGCCGGGTCGGGGTGGGGCTGGCCAGCAAGGTGCATCTCTCCCTCCCATCCATGGCGAGGAACAGTAGGCCAAGAGCAAGATGGCTGATGTTCTGTCCGCTGAGTCTGCTCCAAAAATACAAACACTTCCTTTTAGCCATCACTAGGCAGAGGAGACAGGAAGGCAGTTTTCTTCTGTGACTCAAGCCAGTACCTTTTTGGGAAATAAATCCACACACACTATAAAAAGTTCCTGGAGTGTGGAAGCTCAAGGCCGAGCTGGGAGAAGGAGGTAGCAGTTTTTCTGGGTCATTTGATTGGAGTTGACCTGATTATTTAAGTCTGAACAGAGCACAACCCCCCACTGATTGACTTGCCTGGAAGTGGGCTTAAGTACTAAGGGGTGCCCCGCCCAGACTTCTCCAGCGAGTCCCCGTGTTGGTCTTTCTTTGGCAGGTGACATCGTCCGCTACAGGTGCCTCCCCGGCTTTACCTTAGTAGGGAATGAAATCCTGACCTGCAAACTTGGAACTTACCTGCAGTTTGAAGGACCACCCCCAGTATGTGAAGGTAATTGCACAGAGCCATGCCTTTATGGGTCTCAAGTTCCTCCAAAATGTAGCCTTTATCTTACTCCTCCCTATCTGCCCAGTCCCTGCCCATAAAAGTAAGAGGTCATTTGGTGAATATTTGTTTTTATGAATGAATGATTGCTCTAGAGAAATTCTCTTTCCTACTGTTAGGTCTGGGGCTACAAATTGCCATGGTAACCACTTTTATCTCTGTCTTCCTTTTTTCTAACTGGTATTCTTTGGAAATGGCATACTGATCATTGGAAAGAAGAAGTTCTGGGACCTCAGGGAGGAGGTGGGCTTGCACGCCAGCCTAGCCCTACTGTGTGATGTGCTACTACTAGTAGCTAGGGCCAGCCTAGCCCTACTGAGTGCAGATGTGCTCAAGGTCCTGTGTGCGGAACTTCATTCCAATGTGTCACCTTGAAAGAAAATGAATTGGTTCCACCAAGTGATCCCTACTAAGACCAAAACCAAACTCTCCACTCAAAAGACATCTGACCTAGGACCAGATATTTAACTGTCCCGTGCCTCAATTTTCTCATCTGTAAAACAAATATTACTTATGCCATGGACTTATTGTGAGGAATTAAATGGGTTAATAACGTAAAGCCACTTTGAACTATGCCTGGCATATAGTAACTGCCCAATGCAGGTTATTATTATTGTTGCTAGTACTATTACTGCTTCTGGTACTGATGCTACCAGCAAATATTTAGTAGTCTGAGGAGAAACAGGTCAGCCTCTCCGCCACTTCTCATAAGGCGAGAATAGAGAATCCACAGTATGGATCATTAGTGAGAAAGAAAGAAGCGGCAGCCCTAGAAATGGACTGCTCCGATATTGAGAAATTCATTATCTGTGAGTTGAGCTGACCTACCCACACAGCAAACAACCATCCCCTGTAAAAGTGGACTTTAGCTTCGATCCTGCTCCAGAACTTCCCCGCTTTGCTCCAGCCTCAGTTTCCCATCTCTGGCTCGGTTTCTGTGTCTACACAGCTCCAGCCTTCTCGGCTTTACTCCTATCCTCAGCCTCATGCTTCCCTCTGGGACTTGGTGTTATACTTGGCTTCTCACGATGTGACCCTTCATTGGCTTCTTTATAATAACAGCTTTATTGGGATAGAATTCATGTACCATGCAACGCATCCATTTAAATCACTTCAGTGATTTCTAGTATATTCAGAGCTCTCTGGGCATTAGACAATTTTAGATTTTTGTCACCTCAGAATGAAACACTGTACCGATGAGCAGTCAGCTTCCATTTCTTTCCAGCCCCTTCCCCCCGCCAAAATTCTAGGTAACCACCAACCTAGTTCATTGACTATTCTGGATATTTCATATAGAATACCACAAGAATTTTTTTGTAGCCCCAGGAAATAAAAATAAAATCTAATATTGGTAAAGGATAAAAATATCTACCACATTCATTAAGAAAAAAAATGAATACAGGTAGAAGTGTTCGGATGCAAAAAGTAACAATGAGCTAAGGAATCAGTAAAATAGGTTAGTAAATCTAAACAATACTGACCATAGTAAATTTAAACATGTACGCATAACTGGACAAATAAATGGCATTGAAAGAAAGAAAATGTAAGCTCGGGACCCTTGCTTGTTGAGGAGAAGCATTGATATTGATTAACCCACTATGTTAGTTAAATATATACATTAAAAATAAAGCTTAAATTTATGGATAGTTTTTTGAAATTATGGGTAGCCATAGTATGTGTAACTTCTAAATCCATAATTAAAAATAAAGAGAACTCAATTAAACCAATAGAAACATTAAAGGAGAGAAAAAAATCATGGTAAACTGAAAACACAAAATAAGGTAGAAAAACTAAATGCAAACATATGTGTAACCATATTAAGTTAACTGAATAAAACTGCTAATCAAAGGAGAGAGACTTTCAGATTAGTTAAGTAAAAAAAGTTTAATTATAGGCTTTCCATAAACTTAGACTTGAATATCTTCATCTGCCTCCCTAAAGACATAACTAGAAGGGCGTCATTCATCCCTGGTATGAAACAAAACTTTGAAAAAGTAGCAAGTACTAACCTCTAAAATCTGGTATAGCAAAAAATCCATCAAAATAACAGTAGGGAAACCTGGGTGTCTCAGTCTGTTAAGAGGCTGCCTTCAGCTCGGGTCATGATCCCAGGGTCCTGGGATGGAGTCCCCCATGGGGCTCCCTGCTGAGCAGGGAGCTTGCTTCTCCCTCTGCCTGCCACTCCCCCTGCTTCTGCTCTCGCTCTCTATTAAATAAATAAATAAATAAATAAATAAAATCTTTATAAATAAATAAATAACAGTGATAAACTTCTATGTACCTAACAATATAGGTTTGAAATATATAAGGAAAATTGACAGAATTTTAGGGAGAAAAGGACAAATTCATAATTACAGTTGGAGATTTCCACACATCTTTTTAATAACACACCAAAAATAAGTAGGCACATATAATATTTGAATGATACGGTTATGTCAATCGGTAAGTTTTGCTGCATAAAAACCATGCTAAAATTTAGAAGTTTTAAACAGTAACCCCTTACTTCCTACAAAAGACACAGTTTAAATATAAATACCAGATCACTTGCAAGAAAAGAAAATAAAAATATATCATGCAAATGGTAAACATAAGAAACATAAAGAAATTTTGGATAATACTGTAAGCAACGAGTATTACCAGAAATAGAGAGATTTCATAATGATGAAAGAGTTAATTCCATTACGAAGGATATATATGTCTTATGCAGATGATAAAAGAGCTTCAAAATACGTGAAGGAAAAATGGACAGAACTAAACGTAAAAAAGAAAAGGCAAACTACAGAATAAAAGAAGATATTCATCATACATATATTTGTTTAAAGGACTTGTATCTAGGCTATGTAAAGAACTTTAATAGCTCAATAATAAGTCCGATAAAAATATGGACAAAAGACTTGACTAGACACTTTATAAAATAAGATGTATGAGTAGCCAATAAGTATATGAAAAGATGCTAAAACATCATTAGTCATCAGGAAAATGCAAATGAAAACCCAAATGAAATACTACTACTACATACCCACTAGAATTCCGCAAACCTAAGACTGAAAATACCAAGTGTTGACAAGAATGTGGAGTAAGTAGAATTTTATACATTGCTGGTTGGGATGTAAAATTATACAGTCAACTTTGGAAGACTGACTGGTAGTTTCTTTCAAAGTTAAATGTACACCTGCCCTACTGCCCAGAAATTATACTCCTTGTTACTTTCCCAAGAGAAATGAAAACCCATATCCACAAAAGGACTTGTATATGAATTCATAATAATCCCAAACTGGAAGCAGCCTAAATTTTCATTAATAGTAAATAGAATTAATGAATAAACAGATTGCTATGATTGCTGCAGAACAATAAAAATAAATGAAGTGGTAATACAGAGAACACCATGGATTGAACCTTAGAAACATTACGTTTAGCAAAAGAAACCAGACACAAAAGTAACATATCTGATTCCAATTGCATGAAATTCTAATACAATCAAAACTAATCTGTTGTTATAGAAATAATATCAGTGATTTCCTGGAGCATGGAGCAGGTCGTACTAATTAATTGCAGAGGGGCCTGAGAGAACTATTCTGGAGTGATGGAAATAATCTATATCCTGATTATGGTAGTGGTTACACAGGTATATGCATTTGCTAAAATTCATTAAACTGCACAGCTAAAACCTGTTCATTTATTGTACATAAATTATATCTCAAAAATTTTGAATTTTAAAAAGAAGTTAATGAGTTTTTAAACTTAATGAGTTTTTAAAAAGAGAAGTTTCTGTTTTAATAATAAAACAGAAAAACAGCCTTGCTGATCAATAAAAAGAAGAACCTGGAACAAAGAGTCGCAAAATAATCAAACCATTAGGTAAATTAAACAAAAGGAGAAAGCAGGAATATACAAAAATAAGAAAGGGAAAATGGGATATAACCATTGAAGCAAAAGAAAATTTTAAATTATGAGACTATCTTGTACAAACCTATGCCAATAAATTGATATGAAATATTTTCTAGGAAGGTATAATTCAATAAAATGGACCCCAGCAGATAGAAAGTTTATACTTTCCTAATTCTTTAAAAGAAATAGAGAATGTTATCAGAGGAAACCCCATCAAAGACATCAAGACTGATGGTTTCATGGAAGAATAAACTTCTAAATAAACTACTAAACCTTCAAGGGCCAGATGTCTTGAGCACAATAGGGAAAGAAAAACTTGTAAACACTAATGCTCGGATCTGATAAAGTTGTGCACAAAAAGGCAAACCTGTAGACCAATCTCATTTGAGATATCATGCCTATTTCCCCTCAGTGGGGGGGTTTCCATTAGAAAGGGGAGAGCTTTAAGAGCAGACCTGGTAATGGGGGAGTGTAAGGGCAGCCTGGGGGGATGTAAGTATCACCACACTTCAGGGACCTGTAGGAATCAGTTTAGTGAAGTCAGGAGCATTTCAAAATCAAGGCTATTTTTCTCCATTAAGCCATTTGCTTTTCTTTCCTGTTTACAAAATAAGAGGAAAGTTCTCTTTGGAGAAGCTAGTTAGTACCTTTCAAAGCTACTCAAAGGGGTGCCTGGCTGGCTCAGTCCGCTGAGCATGTGACCCTTGATCTCGGGGTTGTGAGTTTGAACCCCATGTTGGGCATAGAGATTACTTTAAAAAAAAAAGTGTGTGTTGCAAAGCTACTCAAAGGCGTCCCAGATGAGTTGTGCGAATTTTGGGGTCACAGCAAGCATTTTTGCCTGTTAGCCCCGACCCAGTGCTGAATAGCAAGCCCCATTTCTGTGAAGGCAGAAGGTTTGAAGGAAGCAGGGGAGATGGAGGGAGAGTGTATGACTAAATCTCCTCCCCAGAACAGCCTCGTCTCAGATTATGATCCGGGATTAGCCCTTGGTTTCGCGGTTCCAGAAACTGTCCTTTATCAGTGTCCTAGAATCCAATACATTCGGGAAGCCTGTCTAAAGGCACATACACAGCAAAATCTCAATTTCTTCATTTGTAGTGATTGGGATACTTGCCATTACTGCCCAGGCGATGCCTCTTTCAAGGTCCTGAAGAAGTTGATTCAGTCGTCAGAACTTTACTGTGGCGTCCTCAGCCCAAGCGAATGGAGGGGGATCATCCCGAAGTTTGTTTCACATAGGAAGTAGTGACAGGTCCCTGTACCCATAGGAGAGAGCACCTCTCTGGTGTCCAGGATGTGCAGGGCCCCTCGGAAGCAGCTTCTTCTCTCACGTCCCTGGTGACAGACACAGGAAATCCATCTAGCCCCTCCAGCAACTCCTTTTCCAACTTCTACATCGACTGTCGTCCTTAGGGGGGCATGTTTTCTTAAGTTATCTTAATACTACTAATCAGGCCACAGCCAAACTCTGCTGGTTCCTTCTGTTCCTGATATAATTACCTTCATTATCCTTATCATCTCTACACTTTATGAAGGCACTATGTTGCACACTTTAGATAGATTATTCCCTATAATATTATAGATATTATAATATTAACTTACAATGATTATAATATGTTATATAATACAATAGCCTTGTAAGGCAGGTGTTATCTTTCTGCATCGGAGGTGGAGATGCCATTGCACAGAGAAGAAATAATTTGTTCGAGACCACACGGCTAGTAAGGGACCAAGGTGGGCCCTAAATCCAGGTGTGTTTGACTCAAAGTTCCATGTACTTCCATCTGCCCAATACTCTTTTTGTACAAATCAGTCCCATTTAATAGAATAACTCTTGGATTTGGGGATGCCTTCTCTTGTCTGTCTGTATCATCCTCAGCTACCCCAAAGCCCACATCTAAGCTAGGAAATGATGCCACCCCACTGGCCAGACCTGAATCCCAGCAATATAGTAAAAGTGACACAGAATCTGAGGTCACTTCATGCCATGGAGCAGTGTAATCATGGGCCTTGGGGTCTTGTTTGAATGTGCTCAAATACTCGTGTTCCAGTGGTTGTCTTTTGTACCAGGGAAACGTGTTGGCCCTGGTTCCCTCTCCATCCCATGTACCTGGTATTTCTCTTTGTTTCCCCCAAGTGCACTGCCCAACGAATGAGCTTCTGACAGACTCCACGGGTGTGATCCTCAGCCAGAGCTACCCAGGAAGCTATCCGCAGTTCCAGACCTGCTCTTGGCTGGTGAGAGTACAGCCCAATTACAACATCTCCCTCACCGTGGAGTACTTCCTCAGCGAGAAGCAGTATGATGAGTTTGAGATCTTTGATGGTAAGTCAGTCAACTGTTGAATAGTTGCCTACTGCAGATGGCAGACTTGCTTCAGAACCCTTGGGATCTGTGCCATTACCTCCCCTTTAGAGCTTTCCAGAGGCTCCATGCAACATCTTTCTCTACTGCAGAAACCCCAATACCACGGGAGCCAGTGGATCGTATGGCCCACGGGGCAGGAATGCTTGTGTTGCTGCCTAGTCCTGCTACAGAACCCTTTCTTACTCCAGCCCCCACTCGACATTGGCACCTTGCATGTCACCTAGTAAATGGACCACAGCAGTATTCCCACACGAAGAGTATGCCACCTCTGAAACTCAAAGGGGTCTACCAAACATTGCGCTTCTGTCTCTGTAGTAGAAGGGAAAAGGCACACTAACTTCCTGTTTAATTTGGAGAGAATGTTTCAGTATGTCCTCAAACCACCAGGGAGACTTCACCTGCCTCTTTGTAGGACTTATCTCTTACCCTCTGGAGCCATGCGTCTTACAAAAGCATCTACACTAATTGTCCCTTCTGGCTTCTCAGAGGCAATTAATACTATGTCCTCCTAGAGAGAACCATATGCCATATTCTGCAGGATGTCCAGATGGTCCGCATCTTTTCATACCATATTCTGACAGTGAGGAGGAGAATTAACGTAGCTCTGGGGCAAGACCATGAATGTATACTGTTGTCTATCTCATGTGAATGCAAATTACTTATGATCCTCCTTGCTGATGGATCTGGAAAGAGCACATTGCTAGAGCAAGAACTGCATGTCGTGCAACCCAGGCTGTGTTAATCTGCTCTAATGAAGACACTACACTTGGCACAGCTACCGCAATCAAGGGCTACCACTTGGTTAAGTTGGTACCGTGAGATGGAGCTGGGCCAAGACTCCATTCATTACCAGCTCCAACCCTCAGACACTTCTGTTCTAACAGAGGGCCCATGACAGTGCTGTGGGTACCCAGGTATAAGCATCAATTCACACACTGTATCCAAAATCTTTGGAATACCTGGACATTCCCTTCTCTCCAGTATTCAGTTGCCTGAGGAAATAGCAGTAGGGTTTTTTGGGCAAGGACTGGGAGAATCACTACTATATACAATTGATGTCATTTTGTTGGGTCCTTTTTCATGGGGACCCAGAATTTCCTTTAGCCGAATTCTTCTGGGATAAGATGGAACCTGGCTCAAGTCTCCAAACTGGGTGAGGGGTGGCAACTTCCACTGGGGTCAGCCTTCCTCACTATTTTAACTATATGTTCATGATGTTTTGTTCATATATTCATATATTGGGGGGCTTCCCATCTATCTTGCCCTTAGGAATATCATGTTCTGTGAGACATCACTATAGATCCTACAGGTTAGGCCCTCCCAGCTACCATTCCAACCTTGCTTCCCATTTTAATAATTATGCTAGCCTCACTTCTGATTGTTAAGCACCTCCACCTGGCTCCTGTATTCTAGAATCTTCTCATCCCCATCAACACTAGGAAGCCCAATTCTGTGACAGCATCTCCTTCCATCAGTTTAGGCTGCAGAGGACAGCCGTTACTCAGATTGTCAATGATGCTGGTGCTCACCCCCTCCACCAGTGTGTTCCTTGTTGCTTTAAGAACTGGAGTATCCCCCAGGTCCTCCTGAAGGACGCGGTCAGCTAGTGGGCATTCTGGTCTGATGTGGTAGACCTATTCTGGCATGCCACTTCTCTGAGACTTCTGACCCCTTCCTTCATAGTTTGTCACAGCAGTTCTGACGGCTGTATTTTGTTTAATGTGGTACATTACCTTTGCCAAGCTTCACGAGCTGTCTCAGCAGATATCAGAACCATCACTCAGGGCTATTTCCAGGGCAGTAAATCCTGTTATGGATTATCAAGCTTTCTACTCTGCCTCCCTTGAGCCAGAGCCAGCCACCTCAAGATGCACTCCCAGGCATTAAAGGTAGGAAAAAAGAAGAGGGAGGGCTTTCTGGAAGAGCCTTGGAAAAGAATATTGAGGAACCGTGTTATGTATGACATTGAGACACCACGTTTGACTGTAGCTTTATTGCTATATATTCGTTAGCACATAGTTCTCTGTGACAAGCACTGAGCTATTTTTAGTACGCACATGAGAAGTAGGTGGCAAAGTAGAAGTTCCCAGTTTGCAAACCAGTTCTTGCGTTAACCAGCTGCTTGACCTTGGCAGGTCCCAAGATGGCAGATAGATTTCATCTCACCTGCCGACTCCTGTAGGTTGGCAGCAACGTCCCGGAGCACTGCTTTAGGGCTCCGAGGAGAGACCACCCAGCGCAGTGCCTGGGGATGCAGAGAAAGGACAGAAGGACAGACCATTGCACTGACCCTGATCGTTTCAGCCTAGTATTGTCTCTTGAGGAGGAGAATCGGGAGGTGGTTACATTCGAGGTATCGAATCAAGGTGCCTAATTGCTTGCAGCTGTGCGAGTCTGTAATCCTGTGTCCTGTACTCTGGCCCAGGTCCCTCCGGACAGAGTCCTCTGCTCAAAGCCCTCAGTGGGAATTACTCAGCTCCCCTGATTGTCACCAGCTCAAGCAACTCTGTGTACCTGCGCTGGTCGTCTGACCACGCCTACAACCGGAAGGGCTTTAAGATTCGGTATTCAGGTGAGTAAAACACAGGACACACAAGAAGGGCCACAGCCCCTGAGCTCCTGAAGTTGCTTACACGAAACACCCAAGGAAGCCACAGGCCGTATCCTCATCAATGGCAGAGGCCCTCCACGGGGACAGACAGCCTCTCTCACTACAGCTCCACGAGTGTCCCCGATGGTCTCCACCTCCCCCCTTCTGCTCCTTTCCTGCTTTAACCTCTTCCCTCTCCTCTGCTCCTACTGCCAGCCTATCGTTGTCTTTTGGATAAGTTTATTATATATTATCTGATAATGCCTCTAAGGTGATCCCATCCCTAACGTTGCTGAAATGTGAATACAAGTTCCTTAAAATGAGGAACCCTAAGACGTGGGTCTCCAGGTGGGAAGTGTTGGGCAGCAAAGGATGGCCTGAATTTGAAGTCAAGAGCCTCTCTCGGCTCTGCCCGCCACAACTGTGGGGCAGAGACAGACCCAGGGCCATGCCGGGCAGGCAGCTGAACAGGGTGGTGGTCTACAAGGAGCACAGAAAGATCCCTGGAATTGTAAGGAGATGGGGGGAAGAAATGCCATTTATCTGAACTCCCATCATGGCAAAGTTGGAAAGAAAACTTGATAAGCAGCTTGGCGCCCATTTTGAAGGGCAGTGGGTCTGCAAACCGGCTGGGCTCCTCGAGCACCAAGGCAGAGAGGAATTACTGAAGACCACGGGCATTCCAGGAGATGAGACTGAGGGACACCTAGAAGGAGAAGGACCTTTACTACTCAGAGTCCATGTTCTCTGCAAATTGAACTGGAAATCCCTTTCCCTCGTGCACAGGAGAGGAAGGGTAGCTTCGAGACCCCCAGGGGCGGTGATCAGCTCTGTCACCAACTAGCCAAATGATTATTAGACAAGTCACTTACTGTCTCCAGGCTCCAATGTCCAGGGATGAAAGAGAAACCTTACAGCAGCTGTCAAGGAGGTTCAGGCAGCTTCTGGGGGCTCCAGAACCCCCAGGACCGATCATTTCCAAATGTGGGTGTCCTCATTGATAATTAATTCCTTCTTTCAGCGAACATATATTGAGGATCCCAGCTGCTCTCCCAGGGAAATACAACAGTGTGGTGGTCGCTACACTAGGAACTAAGAGCCACGACGAGTTGCCCTTTCCTTGTTGTTTCGAAAGACTGATCACATTTGGGGGCAATGAGTCAGTCGTAACTGGAACACCCATTCACAGAAAGTTGATTCGGTACATGGTGAAACCGTGAGAACTTAATGAAAATACAGTAGACTTGTGTACTTTGCCCACACATTGGTCACTATGACTCAGGATATTTTATAACTGAGACTCTTGTTCTGACTGAGGTAAACACATAGGTAGATCAATGCAGGGAGCAAAGCCAGAGCCAGGAAACACATCTGGCTTAGAAGGGAGGGCTTTAAAACACCGTTTCACCAGCAGAGGGATGTGATCGCCAAATAAGAGGCCAGAGGACCTCACCTTGGGGTCTTCATCCTCGCCTGTCCCCGGCCTGGCAGGCTGAGCTGGGGACTCTTGGAGCCAACAGAAGTATGTGGTCAGAGTGCTCCTCTGGTCACCCCCATTCCCGGCCTCACAGAACGTCCCCTGGGGATCCCCGGCAGGAGTCTTTAGGGTCGGCCCCCTGAGGCTGGGATTTTTGCCTGTGTTCTTCACTGTGGTATTCCCGGCACTTAGAACATCTCCTGGCACATAACAAACCCTCCACGTCTATTTGTCGAATAAACGAATGAAATCGGTTGAAGCCATACGCCGAGGGGGAAATAGGACTGTGGGTGTGTGTCCTGGATTGCCACGCCCCCCCCCTCCCCCGACACCCTACAACAGAAAGGAGAAGGGCCACTTACTGAGCACCAGGTGCCTGTGCGAGCCTGGGGCCTTTACAAACACAATCCCATTTAAATCGTCCATAAACCTACGAGGTGGGCATTTCCCATCCCGATACACAGCAGAGGAAAGGGGACCTCAAAGAGCTTCAGGGCTGTGTCCCATGTCACAGACCTGGAAAGGTCAGATCCAGGACCCCAGAGTCCACACCCCTGCAGTCACACTCTTGTGGAGCCAGCTCCCCGACCCCTGGGTCTAGTTCCTGCGCCTCTCTGGGAGCCGATGGGTTGCAGGAGCCTGAGCTCAGCGGCTCGGGCGTCCCTGCATCCGGGCCCTGCAGGGGATCCAGGGCTTCATGGCTTTTTCTCTTCTTTCCTTTTCTTTGGTGTTTACTACACTGAGCAGCTGTTGTTAATATCAGCTGCTTAGACCTCCCTAAATGTCAGTGGACCCGCAGTAGCAGGGACAAGGAAATGGGGCAGGGAGGGGGAGAAAGGAGCTGGGGCGTGCAGGAAAGCGCACATCCGGCTTCCTCTTGCGTGTGGTCCCCTGAGCCTCATCTTGTCGTCCAGCTCCCTACTGCAGTCTGCCCAGGGCTCCACTCCATGGCTTCCTTCTGGGCCAGCCCAGCACCCAGCCCGGAGGCTCCGTCCACTTTGGCTGCAACGCCGGCTACCGCTTGGTGGGACACAGCATGGCCATTTGTACCCGGCACCCCCAGGGCTACTACCTGTGGAGCGAGGCCATTCCTCTCTGTCAAGGTGAGGAGCATGTGGAAAGAGGGTGACCGGTGGCTCGGATCCTCCTCACCTCTTGGGCTCGTCCCAGGACCAATCATTTCCAAATATGGGTGTCCTCATTGATAATTAATTCCTTCTTTCAGCAAACATATATTGAGGATCCGTAAGATCTTGAGCCCTGGGGATATGCATATGCATAAAACAGTCTCAAAACAGTCTCAGTGTTTTCAGAGCAAGGAGGGAGATGGATATGTAGCCACACAAAGGCAAAAAAGGCAAAATGGCAGAGGAAGGAAGTGCTGATTCCAATGTGCAAACAGTGTTGTGGGAGCCCAGAAGTAAGATGAGACCTACTTCCTCCCGGACAGCTAGGGAGGGCTCCCCTCTTTGGGCTCGGGCTCATAGAGCAAGTGGGGTTTGGGGCCAGGCATGGGCAAGGAAAACATTCTAGGCAACAGTAAGAGCATTTGCAGAACCACAGACTGGAGAGAGGTCACAAGGTACGCAGAGCAGCTTGGGCTGGCGGAAGCACTGGGTCAGAGGAGGCGAGGGGCAGAGGCTCACCCTACTCATTGCTGCTCTCAAGCCTGTGATCTGTACCAGGTGTTTGCATGCATTGCCTTTTGTAATTGATGGGATTTGTTTTCCCTTAAAGTAGTATAATTCAGACTAGAGATGGGAGGGGAAGGAGCTATAGATAATGCAAAGGGTTGCTGGCGGGGAGGTGGGGGGGCCAGGGCAGGGTTGAATGGGTTAAATGGGTGATGGTGATTAAGGAGGGCAGATGTTGTGATAAGCCCCAGGTATTGCATGTAAGTGATGAATCAGGAAATCCTACACCTGAAACTAATATTGCACTGTGTGTTAACCAACTGGAATTTAAATAAAAACTTGGCAGAAGAAAAATGACCTATAATCCCATCAACTGAGATCACTGTGTAACATTTCAGCACATTTTCTTTGATCTTTTATATATTGTTTATAAAAATGGCATCCTCAGTGTACAAAGCTCTTAATATTTTCTTAACATCTGTCACATAATTAAATACACTTCCTCATAACTATTTCCAGTGGTGGCACAGCGGTACGGAAAAACTGTCATGTATTTAAGTGTCGTCATTTGACCCTTAAATTTGGTCATTTGAACTTTTCTAATTTTTGTTACTGTAAACAGTGCTGCTGTTAAGCTCTTTATAATTCCATCATTATGAACATCCACATTTATATCTTAAAATAAGTTCCCAGAAATGAGATTGTTGAACCATAATCTATGCAAAATCTACAGCTTTGACACTCACTGCCCTTGAGGACATTTGCCTTCACTTAACTTCCACTAGCACGTGAGAGTCGTCTTTTCTCCCACATTCACAACATTGTGTACTGCATTAAAAGAAAAAAAGAAAAGGAAAACTTGGCTAATGATACAGGCAAAAGCAGGCAATCACGCTGATGTTTGATTTTCTTGTTCTTTGATTCCTAGTGTGGTGACAGATTATTTAGTGACGGCTGTCATCTCTGACCCTCACAACCTTCTCGCCTCTGCCTGAGCTTCCTCAAACAATGTGTCCTTAGCATTCTATTCAATGCCCTAAGAAAAGGTCCCAGAGAACAGACTGGTCACAAATGGCAAATGTCATTTGGCTTTGGTCTCCGTGCCTCTAACTGTATCAACACAGACAAGTCTTTCTTCCGAAGCACTTGTTGGAAACCACCATGCCTCTCATCTCTGTTTTCTTTTGTAACTTCCCAAAACTAAGCCCCTCTAGGCTTTTCTGTACTCATCCCCATACTACTTTGTACCCAGTCCCAGCCCCAAGCTTCCCACTGATGCCATTCCACTCAGCCATTCTCCCTGAGCTCTCTGGAATCCCAGTTCCATGGCCAACCAGCATATACCCTTGGTCACTACCCAGAAGGCTGTCGTCAATTCCTCCCTCCACAGAGACTGGCTCTCCTCTAAGAACATGAATGCTGGGGCCCTTTTAAGTAGAGGGTCCCCACAACCCAAGGCCAGGAAAGGCCCAGCATTCTTCCAGTTCCATATTGCTTCTTCCAAACCATGACTCTCCACCAACAATTGTATCTCATTAGCGATCTCGTGCCTTCTGGTGCTTTTGCTCCCGTTCCCCAACCCGTTCTTTCACTACGTATTCTCTCCCTCAGAGATGTCGTTCCACCACCAGCTTCCTCTGTCCCTTCCTCTCCTACTTGGATTCTGTCTCTTCCTCTTGGATTCTTTCCCTTCCTCTCCTACCCATAGGAAGTGCCCTTCTTACCTCAGGGTTTGGGGACTGTTTTGAATTGGAGATCAGGAGACAGGATTTTAGTGTCTCATTCTGGGGAGGTTCCCTCTATCCTCTTAGTTATCCTCATGAAAGGAGCTGGGCCAAGAGCAGTGAGAAGTGACTGCTGTCCACTTCCTTCACCTGCTGTCTCCAGATTGACCCCTCATGCAAAATATCGGTAGGGATCTAAGTATTTCTTCAAAAAAAGTTCAAGGAAGCAAGGCAGCTCATTGATCACAATTTGACTATCCGACTACCACCAAAGGAGCTTACAGTCTTGCCTTGTAGGCATTAAAAGAGCATCATATTCAAATGCTCCTCTTTTCCTCATTCCACATTTTCTCCTTAGTTCCTCTTTATTTATTCATTCCTTCTATTTTCCAGTCTTTGAGACCTCCTTCCATCGTGATATCCCCATCCCTGTCCCTCTGAAGAGTCCATCCTTCCCTATATCATAATGAAGCCCTGGCAGTGTCTCTTCTGGGTTTCTAATAGCATAGAGGATCACTGTTGGCCATTGTGGGTGGGGACTTCCTCTGCTTGAGCTGGCTCTGAATGAGGGAGGTCTGAGCTCTAGACGACTTACAGAGGTGGGGGTGGATGAGGGACAACAGTGGTTACTCTGATTAATTCTCCTCCATCTGTACTAGCTCCTGAACTGTCAGAGGGCAAACATGGTTTGTATTGATTTCTTTTAAAGACAACCCAAGCTACTCCTACCTAAGTAATATGTGTTCCTCCAATAAACATAGTGTTGACTCTACTCCTTAGAATGACCATGGCCATGTGCTGCATACCTGTATCTCCTGAGCTATCACCTTGAAATTCCTTTTCTCTGTACTTCTGTTAGCACTATCACTTGTATATATTTATATCCCATACTGTACCCTTTCTTGGTTTTTACCTCCTTATTGATGGGGCAGAGGCTTAAGTAAATTCCTCATAAAGGGTTCACAAGAAGGAAATTCTCTGAGTCTTTAAACGTCTGAAATTATCTTTACTTTTGCTCTCCTATAGGCTTGGTAGGTTGACCAGGTAAAATTCTAGGTTACAGATAACTTCCTTCAAAAATTTGTTCCATTATCTTTAGACATGTATTGCTGCTGATGGGAAGTGTGATGCCAGTCTGATTCTTGTTTTTTTGTAGGGATGTCCTATTTTTTTTTTCTCTCTCTCTCTGGGAACTTGTAGGAACTTGTCTTTCGTCTTCTTGGAATTCCATGATGATGTTTCTAAGAATGGTTCTCTTTGCATCCATTTGGCTTCCTTTCAATCTGAAGACTTGTGTCTTTCCAGTTCTGGGAAATTCTCATCTGTGATCTCTCTTCTCTCTGGAAATCTGACCTGTTGGATGTTAGACCTCCTGGATGTTTATCTCCTGTGTTTTCAGTCCTTTTTTTCTCATTTTAGGTTTCTATCTTTTTGGTCTATGTTCTGGGAAATTCCCTTTACTTTTAATCTCCAGCCCTTCTATCTTAATACTTATTCTAGCTATCATATTTTTAACTTAAGAGAGTTTTTCCTTGTTCTGTTGTTGTTCTTTTTCAAAGCCCTTTGTTCTCATTTTATGAATACAATATGTCAAGATATATTTCTCAAGATACTGCCAATCAAAAACTTTCTCAAGATACTGCCAATCAAAAGCTTAAAGCTTGTGTGTCTTCTATTTCCTGAGTTAGCTCTGTTTTCTAAAAAAAAAATTTATTTCTATTTATTTCTCTTTCTAATCTTATCTTTGTTTATGTCTCTCCTGCTACTGGTTGTCTTCATATGTACAGTGATCCCTGATTAATCCTATTTTAAAGGAAAGGCAAGGCTGATTTTTCCAGGTGGCAGATGTGGGTTACTTTTGTTGTGATTATCTACAGGTATCTTTGCCCACTCGGTCTCCCACATGAATAAGAAGTTGAGTTGAGCAGAGTCGAGTTGTAGCAGAGATGAACAGGCAGAGGGGCAGTCTTTAGGCTGAGAGCTCTTAAATCCTAGAATTAGAAGAGCTTAACTTTGAGATGCCATCTCACACCTGAGCAGCCCCGATTCTCTCAAGGGATTTCCTATTTTTTTTTTCCTTAAGTGGGAAAGAAAGCCCTCTCTATTTTATTTGGGGACTAGATTCCTGGATGCCTCTATACTGTATTTGTGGGAAAGGATGGGGGAGAATTGGTCTCACACTCTAACTCCCTCGTATATTTTAAGCTGCAACTTCTCGGCTCCGCTGAATCTATCAACGCACTTCGATCTGCGTTCCATCTTCCAAAGTTTTTTGGAAGTCTCCTCTGCTGCTGATCTTCCCATTTTGTTTATTGTTATGAGGCATTTCCACTTTACTGGTCTTTACTATAATTGTATTAGGGCCTTGGGGGAGAAGAAAGATTAAAAAATGTTCTCAGCCTGCCATCTTGAACCAAACATGCTCATAATATCTTTTTCCCTTTGCTAGCTCTTTCCTGTGGGCTTCCTGAGGCCCCCAAGAATGGAATGGTGTTTGGCAAAGAGTACACAGTGGGGACCAAGGCTGTGTACAGCTGCAGCGAAGGCTACCACCTCAAGACAGGTGCCGAGGCCACAGCAGAGTGTCTGGAGACAGGCCTTTGGAGCAACCACAATGTCCCCCCACAGTGTGTCCGTGAGTCCTTGGGCAGTGGAGATGGGTATAAGGAGGGGCTGGGCATGCAGCTGGAAAGATTCCTGCAAGGAGTGAGTGAAAATCAAGTAATGAGAAAAAAAAAAGCAGGTACATGGAGGTTGGGAATTCGGGAAACAGACTGGTGGATAGTGTCATCTACCAATGGAAGTTCGGCTTCCATTCGAAATTGCTCTCAAAGCACTGATAGACCATTGCCCCCTAAGATGTTTCCATAAACCATCACAGAACTTAGGAATAAGTTCCTTTTAGAAGGAAAAACTACCGGAACACTTGCACAAATGTCCTTTGATCACAAAAGTTTAAAATGTTTTATGGGCAACTGATGAATTACTGAACTCTCCATCTGAAACTAAGGATGTACCATATGTTGGCTAATTGAATTTAAAGGAAAAAAAGACATTAGTTGGGAAAAAAAAATGCCTCTAAAATGACAGAGGTACAGCTCACCTTTAAGGCCAGAGTCACAAACTTGCAGCCTATATCAAGTCTGAAGACATAGGGTTTTGTACTTTGGATTTATTTTGTTTTGTTTCTTTGGCCTATGGTGTGCTTTATGAAATTTCTGAATTGCTTCCCGACATTTTAAAATTGGGAGAGTTTACATAAAAATCCGTATTTCTAGCTTCACTTGAAAAATAAAGATCTGACCAAAGAGAAATTATAAGGTTCACATCCAACAATCAACACTGGTTACCACCTCCCCTTTTTTCTTTTTTCTCTCTTTATTTATTTATTTATTTATTTGGTGGATCTGCCCACCCCAGTTTGCTTCGTGCCCCCTGTCCCCAGCCCACTTCATTCATTTAACAAACCTGCCTGGCAACTCAAGATTCTTATTACGCATTACAGTCTCCCAGACCCCAGCTCTGGACTCTCTCCAGTGTCTTCCATAATTAATTAATTAACTAATCCTCCTCGCTGCTCCTTGTCCCCCCCAGCTGTGACCTGTCCCGATGTCAGCAGCATCAGCGTGGAGCACGGCCGATGGAGGCTCATCTTTGAGACTCAGTACCAGTTCCAGGCCCAGCTGATGCTCATCTGTGACCCCGGCTACTACTACACTGGCCAAAGGGTCATCCGCTGTCAGGCCAACGGCAAATGGAGCCTCGGGAACTCTATGCCCACCTGCCAAAGTAAGCCCAGGAGGGGAGGGCGGGCAGGTTTGGCACAGTGCCTCCCACCTGAGCTATACCGTAGCTGGGGAAGGAGAGAGAAGGGGTATCCCCAGGGATGGCAGTGTTCCTCTTTTTGAACACTCACCTAGAATCAGGAGCTGGGGAGATGCTTTATTCCTTCAAGGAAGTACTTCTCAGCATCTTATCATCTTATTAACAAGTTGCTTTTGGGGGCACCTGGGTGGCTCAATCATTGGGCATGTGCCTTCAGCTCAGGTCATGATCCCAGGGTCCTGGGATCGAGTCCCACATCGGGCTCCCTACTCAGTGAGGAGTCAGCTTCTCTCTCTCTCAAAAAGATAAATAAAATCTCAAAAAAAAAAAAGTTGCCTTTGTCCAGGTGGGTATCCCCTCATTCGTGTGTTCAACATTCATGGCAGGTATTACAGCAGTATTAAGATAAAAGACTGTGGTTCCTGCCCCCAAAGAAGTTTATAGTCTGCTGGAGAGGCAGACCAAATAAGGAAGCCATGATAATGGGATGTGACAAGACCTGTAATGGGAGTGTGTGCAGAAGGAATGAGTACAGCACAAGGGGTAGGCACCTAAATGTCTGCCTCTCCTTCTGTATTATTACTTGTTTTTGTTTCTTCAAGATAGTTTCCAAGATCAGGGTCCCTGGGAAGCAACTCTGAGACAGAAGTTTATCAGGTTCATCAAGCTGCCCACCATCTTGTATAAGGGAAGGGGGGCAAGGAAGCAGTGCTGGGAAGATGGCGCAGTTGACCTCTGATGCAGTATGAGTGCAGCCCTCCACTGACCCCACAGGGAGCTCTGAAGCTGGGATGGTCCTTCAGAACTGCCACAAGCTGGGTCTAGAGGCCTTTATACCTGCACGCTGACCGAACATTGGGTACAGAATACCCCAGGAAGAAGCATGATCTAGATGGGAAGACTCTTCAACCAAAGCAGTCCAAAGAGGGCAAGCGGCTGAGGGTCATTTCCCAGCAGCTGGGGGAAAAAGTGCTCCCATCCTAAATAGGGGTCTGAGTGGCCCATCACAACACCCACTACAATGGGATACACTCATGCTATTTACTTAATCAATAAGGTTGTGATAGAGGAGGTGGGTGTTTTTAATGGGTGGAAGGGAATAACATGTCAGTGAGGAGTGGAAAGTTTGAGACTGGATGGGAGAAGAAGTGATATCCTCCCAACTCCTATGATTCAAGTCACTATTGTCGTCATGCATCCAAGTGTAGCCCCACCATGGAATGTAACCAAGTGCGTGGCAGAGCAGAAGTCGCTAGCATGTAACAGCTTCATCACAATGGAGGCTCTCACACTTGAGGGCAGCCTTGGCCACCGGGCCTCACCTCCGAGCCAGTGGCTATATGCAGGGCTCTGTGGGAAGAAGTGGGAGGCGGCCACTGCTCTCAGCAGAAGGGACAGGGAATCGATGACCAATGTCTGCTCTGGAAACCCAGGGCACCACAGAATCTCCGCCTCTAGGGTGGTGGTTCCTAATCGGGGTACCACCTGAACCGCCCGACGAGCTTTTCTTAAAAATGCACATGCCTGGGCCTTATCTCAGGAGACCGTGAGTCGCAGGCCCGGAGTGCGGCCGGAGCATTTGGAAAGCTCCTTGGCTCCTTCTTGGCAGTACTTCCAGCTGAGAATCACCGCTCCAGTGTCACACCGTGCACATCACTCTCGTGCCCCCACGTTCCACTCATGAGCCCAGTGAAGTTAGGTCCTATTTTTGTCATTGTTCTTGCTACTCTGAAGCAGCACGTGTCCCTCCTCTTGGGGCTGGCTTTTCACTGAGCACTTTGTGGTCCTTTCAGTCATCTCCTGTGGAGAGCTCCCCATCCCACCCAGCGGGCACCGCATCGGAACACTGTCCGTCTACGGGGCGACAGCCATCTTCTCCTGCAATTCTGGCTACACGCTGGTGGGCTCCAGGGTGCGCGAGTGCATGGCCAATGGGCTCTGGAGTGGCTCCGAGGTTCGCTGCCTTGGTGAGTGACCTCCCCAGACCTCTCCTGCCCGTGTTTCCCTCCATAAGACAAGTTAGAGCTTTCTAACGCTGGATCCCAGTCTTCAAACAGCATCATTTTATCTGTGGCTTAAAATGCTTAAGCCAAACACCAACTTTGTGACTAAGACCTGAACTTTCTTCTCCTGGGGCACCCAAGAAGACGAGAAGAACTTCAAGTCTGATGAGACAGTTGTATTTATATATATACACACACATACTTATATGTATAGAAGGAATGTATACCTACATATAAACATGCATATAAACATATATGCATGTACACATAAGCATACATATACATACATATGTAATACACATGTACTTGCACATATATACATATGTGGGAGTACATGTGTATACATATATGTGTATATAATACCAAAGTGACAAGAGCATAAAAACAACCTGGCTTACAAAGGACAGAAATCATTTCCTCATGGCCAATCCATTCCCTACCAACCTTAGATTCTAAGGTATTCTCTCTCTCCTCTTGCTTCTTTCTTGGATCCCTTAAGTCCAAAGGAGGGTCCCAGCTACACAGACCTAACAGTGTAGATTGGGGGATGTTTTTTTCCAGAATGAGCAGTGCTGCCCTCCCACTGCCCCAGGCCCCCGTTAGGGACACAATCATGAGTTATTTCCACATAGAGCCAAGAATACCAGAGGAAATGCTAGGAATATACTCTCCCCAAACCCCATTCAGTAAAATAACTCACCTAGGTTACACCGCCTGTGTCTCCTGCCACTCAAGGAGAGAGGAGGATGGATTTAACCAAACCACCTGTTTGTGCAGTTATTTTCGATTCCACTGGGCTTTGATGGCCTTAATGTAGACCGACGTGCCCTCTCCACAGTAGATGCTCTGTCAATGCTGGTTGATGGAAAAAAAAAAAGTGGGAGACTATCCCAGAGGGAGGGAAGTGACAATGATCGTTTCTAACCCACGGACACAGAAACTACAGCCCAGAGATGGATGGCCTTTTGGGATTCGACCTTGGGATTTAAGCTTGCCACTTCCATCATATCTAGGATCCCTGAAGCCATTCCTGGATGGCTGTCCTGCGTGGGTAGCTGGGTCCTTGGTCCTTTTCCTTACCATCCCCGACTCCCCGGCCCTGACCATGCCCTCACTCCTCTTCTATCCACTCCTCCTCTGTTTACACTCTTTCCGCATCTCCCACCAAAGCTGGGCACTGTGGGACCCCCGAGCCCATCGTCAATGGACACATCAACGGGGAGAACTACAGCTACCGGGGCAGCGTGGTGTACCAGTGCGACGCCGGCTTCCGCCTGATCGGCATGTCCGTGCGCATCTGCCAGCAGGATCATCTCTGGTCGGGCAAGACCCCTTTCTGTGTGCGTAAGTATGTTATCCACCCTCCCTAGTCACGGGCTCAGACTCAACGTGGACTTGCTCCCTTGTGCTCTTGATTAGGTTCGCTGGAGGTTTTGTATATTGAGTTAATTTTTTTTTGGAAGACACATTGTTACATCTCGTTTTCAGTTTTCGGCATCCTTCACTACTGCTTTTGCCTTCCACCGTCACCCTCCTTGAGATTCCCTTTGGTTAACTTGTTTGTTCATTTCTAGCTTTTGATTTGGGAATCCAAGTCGTTTATTTTCATTTTTTTTTTACTGTTATTGGTATAAGAGCTTAAGGTTGTGGAACGTCTTCCAATAACTGCTCTAAGCGGATCCCAAAGTTTATGTTAATTAATGCTTAATTGTTTATTAGAAATTTTTTTAATATTTTATTTATTTGACAGAGGGAAAGAGATTACAAGTCGGCAGAGAGGCAGGCAGAGAGAGAGGGGGGAAAGCAGGCTCCCCGCTGAGCAGAGAGCCCGATGCGGGGCTCGATCCCAGGACCCTGAGATCATGACCTGAGCTGAGGGCAGAGGCTTTAACCCACTGAGCCACCCAGGTGCCCCTGTTTATTAGAAATTTTGTAATTTGGGTATAAATTTCTTCTTTCAACAAGAAGTATTTTAATAGTTGTGTTCTTTAATTTCCAGGCAGAAGGGCCATTCTATTTTTATTTTGTCATTCATTTCTAATGTTATCACACTGTGTGTAATATTTCTACCCTATGGAATTTATCAGTGCTGTCAACCTCCTCATATTTGATCAGTTGTTCTGAATGTTGCATGGGCATTTGAGAAGAAAGGGGATTTGGGTATAAAGTTCTGTGTATAATCAGAAGACGTGCCTTGATTATGTCATCTGTGCCTTCTGTATACTTACTGACTTTTTGTCCACTTGCTCTGTTTTGCCCTGAGAGGTGTGTCTTAGAGCTTTCTTAGTGTCCTTCTTTTTCCCTTGTATTTCCCGTAGTTTCTGCTACATAAAGGTAGTTCCTGTGTTATTTGGTACGTACTTGTTCAGAACTATTTTATCTACATTGCAAATTGTGATTTTAGCCTTTACAATGGCTTCTTTGTCACTCTCAGTATTTTGTAGCTTGACTGGCCCTCGGCCTGATATTAGGGTTACAACCCCTACTTTCGTCCTTTTTCCATTTCCCTGGTATACTTTGAACCATCCCTATATTTTACCCTTTCCAACTCTTGTGTACCACAGAGTTGGGCCTTGCCTTGTGAGACCATTTGAAACGTTTCTCTTTTAATAGGTTAGTTATACTCATCCACTTGTATCTCTGTGACCTATATGCTTGACCTCTGTGACCTATATACGTCTGTCATATCTAACCGTCTCAGGTAACTATTATGGATGGGCAAGACATCATACTTGGCTATTTCTTTCTCTGTGCGATGTATTCTTTTTTTTAAGAATTATTTATTTGACAGAGACAGGGAGAGCACAAGGGAAGGGAGCAGCGGAGGGAAAGAGAGAGAGAAGGTGTGAGCCGGGTGGGGGGCAGAGGGAGAGGGAGCCCCATGCAGGGCTCCATCCCAGGACCCTGGGATCATGACCTGAGCCAAAGGCAGACACTTAACTGACTGAGCCACCCAGACGCCCCTGTGTGAGGTTTTCCTTACTCTTTTTTTTTTCCCATTTCTTTTGGTATTTAGGAAATTTTGTAGAGTTTTATGCCCCTTTCTTATAGTCAGTGCACTGACATATTAGGATTTTTTTTCAGTTTGTTCACATTTAAGACGAACTTTTTCTTGCCAACCGTGACTTCAGATCAGTATCGGGCCGCTCCCCGCCCCACTCTTCCCTTTCCCAGGCAGTCTCGCTCTCCACGAAGGCTCGCGGCAGAAGCATGAGCAACAGCTCTGCCCAGGCCTCCTGTTTATCGACTTACACATAATTTAAAATTTATATCATTCTCTGTTTTGGTTATGCTGCAGGCCTGGGCCTGCTATAGTTTTATTTGTTCTTCTTGTTAATCTGCATTTTTTGTTTTTGTTTTTGGTGGTTTTGGGGGGGGGGATTTAGATGACCACTATTATTCTCAGTTGCCTGGAAGTAATTTGGAAAATTCTTCACTTTTTAAAGTTCTCCAAAGTGAGTCTCTATGTAACATGCAGGGCTGGTTTTGTTGTTTTGTTGTTTGTCTTTAAAAAAACCTTTTTAAAGACAGGTTTTTGTTTGTAATTCTTCTTCTTCTGGTTCTTCATAGATGAGATGGGGCAATAAAATAATGAGACGCATTAAATAAACAATGCGTGAAAAATTAGCCTTAATAGCTGCTTCAGTATTAGGTTTACACAAAGCAAGACCCATCTATATTCAGTCACTCTTCCAGATGGGCCTGAACAAAACATTTGGTTTTCTCCAGAAGATGCAAATTCAGATGCCTCTAAGTAATTGGCACAGAATATGCATGCGGAGATTCGGGTTATAAATAATAGGGAATGCTGGGGTCTGAAAGTAAGTGAAGAATGTCCGCCTAAGCCTAAAGATGTTTGAGGCCAGGCAGGGTAGTAAAGCATCTGGACACTTGGACCCCAGACCTCAGCTGCCTGGGGCCTACCCAGGCCTCCCACTGCCTAGCGCGCTCTCTGACTTGAGAGGGGTTAGCTGACCTGCCTACGTCTGCTTCCTCCTCTCCAAAAAGCAGATACTTTGGAGTATGATGGGGATTAAATAAATGCCCTTTTGGACCCAGCAGTCCAAACAGGGCCTGAGGGAGGCGAGAAGCAGATGCTCTTGCTGTTGTTGTGACGGTGGTGGGGTCGATGCTGCCACGCGACAGAACCCAGGACCTCTCGGACCAAGCCCCATTGTGGCCCCGAGCTCAGAGCTGTGGGGGCATCTGGAGGAGGAAGGCAGGAGGAAAAGAACAAGCATTTGTAAGTGACAACCCTGTGGTCAGCGCTGTGTGAGCCGTCACCACACGTCAGGCCAAGGTTCCCGTCACCATCACTCTCAGAACTTGGCGGCCGTCCCGCCTCTCCTCAGGTAGCCCTCCCGCCCCTTCCCACACATGCTGCGCGATTTCACCGCTTTCCCGAAGACCCCCCTCCGCCTCCTCCACTGGCCTTCTCAGCAATGGCCAAGGCAGGCAGCGAACACGGCCTGGAGTCCCAGAGGCTGGGTTCAGAGCTCAGGTGAGCCCCCTAGAAACTGTGCTCCCGAATGAGACTCCCAGCTGCTCTGAGGAGGACGGTGGTGCCTGCTCACAGGGTGGTGGGGATTCAATGAAATACTGCAGAGGGACCCCAGTAGTGATTAGCTCATTAGATAACTTCACATTCTATTTTGCGGAGATGAGGGAAGCCATCAGACAATAACTCCTTCTAGCTCCTGCTTCCCACCCACACATCTGTCCTTCTCCCTTCCCTCCCACCTCCGTGGAAGAGTCTGCACACTTCCCTCACTGGACACCCGTGGTTTTTAGCCTGTGGGGAGGGGGCTTATGACCTTCTGTGACTCTGTGAGAGCAGCGGATCCTCTCCTGAACACCCTGCATCCAGCCAGCATTTTGCATATCACTTCTGGGGGCTCACAGACCCTATGAAGCTTATCTCCACTCTCCCACCACCTTGCTGATCTGGCTGGGTCCTCGCCATCTGTGAGACCCAGCTTAGATGGCGGGCTCTTTCCTCCGGGAACCCTCCTCGACCCTCTCCCCACCCCCCGCCCCCACCCCCGTGGAGGGCAGATGCCCCCAGTTGCGTGCACGCGCCTGTCTCACACGAGCACGCTGTCCTGTAACAGTCTGCTTCCCTGACCGCTCTTCCACTGGACTGTGACGTGAGCTCCCCAAGGGCACAGACCATCTCCTATCCCTCCTTGTGCATCATTGCGCAGAGAGGGGTACCTAGTGCAGGGAAGGAACTCTGCAAGACCGAATGAGAAGTCAATGTGTGAATCTATCTTCAAAGCAATTCTGCTCGTGAACTCCAAAACCCTTACTGTAGAGATAGAGAATGGGCACAGACAGATACCAGAGTTGGCCACAGCAAAAACTAGGCTCCATCTGCTCTTGGCCGGCCGCCCCCATTCACACGATCTAGGTTTGGGGTGGGCTCTTTGTGGATCCAGTTGTTGGGGTAAGAAAACATTCCTCATGGTTTCTCAGCCTCAAGATCCAGAACCAAGGGAAAGGTCTGGCAAGAGCATCTCCTGAGAGTTCAGGCCAAGGAGACCGGGGTACCAGGCAGGTGCTTGATAGAGCTAAGGACTAAGGAGCAACGCAGAAGGCCCGCCATCTGTCTGCTCGCGCCCTCGCACGTTTCTTCACTCGGCAGATCTTGGTCAGGCTCTTCCTACGTGTCAGGCTCTGGGACAGACCCCAGGGATGTAGCAAGGAGTGAACCAAAGACCCCGCCCTCGTGCAGCTTACTCTCAGGTGGGGGAGATAAGGAACGAACAAACCGAGAGCTACATGTGGAGTGTGTCAGTTACTGTGGAGAAAAGTGGAGAAGCCACAGGGCCTGGGCAGTGCTGGGGAGGCTGTTTATGGGGTCATAAGGGACAGCCTCACTGATACGGTGACATTTGAGGGGAGACCTACGGATGTGAGGACAGGAGCCAAAGGATGTTCTGGCAGAGGGGAAAGCAGGGCCCAAGGCCCTGGGGCAGGCACTTATGTTGGAGAAACCTCAGAGACCAGTGCGTGGGTGGAGGATGAACTCCAGTTTGAGGAGGAAGGAAGAAAGCTGGGACAGGGGTAACCCAAGGATTCTGGGGCCAGGCCTGCCAGCATTGGGGCCACAGCCGCCGCCCTGCCTGTGGCTGAAAAAATTAAAAAATCCTGCATAGGTGCCAAAATATCACCTTCATTACTAATAAAGCTTAAGTCGGAAGCCATAGCTTCACGTGAGAGCCCAGTGGGTTCTGCTGAAAAAAAAAAACCCAGGGTTTTTTTTCAGTGACACTGCAGGGGCGCGCCCCCCTCCATTGTCAGGGAGCAGCAGAGAGCACTGCTGTCCACGGGCACGAGGTCCTGAGAGGAAGGGGGCAGAAGTGGGTCAAGCACGACTGCTCGTTCTTCCCAAATCGCACAGATCGGCCGCTCCACATGACCCAGGCCAGAGTCAGTAAAAGAGCCCAGAAAAAGGCCAGAAATCACTCCTTTGTCTGGAAGGAGTAGAGGGGAAGGGTTGTGCTCTCAACAACAGCTCCGTCTCCCTGAGGCTGGCCTGGACCGCGGGTCTGGCAGGGGGAGCAATCCCTCTGTTCAGGCTTGGTGAGTACCCACTCCGGCTCCGTCGAGCTCGGCCCAGGAAGTGGGCTGGGTCTGACGCCGGGCGTGGTCATCTGGGATGGAGAGTGGACATGGGGAGCCGCAGGGACAGAGGCTGAGAAAAGGAGGTAAGGCTGAGTAACCCAGACGACAGACCTATAATCCAGGCCGGAGGGCCCCGTGGGAGGTCACAGGAGGATTTCTGTTGAGTTGTCCAACCTATGGATGTGCCTTCCCAGAAGAAGGTGCGTCCACAGGCAGATGTCAGAAGACGAAGGTTTTGCTGCCAAAGAGACCATAGTTAGACGTAGGGCTGAACTCTCCCCCCCACCCTGCCCCGTGCGCCTGAGAAATACCAGGCGAGGAAAGGATGAGCTTCTGGGGCTGCGGAATAATAGGAGGGCTTACCTCTTTTCTGTTTTGGTTGCAGCAATTACCTGCGGACACCCAGGCAACCCGATCAACGGGCTCACTCAGGGCAACCAGTTTAACCTCAACGACGTGGTCAAGTTTGTTTGCAACCCCGGGTATGTGGCTGAGGGGGCCGCCAGGTCCCAGTGCCTGGCCAGCGGGCAGTGGAGCGACACGCTACCCACCTGCAGAAGTGAGTCCCCTTCTTCTTGCGCTTGGCCCCCAGTACCGCTGCCATTGGGGTTCTGTGACCCAGCAGCAAAAGCCAGCAGATTCAGTCCTGGTGTGATTTTGACACGGATGGGGAAAACTGAGAGCAGAGGAGGGTCATAAATGAGGATTTTATCCTCATTATCCAGACAGCCTTGTCTGTCTGGGTCAAGATTTCATCGCTGATTATATAAGCACAGCAAACAGGTGTGCATTTCAAAATAGAAATGGAAAGCAATCTTCTTGTTTACATTGCATAGAACAAATACTCATCATTATCCTACAGAGCCTCATTCTTGACGAAAGAAAAAAAACAGGAAAATTAGAATGAAAAATACAAAGCCGAGAGCATAAGGGGTTGGGAGGAAGCGGGAGGAAGAACAGAATCCAAGGACTCGAGAGGCAGACCCTGTGCAGAGGGTATTCGGGCCCCATCTGGGCTGCTTAGGAAATAGTTTCTAAAGCTTTTCGAGGCTGGTCACAGCAGTAGGGGCAAATGGAGCTGCCTCACCCAGAAAGAGCCTGGTGGACTCAGTGACGTCTGAGTAGAGCGTCACTGAGGGCAGAACATGAATGAGCCCAACTCTGACCCAGAAGCGGATCAAGTCTTCACTGTTGTGAGGACGCAGAGTCCCTGGGACGACGGCCCCTCATCATAGTACATGAGGGGGCACGGTAATCAACATGTGTCACAGGTCATTTGTAACTGGTGTTAAAAGACTCAGACCTTCAAATAAATCAAGAGGCATCACAACTAACCCTAAAATAACATCCCTCCGGTAGCATTGGAAGATGCCATTTTGAGGGAAAGAACGTTCCAGAACACAGGAACAACTGCCATGACCTGGTGTTGTGCCTTCCTCTGATCAACTGTTGAGGCAGGGAAGAGTTTAGAATTTGGCAGCTGGGGGGTGTCATTATCCCCTGTCCCCTGTGTTCCATCTTCACAACACGAGATGCAAATTCCCCTGTAACTCCAGCTCCCGTCCCCAGCGGGTCCCTTTCCAGAGTAACAAGCTCAGCGACTGGTCTCGGAATCTGAGGGCTGGGCTAAAATCTTAGAAGTCGCGGCCTCGGGTCCTGCGCCCGCCACCCCCCCCCCCCCAGCCCATTCTCTCTGCTGACAGAGTGATCGGTCTCAAATGCAAATCTGATGGGGTCGTTCCCTGTTTAAAACGCCTTCCCAGACTTCCCATTGCCCTCACATCCGTACTGTTCTCTGCCTCGGCCTGACCTGTGTACTGGGGCCTGGCTGCGCTGGGCCTCCTCAGCGTCCTGTCACGCACCGGGCACAACCCCTGGGCGCCCCACACGGTCTCCCCGAATGTGTTCTTCTCTGTCCCCCTTGGTCTGGATGACTTTTACCCAACCATCAAGAATCAGCTTGAACATCACCTCTTCTTGGAAGCCCTTCCTGCTTCACCCCCTTGCACTGGGTGAGATGCACAGCTTTGTGCTTCTGGGACCTTCTCTGCTAGCCCTTTCAGAGTGCTTATTAAACAAAATAATTGCTGGTTTGTCCTTTTCTCTCTAGACCAGCAGTTCTCAACTGGGGATGATTTTATCCATCCCCCAGCCCCAACAGGGGACAGAGGTCTAGAGACATTATTCATTGTCACTCGTGGAAGGCTTCTCTTGCCATCTGGTGGGTAGAGGCCAAAGGTGCTGTTAGACATCCTGTAATGCACAGGACTGCCCCCACAAAGAATTATCAGCCAAAATGTGTGTAGTGCCGAGGTGGAGAAAGTCTACTCTCGACTGAAAATTCCGTGGTGTCTTTACTGCCCAGCACACCGCTCGGTGCTCGGTGCACGGCCGTAAAGAGACCAGTACGTGCTAAGTATTTGCTTTGTGATTCCAACTTCTCTGAGCCTCAGAGAGGCTCGCCAAAGGTAAAAGTACCTTATACTCTAAAAACTTACCCAAGTTCTAGAAAAAACACGTGTCCTGCCACCTTATATGATGAGTAGGAGACCACAGGAAGCATTTTGAAAGCAAAAGCGCACATCATGGGTTATGAATGATATTGTCATTATCCTAAAATTTCCCTCTGATTTTGAGGTAAGCTGCTTTGGAAACACTTCAGCATGTAGCAGTCCAATTTACCGTCCACCCCCCCAGGATATTAATCTTTCCCTGAAATACTCTTCCAAGCAGTTAAAACGGGTTCTAAAAAGGACCAGCCGCTGTTGGAGTCAGCTCAGATGCGTCTGTTTCACAGCTGACGAGCTTTGCTGGGTCAGGGATGGGGAGCCCAGAGAGGAGGGAGGCATGCCCTCCAGGGACTCATGTATTCAAACAACTTGCCATCAAGGCCGATGCAGTTATCGGTAGAGGTCTGTGCAGGGGAGCACTGCGGAGGGGGAGGCTAACTGGACTGAGAGGAGGTGGGAAGGCTTCCCCTGGGAGGTTGGAGTCTAGCCCGATGTGGAAGAACCTACCCCTTAACCAGGTGGTCAAGGTCAGTGATCAGGACCTACAACCGCCTGAAGACCAGCTCGCCCTCCCAGGCAGGATTGGCTCTGTGCTAACGGTTTCGGTCTGGAAATTTGGCCCTACTGGGAATGCATGTCTATTGGGACTTGGGAATTCTCACTTAAAAGCATAAGAAAATTTTCACATCCAGGATTTCTGGGTCTGATGGTCCCGTTCCGTTACAGTCATCAACTGCACAGATCCGGGGCACCAAGAAAACAGCGTTCGGCAAGTTCACGCCGGCGGCCCACACAGGTTCAGCTACGGCAGCACCGTGTCTTACCAGTGCAACCACGGCTTCTACCTCCTGGGCACCCCAGTGCTCAGCTGCCAGGGCGATGGCACGTGGGATCGTCCCCGCCCCCAGTGCCTCTGTAAGTACATGTCATCTACTCCGAGAGACCCCCGTGCAGACTGATGGGGTGGCCCATGTCCAAGAACATTCTTCTTCCTGTGTGTGTGTGTGTGTGTGTGTGTGTGTGTGTGTGTGTGTGTGTGAGTCACTCTGGCTGCTCCTTGGGCCCGTGTTGGATTACTCCCCACACCAGCTCATGCACCGTCTTTCTCTGGGCCAGAAGCCCTATTTTCCTTCCTCTCTGGTAGTTACTCTCCTCTTCAGCCCCCAGGGGTCCTTTCCTTTACAACAGGCTGTCTGGCACAACACTGTCTCCCACTTTCCCCCTTCCTTGCTTTTCCAGAAAACCAACACATGACCCCCTTTCTTTTGAAGGACGGCAGCAGAAATGCCACAGACTCGGGAGGCTGGATACAGAGCCTACTTCATAATAATTTTTTTAAAAGTGGCAAAACAGACATCCATCTCTTGTTCCTAGTCTTTGGAAAAAAGCTTTCCGTTTTTCACCATTAAGTATGATGTTAGCTGGAAGGTTTATGTAAATTCCCTTTATGAGTAATTTCCCTTCTATTCCTAGCGAGAAATTTCCCTTCTATTCCTAGTGAAAAAAATTTCCCTTCTATTTCTAGTTCATTGAACATTTTTACCATGAAATGGTGTTGGATTTTGTCAAATGTGTTTTCTGTATCCATTGAGATGCCCATGTGGTCCCCCCTACTCCCCACTCATTCTGTCAATATGTGGTGTATTGCATTGATTGATGTTCCTATGTTGAACCACTCTTGTGTTCAGGGAACAAAGCCTTTTAATCTGCTGCTGAACTTTATTTGCTAGTATTTTGTTAAGGATTTTTGCAGCTATGTTCATAAGGGATATTGGTCTGTGGTTTTCTTTCTATGTGATGCCTTTGGCTCGAGTATCGGGGTGATGCTGGCTTCCTAAAATGAGTTGGGAAATGTCCCTCTTCTTCTGTTTTTAGGAATAGAATAATTGGTGTTACTTCTTTAAAAACTCGATAGAATTCAACAACAAAGTCATCTAGTCCTAGGCTTTTTTTTAAAGTTTTTTGATTATTCATTGATTCTGTTTATTTGCTATAATTCTATTCACTTAGAATCAGTCCACTTCTTCTTGAGTAAGTTTTGATAGTCTGTGTACATCTAAGAATTTGTCCATTTCATCTGGATTATCTAATTTGTTTGCATATAACTGTTCATGTTCATAGTATTCAATTATCCTTTTTATTTCTAGAAGGTTGGTTGGTAGGAATGTCCCCATTTTCATTTTTTATTTAGTGACTTGAACCATTCTCTCTCCTCTCTCTTCTCTCTCTCTCTAAAAATTATCTATCATCTATTTATTTATTTATTTATTTATTTAAAAGAGAGAGCTGTGGGAGAAGCAGAGGAAGAGGGAAAAATTCTCTAGCCAACTCCCTGCTGAGCATGGAGCCCAACACAGGGCTCAATCCATGACTCTGAGATCAAGACCTGAGCCAAAATCAGGAGTGGGACACTTAACCAACTTAACCACCCAGGCACCCCCACATTTGTCAATTTTATTGATCTTTTAAAAGGAACAACTTTTGCTTTTGTTTATATTCTCTATTGTTTTTCTATGTAATTTATCTCTGCCATTAACTTTATAATTTCTTTTCTTCTATTTGCTTTGCGTTTAATTTGCTCTCTTTTTTTTCTAGTTTATTAAGAGGAAAGTTTGGATTGTTGGTTTGAGATCTATCTTCTTTTTAATGTAGACATTTACAGCTATAAATTTCTCTCTGAGCACTGCTCTCACTGCATCTCATCAGTTTGGGTATGTTTTGTTTTCATTTTCATTCACCTCAAAGTATTTTCTAATTATTCTTCCAATTTCTTCTTTAGCTTATTAATTATTTAGGATCGGTTGGTTATTTCTATATATTTGTAAATTTTTCAAATTTCTCTCTGTTACGCACTTTTAATTTCATTGCATTGTGGTTGGAGAACATACCGTTCGTAACTTCAGTCTTTTTAAATTTATGGAGACTTATTCTATGACTTAACACACAGCCTATCCTAGAGAATACTCCGTGTGTACTTGAGAAGAAAGTATTTCCTGCTGTTATTGGGTGAAGTGTTCTCCAGATGATTGTGAGGTCTAGTTGGTTTATAGCTTTGGTCACTATATTTTCTTATAGGTCTTTTGTCATGTTGTTCTATGAGATAGTGAAATCTCATACTATTATTGTTGATTTGTCTATTTCTCCCTTCAATTCTGTTAGTTTTTGTTTCATGTATTTGGGATCTCTGTTGTTAGGTGCATATATATTTATAATTTTTATATCTTGTTGATGGATTCTTTTAATCACTATAAAATAGACTTTTGGTGTTTAATGACTACTTTTTTATTTAAACTCAATTAGCCAACGTATAGTACATGATTAGTTTTTGATATCATGTTCAATGATTCATTAGTTGCATATTATATCACATGCCCTCCTTAATGCCCATCACCCAGTTACCCCATCCCCCACCCATCTCCCTTTCCACAACCCTCAGTTTGTTTCTCAGAATCTATCCTAGTATTAGGATAGCCATACCAGCCTCTGTCTGGTTGCTGTACACATGGTATATCGTTTCCCATCTTTTGCTCTCAGTCCATTTGCATCTTTGAATCTAAAGTATGTCTCTTTTATTTTATTTTATTTTTTCCCAAATACTTTTATTTATTTTTTCAGTGTTACAAGATTAATTGTTCATGTACCACACCCAGTGCTCCATGCAGTACATGCCCTCCTCAATCCCCACCACCAGGCTCGCCCAACCCCCTACCCCCTCTCCTCCAAAACCCTCAGTTTGTTGCCCAAGAGTCCACAGTCTCTCATGGTTCGTCTCCTCCTCCGATTTCCCCCAATTCACCCTTCCTTTCCTTCTCACAATGTCCTCCATGTTTTTCCTTATGCTCCACATGTAAGTGAAGTATGTCTCTTTTATTTTTTTTTAAAGATTTTATTTTTTATTTATTTATTCGACAGAGAGAGAGAGATCACAAGGAGGCAGAGAGGCAGGCAGAGAGGGAGGGGTATGTTGGGTCCCCACTGTGCAGAGAGCCCAACGTGGGGCTCAATCCCAAGACCCCGAGATCATGACTTGAGCCAAAGGCAGAGGCTTTAACCCACTGAGCCACCCAGATGCCCCAAGTATGTCTCTTTTAGACTGCATATGGTTGGATCTTGTTTTTTATCCATTTTGGTACTATCTGTCATAATGTGTTTAATCAACATTTAATGTAATTATTGATAAGGTAGGTTTTACATCTGCCATTTTGCTGTTTGTTTGCTATGAATCTTATGGTCTTGTTTCTTTTTACTTTTGGGGTCTGGGAAGGCTTTTTTTTGCTCTCGGTTCTCCTATTGCTGCTTTCTTTTTCATTAAATAGATCTTTTCTAATGTGACATTTTAATTTCTTTGTTATTTCACTGTGGGTTTCTTAAGTTCTTACTGCTTACTCTGAAAATCACAATTAACATTTTAACTTATAACAACATAGTTTGTATTAATACTAATTTAATTTCATTTATGCAGAAGCTTTGCTCCTATACAGCTTCATTGCCTCCCCACTCCTTTGTGCTGTTACTTTATACAAATTACATCTTTAGACATTGCAAGCCGACCAACACTGATTTCCAATTACTGCTTCATGCCATTTCTCAGATAGGAGAAGAAAAATTATAAACAAAAAAATACACTTATACTGTAGCTTATATTTACCTATGTAGTTACCTTTGCTAGGGTTTTTTAGTTCTTCATGTGCCTTCAAATCCTTTCAGTTCAGCCTGAAAAACTTCCTGTAGAATTTCTTTGTAATTTAGAATTTCTTTCTAGGTTTGCTAACGGTGCATTCCCTCAGTCTTTGCTTATCTGGGAATGTCTTCATTGATCCCCTTCATGTTTGGAGGAATGTTCTGCTAGCTATAGAATTCTTGGTTGAAAGTCTTTTTTGTCGCTTTAAATGTGTCAAATTACTGACATATTTAAATTTTAAATCTACCATCCTATTTTGTGTTTTCTGTTTGTTCTACTCATTCAGTTTTTCTTTTTTTTTAATTGGATTAACTATTTTTGAAATTCCATTTTTTTCTTCTCTACTAATAAGTAAGTTATATGCTCTACATTTTAATGGCTACATTAGAAATTATAGCAGGAACACTTCCCTCATCAAAGTCTAAAGTTAATCTCTCTTCCTCCTGTATCGTACAAGAACATTAGAGAGCACTTTAACTCCATTTACATTTTTCTGACTTTTACATTATTGTTTTCTTATATCTTAATTTTGCCTTATTTTTTAACTCACAATATATTATTGTTGTTGTTTTATGCAATTATTGTTCACTTGGATTTATCCACAGATTTGCCGCTTTCTTTGTTTTTCGTTTCTTCTTATACCTTGTCCTTCCTCATGGAACATTTTCCTGCTCTTTGAAGGGTGTCCTTCAGAATCATATTTCATGAAGATCTGAAGGTGGCAAACACAGTTTTTCTTTGGCTACAATATATTTATTTGTCACTCACTTTTTTTTTTTTTAAAGATTTTATTCATTTATTTGACAGAGAGAGATCACAAGTAGGCAGAGAGAGAGAGAGGAGGAAGCAGGCTCCCCGCCGAGCAGAGAGCCCGATGCGGGGCTCTATCCCAGGACCCCGAGATCACGACCTGAGCTAAAGGCAGAGGCCTAACCCACTGAGCCACCCAGATGCCCCTTGTCACTCACTTTTTAAAGATATTTTTGGTAGGTTTAGAAATCCAGGTTGGCAGTTATTTTCTCTTAGCCTATTAAGGAAATCTTTTTAATATCTTCTGACCTCTTTTATTGCTGTGAAGTCAGCTCTCAGTCTTTCACTCTTCTGAAAAGTCTGTCTCTGACTTTGGTTTTTTGCATTTTCTGTAGTTATTAAATGATAACTTGGCTGGATCAGAAGTCCAAGTTGAGACATTTCTCCTAGTGGACACTGCTAGCATTTATTATTAATGAGAAGTCTGCTTTCAATCTAGTCATTATACCTTTTAGGTAGTCTTTTTTTTTTTTTTTTTTTTTTACTTCACTGACTTTAAGATCCTCTCTTTCTTGGCATTCTGAATTCTTTTACACTGTGTTTAGATAGTTTATTTATCCTTTTTAGGATTCATTAAGCTTCCTGGATTTTTTGACATCTGGGGAATTCTCAGCTATGGATTTCTATAAATATTGTCTCCTCTCATTCTCTTCCTTCACTATTTCTGGGACTCTGTTAATAATTTACATTACTATTATTGGGGATCTTTTAGGTTGAACTATTTATTTTTTTAATTTTTATTATTTTTTATTTTATTTTATTTTATTTTTTCAGTTCCAAGATTCATTGTTCGTGCACCACACCCAGTGCTCCATGCAATACGTGCCCTCCTCAATACCCACCACCAGGCTCTCCCAACTCTCCCCGCTCTCCCCTCCAAAATCCACCATTCATTTCTCCTAATTTAAAGTTGAACTAAAATTCTGTTCTGCATAATCAGCTATCACTAGGCTTGGTGGGCTTTTCACCTCTACCTTATAAATCTTCTCATTATTTTGCTATATAGATGAGTTTGTTCTTTAAAAATTATTCATGGGAAGCTTGTCTGTCTTACCATTTGCTAATTATCATTTTAGCTATGTCTTAGGTGAAGTTTAACCATTCACTGAGTTCACTTATTTCTGGTTATTGGTTATTATTAATAACCATTCACTATTTTCACTTATTTCTTTTGTATTTGAAATGTTTTGTTTGTGGTTTAAACTTGCTTGATTATTTATAGTGTTATAAACATATTCTTTGTATGTCTTTCACGTATTAAATAAACGTATAATGCCTTCCATATCTGATCATTACAATATCATCATCTTTAGGACTCTGATTCTGCTATTGTTGTTTCTGCTGATTCTCACTCATGATGACTTATTTCTCATGTGTTTTATTATGTTTCCATTGTGATTTCTTATTGGACTGATCTTAATCTGCCAGAACCATGAGCCAAGCTCTCAGTCTTGCAGAAGCCAAAGCCTAGAAACAAGCTAGCCATTATCTCTCAAAAAAATGACTAATGCTCAGTAGTTGCTCATATTTTTTACTCCAGAAAGCCAATTGTAACTTCCTTTTCTCAATTAGGTACAAGGTGCTAACTCTGCGTTCACTAATTACTGAGACCACTGCATTCTATCGTTATTAGGGACATAGAAACCAAAACCAAGAGGCAGATCGGCAGACCTTCTCTGCAGAAGAAGAGAAACTTCTCCCTAGTTTCTCTAGGGAAACCTAGAGCAGGTTTCCCCAGGACAGCAGTGTTTATTCCTCACTCTGAATATGAGCTTCAGCAGGATATTCCAGAAAGATGATGTGCCGACACCAGAACGCAATTAGACTATTCATTTGTTGATGGGGGAAAAGTAAAGAAGTTTTGCCCTAGATTTGGTGAGAATATTTCAAAAACACAAGAGCCTGAGGAACTTTTACTGCCTATAAGATCCCAAGTGACTCTCAGTAAAACCATTTTCCCTGATGTTTCATGATTATCATGACATTATTTTAGTGGGCTACCTGAATTTTTACTTCTGGAAGACCAAAGTACCTGTGAATGGACTTATGGAGAATTGTAGAGTACTTTACATATCCCCTGATCAATTCAGTCAGTGGAAATCAGCTGTTCTTTCCAGAGGAAGGCAAACTGTTTTCATTGGCATGGACGTGCAGGGACCAAGGAAAATGCATGACTCGGGTCTATATCATATGCTATTTCCCTGATAAAGTGCTTTAGAGAACAGCGGAAGCCCCGGAGGCTGGCCCGCCATTACTACAATCTCCATACTTGGGGTCTAGGAGCCGGCATGGGATCCTTTTCCTTTTGCTGTGGGACTCAGCATAACCTGCACCCAACCATAAATTCTGATTTCTATTATTGTTTTTTGCTTTATTGTAATTTTACACTTTTTCCTCAGTCCGCTGTTATTTATGTATTCTGTGTAAGGCAAGAAAGTCTGCTATTACTTGCAGTGCTAAATATCTGGCTTGCCTATTTTTATGTACACATTTAAACTTACTTGCTTTTTTAACTAATTTGCAGTTAGAAACTGAACAGCCACTGCAGGATCCGGAGATCCCATTTGGACGTGGGCATGAATATTAAAAACATTTAAATGTTTTTATATTGACAAATTGAGAAATGCAGGGGCCCCTGGGTGGCGCAGTTGGTTGAGCGACTGCCTTCGGCTCAGGTCATGATCCCGGAGTCCCGGGATCGAGTCCCACATCGGGCTCCTAGCTCCATGGGGAGTCCGCTTCTCACTCTGACCTGCTCTCTCTCACTCTCTCTCTCTTTCCTAATAAATAAATAAATAAAATCTTAAAAAAAAATTGAGAAATGCAGTAGCCGTTATTCACTTTCTCTGATTTGTATGCAAATACACACTGAATATAAGTTGTTCCTCTTTATTATTTTCTTACATCCTTTTCTTATTGTTCCTTACCCACAGCAGCCAAATGGTATTGGCACTGTTTTATCTTTTCTCACAAACATTTTTATGGGCTCACCCATCCCCCCACCCCCTCCCTTCTAAAACTCTCCGTTTGTTTCCTGGAGTCCGTAGTCTCTCATGGTTCATCTCCCACTCTGATTTTTCCCCATTCATTTTTCCCTTCTCCTAGTGTCCTCCATGCTATGCCTATTCCACAAATAAGTGAAACCATATGATAATTGACTTTCTCTGTTTGACTTATTTCACTCAGCATAATCTCCTCCAATCCCAGCCATGTTGATGCAAAAGTTGGGTATTCATCCTTTCTGATGGCTGAGTAATATTCCATTGTGTATATGGACCACATCTTCTTTATCCATTCATCTGCTGAAGGGCATCTTGGCTCTCTCCACATTTTCCAACTTTCAAATATGCAATACAGTATTAGTAACTATAGTCACCATCCTGTACGTTTCATCCTCTGACTTAATAATGTTTGTTCCTTTTGACCCCCTTCACCCATTTAGCCCACCACCTATCCTCTGCCTTTGGCAAACACCAATCTATTCTCTGTATCTAAAATCTCCTTTTCGTGCTCGCTTCGGCAGCACATATACTAAAAGCTCCTTTTCTGAGATTCCACGTATAAGTGAGATCATATGGTATTTGTCTTTCTCTGAATGACTTACTTCACTTAGAATAATTCCCTCAAGGTCCATTCATGTTGCCACAAATGGACAATTTTATACAAATTCCATTGTATATATACACTACATCTTTCTTTATCCATCCATTTGCCAATGGACACTTAGGTAGCTTCCATGTTTTAGCTACTGTAAGTAATGCTGCAGTGAACATGGGGTTCTTTTCAAGCCAGGGCTTTCATTTTCTTAAGATAAGGGAAGGTGAATTGGGGAAAATGGGAGGGAGAGGCGAAGCATGAGAGACTATAGACTCTGAGAAACAAACTGAGAGTTTTGGAGGGGAGGGAGGAGGGGGTTGGGTGAGCCTGGTGGTGGGTATTGAGGAGGGCATGTATTGCATGGAGCACTGGGTGTGGTACATAATCAATGAATCTTGGAACACTGAAAAAATAAAATTAAATTAAAAAAATAATCTGGTATTCTAGTCTTATCAGTGGTGTTCAGTTACAATTTGGTGTTTCAGGAGAGGGAACTTGCTGACTGAAGGGGACAAGCTGGGGACAACTGATGTGTACATCTATAAGATGCAGTTGGGAAAAGACTAGAACTGGCCCTTATTCGGGAACCTGTAGCTGGTGCAAACAGTCCTAGGATGACCGATTGTTTGTGTTCTGTCTTATGTTTGCTATGTATACCACCTTTCTGCCAGAGACACCTTGAGTATGTCCTACAGCCGTGAGGAAATAGGGAGAGGTGTGCCCAGGCGGCAAAGAAAACAGGAAACAGATATTATTGCATACCTACCACATGCTGAGCAGTTTCCCACGTATTACCTCACTTAACTCTTAAAACAACAGCTATTACTCTTCATTTCACAGATACTGAAAATGCACGGCAAGTGGGTAGTCACTGTCTGCCGATGCCAGGTAGACGTGCCAACAGGAAGCAAACCTCAATAGATAATGCAGGCTTTCTCTTCTTCTCTACCTGTCACTACGGAAAGCCTAGCATGTGTCCTGTGATGATGATCCATCCCTTTGCAGAGTTGCTGATATGTTTGCTCTTCCCCCACAGTGGTGTCCTGTGGCCATCCAGGCTCCCCACCCCACGCCCAGATGTCCGGGGACAGCTTTACCGTGGGAGCGGTCGTGCGTTACAGTTGCACCGGCAAGAGGACTCTGGTCGGAAATGCCACCCGTATGTGTGGGCTGGATGGACACTGGACTGGCTCCCTCCCTCACTGCTCAGGTATGGAGCCTGGCACGAGAGAGCAGGGTCCAGTGGAACCCTTGGCTGGGGAGATGGACAAGCTCCCAAGGTGTGAGTGTGACAGGTGGGCAGGAGGGAAACCAATCCTTTAGACACCCATCTCGTAGGCAGAGAGCACAGCTACCAGAGGTCCAGTCGAACTTCAGTCTTTGGACATCTGAGCCCAGCTTCTTACCCTTGGTCTCCTCTGACCGAGCCCATGCAACCCAGTGTAGCAAAACTAGAGAGAATGAAAGTTTGTGAGGTCCCCTGATGGTCAGAGTCCTGTCCAGATACTTGTTTCCACAAGTTTCTGAGAAGAGTCCAAGCCTTCCTGTTGTTGGGCCCAGGTCCAAATCCGCCCCTGTGTTCTTTCCTTCCCTATTTGGGACTCTAAGACCCCAGCTTGCTTCCCTTTCTTTCTTATCACTGCCTCCTCCCCAACATGTCTTACGTCTAGGCTGCCTAGTGGGATACAGGTCTCCCCTACTGCCGTTATACACCAGTCTCAGATTTTTCCCATTAATAATTTGTTTTAGTATTAATCCCTATGAGGATACTGACAGATGCTATCTAAAGAGCAAATCTAATAACATGACAAAGTTCTTGTGTCCATATTATCCAAACCAGAAGTTCATCTATAATGTCTTAACAGAATAAAATATTTGAAATTGAATTGTCCCACCATTGACAGAAATAACTAACCTAAAAATTAGTACCCCTGAACTTGGTCTCCTTTGAGATGAGCCTGCCTGGCCCCAGAAGGGATCCCATAAGGTGTGTCAACTCCAAGAAGGCAACCGCTTATGTAGCTCTATGTTTCTCCGGGGGCCCATCTTGGCATTGATATTAACCCCTATCCCATGCGAGGCCCCCTCTAGAGGTAAGAATCCCAACCTTCTATTATAGATGCCTTCCCCTTGGTTTGGGACCTCACCCACAAGACAGGTAGCTGTTCCTGCAGTCTGAGTTCCCAGACTGATGATCTGTCTCCCAAAATTTAGGGCACTACCAGAATATTGAAACAGATATTGATTGGGTCTCCCCAGAAAGAAGAAATTCCTCAAGTACTGGCAACTGTTTCAGAGGGCTGCTGGCTGCCCAGGACAGTCTCAGACACATCACTCTATATTACCACCCAGGACTTTGGCCCCTCGCCTTTATTAATCTCATTAATCGCTCACTTCATGAACTGGGTGGGACTATGTATTAGCCATGGAGGCCCTTTAGCCTGGACTAGAGGAAAGCCTATTAACCAGGCCCCTAACTTCATTCTGTTTGGACTTCTGGTGGAAGTGACTTGGGGAGGATGAAATGGAGAAGACAGAGTCATGTATATGGAGGCCTCCTGAGTTATCCACAGAGCAAATTCCAGGAGGAAAAGGGATTCCAAAGAGGAAAGACATGCATTGCCTATCCAAATGCAAATGCCCCAGTCTCTTCTGTGAATTGTCCCTTTACATAGTTTCTCCCTCTAGACACTTCTCTAAGGCATTGGGCCAATCGTGTTCTTAAAGTCTATTTTATCTATCTTGGGGATCTTTGTTCTCCGTGGAAAACGAAAGTACAGAGTACAGGAGAAAGGAAGCCTTGAGCCTCTCCTGCCTATTAACATATATAACCCAACCACAGAGCCATTCTTCTGGTCCAAGGCATGGAATCCAAAATCTTTTTCTCCTCAAGGTAATTTCCTTTCTCTGGAGTTGTGTTAGCAGATGCTGAAAAATGACCTACCCCGGAAACAATTCTTGTCTGGGATAGAAAACTAAGCTAGAAAACCTCTAAAACCCTTACAATCCTGAGACTTCGTGATTTTGTGACTTCCTAAAATACTAGTCCTGCATGTGAATAAAGAGACTCTTCCTTGGTCACACCAAAGGTCAAGGGAGACTAGAAACAAGCTGACTCTCTGGGAACATGAAAAAGTGAAAAGCAAGAAAGGAACCTCCGGAGGACATGGACCCCACTCATTATGGGATATGTTGCATTGCATTCCGCTGTTTTATACCTGATGATGAATATTCTGAGGAATAGTTGGCAATCACTTCTCCCATGAATCCATCAAGGATGACAAACACTTTCGGAAACCAGAATCATGAGCAGAATCTTCCCGGTGACCTCTGAGCACAGGGTTAGAAGGGATTATATTAACATTAAGACTGAGGAATGAATGACTCTTAAATTCTTGAGATAAGAAACTGAGAGATGTGAAGAATAAGTGATTAGGAAGTAACACTAGATATGCACTTGTGAGTAGAATATAATTCCTCCCTTCCTGAAACTTACAGATATTATCTTTTGCAGCACTAGCTCCCGCCAGTCCTAAGAAATACGCATTCAGAAATCCAAGGTCACATTTCTGAGCCTCATTCTGTATGGCCTGCACATAGATGATGCATAACAGGGTATAAGTGTGGGGGCCATCAGAACATGTAGAAATTTCTAGCATTTGAGATATGCTTCAGGTTGTTCATTGTCCACCTCTGCAATGTCATCATTTGCTGATATACCTCAGTAGAGGACCAACAGTGACCACATGCCCCCAGGGTATAATATTCTGTCTCAGACTCCCTTATATCACCAAAAAAGAGCCCCAAACACTATGGTGAGGACCATTCTGTCAGAATACGCTCCCGGGACTGGAGACCTCCACCCTCAGGCCCGTTGTTCAGGAGTGCAGCTCCAGCTGAGGTCACCTAGCCACTGTGGGCATTTGTGTCCTCACCACCAGAGCTGCCTTCAGGGGGACCCAGTGCAGCCTGTTGCATTAGCTACACCCTGGAAAACTCCAAGAGAGAAGAAAATCTAGCCAAGTGTGATGGGCCCTCTCTTTCAAAATGTTTGAGTTGAAGGTTGAATGAATCCCCCTTCCTTGGTAGAGAGCAACATGGGATCATAGAGTATTCTCACAGTCTGAGACTGAATGAGATAAAGGAAATAATTCCATGATCGAGAAGAAGAGACATAAATGGTAGATGGCGGGGTATACATGACTTCAACATGTATTTACTCCAGCAAACTAAACGTGCTTACTCAGACATTACCATTAGGTGCCCGCACGTGTGGGTTCCTGAGGAGATACACGCCACATCAGATGGCACCCTGTCTTCTCATGAAGTTGCCATGTATTACTTCATTTTCCTCTTCCTTCTTCATGCTTCCCATGGTCTAGTCTGATCTTAGGATGTCTCCTATACAACTCTGTATTATGAGGGGTGCTGGCTCCCACAAGCCTCGACCTTGTGGCTTTGTCTCCTGTTCTCTACCCTCCTTTGCCTTTTGGGTCCTTAGCACTCTCTTGGGTGAGTCTGTACAATATGAGGCCCCAGATGAATACAGAAATGTAGCAGGAGGCAAGGGGCAAAGAAAGAATGGAATGTGAGAGTCCGAAACATTTCATCCAGAATTCATCTGTGTTACACAGCTGGCGACTAGGGAATCCCCAGTGAATGCCCCAGGATCCAGAGTTGAGCCAAGCTGTTGAGAAGACAAAACTACACTAAGGAGTTAGACTTGAACCCATAGGCAGCGGGAAGCCGGTGGAGACGTTTCAGTAGGAAAGAAACAAGAACAGATGGTTGGTCTTCGGTCGTTGTCGCGGTTGGAGGATAAAGTGGAAGATGGGTTGCAGGGAGAGTTTAGGAGGTGGGGACATTAGGAGACTCTTACGGTAGTTGGGGCGAGAGAATGCCAAGCTAAGATGCTGGAACTGGGGACAGAGAGGGCGCAGAATCACAGATGTTGTGGAGAAGAGGTAAAAGGAAGAAGGAGGAGATGTGGCCAGTTTGAACCAGCGACATTCCACACTGTCACCGGCCAGAGAGCAAAGGCCTGATCTCTGCCACAAGACCTTCCCTCTACTTTCTTCCCTTGCTGTGTGGTCCCCAGGGACTCACCCGTGACCTCAGAGCTTGGTATTCTCTGACCTCTGGGTAGCAAGGCAGGAAGTAAGGTCCGACTAACTGGGGCAAGACACTCAGTCGGTTTTCATCCCCCTTCTTCCTGGGGCCCAATGCCTCCCCTTGGCACTGGCGCAGTATCTGTCTCAGTTCCCCCCTGCCAGCTCTTCCACGCTCAAACGAGAGGGTTTGTTTGGTTCTGGTCCACAGGAACCAGCGTGGGAACCTGTGGTGACCCGGGGGTCCCAGCGCACGGCATCCGTTTGGGGGACAGCTTTGCTCCAGGCAGTCTGATGCGTTTCAGCTGCGAAGCTGGCCACGCGCTCCGGGGATCATCTGAGCGGACCTGTCACACCAACGGCTCGTGGAGCGGCGCGCAGCCTGAGTGTGGAGGTAATGTATGTGACCATTCTGCTTTTCCCCTTTGCCCGCCCCGGCTGCTCTCCCAACACTTGCCTCCTCCCGAGCGCCTGCGCTCACACTCGCCGACAAAATCCACGGCCTGTTGGAACCCTTGGCCTGGAGGACAGTGGTGCAGAGAGTCCTCGGTCATGCTCACTAGTAATCCAAAGACGGACATATTCCCCACCCTCACCTAAGAGGGGAAGAAACCGGAAGCAACGAAGTTCGGCGCCATTTAATGATTTATTTCCCATACAGCTCCAATAACTATATGCCAAATAGTCTGTTAGGTGCTGGGGACACAACAGTGCCAAGAGGGACACACCTCGCCCTCTTGCAGTTTAGTTTAAGGGGAGAGACTGTTAAACAAGCATCCAAGGTGCCGAAAGAAATACAAATCTCATTCTTAAAAGACCCTTTCAAGGTAATAGAAGCCCCTACGGATGTTTCCTGAGGTAGCTCCAGTGGGGGAAATTAGAGTTCTCCACACACTCTGGGATTTCTGAAAATAACTTTATTTTAAAACCTCTCTCCTCAGACTCCAACTTTTTGTAGCTGTTCCCAGGATCTCTCTGTCTCTCCCTAAAAGACAGCCTGTATAGCAGTCTCCTAATGAGGAATAAGAGTGTATGAGAAGGTGCTGGAATACGAAGGAGACCATATGAAATAGTCACCTTGCAAGGGGGGCTTGGGAGTCGAAGAGGGAACTGTATCATTGCCGGGCAGCACCAAGGGCTCACCTACGTGAGAGTAGTCAGCATTGGCCCATGTTTTTGTTCAGGCCACATTTTGCTCCAGAGGTGTAGACATAGGGTAGGTGAAGCAGTGGGTGCATGGTTGGGGATGTTATCAGGCAGGTAAGGCGTTGGCAGCAAGTAGCAAGTGAGGAGAGGGTATATGCAAGGCAGGGATTATGACGGACCTCGGCGTCTATGCTGGGTAAGGAGGAAGCAGGTTTATGAGTGGAGTAAGAGACAGTGAAAAGTGGCAGGATCCATGGATTACCGGCCCCATTGGAACCAAAATATCACCAGAGAATGAATCCCAGAGGGTATGAGCTGAAGAGATAAGAGGCAGTGGTCAGAGAATGGCCCTTGAAATTGAGGTTGTGGAGTAAGTCCTACAGAGTGGGGGAAGATGTTCTGGCCCCTGATGGGGACACCCGCCCAGGAAAGGCGACAGATGGAGCTAGTGCCCTCTCCCACTTGTCTGCCTGAAGTCCGGCCTTGTGGAGGGTGCTTTTGCAAAATTAGTTTCCACGGGATTTTTTTTTTTTTTTAAGTAGGCTCCACACCCAGCAGGAGCCTGAACTCGGGACCCTGAGATCTAGACTTGAGCTGAGATCAAGAGTCAGACACTTAAACAACGGAGCCACCCAGGCGCCCCTATTTCCATGGGATTTTGTGGGCATAGTTAAGAGGTCTATGGTAGTGGGAGAGTATGTTGGCAGGGGGAGAATTTAGTGCATTCTCAAATATCCACTGTGACCCAGGTCCCTTTCATGCCAAATACTGTAAGTAGGTATCCCAGCCTGGAGTCAGCCACGTGTCAGGAGTGTTCAGAGAACAGAAAGTGGGTGGCTAAGAGTTTGGACCTAGAAGTGAATGCTTGTCAGATGAGCGTGTGTATGATATAGACACAATTCTTCAGGAGTTCCCTTAACAAGTTCCCACTTACCTTCCAAGGGACTACTCAGATTCCTATCTTCAGCCCCAATAAGCTCCTCCCTTCTTAGTGTTTTTTTCCTTCAAGTACAACACTTAACATGATGAAATTCACTCGGGTCTCTCCTTCCCTTCTGGGGGTGAGATGATCAGACACCAAAGCAGCCTGAGAGGCGTTTCAAGTCACAGGGTCCTGATGTAGCCCGCGCTTTGCCCTCTGGGCCGCTCTCGGCCCCCCGGGTGACGCCCACCCTTGTTCTGGGGAATAATGCGCTTCTCTGGCTTCCTAGTGATCTCGTGTGGGAACCCTGGGACTCCAAGCAACGCCCGCGTCCTGTTCAGTGACGGCCTGGGCTTCTCCAGCTCCATCGTCTACGAGTGCCGGGAAGGCTACTACGCCACGGGCCTGCTCAGCCGACACTGCTCCGTCAATGGCACCTGGACAGGCAGTGACCCGGAGTGCATAGGTGAGAGCCCGGGGCCCTCTGGGCTCCGTGGCGGGTGGTGGCCAAGGCGATTGGGCTCCTCCACGCGATGAAGGCTGGCTGTGGGAGCCTGGGAAGGCTGGCCGCGGTGGGGGGACTCGCTCCCGAAGGACAGCGTCTATTTATTGAGCACGTACTGTGTGACCGCCACTGAGCTAAGTGTTCGATTTGATTTGCATTATGTCATTTGATTCCCACCCCAGCCTCCTTGACATATGAGATGACTGAGGCTAAGGGAGGTTACGAATATGTATATCTGCTATTCCTCAGGCTCTCACCAGTTTCTTGGGCTTCCTTGTTCTCTTTTATGGCAAACTCCCAGCGCTCAGCCTGATTCTAAAGCTACCGCCATCCACCATCTTCGTGGATTCCTGTCAGCCTTGGACCCATCCCCCACCCCCCCGCCCCCACCCCCGGCTCTCAAGCCTCATAGAGCCCCACTGCTCCCCTTCCCTGCTCCTCTCGGGGGCAGCCCCAGATCTTTTTTCTTGGGAAGTAAGTCACCGTGGGTCCCAGAGGAAGGGAAGTGGTAAAATAAAGGTATCTGAGAACACAGTCCCCTTCCAAGCCCTAGCCTGTGATTTCAGAGCTCTACCTAAATCCCACGTTGAGTTCACTTCTGTTGCGAGCCCAGAGCTCACTCGATACCATAGCAAAGACGCGACCACTGCAGGGTTATAAGACCCTGCTCCTAAGCCGCTGGCCCTACAGAGCTTTCCAAGGCAGAACGGCGGGTAGTAACACGCACCCCGCAGCAGAAAATTGTCTGATGAGGTCCAATAACACAGGCTCTTCAATCTGAAAACCTCCCTCTCTGAGCCCCAGCCTCATTTGGGAACTAAGCCCTCTGCGTACTTCCTCTGAGAGGAAGAGGCTTCGAATAAGGATGGTCTTCATAGCCCAGGTTGCTGGGGTGCTTAAGGATGGTGGGGGCGAGGACATTAGGGATGGGGGAAGGCCTTTGCGGAGAGACTTGGCCAGAGGGACTTTAGAAAGGGCAGCGCCGAGCCAGGAGCCCGGGAAGGGTCTGGGCTTCCCTGATCTGACTCTTCCCTCTTGGACGTGGGCAGGGAATACTAGGGACGGCATCGGAATGCTGGGGAGAAAGGAGGTCTGTACCTAGAGTAAACCATGCTTTATCTCCCTTCTCCTAGTCATAAACTGTGGCGACCCTGGGATTCCAGCCAACGGCCTCCGGCTGGGCAATGACTTCAGGTACAACAAAACGGTGACATTTCAGTGCGTCCCTGGCTACATGATGGAGTCACATAGGGTGTCTGCGCTCAGCTGCACCAAGGACCGGACATGGAACGGTACCAAGCCAGTCTGCAAAGGTGCGTCTGAGGGCTGCCTTGTGGACACAGGGCCAAAGAAGATGCAGAAGTGAGACATGGGCCTTGAACATGTAGCTGGGAGGGAGGAGAGGAGGCGGAGCCCTAATACCATCTTGTCACGGGGGGTGTGAGGTGTCGACTGACCCCTGAACATCTGCAAGGAGGGAAACAGAGGTACCGAGGTAGGTCCTGGGCTTTGAGCATCCAGGGAAGGACTTTGCAGACAGAGGAGTGCGTTGTCTCACTTGAGGGCGTTGTGAAATGCAAAAGGCCCCCAGCTCCCAAACTAAGAGGGGGTGTTCCTGATTCTCCCTGCTTAGCCCAGACCCCCGGTAGGCACGAGGTAGCCAGTGACATTGGCGCCGGGGAGCAGGGCCTCGTGCCCTAGGACAGCACCGGAACTCAGCGCGCTTTGGTCTCCCCTCCCCCAGCTATCACATGCAGGCCACCTCAGCTCATCCCCAATGGCAAAGTGGTGGGATCCGACTTCATGTGGGGCTCAAGCGTGACGTATGCCTGCCTGGAGGGGTACCAGCTGTCCCTGCCTGCGGTGCTCACCTGTGAAGGAAATGGGTCTTGGACCGGAGAGTTGCCTCAGTGTTTCCGTAAGTCTGCTTACGAACGGGGCCTTTGTGCATCCTATCTGCCGGCTCCTTCCCCACCCCTCCTCAGAGCTCTGCTACTGGAAGGCCTAGAACAGGTAATACCGTCACCCGAAATCAGGGAGGGGCTTCGCCAAAGACACTCTTAAAGGGAGTTTAAAGGAAAATAATGAGAATATCTCACTGAGCCCTGGACACCATGTGGAGTCACAGTGGAAGGAAATTAAGCCAGAAAAAAAGGGAGGTGTTTCTTAACATGAAACGTTGTTCACTGGCTGGGATAGTTTCCAAAGATCTAGAAGGGGCTCATGCTGGATATGTGCCTGTCCTTATGGAAAATAGCCTGCAGGGCAAAGATTCCTGGAGCATACGTGATTTCTTGGTGAAAGAGTTTTTTCTTATCCACCTGGCCTAGTTGTGTCCCCGAGAGCCCAAGTCCATCCCAGAGCTCACTCCCTCACTTATTCTTGTCATACCACATAATTAGACTCCGGAAGATTCTCTCAGTGTCCATGCTTTGGACAAATAGTAGACCTAATTTTTTTTTCTACTAGGCATTTATCGAATTCTATAGAAAACTATCAGCATACTCATGACATTGTTTGGGTACCTCTGAAAATGTGCTTCAATTTGGGAAATTTCAGCAGGGACTAGGAGCAGCGGCTCAAAAGTGGATGCAGGAAAGGCAGCTTTGGCGCGTGCTCAGCCCCTCAGGCCTTTGCACACCTCCAGAGAAACATCAGGAAGGTAGCAAGTCTCAGGGTCGAGTCTGGACTCAGAAACCCTGCTTTTCTTCTTGGGAAATAGCTAAATTGCTTTTGAGCAGTGAATTATGGTCATCATGAAAAAAGTGTAAATGTACCTGAAAATACAAAGAACAGAACAGTCCTGTGAACTCTGGCTGCCCGGAGATGACCAGGTCTAAGCTCTTGACTGTGCTTCCACTTCGACCACAATGCTTGGGACAGACAGCTGTACAGTTTTCTGCAAACAGTATTAAATCATGCCGTTGCAAGCTAGCTAGCTTGCAAGCTAGCTTGTGGTGATAGGCCATCACCACCTTTTTCAATCTGCAACTGGTTTAATCTTCTCCTACTGGTGATAAATTTAGGTTTCTCCAGTTTAACCACATGAGAAGCAGTTCTGCAATAAATGTTCTTGCAGATAACCTTTCTTTACTCTTGTGGCAAAGTCCTAGGAGAGAGAAAATGCTGAGCCAGCATTGAGCCACATGTTGCCAGACTGTCTTCTAGAAAGTCCCGACTCACTCTCCCACCAGCAGTTTCTGAAAATAGTTCTTGGCTCACAGCCTCATTAACAATGGATTTTGCCAATATTTTTTAATAATTACCAGCCCAAGAAGTTTAAAAAGGTATCTCATTGTTTTCATTGGCATCACGTTTCTTATCAGCAAGACAGAGCTGCTGTTTCTTTGCCCTCCGTTGTACTTCTTGTTCGTTGAGCTGCGTCTTCCTAGATTTGGTGACTTCTGATCAAGTCAGCCTTTAACTGACATTTGATTGGTCAGTCTAGACTCCCCAGCTCTCTTAGAGGCTTCCACCAGCATAGGCTGCTGGTCCTGTTTCCATTTGATTAATATTTATTTTTTTAGAATGCATCTTTTTTTCCAGACTTTTTTTATTAGTTTCATAGATAGAATTTAGTGATTCATCAGTCTCCTGTAATACCCAGTGCTCATTACATCACATGCCTTCCTTAATGTCCTTCACCCAGTTATCCCATTCTCCCGCCCCATCCACTCTAGCAACCCTGTTTGTTTACTGTGATTAAGAGTGTCTTATGGGGCGCCTGGGTGGCTCAGTTGGTTGAGCAGCTGCCTTAGGCTCAGGTCATGATCCTTGAGTTCCGGGATCGAGTCCCACATTGGGCTCCCAGCTCCACGGGGAGTCTGCTTCTTCCTCTAACCTTCTCTCCTCTCATGCTCTCTCTCACTTTCTCTGTCTCTCAAATAAATAAATAAAATCTTTAAAAAAAAAAAAAAGAGTGTCTTATGGTTTGCCTCCCTGTCTCTTTTCATCTTATTTTATTTTTCCTTCCCTTCCCCTATGTTTATCTGTTTTGATTCGTAAATTCCACATATGAGTGAAATCATACGGTACTTGTCTTCCTCCAACTAACTTATTTTGCTTAGCAAATACCCTCTAGTTCCATCCACATCATTGCAAATGGCAGGATTTTTTTTTTTTTTTTTTGGTGACTGAGTAATATTCTGTTGTGTGTATGTATATTACAACTCCTTTATCCATTCATCTGTTGATGGACATCAGGGCTCTTTCCATAGTTTGGCTATTGTGGACATTGCTGCTATAAACATTGGAGTGCAGGTGTCCTTCGGAGTCACTATGTTTGTATCCTTTGGGTAAATAACTAGTAGTGCGATTTCTGGGTCGTAGGGTAGCTCTATTTTTAAGTTTTTGAGGAACGTCCGTAGTGTTCTCCAGAGTGGCCGCACCAGCTTGCATTCCCACCAGCAGGGTTCCCCTTTCTCTGCATCCTCGCCAACATCTGTTGTTTCCCGATGTTATTTTTAGCCATTCTGGCCAGTGTGACGTAGTTTCTCCCTGTGGTTTTGATTTGTATTTCCCTCATGCTGAGTGACGTTGAGCATTTTTTCACATGCCTATTCTTTGGAGAAATGTCTGTTCGTGTCTTCTGCCCATTTCTTGACTGGATTTTTTTTTGTTTTTTTGGGTGTTGATCTGATAAGCTCTTTCTAGATTTTGGACACTAGCCTGCTTCCATTTTATTTTGTATATGATTATGAACCTCTTGACTGTGCACACACACACATCACATCATAGCATGAAGGGTGTTCTTCATGCCTCAAGTGATGTCTTGGGGAACTGACTCTGCTAGTCAGTTTTCTTGTAGCATGCTGTAAAGAAGTCAAATATATTTATTTCTAACTTGCCGTGCTCCGCAACATATTTTCCGTGGCCAAGCGGCTGACCACTGAGATGTGCGGTAACCTTTGGAATTCTTTTTTTTCCCCCAAATACTTTTATTTTATTTTTCAGTGTTACAAGATTCATTATTCATGTACTGCACCCAGTGCTCCATGCAATATGTGCCCTCCTCAATACCCACCAGCAGGCTCGCCCAACCCCCCACCCCCTCCCCTCCGAAACCCTCAGTCTGTTGCTCAGAGTCCACAGTCTCTCATGGTTCATCGCCCCCTCTGATTTCCCCCCATTCACCCCTCCCTTCCCTCTCACAATGTCCTCCATGTTTTCCCTTATACTCCACACGTAAGTGAGACCATATGATAATTAACTCTCTCCGCTTGACTTATTTCACTCAGCATAATCTCTTCCAGAACCTTTAGAATTCTTATCACTGTTTCCAAACTTTGCATCTGGGCCTTCTGCAGTGCTTGGTACTCCCACTTCCCTCCTCCAGACTCATCTCTTCCTCCATAGACCTGCTTCTCAGACCCAGTCGTTTTCTTGCTGTATTGCTGCAAACGTATCCCTCATCACACACTTTTTCCTCTTATGTAACTCCCTAAACGTGGGTAGGGATTCTGTCCCCATACTGTAGCACATCGTGATCAAGTTCATTTTCAGCCTCCCCACTTCCTACATGCTTCCCTAAACCCACTCAGCTCTTTCCATGCCACCTCCCCATTTGGCTGGACAGCTGCCCTGTCTCCAGTAAAGCAGCTTCAAGTTGACTTCTCCCCTGGATCCCACCATTTCCAAATGTGCAACTTCTACTTCTTCTCCTGAGTCCCTAATGCACTTGTGTACTTTCAGTAAATTTTGCTGATGCTCAAGCCGTGTTATCTTTTATACCCTCCTGTGTTATCCGGCTTAGAGTCTAAGATCTCAGGAGGCAGGGCTCATATCTACGGACTTATTTGGTGCCAGAAGCAACAGAAAATCAGGAGCTGAAGATGTTTGTTAAGTGCTGTTTGAAAATTAATGGAGAAGGAAGTGAATTTAATTCAAGGCAAAATGAGAACGAGGAAGAGGAGGCACACTGCGCCATTAGCTTGGCTCTGATTATCTACATGTGAACTTCTCCGCTGAGAGGTCACAGCGTGTCAGTCCATCCACAGAGATAACATTTTACATTTCACGGGCTTTGTGCTGCCTCCTCAGGGGACATTTGCACACATGGTCACATCTGATTCTCACAACGAGATATCCTGGGAGGCAGGCGGAAGTCGCTTCTCAGGCGGCTGGCGGGGAAGATGGGGCTCTGGTGACGGACCTGACCTAGTGCGCTAGTGACAAAGTCTAGTGTGAAAACCACCATTTCTCCAGACAACTTTCTCTAAAATTCTTACTCAAATTTACAGCCCGCGTCATCACCATGAGAACTTTTATGATAGGAAAAGAAGATAGACATAAAATTTAATTTCACATTTTAGAGTGCTTCAGTCAACGGAACTCCAAAGCCACATACGAATGGCATGAGACCCTTTCTTTTTAAGTAGAGCACATTCACGGAGTGTGGGGGACCCATCCGGCCGCTCCCCACAGCAGCTGCGAGAACTGCTGCATAAATGTTTATGGGAAAGAAGTACAAACTCCGTGTGCTTTCCGACTGGCACAACGCAAGTGTGCCGGGGGTCCCGCGGGCCTGCTCCCGCCGCACCAAACGCTACTGGCTCTCTGGTTTGTGGCATCCCTGGTCTTGAGAGCTGTTGAAAAGTATGTTGGTTCTAAGAATAAAAACACAGGTAGAATCCCTTTATGCTTATTTTCAAAGCATCAGGATCATATTTGCAGTCAGCCCCCTTTAGAACACAGGCCTGTCTCTGCAACTTCCTAAGGAAGTTAATTAAGCCTTTTTAGTAAACCATATGCGCAAACAAGACGCTGAGCAGAAGGGATTGAAGAGGGGCCTGTGTTTATTCTGTTTGCTGTCACGTGATCATTCTTTAGGGAATCTCTCTGAGGATCTCAGTGAAATGGGCACGTGCATACCCACCCCAGTGTAAATGCACAAACTCTTTTATTTTATTTTATTTTATTTTATTTTATTTTATTTTATTTTATTTTATTTTATTTTATTTGACACAGAGAGAGAGAGATCACAAGAGGCAGAGAGGCAGGCAGAGGGGGAAGCAGGCTCCCCGCTGAGCAGAGAGCCCGATGCGGGGCTCGATCCCAGGACCCTGAGATCATGACCTGAGCCGAAGGCAGAGGCTTTAACCCACCGAGCTACCCAGGCGCCCCTAAATGCACAAACTTTGGAAAGACATTCAGCTTATACACCAGGGGCTCCAAACTCATTCAAACATACTAAATCCACTCCTAGAGAATCTGCATAAGAAAGCATTACCAGGGAAAGAAGAGCCACATCTGATGGTATAATAATAGAAAATGCCTAATATAAAGGCTATGATGAGCTGCAATTACGGTACAACCTCTCGTGGCAAAATTATGTAGCCAATAAACGATAATGGTGTCATAAATGTGGAAACTGTTTACGGGCTAGTGAAGTGAACAAAGCAAGGTTCACACCACTGGGACATGGGGTTCACAGCCACACACAAGTATACACACAACTGAGCAAAGACTAGAAGGGAATGAGCATGAAAATGGGACAAAGTTTTGGGTAGTGAGTTGTAGTTGACTTTCTCTCAATTTAACTTCCTATAACATTGCTTCATTTCTTGGGTGATTAACAAGCATTTTGCATATGGGAAGGAGAGGACACACACAACAGCAGGCATGGGGGGTGTGGCTGTTGACCCTGGGCTGCCCCCTTTGGCAGGGTTCAAGCGGCACTGGGAGGAGAGCCAGCCTGGGGTGGCAGACAGGGCTCTAGAAAGCACCTCCGACCTGCCTTTCTCCCTTCGTCTTCCCAGCCGTGTTTTGCGGAGATCCTGGCGTCCCAGCCCGTGGCAGGAGAGAGGACCGAGGCTTCTCCTACAGGTCGTCCGTCTCCTTCTCCTGCCAGCCCCCTCTGGTGCTGGTGGGCTCTCCACGGAGGTTTTGCCAGTCAGATGGGACGTGGAGTGGCACCCAGCCCAGCTGCATAGGTGAGAGATGGTCTGGGGAAGAGCGGCCGAGCCGGTGGGCATCCTCTCGAGCTTCTTAGAGCAGGGTTTGAGGTTGAAAATAGCCAGAGTGAGCGTGCTGCCAGGAATCACATAGCCGGCCCAGGGGTATGCCTCAGGAGGAGATCCTAACAGGTGGAGGGAGGCAGGATGTGGCTCCATTTTTCCCTCCTACACCTGTGTCTCAGAGTGGAGGCGATGAGAGCTTCACTGACCGTGGGGCCTGTTTCTCCGTTTTGCAACCTAGACCCGACGCTGACCATGTGTGCAGACCCCGGTGTGCCGCAGTTCGGGGTACAGAACAATTCCCAGGGATACCAGGTAATGAGATCGGCCGGGATCGGGCCTTCCTGCCCCCTGTCCCTGTCTGTCACTGTCAGCCTCAGGGGAGTCAGGGAACTTCCCGGGGACAGCACAGGCGGAAACAAGACCTTGGAATAACATTCTGTTATTGAAATGCTCTGCCTCCTTGAACCATGCCGCGCGGGATCAGCCTGCAGAAACAGAGACACTGACGGCAATCCGATAAACCGATGCGGAAGAGATTCCCACGTGGTGACGCAGACATTTCCCAGCAGCCCCCTGCGGTTGGGGCAGGCAGTTGTGGGAAGACAGAAGTGAGCGAGACAGAAAACCATCTGTCTGCACGGCGCCGATACGCTCCCTGTAGACACAGGGCTCCATGGGCCCATCTCAGAAAGCACTTCAGGAGGGGGCAGGGATTTGGACAGCTGGGAATAGGACGCTTAGAACAGAGAACAGGAAGCAGGAAAGGGGTGTTCAAGATGGAACAGTTGGCTGGGGCCTGAGATGCGCCCGGGAGAAATGGCACCATGCGATCCAGCCAAGGGGTATGACTGTGTTCGTGTAACAAATACTTACTGCCATAAACTTTCCAGGCGCTAGGAATGCGGTGGGAACAAGACAGGCTAGGTGCCCACTCTCAGAGGGTCTCCGGCTGTGACAGTAGACAGGACAACTTCTGGGAGCAGTAAGCCCTACCCGCCATCTAGTACCGAGGGGTGTAACAGGGTGGGCTGCTATTTTAGGGAGCATGGCGAGGGAGGAGCCTCCTCAAACTGAGCTGTGGCCTCGGGGTGGAGAGCCAGCCCTGCGCAGAGCAGGGTGGGCATCGCTGGCAGGGGGCGCGGCCAGTGCAAAGGGGCGCCACAGTGGGGGGCATTTAGCAGCATGGTGGAGCGGAAAGCAGGCGAGCCCTGGAGTCCAGAGCAGCGCGAGCGGAGGAGCGGCAGCCAGAGAGCGAGGCGAGGTTTGAAAACAACCGCGCACCATCTTGTAAAGTTAAATATTCACACGGTCTGCGACCCAAAAGCTCCATTCCTGGAAACTAACCCCAAAGATACCCTTGCACATAGTACTGAGATCTGAGAAAAACCGCGAAGTCCCAGCAGTGGGAATGAATACAGGACAGCCCTACACTACGTGGGTGAATCTTAGAAACATTGTATCGGGTGATAAGGTGGATGATGCTATTTCTATAAAGATTAAAACTAGGAAGGACATATGATTAGAGATATATGTGCATATGTGTGATAGAATTATTTTTTTAACAAAGGAAGGAAATTAAAAACACAAAATTCAAGATAGTGGTTACTGCTGGCGGGGAGCCGAGGAACGGGGCAGGGAAAGACGCAGAGAGTAACAAGTGTGTTGCTAACATTAATAGGTCCAATTTCTTATAATAATTCCTTTCCATGTACATTCCATATATTCTTTTGCATGCATCAAATACCACATAATAATTTTTTAAAAGAGAAAGCCATGAGCCAGGTCACCCAGGGCCCTTGAGACCCCGGTAAGCGTTGTGGGTTTTATTCGAAATGTCACAGGAAACCATTTGAAGGGGACTGTGATTCATCATTTGAACGCTGCAGAGAGAGTGAATGATGGGGGCTTCGAATGGTGGAGCCTAGACAAGTAGGACACTGCCGCCATGGTTCAGGGAGAAGGGCAAGGTAGTGACAGTGACCCAGAGAGAAGTGAAGGGCTCAGGATGGACTGTGGAGGCAGGACCGAGAGGACGTGCTGATGGACTGGAGGGAGGGGCTGAAGCAAAAGGAAGCATCAAGACTGACTTGAAGGCTTTGACCGGCCACCTGAACGGACAGAAAGGCCATCGCCGAATGAGAGGATGAAATTCCGGAAGAAGCAGAAGGGCCTGGAGGAAGCGAGCAGAAGTCACGAGTTTCACTTGGCGTGGGAATTTTGCTCCCATAGGTAATAGGGCCATGTGAGCGTTCCGAGCTGGGAAGCAGGGACCTCGGAGTTGCAGCTTAGGAAGGCGCCATGCAGAAGGCAGAGGGAGGTGGAGCCGGTGTTTGCAGGGGTGTCACGTGGGACAGTGAGGGCTGGTGGAGGGGGGGGGGGCGGGACGAGGGGGCGGGACAACTGATCAGAGACAGAGGTGATAGCAGGGTGGTGATTCTGCCCAGCAGATACTCACTGAGCACGTTCCCAGTTCTTTGGGGCAGCCGTCTGTACGGAGGCCAGGCTCCCTTCCTTAGGGCTGTGTAGGCTCATGGAAGAGACGCACACAAGTCATGACTCTGTGTTGGGCAGTGCTTCCCATTTTATAAAAGGCCTTCAAATCCAGCACTGCGTCTGAGTGTCACCGCAGCAGGCGTGGTGGGGCCGGGGGTCCCTCGCCCTGCACCGGAAGGCTCAGGCGCCAAGTTCCTGGCGGCCTGTCACTCCGAGAGCAAATGTCGAAGCCGGAAGTCAGACCAGGTCTTCTGATTCGGAGTCAAGCCTCTGTCCGCCTCGGCAGAGGTGCTCCGTCTGAGAAGAGCACCGCTCCGGCTCAGGGGCTTGGGCCAGGGCCGGTGGAAGAGGCACAACGGCTGCCTCGAAGGGTAAATGATATTCAGCCAGGCAGAGAAGTGGAAGAACGAGGTGGCAGGTGTGGACAGGAGCTGGGTGATGGGAAAGTAAGTAGTCAAGTCACAGGGTATGAAGCATCGCTCGCTGGGAGGGGATGAAGGAAGCTTCCGTCCTCCCCACAGGTTGGAAGCACAGTGCTCTTCCGTTGTCAGAAAGGTTACCTGCTTCAGGGTTCCACCACCAGGACCTGCCTCCCCAACCTCACGTGGAGCGGAACCCCGCCCGACTGTGTCCGTGAGTGCAGACTTCCCCAGCACCCTAGACGGTTCCTCTCGGCAACGCACTACCTGCCCCGGGTGGGGCACCCGGACGCGCAAATGCTCTGAATACAGGGAGCCCCTGACTGGGACCAGTATTGCTTTCTTTGTAGTTCTTATCCCTTGGGGCCTCATGGAAGGCATGTCCACACAAAAGCCTTTCTGATATTTGAAGGCAATTCCTATGCCTTAGCAAAAAAGGAAGAACTTTCCAGTGGCAGCAAAAACTCACTGCTACAAGGTCGGCCTTCAGGATGAAAGATTTCAGGCTTTTGACCGTAATTACTCCTCTTCCCCCCAGGAAGAGTGCTGCAGGCCTCCCAGGGGTGACTAAGCCAGGATCCACATCATCTCCATCCTGGTCAGACGTCTAGATATCAAGGCTGGGGTTGGAGGGGAGGTTGGGGGAGGGGATGCGAGACATGAAAGGGGCCATGAAAGGAAGGGGATGTTCCATATAGGAACAGAAATAGTCAAAAGCCCTCCTAAAGACCCTCATCTCCCAGGTCCAACACTGTCTTTCCTCTCGTCCAGCCCACCACTGCAAGCAGCCAGAGACGCCATCCCACGCCAACGTTGGGGCCCTGGACTTGCCCTCCATGGGCTACACACTCCTCTACTCCTGCCAGGAGGGCTTCTCCCTCAAGGGGGGCTCCGAGCACCGCACCTGCAAAGCAGATGGCAGCTGGACAGGCAAACCACCCATCTGCCTGGGTGAGTGTGCCCACTCCGCCAACCTCTCCAGGGTGGGAGGCCAAAGGTGACAGCTGGGCTTGAGCGGAAGACAGCAGAAGAGAAGGAGGGACTAAGATGCTTCTGGAGCATCCAGCTTTTTCCAGCTTCTGGAGCTGGACCCTGCTTCTGAATTTCTGAGGTATTGAGCCTGTAGGAGATGAAACCAGAGCAGTCCAAAGAGGCACATAGTGAGGCCATCCCAAGTTTTATTTTTCTACCTTCTGCCTGGGTGTAAAGATTGATTGATTGATTGATTGATTTGAGAGAGAGGCAGAGAGATTGTGTGTGTGCATGGTCTCTCTCCCTCTCTCTTTCTCTTAAAAAAAAAAAAAAAGCATACTTACCTTAAAAAAAGAATTGTTTTGTAGCTTAACATATGATCTGTCCTGGAGAATGTTCCATGTTCCATGTGCACTTGAGAAGAATGTATATTCAGCTGCTATTGGGTGGAATGCTCTGTAAGTGTCCATTAAGTCCATCTGATCTACTGTGTAGGTTAGGCCCAGTGCTTCCTTATTGATCTGCTGTCTGGGTGACCAATCTGTGGTTGAAAGGAAGGTACTGAAGTCCCTGCAGTTACTGTGTCGCTGTTTCTTGTTTGCTTTTTGTTTTGTTTTATCCATTCAGTCACTCTCTGTGTTTGGATTAGAGAATTTAGTCCATTTACATTTAAAGTAATTTTTGAAAAGTATGGACCTCCTATTGCCATTTTCTTAATTTTTTTCCCCTGGCTGCATTGTAGTTCCTCGTTCTTTTCTTCTTTCCTGACTCTCCTCCTTTGGGATTTGTTAAGTTTCGGTAGTGCTATGTTTTGATTCCTTTCTCTTTACCTTTAGTGTGTCCACTAAAGGTTTTGTTTTGTGTTCACTGTGAGGCTCACATAAAACACCTTATACTTATGGCAGTCTTTTTAAAGCAAATAACAACTTGGGCACCTGAGTGGCTCAGTCAGTTAAGCGTCTGACTCTTAGTCTCGGCTCAGATCTTGGCTTGGATCTCGCTCTCAGGGTCATGAGTTCAAGCCCTGCACTGGGCTCTGCAGTGGGCATGGAGCCTATTGAAAAATAATAAGTAAATTAAATAAATATATAAGCAAATAAATAAATAAAGCAAATAACAACTTAACTTTGAGCCCTACATTTTCACACTCTCTTCCTATATTTTACGTTTTTGCTGCAATAGTTGACATCTCTTTATACCATATATTCATTAACGAATTATTACAGTTCTAGTTTTGAGGTTTTTTGGTTGTTGTTTTTTTTTTTAAGTAGGCTTCACACCCAGGATGGAGCCCAATTCGAGGCTTGAACTCATGACCCTAAAATCAAGACCTGAGGCCATCCAGGTGCCCCTGCAGTTATGATTATTTTTAACACTTTTGTCCTTTAATCTTTATACTAGAGTTATAACTGATTCACCTCCCAGAGTTACAATATTAGAATGTTCTGAATTTAACCATCTACTTGTCTATATCAGTGAGTTTTATAGTTTCCTATGTTTTTATATTTAAGATCCTTTATTGTACTTGAACTCCTGTTGTTGAACTGTGTGTAGCTGTACATTCAGTGTGTCCATGGCAGGAGGGAAAGTCAGGAGCCTCCTGTGTCGCCATCTTGGTCCAGAGTCTCCTCAAGAGTTCTTTATGTATCTAGAATATAAGACTCCTATCAGATACAAGATTTGCACATTTTTTCTCCCATTTTATGAGTTGTCTTTCACTTTCTTTTTTTTAAATTTGCAAGTATTTTCTCCTTTATTTCACTCATCACTGGAAATGAAATTAGACTCACATTTCAAGCTCCACTTTAACACAGTCCTGTGTTAAAATTTTCTTTTCAAATGGAGGGTTTTTTACAGTCTTATTGAGATATAATTGATATATAAAATCCTCTTATTTAATGTATACAACTTGATGAGTTTGGATCTTTTCACCTTCTTTTGGTATCCTCTTAAGCACAAAAGTCTTTAATTTTAAAGAACTCCAATTTATCTGTATTTTCTTTGTTCATGGTTTCATATCATACCTAAGAAACAATTGCCCAATCCAAGGTCATAAAAACTTATATATATGTTTTTTTCTAAGAGTTTTATAGTTTTATCTCTTACATTTAGGTCTTTTATTCATTTTGTGGGGGTTTTTTGGGGGGAGTGGTCATTTGGGGTCCAAATTCATTCTTTTGCATGTGGATATCCAGTTGTCCTAGCTCCATTTGTTGGAAAAACTATTCTTCACTATTCTTCATTGAATTGTCTTGGCACCCTTGCCAAAGATCATTTGACCATAAATATGTGAGCTTATATCTGGATCCTCAGTTTTATCCCTTGATCTATATAACTGCCTCTATGACATCACCACAATTCTGATTACAATAGCTTTGTAATAAGTTAGAAGTTGGGAAGAGTACATCCTCATTTTTGTTCTTTTTCAAGATTGTTTCGGCTCTTCTGGGCTCTTTTTATTCTACATGAATTTTAGGATTGGATTGTGAAATTCTGCAAAACAGACAGCTGGGATTTTGACAGGGATTGCAGTAAATGTGTAGGTCAGTTTGGGGAGTGTTGCCATCTAAACACTATTAAGTCTCCCAATCCATGAGCATGGGATGTCTTTCCATTTATTTAGATCTTTAATTCGTTCTAACGATGGTTTGTCATTTTCACTATACATGTCTTGCGCTTCCTTGGTCACATTTAGTCTTAAGTATTTTATTGTTTTTGATGCTATTATGTACTTGTATATAAAAGTACAAAATGCTTTAGATGCAGTTGAATTTTAAATCAACCCCTTACTGCGTGATCTTTGGCAAGCCTCTTCACTTTTCTGCCTCTTAATGAGTTTCTCTTCTATAAAATGGAGATAGTAATCTGTACCTCACAGTTTTGAGAGCAGGAGTAAATGAAATAATGTGAATAACATCGCCTAGCACAGCTCCTGGCCCATAAGCTTTCTCCCTCTTACTCCCTTCATCTTATAAAACCTCAGACAATAAAGACATTTTCTTAATAAAAGTACTTTGAGTCACTGTGGAAAATTTCTCCACAGCCTTCTATACATGAGCTGCCCTCTGGAGTCAGAAGGATTGTGCTCGAAATCAAGCCTCCTCAAGGAGATAGTAGGGAGAGTCTGCCCTTCCTTGGAGAGGAGGCAGATATTTCTGTTCTGTGCAAAAGAAGAAAAGACATTAACACTGGCTGACTGTGACTTTCATGTTCATAACCTCATTTATTCAGCGTAGACCTGTGAGGTATGTTTCAGTTTTTTCCCATGTTTCCAGTGAGAAGATGGAGACTCGGAGGGATAAAGTGACAGGCGAAGGTCACACATCATGAAGTAGCTCTGCTGGGACCTGAACCTCCACTGTCTGGCTCAGGCCCAGAGCTCATTACCACGCCTGTGAGGGCTTCTCAGTCTTTTATCCTCCCCACATGCAAGTGCCTTATTGAACTCAGCTGTAGACTGATGTGTATAGAAAGTGCTGGGAAAGGGGTGACAGCCTCAGGCCATGGGCAGCTACTAGTAGCCTCCATAACCTTTATGATCTCTGAAATTGCCTAGAGAATCATCAGCAGGCCAGGGGCAAAAATTAAGGTGGACGTAATGATCAGAAGGAGGCCCGAGACCAGGGCCCAGATGTCCAGGCTCTTGGGGGCAGAGACAGTAGGCGAATGCCGGGAAGCCCGGACCGCGCTGAACAGGGACCCGATGATGTGATCGGACGCGGAGGTCTTGCCTTGGGTGTTGATCATCAGGTCGCCAGAGGAGCCAAGCCCTGGGGCACCTCAAGTACAGCCCCTTCCTGCTCCTCCTTGAGCATCTCCTAGGCTGGGAGGTATGCCGGTGTCGACGGCCAGAGAAGCCGCGCTGGGAACTGTGGTTCATGGTTCAAGATGGAGCACTTGTTGCGGGCTTCTCAGTCTTAATATCATCACTCCAAGGGAAGGGGGCACGCCACTCAAAGCCCCACCCCTAGGCCTCAAGGAGTTCGCTTTTGCTTGGTGGAAGGTCCTCCTTCGTGCCAGGCATCTAGGGGGAAAGCAGCGACCCGGCCAGGTCTTTTCAACCTAGCCTCATCAATAAGGGACGTTCGGCAGATCTAGGTACAAGGGTGGCAAATCGCTTTATTTCCCCTTACCTCTTGCTGAAATTTAGCACTTCCTTTAATTTGAAATGTAGACCAAAACCCATAGTAGTGCTAATGATACCTGTGACTTTGTCACCAGTAGAAATTGCAGAGATTTTCACACTATATTATGGTTGTTATTGACATCATGAAATACTGCTTATGTCGCTGACTACTTCAAGGATAAGGTAGTGACTGGGCCCGCGACTAGGTCCTGTGACCCAATGCAGTCATAAAGAATCGCATATCTACCTGCATCTTAATTCTTTATTTAAAATGTCAATGGCTGTAATTGATAAAATGGATTTCCTTTTAACTCGTTATGTTTTATTATTCTGAGAGGGGTCCATAGCATCTACCAGACCATCAAAGTAGCCACTCCCCATCTAAGAGGATAAGTCCAAAACAAGATCTCAGAGAACCCACTGACCTAGTGTCAGAGAAGTGGCCATTATTTTTCCAATGGAGTGCAGACCAGAGGCTAAACCTGTGTTCCTCCATTCTCTTTCCCCAGCAGAGGTCCGGCCTAGTGGGAGACCCATCAACACCGCCCGGGAGCCACCACTCACCCAGGCTTCCGGTAGGTATGACCCAGATCTTTGGCTCAAGAAACTGGTGTTGATTCCTTTACCTGGTTACCCGGAAACACGCCCATGACTTTCCGAGTACTCAGTGAAAGGGTGTGAAAACTCCGCAGAGCCAAACGGAGCCCCCCACCCCCTACCCACTCCTGACGAACTTCAGGAGGAAGTGAGCCTGAAGGAAACAGAACCCTCATCCAGAAGAAGCCAGAGCCTTCCAGAAACACATCCAGAGCTCTGAGCTCTGGAACCACTGATTACCACAGCCCCGACCCCAGGACTGGCCCGTGTGTAATCGCACAGACCCAGACACCCAAGTCCTGCCCAGGGAGCTTCCTGGAAATGGTTACTTTTTTAACACAGGTATCGTTTCTTTCAAAGGGCGATGTCTGTAACTGGACACGTAACTACAGCTGTGGCCCGACCAATGCAAAATTATTATAGGCTGTCATAGTCTTTTTTGAACTTCATACTTTTATTACCACATTAGCATGTGTGTTATACAAGAAGGAAACCAGAACTGGCATACTCCTTTTAAGTTCCATTACTGTTCACAAGAGGACGGGAGCCCTCCACCATCCTCTCCCGTGTTAGGCTTTGGAGAAAACAATCTCAGTGACTGAACTGGGATCAGCCACCAGGTGGCCTCAGTCCCTCTCACATCTGTTTCTCAATTCCTCCAGTTCCTGGGGATGTTTTTGCCAAGAACTCCCTATGGAAAGGGGCCTATGAGTACCAGGGAAAGAAGCAGCCGGCCATGCTCAGAGTGACCGGCTTCCAGGCTGTCAACAGCAAGGTCAACGCCACCATGATTGACCACAGTGGCGTGGAGGTGCACTTGGCTGGTAAGGAGCAGGCCACCGCCGTGAAAGCCCGGGTGCGGGAGGGGTGGGCGGGCACGCGCCCTCTGCAGGGGCAAGTCTACCGTCATCGCATTCTCACGTCCTGGGGGGCCTAGTCTGATGGGCAGGAGGAGGGACTGTCTATTCATCTCTGTCTGCACGGTAAACTCACCAGGGGCTCAAAGGAAGGGTTAGATGGCAAACATTAATAACTCGAATGAAAAGGGCTCTTAAATAAAGCGAAAAGAGACCAAAATCCCTAAAACTGAACCAAAAATAGGGACAGAGAATTCCCCGAAGCCAAAATACAGACAGTCAATAAACAAAAGAAAAAATATTTTTCAGTAGTAATCAAAAAACTGAAACAGAAAATGTCATTTTCCACTTATCCCACTGAGATTTTTTTTTAAGTGGTAAACATTAGTGCTGGTCAAGGTCCGGTGAAGTCACTGATGCAGTTGATGTTCAAAGTGTAAAATAGTACAGTTCTAGAAGACACTTTGGCAAATTGTGTTAAGATTTTTGAAAATTTTTGAACCCGTTTATTATTTTTCTAAGAACTTTTATCAGAGGGGCGCCTATGGTTTATCATGGGTGGCTCAGTGGGTTTAAAGCCTCTGCCTTCGGCTCAGGTCATGATCTCAGGGTCCTGGGATCGAGCCCCACATCAGGCTCTCTGCTCAGTGGGGAGCCTGCTTCCTTCTCTCCCTCTGCCTACTTGTGATCTGTCTCTCTCTCTCTGTCAATTAAATAAATAAAATCTTAAAAAGAAAAGAACTTTTATCATAAAAAATAGCTATGGAGAGAGTCAAACATTCCTGACAAATGGATGTCCACATTACAGGGCTATCTATATTACATAAAAACCAGAAAGAGAAAATTGTCCAAAAATAACAAAATGGACATATTAATTATAATACATCTGATAGATAAAATAGTATGCCAGTTTGGGTGCAAATGGACCTACCCTAGTGCATTTATAATGTGACTCCAGGTTTAAAGGAAAAATTATATTCATAAGAAAGAAAACAGGGGGGCACCTGGGTAGTCAGTTAAGCATCTGCCTTCGGCTCATGTCATGATCCCAGGGTCCTGGGATCGAGCCCCACATCGGGCTCCCTGCTCGGCAGGGAGTCCGCTTCTCCCTCTCCCTCTGCAGGTCCCCCCACTCGTGCACTCTCTTACTCTCTCTCTCTCTCTCTCAAATAAATAAAATCTTAAAAAGAGAAAGAAAATTGGAAATAATTCCACCAAAAGGTTAACAGTGGCTATTTCTTAGTAATATCAGAAATTATTTCTTTTTTCTTCCTGCATCTACGCATTTTCCACAATTTCTTCGATTTTCAATCTTTTTATAATCAGAAAAACTAAATCTCTCAGCAAACAAACACACGGCCCGCATACAATCATACCCGTGCCTTCGTGCGAGCGCGGCACACACACACACAACTCAACAGTCGGGTTCGCTCATTTGCTCTAAGGCAGAGTCGTGAAGACGTTCACAGAAGCCCACGTACGTGCCTCATACAGTCCCACACTCACGCAATCGTAAGGCGTATTCCTGCGTTCACGGGCACATTCACGTATGCAAAATCATTTGCACTTTATCCTGACACGTGCATGTGTTCACAGGGTCACAAACACAGGTCAGTAATCCAGCTGTCAATAACACACAAGCGCACACTCTTGTGTATCCTCACGATCAGCCCACACAGACTCACAGGTAACACTACACTTACCTCCTGGTGGTCGCACACGCCACGTTTACATCAACATCGCCACATGAATTCCCGCGTACAGATTTGAGCTTGGGGCTTTTTTCCCGACCTTTCCTGTACTCTCTGAACTTCCTTTTCCCAGGAATTTACAAGAAAGAAGATTTCCATCTCCTGCTCCAGGTTTACCAGATTACAGGGCCCGTGGAGATCTTTGTGAACAAGTTCAAAGACGATCACTGGGCTCTAGATGGGCATGTAAGTGCTGCAGAATCTCAGTCCTTGGCCTCCCCATGCCCTTGCCCCGTCCCTGAGTCCCAGATCACAGGCAGGGGAGCGGGGAGAGAGAGCGGAGATGCGTAGGATCAACGTGGAAACTTGGGAGGTTATCTTGGGGGCCAGGACTGAGATCAGGGGAGTCCTCATCTGCTAGTGAAAGCGGTAAAGGAAAAGATAAAGGGGCCGGGAGGCTGAGTGTCAGAGGGCCAGCACGTCTGAGTGACACAGAGTAGGGTCCGGTGTTTGAGTAGAAAGCAAGGAACCGGCACGGCGGCGTAGGAGTGAATTCAAGCAAGCTGGAGGTGACGGTGTGGGGCTGGGACACGGGAGAACATCCCGGGTGACTACTTCCAATAGCCACTCGCGCTGGAGGTTGCGGATTCCGGATGACTTAGCACAGCTTGAGAGACCAGGATACAGGGGAGGAGATGCGGCTTTCTTGCCTTCCCTTGTGGGAAAGACTTACTGCATTCTAGGGCATTCTTAAGGCAGAAGGCAGACGCACAATGATGCCCGTACCTTCCAATCTCACTGGGGGGGAGGGGGGGTTCAGCATTGTGTCACGTGTCATACTTGTGGCTCCCAGTCTCGGATTGCTGATGCTAGACATGCAAGGGTGGGAAGGAGGGACAGGTCACAGGGGCCAGGGGAGCAGAGAGCCGAGGAGTCAGGGTGCATCTGACAAGACAGATGGGCCAAGAACACTCGGATCCCCAACCACCTCCTGAAATTAGCAGCTATTGGAACCGTGATGAGCCGTCCAAAGTACGTTAAATCTGTCGGGTACACTGTGATCACAGCTCGGTGGTTCCAGGGGCTCGTGACGGTCGTTTTCATCACAGTGATAACGGCGGGCAGTTCTCTAGGCCCGGAAGTGGTCTAAGTGCCTCGTGTGCGTGAGCTGGCGCAGGCCTCGCCGCCACCCCGCGCACGGGCGCCGTGGTTAGTCCCGCCTGACAAGCGAGAGGCCCACACGGACCAAGTGATGGGACCAGCAGACGATGACGCCCCCTTGCCGCCCACTCCCCGCCTACAACCAGCACCTGGTGCGCCCGCCCCGCCCCCGCACCGCAGTCCTGGTGACACCAGGCTCTGACAGCGCGCACCGGAAGGACGAAGGACATGTGGCTCGGCCTGGCGTGCCCCCATCTCACGGCCTCTGCTCTCACCTTCGCAGGTCTCCTCGGAGTCCCCCGGAGGCACCTTCATCTACCAAGGCTCGGTCAAGGGCCAAGGCTTTGGACAGTTCGGCTTTCAAAGACTTGGTAAATAGCCTCTGTCCCCCGGAAGGGAGACACTTGCGTCCTGGGGCGGGGGGCAGAGGAGCGAAGTACAACAGCCAAATCCAGGGGTTCTTAACCATTTGGAGGTCATGCCCGCCTTTGAGATTCTGATACAGACTATGGAATGTGTCCCCAGAAACAAGCACATACGCATAACAGGCTCGACCTTTGCCAAACTGGTTTCCAGGCCAGGCCTGGAGTTGAGAACCCCGGCTTAAGGGACACTGGGTCTCAAATACAGCCCCCTGGGCACCAGCCAGACACCCCGGAGCATGCAGATGTGGGGTTCTCGAGGGGGCCTTTACTCACAGTGTCCTTCCCTCCCTGAGCAGTCCCGGAAGGTGGTTCTCCCTGGCGACCTGCTGCCGTCCTCAAAGTCCAGTCTCCTCCCTTCAGAGACTGCCCTTGACCCAGAGCCTCAGGCCCAGTCCGGGGAGGGCCCCTGGTTTCTCCGAGGAGGTGGGAGGGGAGACAGGAGGCGGTCATGAGCGCTCAAGAGCCAGCTGTATGTACCCGGGTGCTGACACCACCGTGCCCAGGGGCCCTGCCTGCATGGCCTCGAAGCTCCTACCTTCAGGAAGCTTCTCCTGGTCTTAGCAGAAATCCGCTTCCCTGTCATTCCCACTCTCCTCCGCTAGGGGAGTTCTTAGCTTGTCCTAGGGAGGAGCAAGGAGTAAGGTCTCTCTTCCCTACAGCACCCCTTCGAGCTCTTCCAGAGAGTTCCCTGCCCCTCAGCCTGACACACCAGGGAGAACTCAGAACATGGAGTTCTCATTCTGGCTTCGCAACTGACTCCCTGTCTCCCGGGGCAGACCAGTCCCCTCTAGGAGCCTCCACCCCCATGAGGGGGCCCCTTATCGTGTGTCCCTGTGCTCCTGGGAGCCCTCCCAGCCTTGCGCCAGGGGGGGCCTCAGCGGAGGAAGGGAGACCCGCCCCAGGGGGCTCCCACGACCCCTCCCACGACCACCCGAGCCCCCCCACCCCAACCTGGGTGGTATTCTGTATTTCAGCTTCCTTGTAAGTTTTTCCCCATAAGAGGCTTCTATGGGCAAAAGAAGTTTCAAAACGTGTGAGGGCAGCACCCTTTGGAGATTTTATCGTGTGACTTGGTTTTAGCTTCTCCCGCAGACCGGCCTTCCCGGGACCGAATACGGTGCGCTGCGCGTGGGGGAGGCAGCTGGCGCGGTGTCTGGGCCGCGGGAGATGACCTCCTTACCCGCCGCCACACCGGCCCTGGGGGTCGTCCCCTCGCATACCTGTGTCTCTGCCCTGAGCTTTGTGCTCTGCGACTTTGCAGACCTCAGGCTGCTGGAGTCCGACCCCGAGTCCATCGGCCGCCACTTTGCTTCCAACAGCAGCTCGGTGGCAGCTGCGATCCTGGTGCCTTTCATCGCCCTCATCATCGCGGGCTTCGTGCTGTACCTGTACAAGCACAGGTACCTGGGGGAGGGCGGGGGCGGGGCAGGAGGGGCTCGGGCCCATCCCCCACAGTAGCCCACAGCCTTCTGGGGCCTTCCACACAACCTCCCGTTCCCTCGCTCTCCCCCTTCAGACCCTGACTTGGTCTCTCTCTCTTTCTCTCTCTCTCCCCTCCCCCACCCCAGGAGAAGACCCAAAGTTCCGTTCAATGGCTATGCTGGCCATGAGAACACAAACGTTCGGGCCACCTTCGAGAACCCAATGTACGACCGCAACATCCAGCCCACAGACATCATGGCCACCGAGGCGGAGTTCACAGTCAGCACAGTGTGCACCGCGGTATAGCCTCCAGGCCTGGCTGCCACCGCCACTGCCACCGAGAGCCCCGCCTCCGGCAGCCGGTAAGGGAGGGGGGGCAGATGCGCACGGGGACACCCACACCGACCGACCAGGGGCAGGGGGCGGGGGCGCAGGAGCGCGCGCCCTTGCAGCGGTGTGCCTGACCCCCAGCGGGGGACGGGCCCCCTGTAAGGCGGGTCCTGCTGTTATCCCCGGTCATGGGAAAACTGAGGTACAGGAAAGGGGATGAACTCGACCAAGATCTTGCAGCTGGTGAGTAGCAGGGGCAGAATCCCGTCGCGTCCCAGGTAGGCTGACTCCGGAGACCGGAGACCGTGCTCTTCTTAGCCTTTGGGCATGGCAAAATACCCCAGTAGAATGGGTCAGCCAGGGCTCCCCAGAGAGAGGTGCATGTGTGTATACAGAACACATACATAAAATATACATGCCCTACAGACCTGTGCATCTCCATAGGGGAGGGGTTGTGCATATGTGTACCTAGATAGAGATAGCCAGCTAGAGAGATGGATATGTGTATGTATGTATGTATTGTATATACACATACAGAGGTGAGGGAGAGATTTAGTTTAAGGAATTGGTTCCCATGATTGTGGGGCTAGAAAGTCTGAAGTCCACAGGGCAGGCCTGCAAGCTGGAAATTCCATCAGGGGTTGATTTCTTCTGGATCCAAAGGCCATCTGGAGGCAGAATTCCTTTCTCTTCAGGGACCTCAAGCTTTTCTCCTCGGGCCTTCAACTGATTGGATGAGGCCCACCTCTATGGGGTGGGTAATCTGCTTTACTCAAAGTCTACTGACTTAAGTGTTAACACATCTAAAAAATTCTTCCCAGCAACACCTAGACCTACGTTTGACCAAAATGCTAGTGTTTGACCAGAGACTTTTGAGCCGACATGTCCAATGAGCCACCACCTAGAGCATAACAGGTGGTCCACACGATCCCTGCCTGTCTCTGGTTCTCCCCACCCTTCTTTGAGTCCAGTTTCTCCTCTAGATTATTTCTCTGGCTTAAATCTGAACTTAAAGTTGTAGGCATTAAGAGAAATTATATGTAGAGAGGTAAAAATTATCTTCAGAATATCCAAAGGCAGCCATTGAACACAAATAATTAACTTATTGAGTTTTTCCACATCCTTTTTAAAGGATGTGGAAACAAACATTTAAAGGAGAAATTATTCCAGAATCCTATACTTAGTACAGAGGTTTCCATCTTTATGATCCCTCTGTGCTTTCTCCTACTCAGAACTCGTACAAATAGAAAGCAAAAAGGATAATCCCCTCTGATGACATAAATCAGGCCTTACGGGTGATCAGTAATGACTCTGAACTTGGAGTTGCTGAACTACTGGACAGCGTGAGGGAAATCAGAATGCCCCTGATCGGCGTGACCCCCCCTACTCACCCCCGCGGCCCGTCTCAGGGTCCATCGGGTCCCCGCACCTGTGTACAGGGTGGCAGCTCTGGGTCACATGCCGCTGGTGGCTCCAAGTCTAAGCAGCCGCCAGCGTCATCCGTCACCAGCATTCAGGGCCCTGGAACATTCCAGGCACAACTCCCCAGCGCGGCTCCTCTGGGGAGGGGCCCACCATGCTCTGCCCAGAGCAGGGGCACAGCGAAAACACAGAGAACGCGTTGCTTGGCTCCGGGAGGGCAGGTGTGAAGGACCACCCTTGTTTAAAATGAATAATTAGGTGACAAATTCAAATGAGGCCCAACGAGAACAGCTGAACCCGAATTAGGCCAATCATGGAGGCCTGTGGGGTCAGGGAATCAGCGGGCAGGGCCTTTTCCTCCATTAGAAAAAGGCCTCACGGGCCTTTTCCTCCGTTAAAAAATATATATATATTAAACATGATAGCTGACAACTGTGTTGTTATAAAGATGAATATAATCCAGCCGGGACATATTACCGTACGGCCAATATCATCGTATTCATATTTTTTCCTCCCGATTTTGAAAGAAACTAAAATTAAACCATTTTCCTGCACCCCTGAAAGCATGGTGGCCCCTGAGCACTGGGTCTCTTGTGCTAATGGGGAAGTCGATACTGCCTGGGAAAAAAGAATATTGGGAAAACGTGTGCCCCGCACTGTGTGTTTCCCACTACACCTGTCCTCAGCTCGGGGAGGTCGGAGATGAAGTCTGCTAATTTACTTCTTTCCCCTTTATCCCCCTTTGCCTTGCCTCTTTTCCTTCACCTGCTTCTGCTCCCTGCCCCACCCCGCCCTGCCTCTCCTGTCTACGATCTCGGGTGCCGTCTGTCCCCAGTTCTCCAGGGGACAGGCAGTCACCCCCTGAGCACAGTGCCCGGTGCCCATCTTCGTCCGTCTCTCTGCCTGTGTCCGCTCCTGCTGGGACTCGGGCCCTCGCCCCGCCGCCACCTGCACCCGCCGCCCCGGAGAAGACTCCCGCTGGGCCCCGACTTTGGGCCGTAAAAGAAGGGGGGCTGCAGACGGATGAAGGAAGCTTTCGGATTTAAAATAGCAAAGCGTCCTGTGGGTGTGCCCGTGTGTGCAGGGGCCTGAGCACACGCGAACACGCACGCCTCTCCTTCATTTGAGTCCCACGGAAGAGACCGCAGAAGCGTAGGAAAGAGAAGCGTGTGTGAAAGATGCTCCATGCCCCGCCCCCACAGACGCGGAGAGGCGGTCAAGGGGAGGACGCCCGTCCACGCGAAACCAACGCGCCCCGCCTGCCGCGCATGTGAGGACACGGTCCATGTGTTAGCCGGTGGCCGGTGTGCAGAAACCAGCCGTCTGCCGATGGGCGTCCTCGCCTGCACGGAGGCCCCCAAGGGCAGAAAAACATCTGAAGAAGTACACTGGAAAGCAGTTTATTTTTCCAACACAATTTGATTGAGTTCTAAGCCCAGTGAGTTAAAAAGTCATTCTGGGTCCCCGGCAGCACTGGGAACCAAGGGTGAGTTAGGGGAGGGACAGCAGGAATCTGGCCTTGAGTCCAAGGTCAAGTCTGGCTGTCGACTGACAGGGAGAACAGAAGCAAGTCAGTGGCACGGACGGAGGGGGCCGGGTCTGCGGGCACCGGGAAGGGGCCGGTCCGGAGGGCAAGCCGAGCCCCAGGTCCAAAAAGTAACGGCTGCCACGTGTTGAGTTTCTTCTCTGTGCCTGACACTTTTGGTGTATCATTTCTAGACCTTACAACACCCAGAATATAGGAGTTATTATTCTTGTCTTATAAAGAGAAAACAGAAGCCCGGAGAGGTTGAAGAGCCGTAAGCCACACAGGAAGCGCGCAGTCAGGACACCGCCCCAGGGTGGGTCTGACTCCGAAGTCCACGCCCCCAGCCGCCAGCCGCCCGGGTCTAACGGGCGCCCCACACGGGGCGGGGGGTAGGTACATCTGTGTAGCAGAACTGTGGCCAGGGATGGTGGGCCAGGCAGGGGACCTGTGTGTCCTCGCTGGGCTCTGTTCACTCCAGCTGGGCAGCGTCAGGGAAAGGACCCGGCGCCCAGGCCTCCTGGAGCCGGTGCTGGCCCCTCGGCCCCCAGCAGCCCCTCGATGCAGCAGAGAGAGGACCCGAGTGCTCCTGAACCGAAAGAATGGGCTGAATGGAAGTCGCATTCTCTCCAGTTCCTTGCAAGCAGGCTTGATTCATTTTGAGTTCCACCGTGTTTGGGTCATTTACTGAATTCCATATACGTACTATTGGGACACTAACAAGTTTAGGGATCAAACGGTGGCATTTAGTGCCATTTTCTCTGTCCTCGGGAAGGTCCCCCTGGGCTTAAGCACCTGCGCATGTGTGACATGTTGGCCTAAGATGTTCATATCACACAATTGAAATAACGAATAGAAACGTAAGGGAGTGGAGTGGCAGGGACACCCGGTCCTTAGGGAAATGAAGTGAGCTGCCTAACGGTAAGAGGGGCTGGAGCACAGTGAGGGGTGGCCAGTTTCCAGCAGGTGGGACTGGGACCCGCAGTGGCCGGAGCCGGTGGCCCACACCTGCTCTGGGTCCCCGCACCCCTGGGCTTGGCGGGAGAGGACCCACCCAGACACACACTCACTCGCTCATCTCTCTTTCCCCGGAAACAAATGCAGGAAGTTCTTTGGCTGCTTCCCTTCCCCGTCCTTCGCTCCTCTCAGACCACACAGCGGGAGCCTCCTGCAGCCCTGCGTCCGCCCCCGCCCCTGGGTCCCCTTGTGAGGTCCCAGGAGATGCCCAAGGAGCGCATGCCAGTGGGGCGCCCAGCGCTCTGCCATGCATCACCCGCGCCCCGTCTGGCGTTTTCACACCACCTCCGGGGGCTTGGAAGGAACCGGGGCAGACTCGGCCTTTCACTCTCCATCCACACCATGTACCCACCGCCATCCCATGAGGAAAAAAAAAAAAAAAAGTAAAACAAAAACAAAAAAAAATCTTTTGTACAGAGATATATTTTTATTATACAAAGTTTGTACAGTACCAAAAAAAAAGAAAAAAAGGTGTAAATTTTTTTTTCATTATTGTAGGTAAACGGTAGTGGAAGCCTTTTTTGTAAATGTAATAAAATGTATAAATATGGTTTTCAGAAAACATCAAGTACTGTAAATATGTAATCTACACACCTTCTTGGCTTGTCTGCAGTATATACATTTAATTTATCTGTCTCTGTATATGAGGCTTCCCCTGGGGTCCTGCATTATGGTACTTTCCTGAATTTGAAAGCAATTTTAAATTTTTTGAATTCAAATAAAATATAAATTTTTGCATTGGTTTCTTACATTTTAATGGCCTTTTTCGTGGCTAGGGACAAGTATTTCTTGGGAAAGGGGAGGAGAGATATTTTGGGCCAGAAGCCAAGAGTGGAAACGTGGAAATCTACCATAGACAAAAATTAACACAAAATGGAGTACATACGTACACATAAGACCTAAAATATGCAAATCTTACAAGAAAGCATAGGGGAAAGCTTCATGACATTGGATTTGGTGATGATCTCTTGGCTAGGACTCCAAGAGCACAGGCAACAAAAGAAAAAATAGATAATTCACACTCCATCAAATCCAAAAACTGCATCAAAGAACACAATCAACAGAGCAAAAAGGCAACCAATGGAAGGGGAGGAAATATTTGCAAACCATATACTGTTAAGGGATCAATATCCAAAAAATGTAAGGAAGGTCTACAATTCAACAAGAGCAAAGCCTGATTTTATTTTTTAAAAACATTTTACTCATTCGAGAGCAACAGAAAGCATGAGCGAGGGAGGAGCAGAGGGAGAGCAACGAGCAGACTCCACGTTGAGCGTGGAGCCTGACGCAGGGCTCGATCCCACAACCGAGATCACAACCTGAGCCGAAATCAAGAGCCGGGCGTTTAACCAACTGAGCCATCCAGGTGCCCCTCAAAACTTAATTTTTTCAAGTCCTTTACTTGAACAGACATTTGTCTAAAGAAGACATACAGGTGGCCAACAAGCACATGAGCAGTTGCAAAACATCCCTCATCCGATCAAACATACAATCCAAACCACCGGGAGATGCCCCCTCATAACCATTAGGGTGGGTTCCATGAAAAACAGAAAATACCAAGTGTTGGCGAGGATGTAGAGAAACCGGAATCCTTGGGTGTGTGAAATCGGACAGCCGCTGTGGGACACAGCATGGAGGAGGTTCCCGGGAGGTTCCTGTATGATCCAGCCATTCCTCTTCCGAGTGTATGTCCAAAAGAATGGAGAGCAGGGTCACATACACCCATGGTCAGGGCAGCATCATGGCGATAGCCGAGGGACGCAAGCAGCCCAGATCTCAACTGACAGTTGAATGGGTGCCCAGGGTGTGCTGTGTGCGTCCAGTGGAATAGTGGCCTTAGGAGGAAATCTTGACACATGCGGCCACACAGGGGACCTTGAGGACATTATGCTAAGTGAAACGAACCCATGGCAGGACAAATACAGTAAGATTCCACTTATGTAAGATGTCAAGTTCATAGAAATAAACTAGAATGGTGGTCGCCAGGGGCTGGAGGGAGGGGGGAGTGGGTTTAATGGGTACCCAGTTTCCTTTGTATAAGATGAAAAAATCCTGGCGATGGCACAACAATGTGAATATATTTGATAACACTGACCTGTAGCCTTAAAAATGGTTAAGATGGTAAATTTTAGGCAATGTGTATTTCACATTTTTCATCACATTTTTTTAATTTAAAAAATTAAGCTATGATATAGCCCAGATCAGCTCAGGACAAGAACCTGGGGACAGAAAAGCTATTCCCCTTCAGGGATGCAGTTTGGCCTGGACTGCAGAGGTCAGCTTCTAAGGACGGCAGCCTAAACGGCAGGTGGCTTAGGCAGCAGGAGATCTACAGTAGCAGAAGCCAAACTACGGAGGATCACTCAGGCAAGACGGCCACTACAGGAGAGGGAAGGAAGGAAGGAAGGACTGGCAAGAGCTAGGAGTCTCCTCTAGGGAACCTCGTGCAGTCTTGGAGGGAAAGTAAACTGGTGCAGCCACTGTGGAAAACAGTACGGAGATTCCTCCAAAAATTAAAAATAGAACTACCATATGATCTAGCAATTCCACTTTGGGGTATATATCCAGAGGAGTCAAAAATCACTATCTTCAAGAGATAACTGTATCCCCATGTCCATTGCAACATTGTTTACAATAGCCAAGACATGGAAGCAACCTTAAGTGTCCACTGAAGGATGAATGGAAAGAAGACACACACACACACACACACACACACACACACACACACACACAATGTAATCCTATTGAGCCACAAAAAAAAAAGAGAAGGAAGGAAATCCTGACATTTACAACAACATGGATGGGCCTTGAGGACATTATACTCAATGAAATAAGTCACACAGAGAAAGACAAGTACTGTATGTTCTCATATATGGAATCTTACAAAAGAGAACTCACAGATACAGAGAACAGGTTGGTGGTTGCCCAAGACAAGGGTGGTGGGCAGGAGAAACGGGTATAGGCGGTCAAAAGATGTAAACTTCAAGTTGTAAGAGAAATAAGTTCTAGAGATTAAATGCACAGTATGGTGACTATAGTTCACGACACCATATTGTATACTTGAAAATTGCTAAGAACTATTGTGTTCTTCCCCAAAGACACAGATGTAGTGAAAAGAAGGGCCACATGTACCCAGTGTTCATAGCAGCAATGGCCACAATTGCCAAACTGTGGAAAGAGCCGAGATGCCCTTCAACAGACAGATGGATAAAGAAGATCTGGTCCGTATATACAATGGAATATTATGCCTCTATCAGAAAGGATGACTACCCAACTTTTGCATCAACATGGACGGGACTGGAGGAGATTATGCTGAGTGAAATAAGTCAAGCAGAGAGAGTCAGTTATCATATGGAACATATGTTCCTTGTGGAACATAAGGAATAGCATGGAGGACATTAGGAGAAGGAAAGGAAAAGTGAATGGGGGGAAATCGGAGGGGGGGATGAACCATGAGAGACTATAGACTCTGAGCAACAAACTGAGGGTTTTGGAGGGGAGGGGGTGAGGAGGTTGGGTGAGCCCGGGGTGGGTATTGAGGAGGGCACATATTGCATGGAGCACTGGGTGTTGTACATAAACAATGAACCTTGGAAAAATAAATAAAAATAAAATTAAAAGTTGCTAAGAGAATAGATCTTAAAAGTTCTCATCACAAGAAAAAACGAGTGTAACTATGTGAGGTACTAGATGTTAACTAAACCTATGTGATGATGATGTCACAATATGTATGTTGTATGCTTTAAATTAATACAATGTTACATATCAATTATATCTCAACAAAACTAGGGGGGGGAACAGAATAAAACAGAAAATATGTAGGAAAATATTGAGCTAATGAAAATACTCGCCCCCCTCCAAAAAAAAATAAGCAAAAGAGAGGAAAATTTTTTTAAGAAAGCATTTCAACACTGGGGCACCTGGCTGGCTCAGCTGGAAGAGCATGTGACTCTTCAGCTTGGGGTCGTGAGTTCAAGCCCCACATTGTGCGTAGAGATCACATAAATAAATAAATTTGAGTAGCCTCAAATCAAAAATAAAAATAAATTTAAAAATATTTAAAGCATTCCAACATTAATTAAATACAATTAAACAAGCAATTGCAAATATTAAAGTACAACATATATCAGGGTTCAAAAATGTAGAATGCAAATGGACATCCAAGAGGAAGATGTGAAATAAGAGCTTTCAAAAAAAAGACAAACATCTTAGAAATTAAGACCAAACTGCAAAGTATCCAAGAGACAACAGATTCGGGAAAAAAGTATATGCAAGGGCATATAGGAAGAAAATTAAAACATATAAGGAAACAAAATTCAAATAAAAGAGTAAAAAGGATAAGAAAGTGAGATACAGAACAGGCAAAAAATAAATAAATAAACTGATTTATATGCAATAAATTCCCAGAAGAAGGAAACCTAAAAGAATGGAATCGAATTAACATTTAAAGTAATACTTTCAGAAAAAATTTGTAGAACTAAAAGAAATCATAATTAACTTATGTATTGAAAGACCCATTATGTTCCTGGGAAAATTATCTTCGAATGACCAGATCTGGGACATATCCCAGTAAGACTATATTTTAAAGAAAAAGAAAACATTCCCTGGGCCCCTAGGTTAAAAATGAAGTCCATTGCAAGAAAAGAAAATCAGATTGTCATCAGATTTCCTAATAACAATACACAAAGCAAAACAAGAGCGAAGCGATATTTTCAACACACTGAAGGGAAGATATAAGCCAAGTATTATATAAGCAGTAATTGTTAACCATCAAGACTATGAAACACAGTATTAAATATTGAAAAACTCAGGAATATTTTACTCAGGAGCCCTTCCTGAAATACCTACTACTAATGAAAGGGCAGGTTCCATCCAGCTCATTGGGAACTTCAGCAAGAAAGCCTGGTATTGAGAAGTGATTATATTGAAATCGAAGATGATGATGAAGACAAAGATGGAAGAACAGCATGTAAATGTCACATGTCTGACGAAGAGGAAATAATTTTTTTAATGAGAAGAGAAAGAAGAGGAAAGGGGGAAGTAAAATGAACCGATTGTTGGCCACAGAGAGAATAGGTAGGAGTCAAAAGATACCCTAAGAAAGATTTCTCAGACTCGGCACCATTGACATTGGGGGCTGGATTCTTTTTGCTGTAGCAGTCGGCTGTGCTGCGTGTTATAGAATGTTTAGAATATTCTGTTCATATATGTATATATATATGATTATATAATTATAATTTCTGTTCTTATTAATATATAGAATGTTCTATATATTCTGGCTTCTTCCCACTAGATGCCAGTAGCACTCCTCTTCCAGTAGGACAACCGAAAATGTTTCAGATATTGCCACCTGTCTTCTGGGAAGAAAAATGACCCGCCCACACACCCCCTCCCTCCCCTCCATTGGGAACCACTAATATAAAGCTAATAAAATAAGAAGAACCTAAGTAGTGAAAAGGAGGACTAAGGGCATTACATAAATGTATTAGTATAAAGGAACTCATTTGGATAAAAATACAAATTTTGCTAAATGTTAATATACATCTTAAAAGGACCCAAAACATCACATTGTGAAAGAACCAGTAAATATGATAAATACGCAAAGTAAATACAACAACATAAAATATTATGACGGATCTGAAAACAAACACAGCCATTGTATCACTAAATGTAACTAGGTTTAATTCCCTTGTTAAAAGGTTTCAGATTCGTTTACCAGGTAAAACTCAACTCTGTGCTATCACAAGAGGCATACCTGAAATAAAGTAAATCCAAACAGCTAAAACCAAAGGAATAAGCATATCTTCTGCATGCGTCAAGACAATTACGTGTTCTGTAAACTGAACCTGTAGTAGAGCAGGGGAGGGGGACGGGCTCTCAGACCTGCACCGGGGCTCCTAGAGTTCCCGGATGCACAGCTTAGAGCTAAAGTAATGTAGTTGCTACAGTTTCTACTGTTAGCCTTTCAAAGGGGGAATCGGGGAAAAAACAACAAAGGAATGAACAAAGGAGCAGCAGACGTAAGCAAGCAAACAAGAACCCATGGGATCTCTGTCTTGGCATCAACAAGTCAGAATTCAGGCCCAAAGGCATCAAACAAGACAAAGAAGCTATTTTACGAAGCTAATGGACACAATTCACAATGAAGATTTAACATGTTAACTACTCACCTGATAAGAAGCAGCCCCTTTCACATAGCAGAAAATAAGAGATGCAAAGAGAGATAGAAACACACCAATAATAGGAGCTTCAAGTCACTACCCCTGAGGCCACCATAAATCAAGGTAACAAAAAAAAAAAAAAGGAAGGTTACAGAAAACCTAAACAAAATAATCATAAGGAAGTTTTTATGAATTTTATGAAAAAAGAACTACTTCAAGAAAATGAACTATTTTCAAAAATCATGGTGGTAATAACATTGGTATTTTATTAATACTGAACATTGTATAAAAATCACAAAAGAACACCAGAAAAGTCTATAATTCCAGCACCGGAGATTACCGTGGTGACATTTGGCTATGGATCTTTTCAGAATGTTTTTGTGCCTATACCCACTTTTGTAATATTGTTACTAATAGTTCATTGTGGGCATTTTTACATCCAGTTGTGTGTGTGTGTGTGTGTGTGTGTGTGTGTGTGTGTGGTCACATTTGAAATGACTGCTTAGTTTTCTATTGCCCGCTTGTATATAATTTGTACCATAATCCCCTTTATTGGACATTTTGATTATAAAATGTTTGTCGTCCAATTGCTACCACGAACAACCTCATAGGATGGTTATTGGACATTGTTTAGGACCTAATTGACCATGAATTTATTGTGGCGCCAATCTTTCTTATTGATAATGCTTTTATTTTCTTACAGCAAAAGTTAGTAGCATGAATGCAGGAAATAGAGAGGTTGCATTGTTGGATTCTTAAATGATTGACGTTATGCCAAGCAGATGTAATAGAAGACAGCAGTAAGAGTGCCAAGTTATTGGTAAGAGTGCTTGAAATTCCAAATGTGGCACCTACACTGGGTAGGAAGGGATATGAAGACAGGAAGAAGGTGATATAGAGGAGAGGGGGGCCTGAGACTAAAGATCCTTGGGTGCATTTCTCTCCATCCACCTCAGAAAGAGGGAACCCAGCTCAAACTAACTTAACAATAAAATGCATCGGCTCCGGTGACAAAGTCCAGCAGCTGTGTGGGCTTCGGCTTAGCTAGAATCTCCAGCTCCATTTCTCCAGGATTCCCTCTGCTCTGGGCTTGTGGCTCCAGGCAGGCCTTCTCGAGGCAGTAGAGTCCAGAAACTAATTTCCTGGTCCCACCCCTCCACCTTCTATGTCATTGGCACAAATTGGGTCACCCATTTCTGATCGTCGAATCCCTCTTATCACAGGAATGTCATCACTGCGTAACTGTAACTACTTGTGTTCTTCGATGGAGAATGGGCGAGGAGAATGGGATTATCCTCGGGCAAAGCAAGCCCTGCCTGGAACCTGAAGTAGGGAAGCCCTGAGGCGCGTGGGCTTCATAGAAGAAGTTACCTAAACAAAAACTGCACCTCTTACGAGGGAGGGAAGCAGCCAGCAGCGTCCTGCACAGACACTAAGAAATAAACATGCAATAAAA
>CM052798.1:22005024-22085657 GCA_028533885.1 Nasua narica | reverse complement strand
GAAGGTTCTTCCACAGTCAGAACACTGGTAAAGCTTTTCCCCTGAGTTGGTGCCATGTGGGCCAGAATCCGAGTTCTTACTGGCACTCTGAGGTTGTTCAAGAGACATCTCTTCTGTAGAGTTCCTACAGTGAGCACTGAAGGACGGGCTTGGCCCCAAGTTTTCCCCAGGCTCACTGTAATGGTCAGGATGGCCTCCTAAGTGGATTCTCTGATGTTTCAGGAGGTTTGAGCTCTGGTTGAAACTTTTCCAACATTCCCCACATTTATAGGGCTTCTCCCCTGTGTGGATTCTCTGGTGGGTGACAAGATTGGAGTGATCACTAAAGCTTTTCCCACATTCAAGGCATTTGTAGGGCTTCTCCCCAGTGTGGATTCTCTGATGAGTATTGAGGTTGGAGCGATCACTAAAGCTTTTTCCACATTCAAGGCATTTGTAGGGCTTCTCACCTGTGTGGATCCGCTGGTGGGCGATGAAGTGGGAGCTCCGACTGAAGCTTTTCACACAAGTATCACACTGGTAGGGTTTCTCTGCCAAGTATAGGCCTTGATGGTCGATAAGTTTTTCTAAGTCCTCTTCAGAAGAACATTCTTCCCACTGCTCCTGGGGGGCGTTTCCCCATTGCCCTTCACCTTCATTTTCACTGTCTTGCCCCCAGTCAGGAGGGTGGTAAACATCGTCTCTACTACATTTTGATAAGGCTCCAGGCAAATCCTCAAAAATGTCCTGCTCTGAAATCTGGTCTTCGTCCTTAGGCCTCATCTCAAACTCTGAAATAGATAGAAATGCAGTTTTTCTTCACTCATTAATTAACATCTATTTATGGACCTCGTGTTTTGTGAATTTAACATGAATTTTATCACATATTCTCTGTTCACGTCTTATACTGTGACTAACATGAAACTGATCAAGCTTTGGTGCATTTGTAAATTTCTGAGGAGCAAAGCAGAGAATGGAGCCTGGACCATGGTGACCCCACCAACAGAGTCATGAGACCCAGGCCACACGGCCAGCTAGTCAGTCTCTACCCGACTCCCCCTCCCTCTACTCAATACTAAACACCTCCTTCTAGCACGTTACAAATAGCCCACATCATGGGAAATTGAACAGACTCTATAATTTCCCAGATAAATCCCAGTAAAATCAAGACCTGACTGCCTATGTCATTTGGGGGATTACACAAAGCTAGAGACTGAATCATCTGAGCAAGTCCCACACATGCTTTTCCTATTCATTTCCATTTTCTCTTATACTTCAGAGACAAACAAGAAATGAGCTGGCCCCCTTGCTCTCCCTGCATGCTTCTGGATTTTGTGGGCGTTGAATTACTCCTCGCTTACCAGTGTCTGGGGCATTAGGATGAGGGGCTGAAGATTTGATGGCATCTTCATCTGCCATCTCATTCCAGGCCTGCTGGTCACCAGGCTCGGTACTGCTCTGCCCGGACCTAGGGAGACCTGCTGCCTCCCTGAGGGTTCCCATGGCTCTGACCGCAGTCCGAGCCCTCATCAGGGAGTCCAGTTCCTCATAGAAGGGGCACGTCCCTGGTGGGTGGCTGCTCTTGGCTTTCCGGTAGCTTCGAAGGAGGTTTTTGAATCTGTAGCGACACTGCTCCAGGGTCCGCAGGAAGCCCTGTGCACACAGCCGCTCAGCAATGGCCCGGTACACCTGGCGGTTCTGGTGACAAGTGCGAAGCTTTTCAGAGAATGGGGACTCACTGAGGATGGTCAGGAAGGCCTTGGTCTCCTCGTAGCCCCAGTGCACACCTGCTGTCGGGAGAGAAGAGTTCAGAACTGTGAGGCATAATGAGATCGGCCTAGGTCATCAGGGTTCAGGGTCCTCTGCTCCCCCCCAGATGCCTAGAACATAGGCCCCTCAGAAACCTTCCAGGCACCCAGGGCCCCAACAAAGACTATTCCTTTGCTTCTCAGAAGAATGTCATGGCCTCCCACCACCACCACCACCCCCACCCCCACTTTTAAGAGTTTCCAGTAACTATTAAATCTTAGCTGAAGAGGACTTAGGTGGCCACATTATACCAGATGAGCCCACTCCTCTGGCTTTAGTTGACTGGTGTGGGGAAAGGCCTGAAGCTGAGATCCAAGAGACTTTCTCTTTATCCATTTTATACACATCCTCTATTTATTTCATGAACCTTCCTCTTAACAAACATGGGAACTGAGAATCCCTGGACATAAATGGACTTCAAATAATCTTGCTATAGCATCCAACTGAGGATGCCCTTTCCTTTTGTGGAGGAATGAAAAGGGGGTGGTCTGTTCTCAGGTCCTCTGTGGGTAAATGATGCAGCCCAGGCGGGCAGCATGATGGAGGGGAAAACCACATAAAACTGGAGGCAGGCACTCTGGGCTCTGCCCCTGCCCGTGCCCCTATCTCAATGTGTATCTTTGGATAAGACACTTCATCTCTTGGACTTCCATGTTTCCACCTATACAACGATTGGGTGTTTCCCAAATGTCACGTGTTCAACTCTGTACCGTCATGACTTCTGTTACATGTTAAATACCTCACTCGGTATCTTTCTTTACCTAAATTTACTGTCTGTAACCACAGGTTGATATGCTCATTACACATTAAAATTAAAAGACCACCCATGTAATACAACAACCTTCCCCACCCTCCTAGTGACACACTCTGGCAAATACAGCTAACCCTTGAACAACACAGGTTTGAACTGCAAGGATCTACTAATACACAGATTTGGTTTTTCATATACAGTACAGTACTGTAAATGTATTTTCTCTTATGATTTTAATAACTTTTCTCTAGCTTACATTATTGTAAGAATAGAGCATATAATACATACATAAAATATGTGCTATTTACGGTACTGGTAAGGCTTGTGATCTACAGTATGAGCTATTAGTAGCTAAATTTGGGGGGAGTCAGAAGTTATACGTGTATTTTCGACGGAGCAGAGGATCGGTACCCTGACACCTACACTGTTCAAGGGTCAACTGATACTGAATTAGCTCTTTAAGTTTCCTAAAGGTCTCAAAAGTTTGCTTCTATAGCTAAGAAAACTCATTCTAGGAAACTGATCATAGGAGGCAAGAGTAGGAGTTTGAGGACAACCGAAGGAACTTAACCCCTTACTCCAGCAGCATCGAGCTAGACTTGCAATCCAGTCCAGGCCCTGAACTCAGGGAGCAGAGGCTGGGCTGGCAGGGGCGTTGGAATCTGGATCCACGACACCCCTTGTTCTTACCAATACGACTCTGGAACAGGGTTGGGCCCCCTGGAATCCTGGGCTCCGGGACTGATTCATCAGGGGCCAGGTCATCACCATCACAATCTTCTGCCGTTTCCTCAGGCTCCCAGCTCCCTGCCTCCTGCCCATCCATCTCTGCATCGCTATCCCCCAGCCTGGGGAGTGCCCCAGCCTCTCCTGGGCTGTCTGTGGCTCTGATGGCCGTCCGCGCCCTCACCAGGGCCTCCAGCTCCTCATAGAAGGGGCACGTCCCTGGGGGGTGGCTGCTCTTGGCTTTCCGGTAATTCCGTAGGAGGTTTTTGACCCGGTAGCGACACTGCTCCAGGGTCCGCAGGAAGCCCCGGGCCCTCAGCCGCTCTGCGATGGCCCGGTACACCTGGCGGTTCTGGTGACAAGTCCGGAGCTTTTCAGAGAAAGGAGACTCACTCAAAATGGCCAGAAAAGTCTTGGTCTCCTCGTAGCCCCAGTGCACGCCTGACACCTTCATGTCCTCTGTGTCCCATGGGCCTGGCTCCTCCCAGGCCTTCGAGTCTCTCCAGGCCGATGCCTGAGCCGATCTTGTTTGCGCATCACCTGGGTTGCAATCTGCAGTGTTCCTTTTTCCGGAATTTATAAAGCTTGGACGCCAAAATTCTGGTCCTTGCTCTCGCTGGCAGTTGATACTTGGTTTTGAAACCGGAACTCCTAAACCAAAGAAAGAAGAGATGGGATTAAGTAGAAATGACACACTGAGCAGAGAGTTTGTCCAAAGTGCCCCCAAAAGAGATCGTGTCCCTGCGTGCGGCTAATGAGAAATTCCCAGGCCGATTCCCCACATTAACTGACCTTTTTGCTTTGTTCACTTGCTTTCGCTTGTTGTTCACTTGTTGTAGTTATGAAACACATCACACAAAGAATGAGTGTTACTGGTCCACAGATGGGCCCAATAAGAACGAATTTAATCGTTGGAGAAAGGATTTTCCTCTCTCTTACTCATGTTTGTGTGTGCACACGCGTGTGGGCGTGCATGTGTGCGCGTCTCTTGCTAGGAAACTTGTGAGCCCAAATGACATTGGCCTCTATGTTTTGATTATGACACATGACAGCTCTAGTGCGAGGCAGACACTGAGGACGGCAGAGCAGAGAGGAACATCCTATGTCCACCACGACGCTTCTGAGCCACTTTGCACCGTGGCTGGAGCATGCCCTCCGCTCGACTTCCAAAAACGTGAGAAAGTGTGTTTCCTTATTTTTTTAAACACTTAGCAGCTATGTATAAAGGACTGCTGGCCCAACAGCTCCCCCCACTAACAAAACAGGACCCTTTAACTAAAATAAATATTTGAAGAAAGCGAGATCAGAGAGCTGAGAGCTATGAGAAACTTTCGCCTTACTTGGTTCAGCATTTCCCAAAGTTTGCTGTGAACAGTATCTTACCCAGATATCATGGTTTATGTAAAAAAGGAGTTTTACTGTCAAGAAAGGTGCCAACGACTTCCCGTGTCTTCCCGTGGCACCAAGAAAGGTGCCAACAGCTCCCCTTTCGAGGCACGGCTAGCACGGTCTTCCACTTTAACCCCCTCTTGCGTCTAACCCCTCACACTGACCCCAGGCTCTGCAGGGAAATGGCTCGTTTTTGTTTGGCTCCCCAGAGACGTGACCACAGAGACAGGGGCTGGCCATGGGAGCTCCAAGCGCTTTGGGCCCTGTGATGTTTACTCCCACTGTGGGTTAGTACATCGGTCTCATGGGCTCAGCTCACTACACAGTCTGCCCCTGAGAGATGGCCCTTGCTTGCTGCTGAAAGGACTGGGTTTCTGAGACGGCCTAGGACCGCCATGGTGAACGTACTGAGAAAACGAGCCCCGAGAGGCCAGGCTTTCGGAAGCCAGCCGCCAGCCTCTCTGCAGGCAGACCCCACGCCCCCTACTCCATCCCTGCCATCAGTGCTGGCCACAGACAGCGTGTCTTCTTCCTGTGTCTCAAGTGCCACACTTCCCAGAGCCATGAGTCTTAAGGGAGCGACAAAACAACCTTCGGGACCGGAGTGTACCAGAAACCAGGTGAGGTCTTCCCGAGAGGGCGCTATTTCCTTACGTAGGGGCACGCCGTTCCCACAGCCGTCTCCTCGGGGGTCCTTGCAGAACTCCTTCTCAGCATGTTTGCCGGGGCCCAGGGCTTCCTGTGAGATGTACAAGACAAGGACCACAACTGAAAACAGCCTGGGAACCCTAGCAGGCCCCAGGAAAGGTCACGGACGCAGGGAGACCGAGTGTGTGGCGAGTGCCGCAAGGAGCAGCATGACTGAGGAGAGGCCCAGCAGATCGGGGGCCGGGGGCAGAAGCTAACGCCTTCCAACACACGCCCTCCTGCTGAGGGCAGGCCACGGAGACAGGAGAGGGAGGCAGGGCCCAGGAGAAGTCAGGACAAGAAAGAAAGGACAAACAGCAGCTTACCTGGGACTCGGCTGTCACCTCCCAATCTCCAACACTCCCCATCTTTGGGACAGCAGGGACTCGGGGAGTGAGGACAGCTGAGGAGGAGAAACAGTCCCTGAAACCCAAGCTCAGGTTCCCAGAAACCACTCCCTCCCAGGTCCAGCTTTCCAAGCACCACGCCTGCAGCAAGCTGAGACGCCCAGCCAACCAGGGCGGATTCCCCCTTTTATTTCCCTTCTGGAGGGTCTTCGAAGCCACCGTGAGAGACGGGCCGTGTGTAAGATGCCAGCTCAGACTCCTCCATGATCGACATCGGGCCCCAAGCCAACCTGGACGCGCCGTGCGACTTGGCTTAGAGGGGCGTGCCAACATCACGGGGAGCTTCCCTTCCTTGCACAGTGCTCACCTGCCTTCCCTCTCAGCGTGGCCATCAGACACTGTTCCTCCCCTTGCCTTGAATTCCTACATCCCTCCTCCCCGTGCGCCCTTCCTTACTCCCTCAGTCCTTTCCTCTCTTCCCTCGGGCTCCCTGATTCTCGGTACTCACCACTCTCTTTCAAGGGCTGTGGCACCATCTTGGTCTCTAGATGCTGGGGAAGGTCAGGGCATGAATTCTTCACCCACTGCTTCTGGCGCTGTGCCTCGGGCCGGCGATGGGACGGCTGCAGCTGACAAGGCTGAGATTCCTGCACTGCCTTTAAGGCCCTGGTCTCTTCTGCACACAAGTTCAGTTCCTACACACACAGAGAGTCAAAATTCTCAATCATCAGTTCGATACGAGCAATTTTGCTAAGGCAGGGAATGCCCTTTTGAGTACAGCTGTGGTCCAGAGGTTCAGAGGCCCTTTTTAAGATCCAAAGATGACTCAAATTATGACAACAAGGCCATGAGACTGACATTAGTAAACAGGCCAGCACTGATACCACCAAATGACTCCTGTTTTGTTCAACACTGGGAGACCAAACAAGTGTCTCGATGAGGCTGCTCCTGTTCCAGACAGTTTTGAATCATAAAGAGATAAATCATGTCACATGATTTTATGCCATTAAACATAAACTCTAAACATCAAAAACAGGCAGTTTCATTTTTAAGGTATCAAGCAGAGATAAAAGTTAACCAGGTATCCATCAAAAGATACAAACAGATATAATAACTCTAAATATAATTGCTCTAAATATTCCTGCCGCAAGGCAAAAAAAATTCAAAAATAAATATAAGAGAAGGGAGAGGCAGGGCGCCTGGGTGGCTCAGTGGGTTAAAGCCTCTGCCTTCGGCCCAGGTCATGATCTCAGGGTCCTGGGATTGAGCCCCGCATCGGGCTCTCTGCTCAGCAGGGAGCCTGCCTCCTCCTCTCTCTCTGCCTGCCTCTCTCTGCCTACTTATGATCTCTCTCCTCTCTGTCAAATTAATAAATAAAATCTTTAAAAAAAAAGAGAGAGAGAGAGAGAAGGGAGAGGCAAACAACTACAGATGGAATTTTAAAATGGAATGAAAGTACGTGCTGTTTGAGAGAGGCCCATCTACTCTTAAAACAGAAGGAGAAGCAGAGACGAGGCACTGTAACTCAAAAGGAAAACAGAAGTGGCAATTTTGATTTCAGTGCAGAAGTTCAGGCAGAAAAGCACTCAGAGACACAGAGCACGTATATAAAATAAGAGGGAAAAAGCATAGAGAGGACAGGACCCAACTCAGCATTATCAATCATAAAAGTTCATTTCTTATCTGTCCATTGGTTCCAAATTCAGAGATGGAGGTGGAGACCTTATTTCCTGCCCTAAAACCTCAACAATGTAACACCCCATTGCTTTACAGAGACTTTAAAAGATGTGTTTCAATGTTTTCAGTAGGTATTTTCAATACTCCGTGGTTCAAAAACAGAAACTATGAAGGTCTAGTTAGTGAAAATAGCCCATCCCATCTACCCAGTGTCTTCCTTCTCCCCACTCCTCCCCACGGGAAACCACTGTTCTGCGCCCTTTCAGTTTCTTTATATACAAGCATCTATGAATACAGATCCTTATTTCTTCCTTATTTTTATTTATTTCTTCCTAATTTTATATAAAACATAGCAATTATATACATTGCTCAGAACCTTATTTTTTGATTCAAATTAATAATATCCACCTTCGTCGACTTACTGAGTTTGTGAAACCTATAAAACTCCAAAAATCTTTTGGCTGATCTGAAAACTCCAGTCTTCTCCCAAAGACAGGAACGTTTCTTCTTAAGATATACAGGAATGGGCCATGAGCATAAAAAGCTCATGTGGTTCACAGGGAGAAAACATCTGCTTACAACCTCCCTCCATGGTTAAGTAAAAAACAAATCAGCCTCTGTTGTAGCTATAATCTTACAGAGAAATTGTACGACCGGACTCCGTAACAATCCTCACTCACAGCCCGAGATCCTCCAACTACTGACATGCCTAAGCAAAGATTCTGATTCCACGGATGGCAACTGTAGACACAAAAAGGAGGAGATTCGAGTGACAAGGAGAAGGATAAAAATCAACAGAATACTGGTTGGGGTAGGGATGAATAAAGAATCCATCAAAAATGCCTGTGCACCCCACACAAAAGCCTACACATGAAAGTTTATAGCAGTTTTACTCCTAATTGCCAAAACTCGGAAGCACCCAAGATGTCCTTCGGTAGGGGAATAAATTGCAGTCTATCCAGACAATGGAGTACCACTGTGCTAGAAAGAAATGAGCTATCGGGCCACGAAGACACATGGAAGAACTTTAAATGCATACCACTAAGTGAAAGAAGCCAATCTGAAAAGGCCACATACATCCTGTATGATCCCAACTATGTGGAAAAGGCAAAACTATGAGGACAGTAAGATCAGTGGTTGCTAGGGGTGTGGGGAAGGAAGGATAAATATGCAGAGTGTAGAGGATTTTCAGGGCAGTGAAACGACCTCATATACTACAATGGTGGATACATGTTGTTATACATTTGTGAAAATCCACTGAATGTACAACCCTAAGAGTGACTTCCAATGTAAGCTATGGGCTTTGGGTGATAATGACGTGTCTGTGTAAGTTCGTCGATCACAAGAAGTACACCGCTCTGGTGGGGAACGATGTACATGTGGGCTGGGTGCCCAGAAATCTGGGCACTTCCTGCTCAGTTTGGCTGTGAACCTAAAACTGCTCTACAAAATAAAGTCCATGTATATATATGTTTTTTTTCTTTAAATGCCTATGTACCTGATGGGGAAAGGGGTTCTGGAAGAGGTGACCACAGAATCAACAAAATCAACAAAGGCAAAACCCACCAATAGCAGAGCTGAAAGGACCCTTGAAGGAAAAGATCTTGGAGGACATTTAGCCCAGCAGCACCGCCTTTTCCCGGTGGTTCTTTCTGAGGGACCTAGTTAGCTGGTAAGTTCTGGAAAAATTTCCCTTGCAGAAAATGTAACTGAGTCAGGTTCCCTGCAATGCAATCACAAGCTGCAAGGTCTGTGGGGGCAGGGAGCTCCTTCGCTACTTACCTATTTGGGCATTTGTGAGCACTCAGGAGCAGGGAGAAAGTTCACAAAGAAAAATAAAAGTCACAGGAAAATAATACATCATAAAGAATGTTCCATTACCCTTTTTTTTTTTTTTTCCAATTTTAGAAGCAGTTCTAGCTCGGCTCAGCTCACAGGGGTATAATGTGAGGACTTTTGGTCTAGTCCAATCCTCTCGTTTTGCAGATAAAGAGTCATAAGGACCCTGATCTAAATCGAGCCTCATCTCTGGGTCTCAAGGTCTTCATCTTTCAGCTCTGAAGTCCTAAGACTTCCATATGTTTTTTCACAGCCTGGTTTCTTTACAAGAAAGAATATGGGAGGGTGGGCTGGTATATTCAGATAAGGTACACTCTCTCATATTTAGTCCTGTAACTTCAAATAGGACACTTTCCGTGTCCTGTTTCAGTTTGTAAAGGAATCCAAAAAGCCAACCCGCAGATCACAAACTTCTCTTCCCCGATCTCACAACTGTCCAGAGCTTTCCCTTTTACAAAAACCCCCCGCCATTTGCAAGGGATGTTCTCAAACCTATAATTTCCCCCCAACAAAACGGGTCAACGGTAACATCACGAAAACTACTGACCACGTAACAAGGGGAAGCAACAGCGTTACACTGAGATGAAGGTTCTAGGCGCTGGCTCAGCCCACAGCCAGCTCAAGGACTTCTTTCTACACGTGTCAGCTCCAAAAGCAGGATTCAAAAAAAAGGGGGGGGGGGTGCCACAGAAAAGTTATAAAATGACATCACGGGCCTTCAGTCTCTCGCAAATTGTTGAAACTGCGAATGTTAAGTCCATGATGCTTTCACTTCTCTTATCTCGGCTCTCCCACGGAGTTATATAAACCTAGACAAGTTACTTACCTCTTTGAGCCTCGATTTACGCAGCTGAAAAATGGTGGCAGAACAGCGCCTACCTTCTTGGGCTGCCGTGATTAGAGGAGCAATACACAGAGAAGGTGGAGAGCGGTGTCTGACACAAAGTGAGTGCTCAGGAAATGTCAGTTACTAACCCATTTGAGGTATTTTAACCTCCATGGTTTGCAGATGAGGCATCATGTTGTAGAAAAAACACTGAACTCGGAACCCGAGGATCTACGTTTAGGCTCTGGTTCGACTGACTGAGCTCAGCAAGCCACCTGAGTTGGGGGGCCTCGGTTTCATCTACACAATGAGGATGATAACACTACCTCTGTCCACCCAGATTCCTACTATAAGCCCCCAAAGATGTCGTCACACGTGAAACATAATACAAATCACCCACACTGAATTCGGTCCCGCGAGGCAATCCGGGCAGTGGTTCTGAACGCGGACTTCAGCGTCAGGCTGCCTGAACACACATCCTGGCTCTACTGTCTAGGGCTGTGTGACCGCAGGCCAACCACCTCTCTGTCCTCTGCCTCAGTTTCCTCATCAGTAAAATCAGGGTAATAGTACCGATCTCATTAAACTGTTGCAGGATTAGATGAGTTAATATACGGAAAGCACTGAGAACAGTGTCATGTACACAGTAGCGCTCAATAAATGTCAGCTGCTCAATACCAACGACAATCATGATTATTACCACTGTGGTTCTGGCAATTAATAAGCTAGTCACAGCCCCACCACCTTGCCTGACCCGCTCCTTGGAGAACAGACGGTTTGCCTCACCCTCTGGCCCGCAGCCCGGACCTCTCGGTGCCAATCCTCCACCAGGGCCACGGCCTCCTCGCCACTCTCAGGGTGGCGCGCCTGCACCCAGGCCTGGACCTCCCTGGGTAAGATCGTCAGGAACTGCTCCAGCACCAGCAGCTCCAGGATCTGCTCTTTGAGGCGGATCTCTGGCCGCAGCCAGTGACAGCACAGCGCCCAGAGCTGGCTGAAGGCTTCGTGGGGTCCCGCCGCATCCCTGTACCGGAACTGCCTGAAGCGCCGGCGGGAGGCTTCGGGGCCGGGGACGGGGACACGGTCCTCCTCCCGGACTTTGGATTCTGATCTCCACGAGTCCCCCTCCAGTTTCACCAACAGAAGTTCTTCAGGCTCCGGTCGGGGAGAGGTCTGGGTCTGAGGCTCGAGGGCCACAGCCATGGTCGGTCCTGGGCTTCAGCTGGGCTGTCCTCGTTCAACGTCTTCCTGCATCTAAGGCGTGTCCTTCAAGGGGCTCCTAGGAGAGGCAATGCTCCCCCAAGGCTCTGAAGGCAGAGAGACAGGGACAGTGTAAGAGGAACCCCGCACCTTCCACTGCCTTTGCCTGGGGTGCGGGTGCAGACAGGAGTAAGCGTAAGCGGGCACGCAAACCCTCAGCCAGCACGCCGTGGAGGACAGCACACTACGACGTCCTCTGGGACGTGCCAGAACACTGTATTCTGGCATCGAGTCCTTCCCCAGCTAGCATGCCGGCCTTCCTCTACGCAGGCCCAAAGTCTGACCCTTCCTCAAGGCGGGTTCCAAGTGTCACTCCCTCCATAAGGCCTTTTCTCGCAGACCTTCAGCTTTCCCCTAAGGGTGCTCGCCTTGCAAAATCCCTCTCACTCCACACTCCCTCTTGGTCAACCCATCCATTTGGCATTTTTCACCATCTCAAAACTGACGACTCCCAAAATTCCCACCAGGACCTGCCACCAGACCTCCAGACCTCCAACCCAACCATGTACGGGACATTTCCGCTTGACCGTCTACTAGACACCTCGAGCTCAGTGGGCCACAAACTGAATTCATCTTTCTCTCCTGCAAACCCGTCCTTCTGGAGCTCTCCATCCCACCAAGGAAGCACCTTCTTCTTATTATTATTGTAAGATTTTATTTATTTGAGAGAGAGCACGCAAGCGGTAGGGAGAGGCAGAGAGAGAAAGAGGCTCCCCACTGAGCAGAGAGCCTGATATGGGGCTCGATCCCAGGACCCTAGGGTCATGAGGCGAAGGCAGATGCTTAACTGACTGGGCCACCCAGGCGCCCCAAGGCACCACCTTCTATCAAGATACCTATGCCAGAAAGCTGGTCATCATCTCTCTCCAACATCCCCCATATCCAATTCATCACTGAGCTGTGCCCTCCTGGCCTTCTAGGCATCTACACCCCCAATGCCACCGCTTTGAGCCACTGAGTAGCCATGCTTTTCCCTGCCTCAGCCTCTCCCCTCACCCCAACCCGGGGTTCTTCACACGCCAACCAGACCAGCTCCGAGTGTGACCAGGCCACTTCCTGCTAAACACCCTCGAGTGACCTCCCATGTCCCTGAGGATCAAGTGCGAACCTTGCCCACGTCCGCACCTCATCTCTTTGCCACACTCCGGCTGGTCAGGGCATTCTGGCCACACAGCTCGCTGCCCGCTGAACCCTCCCATGGGTGGCCGGCCATCTTCTTTGGGAAGTGTTCTCCCTTTCTTCACCTAGCTAGGTCTCAGCTTCAACTGCACTTTTTCCAAGAGGCCCTCTCTATGCCCTGAAACAAGACTCAGTCCTTCCTATGCCACCAGCTTCCATGCCACCTACATTTTCCTTGCAGTACTCCTCCTACCCATGATCATAAGCTTCCTAGCACAGTGCTCAGTGCACACAGGAAGCGCTCAATAAATGGTGAGACAATGGTCAGCACACGATGGTGATGTGTCATGAAGCAAGGGTTATAATTAATCCCCTTCTGCATACACTAGATTTTTTTTTTTACACTAGATTTTTTTTTTAATTTTATTTATTTATTTATTAGGAAAGAGAGAGTGAGAGAGAGCATGAGAAGGGAGAAGGTCAGAGTGAGACGCGGACTCCCCATGGAGCTGGGAGCCCGATGTGGGACTCGATCTCGGAACTCCGGGATCATGACCTGAGCCGAAGGCAGTCGCTCAACCTACTGCGCCACCCAGGCGCCCTACACTAGATTTTTTTTAATCACCTTCGCGCTCAAGCCAGAAGGAATTCTCCTCTCTTTATTTCCATCAATGTCACACGGGCCACGTTCCATGAGTATTACAGGGGTGTGCGTATGTGTGGCCGCAGAGAGATGACACCCGAGGACAAGGAATATAGTTGGCCCCTTCCCTCCCCACCCCCGTAATAAGTGTGGCGCACGACGCACAGGGGGATCTCAGGAAAAGCTCATGGGGGGGCATCTGGGGTTGCTTCTTTTATACAATGAAGATGCTGACGACATTGATGCTGGCTTATCTGGAAAAATGAGCTCTTTGTGTCATTCCCAACAAATCCAGATGACACAAAAAACACCCACTCAAAGGAGGGTATCAGCTACCCCCAAGTGGGAAGGAGTCAGCTGAACTGAAGATGGATGGGAGCGGTATACAGATCTGACTGGACTATCCAGAAACAAGGCAAGGGGGATGCAAAGTAAAGCCTTGTCCCGAAGACCTCCACATACACAAGGAGGCTGAGAACACAACTCACCAGCCCCTGGCAACTTCCGCTTTGTCCTTCAGCTCCTTGTCATGCCCTCGTCATGCCCCGCCCCCATCCCTGCTCTCCCAGAGTCACCTGCCCACGCCTGTGTTCCCAAAGCAGCTGGCACAGGCCTCTGATAGAGGTTCTTCTACACCATCGCAGTTCCCTGTTCTGACCTCTGACAGCCCCACTGGATTGTATTAGAGCCAGGACTCTATCTTACCCATTTCTGTATCCAGTGCCTGATAAATAGCAGGGCCATTGGCAGTTTTGTTGCCTTTTTTTAAAATAGTAAATCTGGGGGCACCTGGGTGGCTCAGTGGGTTAAAGCCTCTGCCTTCAGCTCAGGTCATGATCTCAGGGTCCTGGGATCGAGCCCCGCATCGGGCTCCCTGCTCAGCGGGGAGCCTGCTTCTCCCTCTCTCTCTCTGCCTGCCTCTCTGACTGCTTGTGCTCTCTCTGTCAAATAAATAAATAAAATCTTTAAAAAAATAAAATAGTAAATCTGGTACGTCGAAAGCCTAACGGGCTATGGAAGGGCCATCCTTTACATTAAGCTAAAGAATTAACTTCTCATGAAATTTCCTTTTTAACCACAGCCTTAATCATGCACTAGTCCAAAAACATTTGTGTCAGTCTCTCACACAAGGATTCATTCACCACCAGTCATTTAGAGAGTCCTACTATGTACCCACAACGTACTGGTCGCTGGAGAGCCATCAGTAACTGGGACAGATGGTCTCTACCTCCATGAAAGTTACACTCTCATGAGAGAGACAGTCAACAAGCAAGCAAAGAAGTCTGTGCTCCTGCACCAAGAGAACATTACAACAAAATCGGCAATTAGTAGTTCTGCCAGGCCCAAAGCCTGTGGTCACAGGTAATGCGTATTTTCTTCTGGGAGCACTGGAAAGTCCCAAAGGTTAGCTTCAGATACAAATCTGAAAGCTATTTCTGCTACTCTCTTAGACAGATAATGACCTGCGGCCTATCCACAGATGGAGATCAATACAGTCATCGAATAGCAGGGTGACTTTACACAGAGCTGATGGAAACAACGGACAAGGGGCATTCAATAGTCCTCAGATGACCAGAAGGATACGGGCCACGCTAGGATCAGCAACCTCAAAGAGAACCCATCTACTGAGTGCCCAGGAGGCACCGGCCTGCTGCCAAGAGTTCCACCTTCATAATCTCACCGAATCCTCCAGGCAAGCGAGGTGGCACTGGTGTGGAACGGCACTGCGCCGAACTGTGACTTACACCTGTGACACTGCAGGCCGACGTCAGGAAGAAAGCAAGCACTAATCCAAATGGTGCAGTCAGTTCCATTCACTAGCTGTCTGTTCCAGAATGAGCGTGACTTTCCTGGTCCCCAGGTTGGTCTGAGTTCCCTCAAGCCTTCCTTTCCAGGGTGTGAGCAAAGCATGTTTCATACAGCAGGGTCCCTCAACACAGGCCAACTCTTTCATCCGACATTCAAACAAGGAACCCCAGCTGTGCTGGTTGGCTTATTGAAAGACTGTGTTGGTTTCTAAACGGCTCCTTGCCAAAGGATTTTCAAGCTGACTATGTTTTTTGGCTAAATGTGATTTCCACCTTCTGTGCTGACCTTAGAATATAATTATCCTGGAACGTGTGAGTCCATATCCTCAATTTACATACACGGAACTAAGCTTCTATGAAGAAGACTCACTTAAGGTCACACAGCTAGCAAGCGGCAGAGTTGGGACTCAGCCAAGATTCATTCTTTCCACTCGTTTTTCTTAACTGCACCAGCCAGCCTCCTCTAGGTGTGCCGATCATCCAAACTCCAGAGAAGATGGTACAAGAGTGGAAAGAACATTAAGGCAGGAGAGAGCAAATCAGGGTTCCAGTTCCACTCCTGCCATTATCAGCTGTGTGACTTTGGACAGGTCATGTGGATTCTGCAGCTTACAGACTGACCCTACTCAGCGCTTGTCCCACATTCCCCAATTAGTATGATGGGAGCAGAGCAAAGGGACAGGAAGACTAGAATCAGCGGCTACACATTTAAATGGCTACAGGGGCCAGGCAATGTAAATGGGCACATGAGTGGAGAGGGGGCTGCAGCTAACTATGGAGCACTAGAGAGAACACTGGCTCAGTTCCCAGGCCTTCTATTTTTTCCAAGAGAAGCTAACTCTGGATTTCTAAATATTGGCAACCAGCTCAAAATTGTTTCAAACACCAGAACTAAATAGAGGATGATGATAGGCTTCTTTCAGCAGGGGCTGTCGTCACTTTACCATCTTTCAGCTAAATGATCTCAAAGGTCTCTCCCAATATCCCGTAAGATCTGGAAAGGGTACAGATTCCCCCTAAGCAATGACAGATCCGTGTTGACTGAGTCAGGATCCCTTTACAAACACAGGGAAGCTGAGGGGCATCCTGGCTCCTCGGGTATTAAGTGTGGATGTGGATATAAGGAGCCCACCCCTGAACAGTGGGTTGGTAAGAGATCTGCCCCAGTCCCATGGCAAAAGCCAAGATGGGTCTGTGACCTCCAAAGAAGCTAGGAGTCCCCAAAAGCTGTCAAGCTTACTGGGCTCATGGTCCAGGCTACTGCTTAAAGTAACATAATCTCACATTGAAGGGCTTAAACCAGGGAGAGCAAATGGGCTTCACATAAAGCACCAACTTGAGTCAACTGCACTGAGGACTCTGAACCCTGTGTCAATATGTGTTGTCACCAATTAGCTATGACCATCAGACACAGGAAGGAGAAGTGGCAGCACACATTCTATGTATTTGCCACCCCTGGCTTAAACTCCCCTAGGTAATGAATCAGCACCCAGCAAAGACAGCCCTCACAGGCAGAAGACGAAAAGCTCATGCCCTAGAAATCCACCGGAAGTAGCCGTCTTCAAGACTGATGTATAGCAAAGCTCACCCTAGATTATCACTATTCACACATGCATCAAGTACTCAAGTGTTTACTGATTTACTTGATTTACATCAAGTATTTATAACCCTGGGCTGGACAATGGGGGAAATGGAGGTGACTAGGAAACTGTCCCTGTCCTGGAGATGCTTACGGTCAAGTGGAAGAGACCAAAAAAAAAAAAAAGTCACAGATAATTATGATCAAATGTGGTAAATGCAGTAAAAGAGGTCTGTGGGAACTGAGGTTGGGGGTGATATCTGCTTAAGGGAACGGAACAAAGTAACATTCGAGTTGGTTCTTGGAAGAAGGTGCTCCTGGCAGACAAGGGAGCGGGAAAGTGTACTCTAAGCTGAGAGAACAGCATACATAATGGTGGAAAACCAAACAGCCTCTCCAAGAGATGGGGAAAACCAAACAGTCCTGGAGCATGGGGTGCCCAGGATTAGGCTGCAGAGAGAGTTTATGAAGTCTTGACTATCAGGCTAAGGTGTCTGGACTTAATTCTACAGGCGACGGGAGCCAAGAAGGTTTTTAAGCAGAGGGCACAACCAGATTTGTGGGTTAAACAGATGACGCTAGCTACAGTGCGTCAGTCCAGCCTGGGGAGGTGAAGAGGTGGAAAGCTTCAGCAAAAACCCTGACGAGAAAGGCGCAGATTCAGAACACATCAAGGAAACAGAGGGCTCTGAAGATCTTGGATGTGGAAGGATGCAAAAGGAATCAGAGGATGCCTGGCTAAAGTGGACGACGGTGCCACCTCACTTCCATCAGGCAGAAGGAAAGGGGGCGCTGATTTGGGGCCGAACACAATAGCCAGTCCCACCTACTGGGTGCCAGAGGTCACAATCATTAGAGGAAGTGTAAGGGGGTATCAAATCTGCGATGTTTGTCGAGGCGGTCAGGTAGAGGCTGGAACTATTTTTAAGGTCGGGCTTCAAGCTCAGGCCCTTTTCACTTCTTGCCAGGGCCCGAGAACCCTCTATCTTTCCCTCTGTGATCTCCAGACCCTTCTAGGACTCTCCCACCTCCAGAACCTCTCTCGGTCTCCTCACCTACAGACCTTTCTACGACCCCCTCACTCCCCGGGCCTTCTAGCTCCCCGCTCATCCCCGGCCCCTCTGTGACCCTTCCCATCTCCGGACGCTTCATCCTCTGGCCGCCCCTCACCCCCACCCCCACAGAAAAGCTTCTTTCTCCCCTCTCACCTTCCCTGGCCCCCTGGGACACCACCACCTCCTAAGCCTCCAGCCCAGAGCCTGAGAGTCTCAGCTGCCCCCGCCCCGCCACCCGGACTCACCCACCGAGACACCCACTTCACAACAGGGCGGAAGTGCTCCAGGGTTCGCGCACGGAATGCTGGGACGCGGAGTCCGAACCGCGCCACCCCGGGAATGGAGCGTCTGAGACTACAACTCCCAGAAGGAACCGCGCGAGTGCCGGTGGGCGGCCCCCTCCGTTTGCTGCCTGTCAGATGTCGTAAGCCAATAGATATGTCATCTTCTCCCGGCCGCGGGCACCGGAACAAATCGGAAAAGGATCTATTTGTGGGGGCGGAGCCTGTCGCGACCCCGGTCCTTCCCACAGACTCCTAGCTCATGATACCGCCCAGTGGGAGGGCACTCAAGGCAAAGGGGCGGGGCCTGCTGCTGGAAAGAGCCGGGAGCCGTGAGTCGGGAGAGGTCACAGCAGAAACTGGGAGAAATAAAGAGAGTGGGCGACCAGTGGATCGGAGAGAGTTGGGCGCTTGTAGGTTCAATTTCCAGCTCACAGTTAAGCCACGTGATTTTGGATCGATGGTGAGAATAATAATAGCGTCAGTTCGCCGGATTCTTGTGAGGCTTCAGTGAGAAAATACAACTAAGACAATTAAATCAGATCCTGGGTCCTAATAATGCACAGCGAATGTTAGCCATTATTATGTAAATCAGTACAGAGCTTGGCACTTCGTGGGTGTAGGAAAAATGTTAATCGTTATTTGAATAATAATAATCAGAATAATTTCAATATAAATGCAGTTGCTTTGAACCATTATAAATACTTCGTGATATGAGCAATCTAATACGGGGTTGGGCGTGTGGGTTTTGCAGCCAGGCATGGCTCCAAATCCCAGCCCAACTGTGTGGCCTCGAATGCATTACTGCGTGTCTTTTCTGTTAGGTTTTCGCATCTGTAAAATATATCTGTTGTGAAGATGAAATTGAGGTAATGCAGGTAAAGCATGGTCTCTGGAACCAAGCTGCTTGCGTCTGAAACATCTTTCAAATACAGGTTGTAGGCTTTGCCACTCACTAGTTGTAAAACCTCAGGCAAATGACTCAACTTCTTTGTGCCTCAGTTTCCTTATCTGTAAAATGGGAATTATCATAATGGCATCTACCTAATCATTTGTGAGAGGAATAAATGGGAGAAAGTTTGTGAAGGACTTGGCACGTGCCAATCAGAAGGAGTTTAATAATCATTAACTATTATTATTTTTACTAACGGGTATGAGACTTTGGGGAAAGTAATACTAGCAATATGGCAAGTGCTCCATACATGTTGGCTCCTGTTAAAAATTAGGGGAATTCTATATTTTAGTTTTAAAGGCCCAGTGCCTCCTCATGTTCAAAGAGAAACATGTTCCAACTTAACATCGTTGAGAACTCACATGATTGTGCTCAGTGAACCTAATAGTGACCTGAGCACTCCCTGCTATTAACACTCCTTGCTATTGAAATCTTACAACAGACCCCATGAGGCTGGTATTATTACCTCCAATTTACAATGAGGAAATGAAGAAATGGGCTTACACTGATGAAGTGACTTGCCCAAGATCACATGGGAAGTGTCAGGCTGGAATTTGAACCGCTGGCCTTGACTCCAGAGGTTTCTTCTGGGCTCCACACTGCATAGGCAAAAGATCACGGTTGGAGTGGGGGTTGAGTAGAGAGAGAGAGACTGTGTGTCAGACATTTGAGAGAGGGTCAGGAGGGCAAGTCTGCCATTCAAAGAATGGCTGCTTCAGGATCATCTGCTGGAAAGAAGACTTGTGGTGAGGTTGTACTGAGAGAGAAAAACGCCATCACAACACAAGAGGGCGCCCCTCACCCTAAATCCAGCCCAGAATTGTTGGATGGTTTCCCTCAGCTTTTTTTCTAATTAAAGCCTGGCATTTTCCAGAAGAGGAACACTGAGGCCCTAAGAGGCCACGTGCCCTATGTGCCCAGGGTCACATAGAAATAATCAACAGCCTGAACCAGACCCCAGTTCGCTGCATCACCCTCCACCAAGATTTTTTTCTCACCACAATTGTCTACAAGACCCCCCTTTGTGTTGGGCCAGAGCTAGGCTCTAAGGATGCAGAGATGAATCAAACTGGTCCCTGTGCCCAGGACCTGACCTCCAAACTTTCCAGATCGCATTTCCTATTAGTAAATTAGTAATTCTTCCTATTAGTAAAACAGTTTTGAAAACACATTCCCAACATATATGTATTTATTTACTTATAAATGATACACATACATGTAGTACATATGTAATTACACAGAAACCTAACCTTTACTGAACACTTATAATGCATAACTAGGTCCTGCTCCCAGTGCTTTATACGTATTAATTCACTTAACCCTCACAAAATCCTAGGAGCAAGAGTCTGATACGATCCCATATTACAGAAGAGGAAACCGAGGTATAGAGGTTAGGTAACATAAAACCATATGGCTAAAAAGTAGACAATCTAGCTTCAGAATAAAATAAGATTGAAAAACAAAAATACAAACCTTAATGTTTTTTTCCTAAACCCCCATGAGCCATCTTGTGCACACCTCTTTGGAGACCGATGCTTGAGGGGCCCCCAGACCTGTGCAGATGAGTACAACGTGATCACTACTTTGAGAAAGGGAAGTGCAGGAAGCTATGGGACCCAGAGACAGCAGCTTACCTAGACTTGGAGGTCAGGAATGGCTTCTGGAGAAAGTGGTGGCTAAGCTAAATCTTAAAAGATATATAGTAGTTCTCCCAGAGGAGACAAATTGGAGAAAATTGTATTTCTGGGCGAAGGGGCAGTGCATGCAAAGGCCCAGGGGCAAGAGCGCATGGTGTTCTGGGAGCTCCAGGTAGTTTAGCATTGCTGGACCCTGAGTGCCAAGGGGGTGGATTTCTCCTCCCAATGTTGTTATGAGGCTCAAATGAGACCATGAGTATGACCGTGCCTTTGTGTCTTTGCCGAGGGAACAGGCAATCAGTCTGCTCCCTCCTGGGCAGCATCCCAGCTTTTCGGTCCTCAGCTGCCAATTCCTCTCTAACCCAGATGGCAAAGGGGGCCCCTCTACCCGTTGAAGATCTGATTGAACTTGGCCTGGACTCCGTTCCACAGCTGAGGACTGCTCACAGCCCTCCCTCCTTCCCCAAAGCCTCCATGAATTTCCAACTTTCTTTCCTCTGAGCTACAGTTTCCATGACCCCAGGCCCTTCGCCTCCTGCTTCGTATGGTTTTCCATCGAAAACAAAAAGTCCAATTAAGCCAAGCATTTCATGGATTTAGTAAATTTACTAAGGATTTGGAGATCTTGAGATCACGTCACATACTGCACAGCCACTCCCAATTTTCTCATTCCGAGGTTTATCCAGAGCCTTCCCAAAGCCAGTGTTCCCAAAACCACCAGCTGATCCTCCCAACACATGCAGCACCCCCACCTCCCACCAGAAGCTGGGTTCAGTTGCATGTACCCACCCGTGCCCGCTATCTCCCTGCCAGGCTGGCTTGCTTTTCCTATCCCCACCTCCAATATGCACACACCCGCTGTAGCCCAACCCAGGCTGCCCTAGCCTGGTCCCCAGCCAAGCCCAGAAGCCTTCCTTCCTTTCATCTTCCCTGGGCCACACACAAAAGTCCCCACTGCAGAGCTGCCACACCAGTCCACGGTAGCCAGGGAGGTAGTGGTGGGAGACAGGCTCCAGGAAGACCAGCAGCAGCACTGGGGGGTGGGGGAGCTGCCAGCCGGAGGAAGGTAGCCAAGTGGAGCTCTGAGAGGCTATGTGGGGTGTGGGAGGTGGTGACTCAACACGCAGGGGGACCCAGCTACTTGCCACGCCATCGGCCACATTGTCAGCCCCATCCTTGCCTGCCTCACCATCCTGCTTGGACACCCAGCCCTTGTCTTGCTGGGATGCAAACACATCATAGAGGAACCTCTTACCATCACCCTTCCAACCCCTCAGACCCCGCAGCCAGGCCCTGAACAAGGCTGGAGATGGAGAACCCAGGAGTTTCTGGCTGCATGGAGGAAGAACTAGGAGATCAGCAGAAGCAGCAGGCAGAGAGACCCTGAAAGAGTTCCAACCCCAAAGTTTTGGGATAGTGGCTCCAGAGAAAGGAGAAAGGGGGATATTGGGGGTTGCCCCCAGCTCCTGGGCAGCACAGCTGGTGTGATAATATGTGCAAGTATGTTCTGGGGGACCCACTCAAGCCAGGGCCTCACCAGGCACTGGCACATGGGCAGGCCAAGGAAGCACCCAGAATATACACATACTGGGGTATCTGAGGACTGTGCCCCTGGAGGCTGCCATCCAGCATGAGGCTTGTCTCTGCCCAGCACCAAGACGCGGAGAATGCCGGGTTCTGGAGAGCAGCAGCGGACAGTGTCTCCAGCCCTGCTTTGACCAGATGCAGCAGCTCAAGCCTGGGTAGCTCGCCTACCAGCTCCTCAAGCCACCCCGGGCAGGGCCAGGCTCAGGTCCCCGGGGCCAGCAGCTTCAGCTCCTGCAGACCGGGCAGCCCCATGACACAGTAGGCCCCAGGCTGTGCCCATCCACCCCAGACTGCAGGTACTGGAACCTGGCAAGCTGCCAGAGGAAGAAATTAAAGCACAGAGCCTCCGAGTATGACCAAGCAGGGAAAGTTGGCCAAGGGCGGGGAAGATCTTGGCGACATTCCGGGTCCCCAGCTGCAGTGCCTCGCCTCTGAGAGACAGGGTTTGCAAGACTGAAAAGATAAGAGAAGCCAGCTCCAAGCTGGTCCCTCTTGGGGGGGACAACTCTACCTGAGGAGGACCAGAGGGGAACTACAGTCTCAAGCTGGGCAGACTCTCCAGGCTCAGCACCGTGTGGCTATCCAGCAGGTTTAGGGGGATCTGTGCAGCCAAACAAGCCAACCAGCCCTGGCCTGGAGCTGCCAGGGAATTCTGGCCAAGTCCAATATCACCAGCCTCCTTAGGCCCTGGAATATCTGCACGCCCCCCGCCCCCAGACGAATTAGCTAGTTTCCCTGAACTAGCAGCTGCCCAGGAGAAAGCAGCTAGGGGCGGGATAGGCACCCCATTGTTGGACAGATCCAGGGCCCCATTTCATTCAGGCACAGCATGGCACCCACCATTGGTTGCCACTCGGGTTTAGTCTCTGAAGCCTGGGCATGGTGGCCAGGAAACCTGGATAGATCCCATTAAACCTGCTTAAACCGCTGTTAAGACCCAAACCCTTCAGGCTCTGGCAGGAAGCCAGGGCATCCGGAGCTGTGTGCCCTACGAGAGTGGAGCCCAAATTCAGCTTCCGCAACTCAAAATGGGCAGCTGCCTGGCAGGCAGCTCGGCCGTGTTGGTGTTTATCACAGACAGGGTGTCCCGTCTCAGCAGCCCCTGTCCTACCACCACGAGCTGCCTCCATCTTTGTGTGGTCCAGACACCGAGTCCCCAGCTGGAGGCCCCGAAGGGCCCCAGGACTGGCCATCTTCAGCCAGCTGGTGAATGACACGTTCAACATGTCCAAAATCCAAGCATCACCAGAGGAGAGCCAAGTACCAGGTCTGGGAAGATGTCGGCCAGGTCCCCCACATTCCGAAAGCAAGTCTACGTGGCAGTCAGCTGCGTAGACTGGAAGGCAACTGAACGCCCAAGTTCCCATCTAGGCAGGGACCTAAGAAAACAAGGTACTGGAGGAAGCTCAGGTTGCCAAAAGTGTCGGGGGTAGAAGGAGGTAATAAGTTCAGGGGGCCCGTGAAAAAGCTGCCGCAGCTGCCCCAAACACCCCAAGAGCTCCTGGCAGAAGCTCGGTGAGATGCAGACTCAGCCACAGGATCCAAACTCCGGGAAGTGACAGAAGGCATCCAGGCACGGGACAGAAGTGGGACCAGTGAGAGAGAGTGTCCCTCCACGCTCTGTGGCACCGCCTCCAAGGCGTGTGACGCATCGATCACCCAGGAGCCTGCTGCGAGGAGAGGCAGACTGGAGTCCAAGGGGCAGATCAGGAAGATGCAGGAGACCAGAGGCGGCCAGGAGCCTTGCATCACGGGGCAGCTGGAGCAGTCCAGCTTGCAGTCAGAGGAAGGGATAGTAGAGCTCACCCATCTCAGCACCGAGCCTGGTCTGCGGAGAGGCAGAATCAGGACCCCACTTCCTGCTCCCCTCCCTTTTCTGGAGGGGGAGCCCAGACCCCATCCTTTCCCTCCACACACACACACACACATCCAGTAGTCACAGCACTGACAGGGTACACAGCCTCCAGGGGACCCAGGAGGCTCCAGAAGCAGGGTCAGAGGATCACAATGCTTCCAAACCACACAACTACTGGAAGTGAGAGACCAGCCTTGGAGATGCTTCGAGCCCAGGATCCAGGGGTCAGGGAAAGACAGAAGTATGCTCATGGGAGGAGGGAGCCCGCTCTCACTTTTCTGCTGCCTGCAAGCAAGCAGTATTTCTGAGCACAGGATTCAGGGCTGGAGGTCCAGGATCCCACTCCGCCATTGTCCTTCAGCGCAGGGCACATCAACGTCCTGAACTTGAGTTTCCTCCTCGGCATGCCAGGGGTCCCATCACCTGCTTCATGGGATTGCTGCGGATGGCATATGCCTGGTAGAATGGGCTTGCTCTCCTCAACACTCCCCTCTACTACTTCCTTTCCTTTCTCTAATAGAAAGGAAATCCTGAGTAAATTGGGATTTTTTTTTAAGATTTATTTATTTATTTGAGAAAACGTTGGGGGTGGGCAGAGGGAGAGGTAGAGAGAGTCCTAAGCAGACTCTGCACTGAGCATGAAGCCTGACTTGGGGCTCTGACTCATGACCGAGAGATCATGACCTGAGTCGAAACCAAGAGTCAGCCGCTTAACCAACCTTGCCACCAGGCACCCCGAATAAATCAGGGTTTTTAAAACGCAGGTGTTGGGGTGCCTGGGTGGCTCAGTTGGTTGGGCAACTGCCTTTGGCTCAGGTCATGATCCCGGAGTCCTGGGATCGAGTCCCACATCGGGCTCCCAGCTCCATGGGGAGTCTGCTTCTCCCTCTGACCTTCTCCCCTCTCATGCTCTCTCTCACTGTCTCTATCTCAAATGAATAAATAAAATCTTTAATAAATAAATAAATAAATAAATAAATAAATAAATAAATAAATATGCAGGTGTTTGGGGGCACCTGCATGACTCAATGGGTTTAAGCCTCTGCCTTCAGCTCAGATCATGATCTCAGGGTCCTGGGATCGAGCCCCGCATCGGGCTCTCTGCTCAGCGGGGAGCCTGCTTCCCCCTCTTTCTCTCTGCCTGCCTCTCTGCCTACTTGGGATCTCTCTCTCTGTCAAATAAATAAATCTTTAAAAATAAAATAAAATGCAGGTGTTTTATAAACAAAATAACACATCAAAATGATGCCTTCATAAACTTCACAATGCCTTCAGATATATTACATGATCGGGTTGGGCGAGCCTGGTGGTGGGTACTGAGAAGGGCACGGATTGCATGGAGCACTGGGTCTGGTGCATGAACAATGAATCTGGGAACACTGAAAAAATACAATTAAATTAATTTTTAAAAAAAGGAATACTACACAATGATTCCACATTGAAATGAGGCATTATTGTACCTGCAAGAAGAGCATGGGAAGAAAGCAGTGGGTACATATTCTCTGTTGGAGAAATCACGTGGGAGGAGCTCAGAGGAGGACTATTAATATGAAGGAGTTTGAGGCATAATCAATCAATTTTTCTTATATTTTAATTTTTTGTGTGTACAAAACTTATGTAAGATAAAAATTTCTGTCTAAATGCGTATAAAATAGCTCTAAGTTACAAGTGATGAGAAGTCATCGTGTCATCATTTAACTGGATCATTTTCCTTAATGGTACATAAAATAATGGTTTGTTCTACGACTGATTCTTAAGAGTCAGTCAAATGCGGTAATTTAACTATTTTAAACTAATTTTTCTCCTTGCCTTTCCCTCATTATTAAATAGTGTGTTGGTGGTGGTGAATTTTAACGATCTCTTGCTCAGACTGTAGAGTTTTGAGACAAGCCAGTAGTCATCAGAGGAGGCACCCTACCCAACAGCTCGTGGACTGGCAGCTGGATAGAATTACTCAAAAGATTTAGGATGGTTCCTTTGGGGATGCGTAACTCATTATAGGTTTTTCAAAAGATGATTAGTTGTATTATAGTTGATGGCAGCTTTATTTTAAAGTGTAAGTATTGGAAAGGGGGGTTAGGACAATGGACAAGCCAAGGGGTAGACAGTAGGGGGCATTTGTTGTTCATTTAGCATCTGAACACCCATGACCTTGGGAGTGACAAGTGACCATGACAAGTGACCATGTCCCCTTGCCCCCAGTAGTTAAATACCATTGCTTAGGGTCTGCTCTCTAGGATGCTGGGAGAACTACTGAAATCAGGGAGCCCATGTCAACGGCAGCTTCCTATGACTATCTCCAGTCTTACAGAGAACAGTCACAACAGAGTGTTTCAAAGATGACAATGTTAATGCTCCCTAATGCATTTCTCAATGCTTTCAGAAAGGGATTGTCCTCTGGGCCCATTCTGGGAATACAATTAGTGAGTGGGGAACACAGGGAACATGGAAATATACTCAATATTTCAACCTCCCCTGTCCCATTCGACACGAAGGAATGTATGGCACCTTAACCTTGTTTAGTAGACCACTGGTTAGTCCGAGATCCAGTCAACCAACAAAGCGAACAAATTAGAACACTTCTGGCTCCTCAAAACTAGTCTACTGAAATAAAAACTCCTGGTAAATGCATCCAGACCAATATATTCAGTACAATCTGAAATCGTGTTGCTTCCTCCTTGGCCCACCATACCCTCGGCATCTGTTTCCATGTGCATTCTTTAGATTTAGCCAACATAAATGAGCAGAACTCTACCCTGCTTTGCCTCTCCCGTTGGGTTTACTTTGTAATTGTCTCCTAGGTGCCCTGGAATCTAGGGTACTGGATACTAGCTATCCATCTCTAAACTGCGGAGAAGATGGTTTGCCATTTGTACCACTTCCGGGCCTGCTTCTCGGATCCATTCCCCTCCCTCTTCTCTGCTCCACATCACTGGCAAGCCAACGCCCGCCAGGTGTGTTTCCTGACTTCTTGGGAAGCATCAACATCACTTGCAAGTTTTCCATAGTTCCAACTCCTGCAGCGCAGACCTGCCGTACTTCCAACATCTACTGGTTGACTCTGGGTCCTGGGTTCCACCTCTTCCCCTTCTTCTTGCCTCTGCAAGAAATTAGAGATTCTTCAATCACAGCCATAAAACACCCTTAGCTTTTAGGTGGACAACTGGGCTGAGTAGTTAAGATATGAGCTTGAAGTCCCTGGGCCCCTCATACTGCACTATGGGATCAGGGATCTCAGAGACTTGGGACTGCCTGATCTGGAAAGGCCCTGTGGGTTCATCTAGTCCAACACCTTCCTTTTCAGATGGGGAAACTGAGACCAAGCCTGGGGAGAGGGATTTTCTAGGGCCCAACGGAGAGCAGGTGGCAGAGCGGGGATCAGAACCCAGAATCAGGCCAGGGGAGGGTGGTGGGACAGAGTGAGTCTTCACGGGAGCAAGAGGCCTCCACTCCTGATCATGGGAAGTGAAGTGAAGCTCTTGGAGCCCAGAAGACCCCTCCCACCATCCTCCCGGCCCACTGCACCCCACACACATTCAGAGGACAGAGGTCTCACCGTCACCTCCTTGGGATGTGATGTGAGGAGTTTAGGGAAGGATGCTGACTGAAGTCAGCCCGAGTCCCACGCTGCGGTCCTGCCAGGACTTCCCAGAGAACTGCTCTGGGAAGAAGGAGAATGGAGAAACCATCTTGGCAAAGAAATGAAGTGAAATGATAAAATAAAAGATAGTATATAAAATAAGATGAAATGAAATGCCTTTGCTTTGGTCAGGGGGCCACTTTCTGCAGGTGCCTTCTTTCTCTCTCCATCCACCCATATTTCTTGCCTCCATCCCCAGCACATCCTTTCTTTCCTACTTTCCCTTCATCCACTGTCTCCACCCCCTCTTCCCGCCCACCCCACACCCCTGCCTAGGCACTGCTGTCCTCCTGGAGGACAGGCTTCTGATGTACCCAAGTGACCGCCTTCTCTGTGAGTTGCTAACTGGTCAGCAAATATAATTTCTAATCATAACCGGTTCACGGTGATTTCGCTGCGTAAGCAATTCAGGTGACATCACTGAAATTCTAAATAAAAAAAAAGAGACGTGTGATAGACAACTCCCCTATCACCAAATCATATGGCTTTTGCCTGCCTGAGTTCACTTCGGTTCTTGTCCCAGCTTTAAATACTTTTCCTGTAACCGCCACTTCTTACACTTTCCCACATGCCGGGTGCCTTGAGAAGCACATTAAACAATATCAGCCCAGAAATGTTTTATTTCCCAGAATCCCACTTTTTGGGGCTACCTAGAAACCCTTTTGATAATAGAAACAACTAACATTTGTTGAGAATGTAGTCTGCCAGACATGATGCTCTCATGACCCAGTTTCTGTGCACTTTCCCCCACGTTCTCCAGATGGAGAAATGTGGCCCAAGGAACTTCATTGGCCTATCCAAGGGCTGTCTCCGAGGTGGTTAGTTTCTTCCTCTGTAAAAAGGTGAAAATGTGGGGGCACCTGGGTGGCTCATTCGGTTAAGCATCTGCCTTGGGCACAGGTCATAGGATAGAGCCCTGTCGTCAGGCTCCCTGCTCAGTGGGGAGTCTGCTCTCCCCCTCCTTCCCTTCCCCCCTCCTTCCCCTCCCCCTGCTTTGCTCACACACATGCGCTCTTCTCTCCCTCAAATAAATAAATAAAATCTTTTTAAAAATTTGGCAATGATTAAAATAAAAAAAGAGGAGAGAACGTCCTAGTTACTACTGCACCATTTGAGTTTTCAGGGACCGCTGGGGTTTTTGACTGTGAGTTCCTTTGTTGTTACTGCCTTTGTGGTCTATTCAGGTGTAAATTCCCAGCAGCCCTGTGTAAAGGATGGCCTTGTTTCCTGTTATTTCAGACATCACAAGGACAGACAGCAGAGCCTAAACAAGGGCTACAGGAGGATAGATACATTGATACACAGAATGAATGAGAACCCAGCCGGGGCAGCTGGGCAGAACCTCTGGGCAAGAGCTCCCCATGGGCCGGTGGTGGTGGGGGCCCCACTGTGGAGGGGAAAGAGGCCGCCCAAGAGTGGTCTGGGCTACTCTGTTGTCTTAGTGGAGGCTCTTTTCCTGTCCAGGAACAGAAATCAACTCCCCCGGCACAATTGGTTGGGAAGATGTGGCGGTAGCTCATGGAATCCTCAATCAGCCAGGCCCGGGGAAGGACTGAGGCCAGGGAGTGAGACAGTCAGAGACTTGCCAGTAGTTTCTCTGCCATCTCTGCAACTTTCCATTCTCTCCTGAGCAGCCACGTCTGCTTCTGGGGTTTCACAGCTGACGCCGACCACCCCCTCCAAAAGAACACCGGGCTGGGGCGCCTGGGTGGCTCAGTTGGTTGGGCGACTGCCTTCGGCTCAGGTCATGATCCCGGAGACCCGGGATCGAGTCCCATATCGGGCTCCCAGCTCCGTGGGGAGTCTGCTTCTCCCTCTGACCTTCTTCTCCCCTCTCATGCTTTCTCTTTCTCTCTCTCTCAGATAAATAAATGAATAAAATCTTTAAAAAAAAAAAAAAAAAAAACACCGGGCTGAGCTAAACCCCAGGCCAGCTTTGGAGGGTGCAGAAGCCCCACCCCTCCCTGCTCTAGTCGTGTTTACCCCTCCCACCCCTTCCCACCACCCACCACATGTGCTTGAGGTCCCTCCCTGCTGCTGATTTTGATGCTTCCCCCCACACCACCTGCCCTACTCCACCCCCCAGATCTACTGTAGGAGCCCCAAGGGAAGAGAAGCCAGCATCTTCCTTCCTTGGAGACCACTGCGAAATCCCTCTCCATATGGCTCCCTGCCTGTGTTGTGAGTGTGCTGGGATGCTCTGCTTGGGCATAAATGGGTTTCTCTACAGCTCTGGGGAGAAAAGCAAACTGTCTCTCACTCAGGGGAGCAGCAAAGCAAACCACTGTTCTATTCCCAAAGAGAGCTTGCAGGTTGGGCTGTGCGGGGCCATTGGGTCCTGGTTTCTCAGCTCCCTCCCCTTTCGGCCCGCAGATTACATAATTTAGACAATCTTCTTAGTTGACAATGTGTGCAAGCCCTATTAGACGGTTGCTTTATTTCCCCATTTATGCCCACAGCTATGATGAGTCTGACATGGGTACAGAGGCCAAGGGGACAGAGTTTCTGCCTTCGAGAGGCTCGTGGTAGGTGACAAACCCACGAAAAGAGGAATGACCCAGATGTCCTCTTGTTTCTCTTGCCCTCAGTCCTCAATTCCCTTTAATGAGTAAGCAGCGACAATCTGAGCTCTCAATGTTCAGAGACTTTAGGAAATCTGGTCTCTTACAAGGTTTCCTTTTCCAAGCATCTCTGAGAAGTCTCACATATTCCACCCATTCGTTGTGGTTGTCCCTTGTCACTGGACCCTGGGTCTGAACACCGGCAGGGCATGCCCTCGGGAGAGCTGCTCTCCCCAGGCCCCTGCTTCCCATACAACTTTGCCTAACATGGGCCTACTCCCAGGGAAACCCCAAGCTCCCTCCCCTCCTCTGCGGTCTCTCCCTGGGAGATTTCACCCGACCCCATGGCTTTTAAATACCATCTGTCATATTTGCCCATGACTTTACAAATCTGTATCACCACCAGTGACCTCTCCTCTGAGCTCCAGCCTCTTCTATCCAACTCTCTATTTGTCATCTTCACTTGGAAGTCAAATAGGCAATTGGAACTCAATCTAACCAAAACAAACTCCTAATTTCCTGCCCTGCCGTGCCCGCTCCCCTCTGAGTATCTCCATTTCAGGGACATCTCAGTACACAGCATGACAAAGCATGACAGTACACATTAGTTGCTGGACCTATGACTCTGAAAGTCATTCCTCATTCCTCCCTTTGTTCACTCCCAGCAGCTGGCCCTGGTGATGCCACCTCAGAACCTAACCCGCATCTGCCCACTGCTTTTCATCTCTTGTCTAGATGATGGCAATGGTGCCCTGACTCCATCTGCTTTCACTCCTGCCCTCAGCTGCCCAGCTTCCCTGCAGAATCCAGAGTGAGCTTCTAAAAGTATAAACCAGGTCACATCATTCTCCTGATTGAGCTCTTCAATGGCTACTCACCACGTTTTTTTAGAGAGGAGGAGAGAGAAGGGAGAGGGGCAGAGGGACAGGGAGAAAGAATCTTAAGCAGGCTGCACGCCCAGTGCAGAGCCCAATGTGGGGCTCGATCTCAGGACCCTGAGATCATGACCTGAGCCCAAATCAAGAGCTGGACGCTTAACCGACTGAGCCACCCAGGCACCCCCTCCTCATAGAATAAAAACTTAATTTCTTACTCTGACTGACAATGGCCTCCTTGAACTGGTCCTTGCCTGCCTTTCTGCCATCACTGAATACTGTCCATACAACTCCCACTCTTGCTCCCTCTCTCTCTCTCTCTCTTTCATTCTCCCCCATCTCTCTTCCCTTCTTTAGAGAGGGAGAGGGAGCCACACTTGGCCTTCTCTCTGTTCATCAGAAGGACCAGGCCCATCTCCACCAAAGGATCTTTGCAAGAGCCGTTCCCTTTGCCTGGTGAGCTTTACCTCACCACTGAGGACCCGTGTGTGCCTGTGTGTGTGCACGTGCACACATCTTTTTACTAACCGTGAGTTAATCCTACAAAACTAATGGCTTTGCATACGGCTTATCACTTGAGAAAGTTTTTGCCTAAGACAAAACAATTCTCCTAGGCCATTAAGAGTTTCTGTTCTCCCCTCGTATTTTCTTAGCAGAAAACATGGCTTTGAGCAAACCAAGGCAAAACACTTTGAAGTCTTTCCAACAATAAAAAAAAAAAAATCCATAATTTGGGAAGAAGAAGGAGAAGAAGAAGCAGCTGCAGGAGGAGGGAGAAGAAATAGAATCTAAGACCAAATCATTATGTGAGGTTAAAGAGGATCACATTGAAATAATAAGAGCTATATTACTAGAGTAACAAAACACACAAACCATGGCTTTGAGAAAGATAAGAAGTTAATAGAAGCAAAAAGGTAGTTTTCAGTTATTCGCCCAACAAATGTTAGATGGCTTTGTGCTAGGCACTGTCCTAAATGGTAGGGAATATGCAGTGAACAAAACATATAACACCTCTGAGCTTTGGAGCTCCTTTCTAATGGGAAGGATGGGTTTGCAATTTTAAATAGCATGGTCCAGGAAGACCACCTCTAATGAGGTGACATTTGAAGGCTGAAGAATGGGAGAGAAAGCCATTCTGCTCTCTGGAGAAGAGCACTCAAGGCAAGAGAAAGAGCAAGTGCAAAGGCCCTGAGGTAGAAGTAGTTCTGGCCTGTTACAAGAAAAGCCAGGAGGCCAAGGTGGCTGAAGTGGAATGAGCCAGGAGAGTTGTAGGAGATGAGGCCAGAGAGGTCATTGTAAGAACTTTAGCAGCTCTCAGGGAGATGGGGGGTCAGCACAGGTCGTTCAGAAAAGGAATGACACAATCTGATTTCTACTATAAACGGGTCATTGAGGTTCCCATGATGAGAGCAGAATGACTGAGGGTAGCAGTGAGAATGTGAGAGCAGAAGCAGAGGGATAAGCAAGGAGCTATTACAAAAATTCAGGCGTGAGATGACGTCATCTTGGACCGTGATGGCCGACCTGGGGGAGGTAGGAAAGATGTGATTAGATTTTGACTGCACTTTGAAGATAGAACTTGCAGCATTGACTCATGGGTTTGAGGGGGGATGTGAGAGAAAAGAAAGTCAAGGGTGACACCAAGACTATAGGAGAACAGGTTTGGGGAAGTTAAGAGTTCAATTTTTGAAACATTGCATTTAACATGACTATGAAATCGTCTAGTAGTGACAGCAAGTAATGTCAAGTAATAGGCGTAATGTGTGTGTGTGTGTGTGTGCACATGCATGCGTGTGCATGTGTGCGTGCACATGCAGGTATATCGTAATTAGAACTGGCACTGCCTCTTGGTGCCTGTGTGATCTCAGGAAGCCACCCAGCTTCTCTAGAACATGACCCAGTTGGGCCAGCTTCTCAGGGTATGGTGTTTTTAAAACACATCCACAATTTTTTGACTCTACTCCGAACCAAAGGTAGAGTCTGATTCCCCTCCCTTTGCCTCTGGAAGACCTTAGCAACCAAAAGCTAACAAGTCAAATCCACAAGTGATGCAATGTGACTTCCGAGGCTCTGTTAGAAAAGCTTCCTCCTTGTCCTCACTCTGGGGACACTCACCCTTGGAACCCAGCCACTCCGTTGTGAAAAAGCTTGGGCCACGAGCAGAGGCCACGTAGGTGTTCCAAGGCACAGCCTCCGCTAACGTCCCAGCATCCGTTGCCAGACATTGGAGGAGCAGGTCCTTCGGATGATTCCAGCTGTCCCTGCTAATCCCGACGGGAACAGAGACGAGATGGTCCTATCAAGCGCTGCCCCAATTGCGGGTCTGTGAGCAAAAGGACTGTGCTTGTTTGGGGTCGCTGTGTTATGGAGGGACAATGAGAAGTTGTGAAAGCCTTTTGTACACAGGAAAGCCATCTGCAGAAAAGGATCCTTCATCCTAGACATCTGAGCTCATCTCGTGACTACCACCATGAGACCTTCTGAGCTGTCATCTCGGGCCAGGCTCTGACTCCTTCCAGCAGCAGGTAGCATCACCCAGGACACCTCACAGCCGTCGCCTGGCTCCAGGTCCCCTCTGACACCCCGCCTCCATCAGCTGCCCCCTTTGTTCCCACCCCATGGAACTCCTTCAACACACACTACCCAGCTACATATATCTCTTTGCTTTTTCTCATACTTTCCTGCTGGCCGAACAGCCTTCTCCTCCTTGGGCTGCAGGAACTTATTTCACCCAATCTTATCCAAGGCAAGACCTCAAACCTTCCCATGGGAAAGAGCTTCTCCCCACGTCTCTACTGAGGTCTGAAGGCCGCTTGCTACAAATATGCAAGACCCAGTGCCTCTCAGCCCTACAGTCCCAGTGGAATGAGGTAGAAGGGGGCCACCACCACTCGCCAACAGAGAGGGAGGAGAGGGGAGGAGCTGGAACAATCGGTATGAGTTTGGGGCTGTGATTTTGGAATGATCAGACGCTCTCCAGCTCCCTGTACGGCGTATCCACCAACTTGTATTGGTTCTCAAGCACACCTCACTCAAGTCCAAGGACAAGTCCTTTCCCACAGCAGCCCTGCCGTTCTGCTCACCCTCAACCCTCTCCACACTCCCGCCGAGCTGACCCATCGTTCAGAGCGTGATTTCCACGGCCGCTCCTGCCGGGCACTGCCGTTGTGGGCCACCGCCCAGCCTGCTGGATGAGTGGGTACGGCGCGCACTGTAGGCGATCGTCTGCTGGGGGAATAAGGGGGACTGTAACTGGCCTTTGTGAATGTCTTCCTAGATTTTGATCGGTGGTGCCCCGACCTTCCTTCCCACGGCCCCCCAGGCCCAACCACACTCTGAGCCCCCTAGATGGTGCATAGTGGCAGGAGGCTCCCTCCCTTGTGTTACAGAGATGATTTGGGTGCTCAGAGACCTGGTCAGCCTGCGGGAATGAAAGAGGCCAGGATATCCCTTGGACATACATGTTGCTAGCTCAGTACTGCCCCATCCTAATGCAGGTAACTGCTGGGCTCGGAATCATCACGAGTTCACTCTGCCCTGGGCATCTGTGGGAGTCCCAGTGTTGTCCCAGCCATGCATGCTTCTCACGCTGACTCCTCCACTCTGCCCTGGACGTCACGTGGGCAGACACATACCTTGCAGGGCTGGCCTCTAATGCCTCCTCATATCCTGCCAGACCAACAGTCAGCGTCTGTTTCCCTCACTCTCCCCCTGCCTTTTCACTCCTAGGAGGATAGAGAACCTGGTCTCCCCTCCGCGATGTTGCTCCCTTAGTCGAGAATCACACTGAGTCCCGAGGTGACACATTATTTAGATTCTCGTTGTTTTTCTCCATTTGTGAACACACACAGATCCTGGGGCCAGAGCCATGACCCGTCTGTATCATTCAGACCCTGAGTTGAGGCTCGTTGTTCATTTCAGGTTCCTCCGTGCATTCAGCCGCTAGGCACCAAGTGCCCGGGTTTAAGGGACTACAGCTGTAACTCAGCATATTAATTTTGCATTGCTGTGTTACAGATTATTGCAGTCTTTGTGGTTTAATACCCCATACATCCGTTCAGAGTGTTGGAGGTCAGAAGACTACGATCGGTATGCAGGCCCTTCTGGAGACCCTGAGGGAGATTCCATTTCCATGCCTTTTCCAGCTCCTAGAGGCCACCCACATTCTTTGGCTTGTGGCCCTACATCGTTCCAACCTCTGCTTCTGTCACCACATCTCCTTTCCTGACTCTGACCTTCCTGCCTTCCTCTTACAGGGACCCTTGTAATTATATTGGGTCTGCCTGCGTAATCCCCGATTTCCTCCCCCATCTCTAAATCCCCAGCTCAATCACATCTGCAAAGTGCCTTTGGCCCCAAAGGAAGGTAATGTGTTCTGAGGTTTGGAGGATAAAGACACGGGAAGCTGCTATTCTGCCTGCCACGCTGGGTATCCAGCTGAAGGGATTCTGTTTGAAGGATGCATGCTCTTGCCCTGCAATTTACCCTCGGGCACTCACCCTTTCCCTCCCAGTTTACCAAATACACCTGTTCATACCTGAACCCCAATCGTGGGCCCAGTTCAAGTTCTTTTCTCAAGAGCTTCCTCTTCAACCCAACTTGTAAATCAGAATGGACATATTCCCCCTTCCTGGGGGCCCCCAGCTCTCCTATTCATGTCACAGAGAGAACTCAGATACTCAGGTAAGAATATGGAGTCCCTGCTACATGTGTGTATATCCCCATAGAATCCTGGGGAAACTTCCCGTCACCCACCCCCCCCAGGCCGCTCTGTCTTGTACACCCAGTGACTGACCTCCACGAACCACAGAACCACATCGTGAGTGCTCTTGTCTCTGGCTTCCTGTAGGCTCCCCCAGTGGGGACTCTGGCAGGAGATGGGAGGGTAGAGGAGAGTGCAGGTAGGGTCAGACTCCCTCCCTGCAGGGCTGCCCTGGACCGGCTGCATTCCTCCCTGAAGGTCTCAGCTCCCGCTGGCCCCTGTGGGCCCAGGCAACTGCTCTTTTCCCCTCAGGTATCCAGGCCGTAGGGATAGCCCCAGATCTCACCCACTCTCTTGCCGTTTCCCCAAACTCTGCCCACACTTTTGTAAAGACCCTTCATTAAACTTCTCTCAAATTACCCCATTGGAGTGTGCCAACTATTTTCGGTTGAGATTCTGACTGTTTCATTCTCCAAAACATAACGCAGATGTCCCCGGAGTTTCAGGGGCCTAAAGGAATGATCTCATGACATAATTTAGATCTGAGTGTTGGCAGCTCAGTAACCCCGCACCTGAGTCACCGCACAAACTCAGTTCCCTTTCAACCTTCTAGAATTCTTGAGTCCCCAGGGATTGCTCACAACTGGTCACTCCTTGCATGTCCTCCATGCCTCCTCTGCTCATGCTGTGGTCCAAGGCACTACTGACAAATTGGAGTTTTCCAGTTCTTTTGGGAGCCAGGCACTTCCCGAGACCGCAGTACTTTCTCCAAGCAAGACCAAGGTGGTTTGGGTAGGCTGCGGATCTGTGAGTCAAAGCCACGTGACCCTGAATCTGACTTAATTTATACACATGCGTAGATACCTTCTTTGCTGATCAACCATTTGCTGACACCTCCTGCTTGCCCCCTGGTTTACTGAGAAAATGGAGCCTTTGGGCAGGAGTTGGGGGGGGGGGGTCATACCCCATCCCACATCCGCAAGTATAACCGCTTCAACATTCATCCTTGCCACCTTCCTCGTCTCAGAAGAGATGTTTCCCTTTCTGTTCAAGGCTTGTCTCTACATCTTTGCTCTTGGCCCCATGCCCTCCTGTCTGCTCTGACAGCCGTCTCTATTTAGCACAGAGAGCTGATTCCTCTTCCCACATCTTTGAACTCCCCTCTATGGAAATATTCCCATTTGCCTGTAACTGTTCTTGGAGTTTTCCCAGCGCGAAGGAGGAGGAGGAGGAGGAAGAGGAGGAGGAGGCAGCGGCGGAAACACCCTCCTTTGTTCTAGAGTTGGCTATTTCTGCCTCTCCTTCCCTTCTCCTCCAGGTTACCCAAAAGAGCCACCTTATACTTCTAGCTCCATATCCTCATTTCTCACCCTCAATCACTGCAATTTCATTCCTGCCCTTCCGGGCCCAAGGAACTTCTTAAATGCCAAACGCAATGGGCACCTTCCGTCCTCATCTCGTGGGACTGCCCCCACTGCATCGAGCTATTTGGACCCCGCAGTCCTCCGTCTCCTCCTCTCAAGGGCAGGGTCGTCATAGCAGAGACTTTGAACTTCCCTCCATGGGCTCTTTTCCCTCTTCCTTCCCCCCTCCGCCCCGAGTTGTAACAGAGAACACAGCTGCCCTGCTGGATTCTACACCCCCCAGGCTTTCGACAGCTAAGTGTGCCACTGTGACTTGTGAGATGAGCAGAAGGGAGGTGGCAACTTCCCGGCCCTACCCTTGGGGCTGTGGACGCAGAAATGAGGGAGCCATTTTAAGGATCATAGCATCAAGCCACCAACCTCGGTCCCAGGTGACTGGAACAGAGTTGGCCCTGACAGCTGCAAACTACTCATATCTGGACTTTTCACATGAGAAAAATAAACTTACATCTCATTTAAGTTATTGGACTCTGGGACTTTGTTACAGCAGCTTAACCTGTACCCTAAGTGATATAGTATTGACTCAAAAGCAGTCAGTGTGTAGGCCTTTGAAAGCCTACCTCACCCCCAATCTAATTTAGATCCCCTTACACTCTCTTATTGCACCCCGTACTTCTCTTTCAAAGCACGTATCACAACTTGCAATTAAATAATTATTTGGGCAATGCAGTGTTCGCTATTGATTGCTTTTCCCACAGCTGTCTGCCCTCCCTTCTTTTTATCTCGCAGAATCCCAATGTTATTCAGGAGCTCGTGGCTTCCTCATTCTGATCCCTGCTGCAGGAAAAGATGGACGTAAGTCCATTAGATTTTCTCTCTTAGATTTGGAGGTAAGAAACAAATAAGAAGCCACTTATCAAAAGGACCTAAGATGGAAAGTTCACGGTGGAGAGAAAGCCAGTGGGCTACCGCAGACCATGGGCAAACCAAAACTAGGAATGAGAGTGACAAGCAGGTAGGAAGGGTGCAGGTGCATGAGGTGAGGGCCGACCGTGCCCGTGATGCCCTGTGCACTGTGTCTGCTCTCTGCAGCCCACCTGGATTCAGGATTGTGTCCCAGCGCCGGTGTCTCCTCTTGGTCCTTCACAGCTAGCATCTACAATTATCCCTACAATACACCATCTTTCCCTGGGCTAACAAGAGTGCCCACCTGTTTCTCGCAATCAAGCAGGCCTAGATAAAGCAGTAACTTTGGGCAAATTTATTCCACAAAGATTTTTGAAGACCGACTACATTCTAGGCTCTGCTGAATGCACTGGGGCACTAGGGAGAACAAGATGGGCTGCCTAAAAGCATCTCTCTGGGAAGCAAAGTCAACTACACTCCTCGACCTGCTCCTAATTCTTCAGTGGCTCCCAAATGACGTCAGAATAAAGCCCGAAATCCTTAAGGTTTACAGGCAACGTTGCATGAAACAGCATCTGTCTATCGTTTGAATCTCAATTCTGTTACTTTACTCCTCCCTCCACTTCCACCGGAGCTCCCATGCCAGTCCCCCAGGAAGCCTCTCTCATGCTTGCAAGGTTTTGCACCATACTCTTCGATTTACTCAAGGGTGGTAAGCAGCGGCATGAGGCAAGGATAAGGATGCTGATGAGGATAAAATAATACCACCACCTGAGCACTCATATATTCACATACATTCTTCTTAACCGTTGCCATGATGTTGCAATGTTCATCCTGTTTCTCCCATTTTGCAGATGTGGAAACTGACGCTCCGGGAGTTCAGTACCCGGCTTCAGATCACACAGTTAAGAAGCGGCAGAGCCAACCTTTGAATCCAAGACTATTTGACTCCAAAGGACAGGATGTCTAGCCCAGCTGTCATCTCTTGGCCACTCTTTCGAGCTCAGCTGCTGGAGGCAGACAGGCTTGGGTTTGGATTCGGGTTCTGCTGCCTCCTGAGTGGGTGGCCTTGAGCGAGTCCCTCAATCTCACTGAGCCTCAGTTTTCTCATCTGTAAAATGAGGTCAGCAACAGAATCTACCTCAGAAAATGACTGAGATGTTAAAATAAAAGGATGCGTTATAAGGCGCTTGGTGTCGTGCCCGGCCCAGTGCATTTGGTGAAGGTAGATACCATTTCCTTATCATCATTATTACCTTCTTCACTTAGGCAAGTAGCTCTCTCCTTCGCCCCGTCTGGGTCAGAGCTCTGTGTCTTGTCACAGACACAGCCTAAGGGCTGCTTCTCTGCCGGGCCTCCTGGGGCCAGGCCTCCATGGGTCTGTGAAGGAAGCTTGGGCTGGCAGAGGAGTGGCCTGTAATTGATCCCAGTTAGAGGTGGACAGGCTCTGTCCTCTTTGGCTGGGGCCTCAGGAAGCAGGGCTCTGCCTGATTTATGTCCCCGCGGCACCGAGGACGACCTGGTGACCTCTGTACGTGTTCCAGCATCAGACAAGGCCATAAAACGGAATTGGTGTGCCACGTTTATTCCTATTGGGGCTGAACTGTCCACTGTTGCACCCAGTTTAGGTCACTCATCTGTGGGGCCCTCCCCGGGAAGGGTTGCTGTGTGTGGCCAGTCTGTTCGGTCAGCTCCCGGGAGTTCAGGGACAGTGAACAGAAGGGAAATCACCATCTCCTGTGCTTTCATGGCTTCTGTGACCATCTTCAGTGAAAGACGCCCCATCTGCATCCTGAAGCTACAGTTCCCCTGCAACCTTGGACCCAGGTGCCCATGGCCCGCTGGATGCCTCCTCCCACATGTCCCAAAGGCCCCTGTCCATGCTCATCGTGTTCACCTCTCTGCCACTCTTCTCCCCTCCCTGGGTGGCCCCACACCTGCGCAGAGGGGGCCACTTCCTCCCTGGCCCGCCACAGCATCTCTGAACAGACTCCTCCATCATTCTGACTGCGTATCTCTGTCTCCTCCAATAGACTGAAGTCCTAGAGGCGAGAGACCACATCTGATCTGTTTCTGCACCTCCAGGACCTAGCACAGAACCTGGTACAGAGGAAAGCCATAAACCTTTGATGATGGATGGATGGATGGATGGATGGATGGATGGATGGATGAAGGAACATAAAAAGGTATCTTGCAAGGTAGTTTTCAAATAAAGAACAAGACTTCTCAAGAGGGACCCCAAAGTTCCCCTGGGAAGACTGAAATTAGATATTAGCATCTTAGAGACAGATTAATCTCATTAATTACATACTCTGAGCTGTACTCAGAAGTCTTCTGTGTACAGATGACAGAGACCCAGGGAGGTTAAAGAACTTCCAGAAGGTGAACAGTGATTTAGTGGCAGAGCCCCTGGACCAGACCCCAAACTTCCCACCTGTACTGTCTGCAGCCTCTTCCTCTCTTTCTATATGCTGAGCTCAAGTGAGCTCTTCACAAACTCCAGAGCCTGGCTTCCAGAAATGCACTATAGAAGGCAGAGAGTCTTGGGTCCCTGGATAGTGCAGTCCATTAATCGTCCCACTCTTGGTTTCCGCTCAGGTCCTGATCACAGGGTCGTGAGATGGAGCCCTGCATCGAGCCCCACACTCAGCGTGGAGTCTGCTTAAGACTCTGTCTCCCTCTCCTTCTGTCCCCTCTCCCCAAACACTCTCTCTCTCAAATAAATAAATAAATCTTAAAAAACAAACAAACAAGGCGGAGGGTTTTCCAGACTATCTACAAGGTTTTATTAACAACATGATCCATAACAGAAAAACTGAGATGAGCTTCTCAGAATCTGCAGTTCTAAGAATAGTGTAAGACTATACGATGGTGTGGCCCTTAGCTTCTCTGAGCCTCAGTTTCCTCATCTTCAAAATGGGAATAAGAATAACATCTGTCCTGGCAGAATGCAGGTTTTTTCACTTTAGACTCTTGCGGTGGATTGTATTATTACTCCCAACTATTTGCTGCACTCCCAGTGAAAAGATGATCCCTCTCTGCCCAAGGCAATGAGACACACAACACTTCTCTGTGTGTGCGTGGGGGGGGGGTGCCTATACCTCACTAGCCCCCTTGGTGTGAGCCTAGGCCATTCACTTCTTGTGGCCAATGGAACATAAATAGACATGACGTATTCCACATCCCAGCAGAAGCTTTAAGAGTCATTGCAAGATTCAGCCATGGTGTTCTCTCCTCTGTCCCCAGACTGACATAGGGACCACTCCTTCGGTCTGAGACACAGAAGGTAGATACGTCTAGAACAGAACCTCAAATGACCTACAGCTGTCATGTAGCAGAAACAAGAAATAACCTTTGTTGTTGTCAGCCGTTGAGATCAGAGGGTGGTTTCTGCTGCCCAGACTGGTAAATGCTGACTAATAATCTTTTGCTTATAACATAGACAGACTCATTTGTGTCCTCTTAAAACAGAGGATAGGTTTTATGGTAATGATAGCCACAAAATGTACCAAATCTCGGTCCTAGAGCTAAGTATTAGTATAGTCAGATGAGTTTCCGTCATTTCAGAAGGTCCAAAATAAAAGTCTTAAATAAGGTACACATTTACCTCCCTCCTAGAACAGAAGATGTAAGTAGATGGTCCAGGCTGGTTAGGCAGCTCAGCTCTGTGGCTGCCCGAAGACCCAAGTTCCTTCCAACCTGCTGCCCCAACTACCTTCCATGGTGTTCTCCTCATCTGCACCGTGTCCACCTTCCAGCCTGCAGGATGGAGAGGAGAGAGCACAGGGATGACCAGAGCTCCTTTTAAGGATGTGCAGAGAAGCTGCCTACATCACAGCTGCTCACAGACCACTGACAAGCTTGCCCTGACTCGACTGTAGGTGTGTAATACAGGTCGAGGCTGTAGATCACAGCCAGTGTCCAGCCACGTGACTACGAGCCCTGAGGAAACACAAAGTGCACCTTCTATTAGTAAAAAAGAAATAAAAAGAAGGAGACAATTTGGTAGTGTTCAGAGCTGGCTTACACAGGCTCAGGAGAGCCAATCACATGGATTGCCCCCCTCCTTCCAGTTCCATATTCATTGACATGACTTGAAATTGGCCTTGGTGGGAGTATTTACACCACAGACATTGGCAGGTGCTAAAAATCTGGGCTCCCCTCCCCCCACCCCGACCTGCCAAAGAGCTAGGTCGCTGTTACACATCTGCTTGCACGGAGGGTGAACAGGTCCCGATGGGCAATCAACACTCTCTGCCACAGTTGGGCCACTGCTTCTTGGTGTCATCTCTGCTGCCTTCTCTCACTCCCGAGCACCTGCCTCACGTTTTGCTCTAGAAGAAGTCCTCTGTGGTTCAAATTTGTGTGTGCAGCTCATCATGCCTGCCTCCCTCTTGCTCTCGATTGCCTGCCCTGGGCCAGATGCCTCCACTTGGGCTCCTCGGTGAGGTGCAGGGGTGGAGGGGCTGGATGGGGGTCATGGCCAAAGCTGCGAGCAGAACCGACCCCAGAGGCAGACACTGTGTGCAGCTGAGGAGAAGAATTTCTTTCCCTGTCGCTACCACAGTTTAGGTTGTAGGATACCATCCTTGGGCAGCCTGTCGAATATTCCTTTGTATTGCGGTAAAGCACACAGAACATAAAATGTACTATCTGAGCTCTTTTCAAGTGTCCCGTGTAGCGAGATCAGACACACTCGCAACACTGTTCAACATTACTCCCGTCCATCTCTACATCTCTGACACTCCTTTTGTCTCTCTTGTGACGAGATGGCCCAGTTTGGTGAAAGAGGCACTTGCTGAGGTGGCTGGGGGCCTCTGGCTGCGGCATGGATGTGTCCTATATCCCAAGGGCAGTAATTTGAGGTACAGACAGGACAGCGATGATTTGCGGGACACCTAAGGTCCACACCCAAGGATCTAGGAAAGGTGGCTGGATGAACATGTCCCCCTGCCCCCAGCAAGGCAACCCAGGAGGAAAGAAGGAACGCAGATGATCCATTATTTTTGTTCAGCATTGTGTCCTGAGCACTGAACCCCAGACTGGCACAAAGCAGCCATTCAATAAAAATGTGTTAAATGAATGAATGAGTAAACAAATGAACTAGGTTAGTTAGCGTCTTTAAACCTCACCTGTAAATAGGAGAGTATTTAAAGTTAATGCTATTAATAATACTAAATTAATACTAAATTTATCAATAATATTAATAATATACTAATAATATATAATATATAATAAATATATTAATAATATCAAATGCTAAATTAATAATATTAAACTGGCGAGGCAGAGGCCAGAACCCATCCAAAAACATGCCAAGGGTCTAAGCCAGATTTCTGGAGTGGGGAGGTTCTGGCTCTCTCTGGTATCAAACTTTTGGTTGCTGGGTGGTGTCGAGGTCTGGGAGATGAAACTAGGGTAAAAGGGAGACGGAGGGGCACTTAGGGGACTTGGAGCAACACACGAGGAACAAAAATATTTTACTAAATTAACAAGCATTCGAGGCTGTGCGGGTGCAAGCCAGCTAAATGTCATTCCTGTCTATAAACTGGAGGAACTGAAACCCAGCCAATTGAAAGGGGTGCTGGGGAAGGTCATATCAATCAGCCCTGTGACACCCCAGGAGAGGCAGGCCTGAGGTAAAGAAAATACCATAAGCTTAGAACGTACTAGAAGAAGAATGGCTACACTTCACCTTCTTGCTCTCGCTCCAACCCCCATCCCCAAGAGAGATAGACAAGTCCTAGTAGCCACTTCCAGGTGTGGGGGAAAGCCAGCTCAGTCTGGAAAGGGTGACAGTGACTGAGGAATTGCAAATATAAAAGAACAGAATAGGACCAGGTGGCAGGAGAAACTGTGGCTCTCAGGAGTTCCCTCCTTAACTAAAGAGAGCTAGAATTAGGGGTCCCTCCCATGCAAGGCCTGGGCAGGCCCCATCTAGCGTGCAAGACCCGAATCCCTTCGCTCCTGAAGTTCTCTCACCTAAAGGCTCATTCAAAGTAGGAGCAGAGACAATTCGGTCCTGAGACTCCAGATTTGAATTGTCTTCTCCCCCAAGTAGACAATTGTCTTCTCCCCTTGAAAAACTGATCTCTTGAACACGGAAGACCCCATTGCTGGGGGCACAGCCTGCCTTCCAGGCACCAGGCGGAGAAGAGAGACACCTTACATCTGACTTCAACACAAAGAATTTACTATAAGGATAGAGGATGCGTCACAGAAACCAAGGTTAGGGACTGCGTTAGGGAAGCAGTCAGGAACCTCAGCACCCTGAAAACTCTAGCCATAGGCTTGGCTTTTATTTTTTGCTGCAGACTGATGAGTTCTTCTTCCTAATAATGCATGGTGGAAAGTGGCCGCTCCCAACCACTCCTAATATCACCTCCGTTCAAGAGAGCAGCTGAAGGCAAGTAGCCGGGCTTCAGCTCCAATCTGGGATCTTGGAGCTGAGGATGTGATTGGCTCCGCTTGGGTCTGTTGCCTGCCCCCACAGATCACCTGTGCCTGGGGTGAGGGGCGGAATCACAGGTGTGTTCAGCTGCTCTTCTCCTGGTCCCGAGGGTATAGGGGAGGCCGAAGCATTCCGAGAACAGGGATGCTGAGCAAGAAGTAGACACAGGTAGCTCCTACATGGGATTTTCTTATGCCACTTAGCTAGAAAATGGCACACCGGGTGTGCCAAACAACTTCTCTATTCTTTCCATTTTGCTCCATTTCAAGGAGCAAATGAAGGTCGTTATGCCGGAGGGACACCCAAAGGGAAGCCCAGAGCTGCAGACTCCAATGAGAGTTCAGGAGGCAGTGAGTAGAGCGTGCTTCCCAGGCCTGGCTTCCCTCTTCGACTGTAAACTGGGGAGGATGGTTGTCTAGCAAGGGTCTTGGCAGGTAGGAGTACTCAGTAATACATGAAGGAAGAGAAGGAAGGAAGGAAGAGGAGAGAGGGGGGACTGTGCTTCTAGATCACTTGTAGTTTGATAAAAAGAAAGATTACAATAGTAAGCAACATTTATCGAGCACTTAGTGTTTTCAGACTTGGTATGTGTTAATAATTAATCTTCACAGCAAATCAATGAACTGAATATTATTATTACCTTTTATAGATAAGACACCGAGGCACGGAAAAGTTAAGAAGTGCACCCAAGTTCACTGGGTTAGTGGGAGAACAGTTGCAAATCCAACAGCCCGGCTCCAGAGCCCCCCCTGCACTCCCCCCCACTGTGTGCAACCCCTGCCCGGTACAGCCTCTCAGGATGTCAGCAGCCCAGCCCAGACCTAGAGAATCCGACTCTCGGGGTGGGACCTGGGAATCCACATCTGACCAAGTTTCATTGATGATTCTGATGCGCAGCCAGAGTCAGACCTAAGACTGCGGATCTAAAAAGTAGCAGCAATGGGCCACATGACTAGGACCAAAAGGGCTGCCTGCAGGATCTTCAAGTTTGTCTGATCATGTGAACAAGAAGCCTGTCGAGGAGGCCTCCTCTTCGTGAGGAGGGAAGCCGAACCCAGATCAATCACAAAGGACCCTCTGGAGACCTGTGAGCCGAAGGCCAACTCAGGAGACCGGCCTGTGAGACACTTTCCTCCGAAGGGGCTCCAGCAGCTGGTCACCGTCCTCGGAAGAGCGGGGCTTGAGTGTGTACCTGCCTAGTTCCGGGACTTTGATCTCCCCTCTGACCTCCTCCTCACCCCTGCTCTGATCTGACAACTCCTGCTGGGTTGACCCCATCTCTGACCCCAGCCCGCCGCAGTTTTCAGTCTCACTGCTCCAGGCTGACGTCTCACAGGATGACAGCTCGAGGCAGGACAATATTCGGATCGACCACCAATAATGGGAGCAAGATGCCTTGTCTTCTAATGATGGAGTGACAAATGGAATAGTTGCGTCAAAAGAACTTTCGGAGTGGAATTCGGGGGCCTGACACCAGCTCTGCGAGCATCGCTGAGCGTGGAGGGTCCAAATAGTGAGCAGGAAACAGTCCTTGGTCTTAACTGCAGGCACTGAGCAAATGGCTACTGGGAGGCGACTGCATGACAGTTTCTGTGTCAGCACTGGGGACAAAAAAGATGAACAAGACATTGTCTCTGCCCTCCAGGAGCTCTGTCTGCCTGATGCCACTGTGTCATCTAGAGAAGATGATACCTCAAAGATTAGCCAAAGAAGTGGCCCCAAAAGAAAAAAGACTGCAGGATTCCACTTACAGCTGAGGGATGGTTCTAGCTTGGTCCAAGGTTCCAAAGTCCCTCAATGACAAGACCTGCCTCTGGAAGTCTGGGGGAGCCAGTAAAGAGCCTCAGAACACAAACAGCTTTTTAAAAACGAGACCTGGGGTTGCCTGGGTAGCCCAGTCGGTTAAGTCTTTGCCTTCGGGTCAGGTCATGATCCCAGGGACCTGGGATCGAGCCCCGCACCAGGCTCCCTGTTCAACCGGCAGACTTCTCCCTCTCCCTCTGCCATTGCCCCTGCTTGTGCTTGCTCTCCCCAACCCTGTCAAACAAATAAATAAAATCTTAAAAACAAGAACAAAAACAAAAACAGACCTGTCTGTGTACCAGAGATTTAAGCCCAGGTGTTGGGTACCCTTCCTGATAGGCATGGAAAAGGCTCAGGATTAGGCCTTGGGCTCCCCTATTCTGTTCTTGGCTGTACCATACTTTGATGTAATCCTAGACAATTCACACTCCCTCCCTGGCCTTCTGTTCCCCCAGACCATTTCTTTTCTCTCCGAGTGCCCAGCCCCTCAAGATTATTTGATAAATGCTTGTTGAAAGAATGAATGAACCTCTGGGATCCCTTCCAGCTCTGATACTGTGAGTCTCTGAGCTGGAAATATCTTTGGGAAAGAATCTTAAGGGCACCTGGCTGGCTCAGGTTGGTGGATCATGTGACTCTTTTTTTTTTTTTTAAAGATTTTATTTATTTATTTGACAGAGAGATCACAAGTAGGCAGAGAGGCAGGCAGAGAGAGAGGGGAAGCAGGCTCCCAGCTGAGCAGAGAGCCCGATGTGGGGCTCGATCCCAGGACCCTGAGATCATGACCTGAGCCGAAGGCAGGGGCTTTAACCCACTGAGCCACCCAGGCGGCCCCGGATCATGTGACTCTTAATCTCGGGGTTGTGAGTTCAAGCCCCACATGGGGTATAGAGATTACTTTTAAAAAAAAGTGTTAAAAAAAAAAAGGAAGAATGAAAATGAAATTGGTCAAGAAGGAAAAGTTTAGTCCCATTTCTAAGGGACCCTGGATCACACTCCATTCTGCAAATATGATCTGCTCTTTATGTACAACCTTGTCCTTCTTTCCATCCACTTCCTTCATTTTCCATCTCCTCTGCACATGTGGTGGGTCGAATTGTGTCCCCCAGAAAAGGTGAAAAGATATGTTCAAGTCCTAACCCCTGGTCCTAGAGAATTCAACCTTATTTGGAAATAGAGTCTGTAGATGTAATGAAATTAAGGTGAGGTTACACTGGGTTAAGGTGGGCCCTACTCCCCACAGAACTGGTATCGTTACAAGAAGAGGGAAATCGGGACACAGATACACAGGGAGAGCGTCATTGGAGGACAGAGGCAGAGATGGGAGTAATACATCTATAAGCCAAGGAAGGCCAAGGATTGCCAGCAGCCACCAGGAGCCAGGAGAGAGGCATGGAAGACACGGTCCCTTTGAGTCCCCGAGAAGAAACCGACCCTATGGATACCTTGATTTTGGACGTCTGGCCCCTGCATTGTGAGAGAATATTTGCGTTGGTTTAAGCCACCTAGTGTGTGGCATTTTGTTACGGCAATCCTGGGAAACTCATAGACGGCTCCAAGGCCATTATTTGGAAATCACCCCACTGATGCATGTTCCCAGAGCCCTAAAAAGCAGCAGTGCCCCTGACAGCTCTCCAAATGTTCACTGCAGATGAGTCATCGTCGTGCCTATTGTGGGTCTCTGAAACGGAGAAGCCCCATGGGGGAAGGAAGAAGGTCTTCCACAAGATTAGCAGGAAAAGGACGCTGGGGGGTGGGGGGTTGCCAGCTGCTTTTCTTCCCCACTGGGGACAGCCTTCAAAAGGAGACTACCATCACTCTTAAATGTCACATTTATTTCACTCACCAAGTAAGTATACGCGGAGCACTTAGGGTGCTGGGTGCTGCTGCTATGTGGAAAGCATGAGTGTATGGGGGGAGGAACACTACAGAAATAGAGCACACATTCTGTGAATGGTGTGAGCCACTCTGGAGTCAGAGACCTGGGGCATGGTGGATTACCAGCCTGGGATTGGGAATCAGACAGTCCTGCTTGAATCCTGGCCCAACACTGACTTCCACTGTGATCTTTTTTTTTTTTTTTAAGATTTTATTTATTTATTTGATAGAGAAAGACACAAGCAGGGAGAGTCAGAGAGGGAGAAGCAGGCTTCTCGCCGAGCAGAGAGCCCGATGCCTGGCTCCATCCCAGGACCCTGGGATCATGACCTGAGCCAAAGGCAGATGCTTAAGGACTAAGCCACCCAGGCGCCCCTTCCATTGTGATCTTGGCCAAGTTACTTAATCCCTATGGGTCTTTGTCTTATTGTAAGAATTAAATAAGATGATGTATATAGCACAAGGCCAGAGTAGGTACACAATAAATGTTATTTTCATTATAGGAGAGCAAAGATGTTCATGAGAAACAGTTCAATAAAAGGGCAAGGTGATTATGATCAAGAGGGACTCCATCACCTCTTGCCTGACACTATCTGATCATATGCTCAGAGCAACTCTGAGATAGTCTCAATTTACAAATAAGGTAGCTGTGGGGACACCTGGGCGGCTCAGTCGGTTAAGCATCTGCCTTTGGCTCAGGTCACAATCCCAGGATGGAGCCCCACATCAGGCTCCCTGATGAATAGGAGTGTGCTTCTCCCTATCCCTCTGCCTGCTGTCCCCCCTGTTGTGTTCTCTCTCTCTCTTTCTCTCTCTCTCTCAAATAAATAAAATCTTAAAAAACAAACAAACAAATAACATAACTGTGGTTTAGGGTGTAAAAACTTGGCCAAGGTCACAGAACAAGGAAACTGGCAGAGTTGGGGTTCAAACTACAGTTCCCAAGCACATAATCTTCTTATTCCTGGGCAACCTTTATTTGCAAGTCAGGATGGGGGTGGATGGGGCAGCATCTGGTTGGGGGAGAGGGAGAGGGTCTAGAGCACTTTGCTTAAGGCTGTGCCCGCCTTGAAAGTACATTGTTTGTATTGGACTTGCATGTTAATTTTGTTTAATTAGCAAATGCATCTCCAGTGCTTAGTATAAGGTGTGCTAAGCACTCTATGTTAGTAACTTATTTATCTTCACAAAAGACTACAAGTTGGGCACTGCTTTATTCCTATTTTGCAGATGTGAAAACTGAGACACAAAGAAGTTAAGCAACTTTTCCAAGGTAGTGGAAGCAGGATTGCTTGCTTCTTCAGCTCCAAGAGATGATGCTCTTAACCACTGTTCTATACGCCTTATCTTTTGGAGCGGCAGTGGGCTGGCTGTCTAAGTATGTACACAGGGGGAAAGGAGGGAGAATTAACACCCCCCACACAAGCCACCCTTTGGTGCTATTGCTGCAATAAGACTGTGAGTAATTTGACCTTAGAAGGTGAATGGCAGGATGGGGGCTGTTTAGCCCTGGATCTCTCTGAGTCGACAGCTTTTCATCCCTGCCCCACTTCCTGAAAACTCTTTGCTCCTCAGCTTTGGAAATCCTTTGAGCACAAAGAGCTCATTTCCTGTGGCCAGGAAGGACAGACGAGTTCCTGATGACAGCTCATCTCCCTCATTAAGGCGCTCATAAAAGTGTTTCAAGAAGCCTGACTTATGGCCCCGCTGTTTGTCAAGATCCCCTTCTGCAAGGAGCCACTCTGGTAATTTGGTGCTGGGAGATGTGCAGGAGAAACTAGCTCCTTTGAGTCTGGGAATTATTTATGATCCTAAGAAGAGGGAATGTCATCGGAGAGATAACAAGGCTTCGCCAGCACAACAGGCTGTTTAATATGCCACAAGGGATGGGGAGCAGCTTCAAAATTCCAAAGCCAGCTAGGAAATCTTGAGGGATTCTGTACATGAGGTTTATCTGTTCCGAGGAAAGCTCCTGGGGCAGTAACAGCTAACAGTTATGGAAGTTTATCCTGAGCCAGGACTTGTGCTAAATGCTTTTTATGGGTTAATTCATTCAATTCTCACACCATTCCTGTCCTACTTTACAAATGAGGAAATCTAGGCACAGAGAGCTTAAGTCACTTACCTGAGGTCACGCATTAGTGAGTAGCCAAGTCAGGATTTTATTCCAAATAAGTCTGCCTAAACCGTTGTGCTTTTGAACACCAGTCACGGTTTAGGAGGAAATTGGGCTTTAAATCAGCCCAGTAAAGTTGAAATGTACAACATATTCGAAGTTACCTTTGATAATCCCTTAAAATGCCTATAAAGTTTAGCATATTTGATTTGAGGCATATGGCTCTTCTCCAGTAATCAGAGAACCACTCAGCTAACTTACAAAAGCAGAAGGAAAGTCTGTATGCAGATGTTTACACTTTTAAACTACTCTGTCTTTAGGAAAGCCATCAAATCCCTAGGAGTAAAACTCAAGAAGCAGGGAATTGTAGACTGTACTTACCTACCTACAGAGGTGACTCTATTTATTCCTTTAATATTTAGCCTCTGTGACCTTAACACATACCACTTGTCACATGATGTTTTGCTGGATTAAGAGAGAGCATGGTCACATTTTAAGAGGAGAAGCGGGAAAGTTCTGTTACGGAAGTCCAAGTCCAAGCCTAAAGTAAATGAACCTGGTACAGTGAGATTTCATGAGACTAGCTCTGGAACCAGATAAACCTAGATTTGAACCCAAATCTGTTACTTACTAGCTGTGTAGTCTTGAGCAATTTGTTTAACTTTCTAAAGGCTCAGTTTTTTAATCTGTAAAATAGTCATAGCCATACCACTGTGTTGAGAAGGCTGAATTTAAAAGTTTATAAAGTATCAAGTTTGAGAATAAATGATAGCAATTAAATACTAGCTCTTAAGAGCTGTTTGACTGGAGGCAGGTCACGTTACTTCTCTGAGCCTCATTTATCCACATCTGCAATATGGGCCTACCGGCCTCCAAGGTCATTGTAAAGAAACACTGGCACCTCAGTTTGTAGGAGGCTTTTCTCAGCCATCTGGTATACCTGGAACTGTGAGGAGGTATTGGGAGACCCCTGCTGGAGAAAGTAACTCAAAGAAGTCCTGGGTCTGAAGACAAAAATGGGTTCAGATCTCCACTTTTGCCATTTGGTGTGACTGTGTGACTTTGAATGAGTGACCTAATCTCTCTGAGCCTCCACTTTCCCTTCTATTAAGTGGGGTTAACAGTACTGACATCACAAGGTGACCCCGTGGGGTCAGAAAAGTGTTAGGCACGTGGTAAGCGCTCATTTACTGTTTGCTGAGTATGACTGCTTCTGAAAGGGGTCAAATTCAGGCCCTCTCCCTCCGCAAGCTGGGAAAAGTGCACGCTGTCTCCACACGGAATTCAGGTAGAAGAGATGCTCCGGGGGGGGCGGGGGGGCCACGGGGCTCCGGTGCCTCCTCACTTCCCCCCGCCCTCCCAGCCGTTGCCATGGCCACCGGTTCAGGCCCGGAGCAGCACCTGGGCGTGTTCAACCCAATCCCCGCCTTCCCAGAGTGACCATTGGCTGGAGAGGACACGTGACGCGCGCTGGTATGCTAATATATGGTAATCGCCCCCACGCCCCTCCTCTCCGGGCTGTGTCCGAGTAGCCAGCAGGGTGCGCGGCGCCGAGCCGAGGGGGCGGGCTGAGGGGCGGCCCCCGGGAGAGAGCGGCCAGGTGGAGGAGGAGCGCGAACGCGACCGCAGGTAACGGGCGGGCGCGTGCGCGCTAGGGCCGGTTCGCGGCGGACGGGCAGCGCGCGGGGCACTCGGGCAGCTGCTCTGCCGGCTTAACCCTTTGGGCACCCAGCTGTCACGGCCGGGCCGAGGCGCGGCGACCGGGCCGGGCCGCGCGGGGCGGGTACCGCCGTGGGCACGCGCGGGCAGGCGGCGGGCGGCCTGACCCGGGAGCCGCGGCGCGGGGCCCGCGCCGGCACCCAGCAGTCGGGCCCGCGGAGCAGCCGGCCGCGACGTGCAGGGTGCGGGGACTTGCGGCAGGCTGAGGGGCCGGCGCTTGCGGCAGGCTGAGGGGGACTGGCCGGCGCATCGGAGCTCGCGCGGCTTCTCGGGGGCCGAGTCCCTTCCGCGCAGAGGCCCGCGCCTCGGCAGCCCGTGGCCTGGCGCGGCCTGCGTCCGCTCCACTAGTCCCGCAGAGTGCGAGGAGACCCGGGGGTCGGACCTGACCTCGGCGTCCCCCCACTCAGCCGGGCCTGACAGCCCGGCCGCCAGCACTTTTGACCTAGAGTCAAGCTGCCCCCCTCCCCACCCCGGTGGGACGAAGGCAAGATCGGTGCTTAGGGGGGCATCGGCGGAGGGAACTGAGGATTGCCGGTGCGAGGAGGAGAGGACAATCCCCTAAAGGAAAACCAGGCCCCAAGATTTGCCAGGTTTGAGAAGGAGGGATGCCCAGGAAAGGCACTGGCCCCTTGTTTTCTGTGCTGGGTGATGACCTGACACTCATGGGCAAAGGTCACTGCCGGACACCTGGATCGGGTCTGTCATGTCCAGAGGAAGCGGCTGTTTTGCGTGAGTTTCTAAAAAGTTTCTTATAAGGCAAGGTTTAAATTCATCTTCCCTCCTGGCCCTTCTACTGGGTGGGCTAACAGAGTGTGTTCTTTGGATTATTCCCCCCTCCCCCATACACCACCAGTTCACTAAGATTGGTGGCAGCTTTAGGCTCTCAGTGCAATTTAGCTTTCACTACAACAGAGATGGTAGGATGGGCCATGTGCCACTAATGTTAAGCTTGCCCTGGGAGCTTCTTGGAAGTGTGTGTGTGTGTGTGTGTGTGTGTGTGTGTGTGTGTGTGGTGGGGGGGAGGTTGCTCTCATCAATGGGGATGAAAAACTGGCTAATGTGCCAGTGATATCAATAGAATTTCCTTTATGAGTCTAAAGTCGTTTCTCCCAAATCAAGAGAAAACGTGGTTACGCATGAAAAGTACCAGGAACCAATTTGATGTTTGCAAGTGAAGTGCAAATTGCACTTCTTACTGCTCTTGATGTCTTTTATCACACAACAACAAACACTTGGTATATGCCAGGCACTCTGCTGTGTCTTGTGCTATGTCTTGGGGATGCAGAGATGAATAAGATAATTAGTCCTTGTCCTCAAAGAGGTAGTGGGAGAGACAAATAAAATTACCAGTTAAAGCGGTAGCATAATAGATGTGTATGTAAAGAGCTGTGGAAACACAAAGGAGAGAACAATTAGCTGTCTTAGAGGGTCAGAGAAGGCTTTCCAGAAAAGAACATGTTTAAGCAAGATCTTGAAGGATGAATAGGAGTTTACCTTGCAGAGAAAATTGGGAAGGACAGGAAGGGCAGCCAAAGCAGAGGAAAGAGTGAATATAGACACTTGAAGAGTATGGTATCTCTAGGCAATGGCTTTATATTGTAGCCATAGGCTTTTTCTTTCTTTGATAAAGTAACTTTCCAAAAGTAATCTAGAGTTTTTAATTGCTACTACAATTTCCCAGTGGTGTTTTCCTTCTTATTGTTCTTCTTCCCCACTCCCCCCCCCCCCATCAGTTTTTCTGAGGCTCACCCCTGGTCTTTGTCACTCGTATCTTTCCAAGTAAGCGTTCAAAGTGCAGAGATGGGGAAGGGATACTTTGCAGTAGCTCCAAGGTAGAAGGCCTGGACACGGGGCAGAATGTGTGGCAATAGGGCACAATCCTGAGAAGACAGATCGACACCGTACAACAAGAGGAAAATACAGGGCATAACCAGGGAAGCAGTGCTGAATGTCAGATCTGTGAGGTCAGGTTTCTGAGACCTGAGGAAGGGAGTAATAAGGTCAGAAGCGTGGAGGATCTGGAGCAAGAGAGGATCTGGCCTGTGATATGGGTCAGAACAAGCGGTCCAGGACTGAGCCATGAATCACACAGAAACGACAGAGCCCTCTGTTACATGGTGCCAGCCACAAAGGATAGGGTTGGATCTGACCGCTTCAAGCAACTACTCAGAAAAGGACAGCGTCATCTCCTCCGTAGAATATTTCTAGCATTTCCTTCTTTTTGTTCTGCCTCCCTCCTTACTCTTACCCTCTTTTGATCCCATTTTCTACCCATGATGCACTTTTATCGGGCTTCTTTTACCAAGGGCTTAGCTACCAAAGCAGAGAAATCCTATTCTGCTGCCTTAGCATCCACTTAGCATCCAGAACTCTAAAATAGTCCATTTGACCTCATGAGCCATCAACTAGCCAGCCTGTGTTCACTTCCTAATCATTTGGAAACAGCAAGGATGGGCCTAGAGGTGATACAGAGGACATCCCCAAAACTCACCCAATGCTTGAATCAGATAAAGGCCTTTTGGCTTTGCTTAAGCCAACATTTATTTTTAGAATGAATAGTGGTGACGTTTTGGCAAATCCCCTGTCTTGAGCTATATTACAGATCAAGCAATGTGAAGAAGGTGACGTGCCTAATATGCATTGCTAGGATTGACAATTCTAAGTGCTAGAGAGTCATGGGTGCTATTTGAGCAATTTTCTCAATCACTGTGTTTACTGAGCACCTGCTTGTGTGCAAATACTGTGCTGTTTTCGTGGTTTGGAAGAGACAGGAAAATGAGAGAGGTGGTGGAGTCTGGGGATTATTCTCACCTAGGCAAGGACCAGTTACTTGGTATGTGACTGGAACAAGTTAGTTGACTTTGTTTCTTTGTAACAATGCCTCCTACCTCATGGAGTTGTGAGGATTAAATGGAAAGCAGCCATTCAGTAAGTTTTCACAGCACTGAAATGTGTGGTATCGTAGGAGTCAGAAAAAGAGAAAAGTCATTATGGCCTCTGATTACGAAGGAAGGCTTTTTTTCAGAGGCATGGTGAATTTTGTTGTATATAGAGAATGAGGGTGGAAGGAATTTCCAGATGGGAAAAAATCATGTTTATAAAGCACAGGACTGGACTATGGAAGCAAGTTTTCAGGGACCAATCTGGCAAGATCAGAAGGTTTAAGCAGAGAAGTTGTAAGACAGAAAGGGGTGGTTGAAGCCCAATTTTAACAGGCATTGAATGCTGAACTAAGGAGTTAGCACCTATCTCATATGATGGAAAGTCTAAAGATGTCTGGTTAGGGAAACGTGGGGTCGTGAAAGAATTTTTAAGAAGATTCTCAACAACAGTGTGGAGAATAAACATTAGTAGGGGGGCGCCTGAGTGGCTCGGTGGGTTAAAGCCCCTGCCTTCGGCTCGGGTCATGATCTCAGGGTCCTGGGATCGAGCCCCACATCGGGCTCTCTGCTTGGCAGGGAGCCTGCTTCCCTCTCTCTCTCTGCCTGCCTCTCTGCCTACTTGTGATCTCTCTGTCAAATAAATAAATAAAATCTTTAAAAAAAAAAAAAAGAATAAACATTAGTAGGGATAGAAAGAGAACTGCCCAACCAGCCAGTACATTACTTACATAGTCTAGATGTGAGGGGGTAAGGAATTGAATTAGGGTGATGGCAGTGAAAATAAAAGATGAGTTCAATAATATCACAAAGGAAACATGAACAGGAGTTTATGACTGTGGATATGGAAGACAAGAAATAAGGAAGAATCAAATATAGCCTTGAACATGGGTGACAAGATGAATAGAGATAAGACCAAAAGGAAAGCCAGTCTGAGGAGAAGAGGAAAAGCTAGGTGATAGATATCTTGAGGTGATACAGGAACTTATAAGTGGACATGTCCCATAAGTATTTGGAAGTAGGGAGCTAGAGCTCAAAAAAGAGAAGTGAAGGAGTCTTATATAGAGAAGGTGATCACTGAAGCCGTGTGACAGCTTAGTCAACCAGAGAGGTAGCAGCATATAAACAGAATCATAGAGGACCTAGGGCTGAAGCTTGGAGAAGCCCACATTTAGGGAGGTAGGAAGAAGAAATTGGGTCAGTACAATAGAAAAGAAGGAATATCAGAGAAGCCAAAGAACTATCTAATCTAGTTATCCAACAAATGCATTCTCTTTGGGGTCATTTGTGTACCAGATGGTTGCAAGGCTCGTCGGACCCACTGTCAGCCCTGAGAGTGCAATGTCAACAAAAGGAAGGAGAAGAGAGGGTTTCAATTGGAGGAATTGCTCAGCAGTATGAAATTGTACAGAGAAAGTGGGAAATGCCCATTTTATTTGGTAAACGGGATCATTAGTAAATTTTTGAGAACAGTAGCTTCAGTTCTGCATAGGGGGGTGGCCATGGTGATATTAAGTGCCAGAGTAAAGAGGACTGTGGCATGAGATGTGGATTCAAAATGGAGGCAGCATGTACATTGTCCTTTGTCTGCTTTGCAATAAATGGGAAGAGAGAAGTAGGAAAGTGGTTAGAGAAGGCAGAAGAGCCAAGCAGATTATTCGATCTTCCTCATCTGCCTCATTATTTTAGTTGCCCTAAAATCCCAATCGCATGCTTTCATATCCTTAATAGCAGCTCAGCAAGTCATTTCTTAAACTTACTGCTTTGATAATTACCTGCATATTTCACTGAACAATAAGAGTTCAGCTACCGCTTGTTGAGGGCTTACTATGTGCTAAACGCTTTGTATACATTCTATCCATTATCCCACTTAAACCTCACAATACTGGATTACAATCACACAACCTCTTGGAAGTATGGAGAAGCTAAATGGATTGCCTAAAATCACATAAGTAATGGGTGGCAAAGATGGGATTTGGACCCAACTCGGACTCTAAAGGACCACGCTATACTGTCCCTGAAGGTAGGACCAGCTTCGCAGGTGCGCAGCCTATGCAACCTCCCAGGGCCCTGTGCTTAGAAGGGCTCCTCACTTGGTTTAATGCTCCATTGTTGCTATCTTGAAATTCTTAATTTTTTAACAAGGGTCCTGCTTTTTCATTTTTCACTGGACTCCACACATCATTAAGTTTTTCCTGAACTTCTCAATACTACCTCCTGAAGCTGGAAAAGTGTATTGTGCTGAATCACTTGTTTTGGTTATGTGGCGTGTCAAGGTCCTTGTTGTGTCATGGTGCACGATCACATTTTCCTGTGGTCTGCTCATTTTGGACTCCTGACGTTAAGGGCAAATGGGGAATATTTTGAGGTTCAACTAGATAGTGTGAAGAGAAGAGAATAAAGAGGCAAGGAATTATTACCCGGAATGGCTCCTGGAAACTCATCCATCACGTCTTGAGAGTATTATTAGGTAGAGTTACAGTCCTGATGCTGTTGTTACTCCCAATTTAAATAAGAAATGAGTTCATTTCTATTCCTTTTATAGTCAAATATCCCCCATTTGCTTGCAGGAAGCTATGGCAAGCTTTTTTTAACCTACTAAAACAGAAATTGGGATTGAGCAGATATAATACAATTTATCTGCCGTGATCCGATGCCTCTTCAGTCAGGCTGATGCTGCCGCTTCCCCCCGTACCAGGGACCACGCAGAAGCTTTGAACCATGTGGCGCATTTACCATATTTGTCTTGAAAGCTCACGTTCCACCCTTGTCTTTGTTGCCTGCTCTATTCTTTATCTACCCATCTGAATCAGGAAAACTTAATCTTTGATGTTATTTCTTCTTTTTGGCTATACAGTCATTACTTGTCAGTGACCATAAATGAAGTTTTCTGGTTCCCCTCATTACTGCTCCCTCAAAAACAACTTTTACTCGTTCTCTTGCTCCTTCCACTCCCCATCCCTCTGAGTAATTATTTGGCCAGTACTGACCAAGTCCTTATACCACTTGATACTGGCTTACCACTCGACCACGTCCAAACACCAGTCAACTTGGGTTCTTCTGTGGAGGCTATCAGACAAGACAGATGGCATTGCCTCCTCCCATTCCCTGTGTCCTTCCCATTCCCAGAGTGCTTATTCTCACTTTCTACTCCCAATAGGGACCAGGTGAGCCTTAGTGTATGTAAGATTAAAACTGTAAAGAAATTTAGAGTATAACCTACAGTGTACATCAAAAAAAAAATTTAGTTGGCCAGATGTTCTTCATAGTCTCCTATTTGTGCTAGAGGTATGGTCACCATAAGGCACTGTAGTAGTTATCTATTGCTGTGTAACAAACACCACCAAATCTATCAGCTGAAAACAACAAACTTCTCTATTGACTAAGATTTAATTCAAGCATCACATCTCAGAAGCATTTCCCCCACTTACTTTTAATGAATTAGTATCTTTCCTCTCTGGCCTTCCTTTGTACGTTAACATCTCATTTTAGCACTTACCACACTGTTGTAACTGCTAGAAACTATGTCTTTTTCATATCCATAGCTTCAGTTCTGAAAACCAGTCCTTGAACATAGCAGATGCTCAATAAATAGTTTTTGACTATGCTTAAGAATAGCTTGTACCTTTCTATACCTTTAACTCTAGAAAACATATATACTGCAAAGTATCTAGCCTTGTGCCCTGTGATAAATATACCCTTCTTCATTTCCCTGCCTAGAGGCTCAAGTATTATTGTTATTGAAGATGTAAAGAAACCATTATACATATCAAAGACTTGTTGAGTGCCAACTCCTCTATTCCGGGGAGGGCTTCTTGAACTTGTTTCTGTCGGGTACGTCCCTTTTCCATCCATACTCTGAAACCAGTTCTGGCCCTTGTAGGAAACTGTATAATGAGCCCCTAGCCCAAAGATACTTGGTTCAGTAACAAAGCCCACGTTGGTTCACAATTTTTTTTTTAGATTTTATTTATTTATTTGACAGAGAAAGAGATCACAAGTAGGAAGAGAGGCAGGCAGAAAGAGAGGGGGAAGCAGGCTCGGGGCACAATCCCAGGATCCCAAGATCATGACCTGAGCCGAAGGCAGAGGCTTACCCCACTGAGCCACCAAGGTGCCCCTGGTTCACAAGTTAAATATTTGACTATAAACCTTATGAAGGCATGACCTGGGTCTATCTTGCTCACTGCTGTATTCCCAGCACCAAGTACTATTAGATGCTTGATAAATACATGGTGGATAAATTAGTGACACTCGTACTTGATACTCATGTTCCATTCCTGTTTTCCATGTCCTGAACTCTGATCACCCAGAATCTTAGGTGTTTATCATTTCATATGGCCCATTTGTCTTGGCCCTTGACTTTTCTCTTCCATCCTTTATCATAGCTGATCTTTGGGAATTTGACTCCTTGTTTACTCCCAATTAATTCAGAGGCACCTCTTCCTCTCTTGATCTTCCTAACTAATAATATTGGCCAGATGCCCTCGGGAGAATATTTTTTTCTCTACCTATAGCCAGAAACTATATGTGCTGAAAAATACTGAACTGAAGTGAATTAGATTCAAATTTCAAAAGAAAGGAGACAGGCCTTTAAGAAGCAAATTTTGGACAGAAACCAAGTTCTAAAATTTTGTGAGTCTGTTAAACTGATTAACTTGTAGGCTTAAGCAATTCAATGCAAATTAATTTCTATACCAACCAGCAAATCAAAGGAGGGGAGGGAATTAAGTGAGTGTGTAAATATGGTTGCCAGGGAAACTTTTCCAGACAGAAGAGAGAACCTCACAGGAATTTATGCAGGCCCAAGAAAGCAATGTAACCTGATCTTTCTCTGTTCTCTCTCTGAAGGGGGAAGAAAACAATGTAGAAACCGTGGGTACAGATAAGGGTGGCTTTAGGCTTTTCTAGAGGAGTAAGTTCTCCCTCCTGAAGCAGGACTGATTAATAGAGTTCTCCAGAGCAAATATGACTATTATAATGTACCCGTTACTTCTGAGGAAACATCTGGAAATGCAGATGATCTCTCCAATCCATCTCTGAAATGGTGTTCATTGATTCAACACATTCTGAATGGCCCATTGCCCAAAGGGAATATGATTGTAAGCGATAACAATTTTAAAGTACTATATCACACCTAGAAGATGGTCTTAAAATTTTGTCTAAATTGAGTTTTTGAATAAAGGGTAATATGGACCTAAATATTTAATGCTTTTAAAAAAAATAAAATTCTGTTTCTGTAGAAAAAGCATGAACACAAGGGCATTTTCTGCCATATTTCTATTCTCAACTCACCACTCTTGAGAAATACCTAACCCGTCGGTCCATAAAGTCACACCCCAAGGTCGATATTCATCTAGTGACAGTGTCATCTGAATTATAGGCGTAGTACCAGTAAAGGACAAATCTATCTCCTAGATAGGTAAAATCATAACAGGCCCTTAATATTTTAGCTATAAACAATGGGTGGTTTGAGATCTAAAATCTTGGCTGTAAAATGCATTTGGATCGAAATGCGTAACACTGTCGTGTATCTGAGCACTGTCATTCAATGGTTGTCCTTATGCCTTGATGTGCTGGAGTTTTGTACTGCGTATGGTGCCTCTCAGTGACCTGCAGAGAGGGCAGTAGAAGGTAATGGTTAACAGCATGGACTCTAGAGCCAGACCATTCAGGTTCCAGCCCCGCCTCTACCACTCACTAACTAAGCTTTACAGCCTTCTTTGAGTCTCCTCGTGCACCGTGAGGGTAATAATAGTACCTACCTCAAAGAGGTAGAATTATCAGGTTAATACATGGGAGCTGCATAGTATGCACCATGTAAGCTGTACTTTTTATTTTTTCCTGTGTCCTCCTTCATAGTAGGGTTGATTCCATTTGAAGGAAGAGCTGGTTGAAATATACAGAGATATAATTTCCCCCAAGTTGAGTGCTAAGTTTGGGCTCAGATTATTTGCATCCTTAATTTAGCTCTCAAGTTGTCCATTCTACTTTGTAAGAGAGAGAGAAAATGAGAATTTGAGTAGGAGAGAAGAACTTGGCTTTTGGAGCGTTTTAAATAGGGGTTATTTCACAAAAGATGGTGACACTAAAACATAGGAAAATGAAATTGTCTTCTCAAAGGCAATATCAGTGTGAGAAATGGTTGGGAATCATATAAGACAGGGGACATCCTACTGGGGCAGGCCTGTCGTATGTTGCGCCCTAAATTCTTTGATCATGATTAACAGGGGACAGTTGGAGGAAGTCTTGTAGCTGCCATCCACGACGGGATCTTCTGATTATAGGAAGGGGCCCTCCCATCCCTAACTGTTTTAGTGTCCTGCTGTGTCTTGATCACTCAACGATTTACGCTCTACTTCTGTTTTGGGTCTTTAAAATCTGTTCATTTATTCAACATCTTTAAAGCTCTGCACACCCATGCTAGTAGCCAGGGGTGCAAAGATGACCAGACTCCATTCCTGGCACCCCAGAGGTTTATAAAGGAAGACAGACATGGATACATTAATTATGGTATCATACTCGCTGACATCAATAGGAGTATGGACAAAGTGTTTTGAAAGCTTAGAGGAGGGATCACTTAATTCTGCTTAGAAAAGTCACCTTCTGAAGAAAGCAACAATTGAGATAATGACGGGAGGAAAGGGAGTCCTCAGACGGAGAGTGCGACTCAGGCAGTCCCGCATCAGCAGCCTGTGCCAAGGCTGGGTGTCCGTGTGCCGGCGAGCAAGTGTACGCGGGGAGTTGCGAATCATCTGACGTGACCGGAGCAGAGCAAACGAGGAGGGTAGCGGCCCAAACGAGGCTGACGAGTAGGCCAGGAACAAACACACAAGGCTTGGCTGGCCAAGCTGAGGAATCTGGACCTGTTTTTGGAGGCTTGGGGAAGTGTCGAAGCAGTGACGACCCCGGAGCCACTGTCTGGAGAGTGGTTTGGGCGGGATCGAGGCTGGACACACAGTCAACATGGTCAGAAGGAAGCCTCTGGCTCGACTTCTCATCTTCTGCCGGTATTTTCACTATTGAGTGTGTGCTCTTGTTCTTCCGGCCCAGATCGATTGGTGACATACCAGGTACAGGGCTCACTGCTGGAAATCCCGAGACAGACCACATACTCCCCGAGCCTTGGAGTTGCTGACAGGGTCTTTTTTATCCTAAACAAAAGCTTGCTTGAGTTTTTCGGCTTTCCTGTCCGCCTTTCACTCCACCGCGGTCCCAGGGCTGGCGTTGTGTGTGTGAGGATGGGCTGGGCTGTGTTGTTGCGTTGGCCTTGCCCGCGCTCGTCGTGATGTCCCTGTCCCCGGCATACCTCGCTCCTCTCAAGCTTCCTCTCTCCTAAGTACAGAGTTCTCATCATTTAGTGGATTCCTGTGCAGAGCGAATCAGTTACATCCCCTTTTTAGACTTTTGCTGTTTAAATTCGTCATCTTGTCTCATTTCCCCAAACATCAGGTGTTCTAGACTCGTGCACTTAGTCATACATTAAAGTCTTCGGGCCCTACTTCCTGTCTTTACTCTCTTTCGTCCTTCTTTTCTTTTCACCCCAAGGATACGGATACCAGAATCGCAGACTGCGTTATTTTCCGGGCTTTTTCTATGTGGTCGTAACACCTTTCACCCATGAGATCACAGTCCCCAAAGGAAAAACCCCTCCCACTCTGAAAATAAGGCAATTGAAGATGAGAGGATATTTCTACTACGATAGAATAGCAGATAGCATTTTGCTAGAAACAGTAGTGTTTAGTACCTAATAATAAATTGTGATTACGATTTCCTGAGCAGTTATTCTATGTGATAATTGCCATGCCGGAGCTGTACATGAGTTCTTATTTAAACTCACAGCAACTTTGCAGCGTAAGAGCTTATTACTCCTCAAAATCGATGAAGAAACAGACTCAAAGGGGTGAAATGATTTGTCCAGGGTCACATCACTAACACATAAAGTGTCAGCTCTCGAACTCAGACTTGATTCTAGAAGTGAATTTCTCCACTACTGTGGAGCACAGGGTAAATATGTAGAGTCCCGGTGAAGGTGCCTGTGGTCATTGAGAGTGAGCCCATTGTTTTCAACCTTTAGTGACAAGTGCCATTGTCAAATCTAGTTCTTGGTTCTCGCTAGCCATTTTAATAAACTATTTTATTTGGATCCCAGGAAGGCACGGTAAGTTTCTAGTAGCTCCCCTGCCCTAAAGTTTGTGATGTTTCTCTTAATTTTACAGTTTTGAGTTTGTATGTTAGCCCTTAGAGATGTTGTAGCTCATTATGGATGCATTGCTCACAGTTTGGGGACCTATCAGGTAAAAAGGTTGTGCCTTGGCAAATGGTTGCATATTCTAACAGGTTTGTTGTAGAGACAGCTAAATATCCTTTTAAAAAATATTATATATATAATATAATATAAATATAATAATATAAAATATAAAATAATTATATAAATATAAATATAATATACTTATATATTTATAAAATAAATATAAATATATATTACATAAAAATTATTATAATAATATATTATATATTTATATATGTTAATGTATGATATAAATATAAATAAAGAAATATAAATATAAATGTATCTTTATAAATAAAATAATATAAAAATAATATAAATATTATATATATGTATATTGTAATTTCTACACAAGATCAGTCTACCCCAGGATGGGTATAATAGGTTGAATAATGGCTAGCCAAAGATAATTAAGTCCTAATCCCTGGAACTTATAAATATTACATTATAAAGAAAAGGAGTCTTTGCAGGCGTGATTAAATTAAGGGCCTTGACCTGCAGAGATATTTATCTTGGATTTCTGGATAGGCCCTAAATCTAACCACAAATGTCATTCTAAGAGGCTGAGGGAGATGTGACACACACAGACGAGGAGGCAATGTAAACACAGAGGCAGAGATTAGAGGGGTACAGCCACGAGCCAAGGAACGTTGGCAGCCTCAAGAACTCGGAATAGTCCAGGAGTGGACTTTCCCCAAGGATCTCCAGGGAGAATGCAGCTTTGCCAGCCCCTTGATTTCAACCCAGTGAAACTGATATTGAAATCTCAGCCTCCAGGCCCGCGAGAGAATATGTTTCTGTGGTTTTAAGCCAGGAAGTGATTTGTTATGCCAGCCACAGGGAACTAACACGATGAGAATAGTCACATCTTATGCTGCTTCGTTCATTTTGAGGACACATATCCGTGACTTAGTAAAGGTTACAACCAACTAACATAACATGAATAATAATAGTAATTACAGCAAACACTTGTGTAGTGCTCACTATGTGTCAGGTACTATTAGATTTGGTAAGTACTATACATTTGAAATGTATTTATTCGTTCAATTTCCAAAACAACCATGAGAGGGGAATTCTGTTACTATCTCCACTTAAAAACGGGGACATTAGAGTACCGAGAAGTTAGGTGACTTGGTCCAAAATTATGTAACTTACTTAGTAAGTAATGGAGCTAGGACCTGAACCCGGGGCGTCTGGCTCCAAGTTCATGCTATGAAACACTGTACAGGGATTTGCACTCAGGAGGCACTGTCAGGGTCAGTCCTCTGGCCATTTTCTCTCTCTGTGTTTTCTGCTTTGTTCACTGAATTTGTCTTCCTCCATGTGTTGTTCTTTAAGGTCTTTTCTCTTTTTTGGTATTTTTTTTCTTTTCTTTCTTTTTATAATAGCCTTATGTGGTTTTGGTAATAGTAGATCTGGCCTCATAAAATGAGTAGGTTAAGAATTTCCTTTTTCTGGGACGCCTGGGTGGCTCAGTTGGTTGAGCAGCTGCCTTTGGCTCAGGTCATGTTCCCAGCGTCTTGGGATCGAGTCCCGCATCAGGCTCCTTGCTCCGCGGGGAGCCTGCTCCTCTCTCTGCCTCTGCCTGCCTCTCTGCCTGTTTGTGTTCTCTCTCTGTTAAATGAATAAATAAAATCTTTAAAAATAAATAAATAAATAAAAATAAAAAAGAATTTCCTTTTTCTATTTTCTGGAGGAGTTTATAGACCATTGGTTTTATTTCCTTTTTTGAATCTTTAGTAAAATTCACCCATAAAGGGGGGCCTGGGTGGCTCAGTGGCCTGGGTGGCTCAGTGAGCCTTCGGCTCAGATCATGGCCTCAGGGTCCTGGGATCAAGCCCGCATCGGGCTCTCTGCTCAGTAGGGAGCCTGCTTTCCCCTCTTCCTCTGCCTGCCTCCCTGCCTACTTGTGATCTCTTTCTCTCTGTCAAATTAATAAATAAAATCTTAAAAAAAGAATTCACCAGTAAAATCATCTGGGTCTGGTGTTTTCTCTATGGAAAGCTTTTATGCCAAGAGCTCATGTTCTTTAATAGATAAAGGACTATTCAAGTTATTTCTTTAATAGATAAAGGGCTGTTCGAGCTCTGATAGCTTGTGTCTTTCCAGGGATTTGTCCATTTCATCTAAGTTGTTTACTTTATTGGCCATAAGATCTTTTTAATGTCTGTAGGATCTTTCATTCCTATTGTTGATAATTTCATCAATTTTACTGATTTTTTTCAAAGAACCAGCTTTTCATTTCATTCATTTTTCTCTATACTTTTTCCGCATTTTATTGATTTCCATTCTTATCTTTATTATTTCCTTCCTTTTGTTACATTTCACTTGCTCTCCTTTTTCTAGCTTCTTCAGGTAGAGGCTGAGATTAATGATTTGAGATCTTTCTTCTTCTCTAGTATAGGTGGTTTAATGCTATAAATTTTCCTCTAAGTATAGCTTTAGCTATATCCCATAAATTTTGATAAGTAACATTTTTGTTTTCATTCAGTTCAAAATATTTTCTACTTTCCCTTGTGACTTCTTCTTTGACCCGTGAGCTATTTTGAAGTATGCCGTTTTCTTTCCACATACTTAGGATTTTCCTAATAGCTTTTTGTTATAAGTATAATTTTCTTATGCTCAGAAAATATATAGTTTGCTTGATTTTAATTCTTTTAAATTTATTAAGACTTATTTTATGATCCAAAACATGTATTCTGTTGTTACTGGGTAGAGTGATATAGATATGGCTGTAGATCTAGATATATAATATCAGATTGGTAGTGTTGTTCAAGTCTTTTACATCTTTATTAATTTTTCTGTCTACTTGTTTTATCAATTACTAAGAGAAAAGAATTGAAACTTCTAAATATAATTGTAAATTTATCTTTTCCTCTTTTTGGTTCTATCAGTTTTGCTTTATGTGTTTTGAAACTCTGATGCTAGGTGCCTACACATTTAGGATTGTATATCCTCTTGATGAATTGACTTTATTACTTTGAAATGATCTTCTTTTTCCCTGATAATATTCCTTGTTCTGAAGTCTACCCAATGTTGATATGGTCATTATAGCTTTCTTATGGTTCTTTGTATGGTATATCTTTTCCAACCTTTTACTTTTAACCTATATATGTCTTTATTTTTAAAGTGGGTTTCTTATATAATGCATTTAATTGGGTCTTGATTTTTAATCCAGTATAAAAATTTCTGCCTTTTAATTGAGATGGTTACAATTAACATTTATTATAATTATCAGTAAGGTTGCATATAAAAAGCCCATCTTTCTATTTTTTTTTCTATTTTTCCTGCTTTTTGTTCCTTTTTTTCTCTTTTTTGTCCAATTTTGGATCATTCAAATTTCTTATTTATGATTTTATCTTCATTATTGGCTTATTTCCTTCATATCTTTGTTCTATTCTTTTTTTTTTTTAAGATTTTATTTATTTGAGAGAGAGAAAGAGCACTAACAGAGGGAAAGGGGCAGAGGAAAAAGCAGACTCCCTGCTGAGCAGGGAACCTGATCTGGGGCTCCATGCCAGAACCCTGGGATCATGACTTAAGCCGAAGGCAGATGCTTAATTGACTGAGCCACCCAGTCACCCCCATTCTATCCTTTTTTGTAATTGCTTTCATAGTTATAATAAACATCTTTAACTTAACCTCATTTATCTTCAAATAATATTATATCACTTCATGTATAGTAAGAACTTTGAAAGTATATACTTCTATTTCTCCCCTCCTGTTCCTTGTGCTATTATCATATTTTATTAAATGTTATTATTTTTTATTTAGTTACCTCTTTAAGCATATTGAACAATAAGAAAACATGACTTTTATATTTACCCACTTATTTACTGTTTTGGAGACCTTTTTATTCCTTTGTGTTTCCATCTTTTATCAATTCTTTCAGCCCAAAGAACTTCCTTTAACATTTTTGGTAGCACAGGGATGCTGGAATTAATTCTTTCAGTGTTTTTCTGTTTGAAAGGTTTTACTTTATCCTAATTTTTTTTAAAGATTTTATTTATTTATTTGACAGAGCGAGAGTGAGCTCACAAGTAGGCAGAGAGGCAGGCAGAGAAAGAGGGGGAAGCAGGTTCCCTGCTGAGCAGAGAGCCCGATTCGGGGCTTGATCCCAGGACCCTGAGATCATGACCTGAGCCAAAGGCAGAGGCTTTAACCCACTGAACCACCCAGGTGCCCCACTTTATCCTACTTTGAGAGACCTTTTTATTGAGTAAAGAATTCTGGGTTGACAGGTTTTTTTCTTCTAGTACTTTAAAGATGTCTATCCATTGGCCACTGGTTTGAATAGTTTATGATAAGAAATTTGCTGTAATTCTTTTTTTTTTTTAAGATTTAATTTATTTGTCAGAGAGAGAGAGTGTGCACAAGCAGGGGGAGCAGCAGGCAGAGGCAGGCTCCCCACTGAGCAAGGAGCCCAACACAGGATTCAGCCCCAAAACCCTGGGGTCATGTCCTAAGCCGAAGGCAGGTGCTTAACCAACTGAGCCACCTAGGTGTCCCTTTACGGTAATTCTTATCTTTGTTCCTCTGTAATGTGTCTTTTTTTTCTCTGGCTACTTTTAAGATTCTCTTTTTATCACTTTAGCAATTTGATCATGCTATTTCTTAGAAACATTTTCTTTCTATTTATTCTGTGTGGATTTGCATTCCTTGGATCTGTGGGTTTATAGTTTTTATCAAATTTGGAAAATTTTTTTTTTAAAGATTTTATTTATTTATTAGAGAGAGAGATTGAGAATGAGAGGGGAGAAGGTCAGAGGGAGAAGCAGACCTCCCGCAGAGCCGGGAGTCCGATACGGGACTCGATCCCGGGACTCCGGGATCATGACCTGAGCGGAAGGCAGTCGCCCAACCAACTGAGCCACCCAGGCGCCCTCAAATTTGGAAAATTTTTAGCCTTTATTTCTTCAAAGATTTTTTCCTGTGCCCTTCCTCCCCAGATCTCTTTTCCTTTTGGAACTCTAACTTCATGTATGTTAGATTGCTTGATATTGTCCCACTGTTGTTCACTGATTCTCTGCTCATTTTTATTCTCTTTTGTTTCTCTGTGCTTCATTTTGGATAGTTTCTAAGACTGTGTCTTCAAGTTCACTGATATTTTCTTCTGAAGTTCCCAATCTATTTTTAATCTAACTCAGCATATTTTTAATTTCAGGTATTATATTTTAGTCTCTAGATGTTTAACATCTTTTTAAAAAAATCTTCTTTCTCCTGTCCTCATTTTCCTCTACTTCTTGAACATGTAGAATGTATTTATTAAAGGTATTTTAATATCCTTGTCTTCTAGTTCTTTTATCTCTGTTATTTGTGGTTATGTTCTTATTTATATTGTTTTTTCCTAGTTAACAAGTTTCTTACATGCCTGGAAATATTTTATTGAACGATGAACATTGTTTATTTTATATTCTTGATTGCCATATTTTGCTGTAGCATGTTCTTAAATTATCTGGAATCAGTTTGATCCTCTCAGAGACTGCTTTTATGCTTTGTTATGGGGGTCTAGAGCAGCCTTTATTTTAGGACTAATATAATTCTTACTACTGTGGCAATAGCCTTTGAGGATTCTATCTAATTTCTTGCGTATTACAAGGTCGTTGTACTCTGACTGATGTGAACACAAACTATTCCCAGTCCTGTGTGAATTCTGGGAATCGTTCTGCTTACTCATTTACAATAGTCTTGCATAGTTTCCTGTCACACATGTACAAATCTGTGCTCAGCCAAAAAACTCCAGGGAGGCTTGTCTATAGATGGAATTGTGGAGTATGTGCTGTACCTCCCTTCTTTTCTCTGTGCAGCACCATTCTCTCTGGCTCTCTGTGCCACAAATTCTAGGCACTTGGCCCCCCGGAGCTCTAATCTCAGTCTCCTCAACTCAGTGAGCTCTGTTCGGGCTCACCATCTTTATACCATATCCTGGAAACTGCCGTCGGGCAATAAGCTAATACAAGCATAGAGCTCACTTTGTTTCTCTATTTTTTTTAGAGATCATAGGCCTGCATTGTCTATCAATCAATGTCTGAAAAACATTGCTTTATATATTTTGCCCATTGTTTAGTTATTTAAGGCAGGAAGGTAAATGTGATCCCTGTTTCTCCAATTTTTTTAAGAGGGAGAGAGAGAGCATGCGAGTGGGGGTGGAGGGACAGAGGGAGAAAGAGAATCTTTTTTTTTTTCCCATTTATTTGACAGAGAGAGAGAGAGATCACAAGCAGGCAGAGAGGCAGGCAGAGAGAGAGGGGAAGCAGGCTCCCTTATTGAGCAGAGAGCCTGATGCGGAGCTCAATCCCACGACCCTGAGATCATGACCCGAGCTGAAGGCAGAGGCCCTAACCCACTGAGCCACCCAGGTGCCCCGAGAAAGAGAATCTTAAGCAGACTCCATGCCCAGTGCAGAGCCCCCCACGGGGCTTGATCTCACAACCCTGAGATCATGACCTGGGCCAAAATCAAGAGTCAGAAATTTAACCAACTGAGCCACCCAGGCAGCCCTCTCTAATTTTTAAGCGTAAGTCTCTAACATCTTTTCTAGGGATCTTACATGTTGATAGTAGATTCCTTCTTTAAAGAAGCTTGGGTCACTTCAGACATGGCTTTTGAGTTGTTAAAAATTAGAACTGTATTTAAAGTAGTTGTCGGGGCTCCTGGGTTGCTCAGGTGGTTGAGTCCTAGGATGGATTGGGTGGGCTCCCAGCTCAGCAGGGAGTCTGCTTTTCCCTCACCCTCTGCCTTTCCCTCTGCTTATGCTCTCTATCTCTCTGTCTCAAATAAATAAATAACATCTTTTGAAAAAAAATAAAGTGATTGTCATACAGCTAGATAAATCAAAATAGGGTTTAAGAGATTTAAAAACCAATTCATTGTTATTAGGATGGCAGGGGGTCAAAAAGGTATTTCACAATAGGGCTAAAGCTATCCAGATGGTGATTTATTAAGTTTCCATGGTTGTACAGGGCTGTATCCAGTTACTGAGTCTTGGCTATAAGCTTTTTAACTGCCCTACTATCTATTTAAATTCCTTCTTTGTTAATGTTTAGTTTATGCCTCATCCCGATAGTCAAACAAGAGTGAAACACTCCGAAACACTGAGATAAAGATCAAAAATGTAGTGAGAGGATCGAAGAAAAGGCCAGCAGTGTTTGAACTGTGGAACCCTCCACCAACTACTGACTGTCTGACCCCAGAATTGATATTTTTGTTCATGTCCTTGCTGGGCGCACTGAAAATAAGTAAGGCCAATTACAACAATCTATCCTTGGGCTAGGTTATGGAGGCCAATAAATCAACCTCAACTATTAACCTCGTGTGTGTGTGTGTGTGAGAGAGAGAGAGAGAGAGAGAGAGAGACGTAGAGAATATAGGTGCAAGTATGCCTATGTACGTATTTAGCATCTTATATGTGCCAGGCATTCCATTTAATCTTCATAATAACCCTATGAATTTGGCTTTTAGGCATTACATATTAGGTATTCAGTGAAAAAGCTGAGATCCAGAGATACCAACCGACTTGTTCAAGTTCATGATGCCGTACTGCTTTACCCTCAATAGCACCGTAATTCAGTTGTCAATAGACCATAAACACAACCTGGGGCCATTCATCTTGCAATTATGTCCTCTGCACCACAAGAGGTATTGTAAGACAGGGTTGCGTAGATAATCACAGTGTCTTCATTAGCAAAAACAATTCCAAGATCATAATTTACATATAGTGGATCAAAACAATAAGTAGGCAGTGAGGACAGTACATTATCTCCACAGGCCCATTTAACTGATAAAGACCTATACGCCCCCATAGACCTATACGCCCCCAATACCGTACTGCCTGTTGTTTCTCAAAGACAGACTTTATAGTCTGAAGTCATAGTTACTATGATTAGCAAAGTCTAACAGTGTTTGGAACTTTGTCTTTTAAACTTATGATCTTCATAAAGAAACTTCACATTTGAGGTCGCTATCATGGAATGGTTTTTCTGTGGTTGCTTTCCAGCTGTGCTATTGCAGTATAATGTTGTACATTAAAGTCATAATTTTATCTACTTTGCTAGCAGTGTCCTTGATTTAGCTCATCACAATGAAGCTACCTCAAGTTCCTGCTATAATTTTTTTCTGCCTGTGCTCTGTCTAGTGTTGGTAGACTGGCTGTATTTCAGGACTGTGATATTCAATAACAGGCTCAATAAATACTTGTTAACTTAGTAACGCTAGTTATCCTATTATTCTTGCTATTTGCAGTAAAACCTGGATTATAACTACTTAAAAAACCATGCATAGAGCCCCTGATGATAACCCCAAGTTTCTTCCATAAATGCCAGTAGCCTTTACTTTGGCGTCTTGTTACTTGGATACTAGGGCTTTTCTTTTGAAGTCTACAGCTGTTTTTAAAATTCTGTTTTTGAGTTTGTCAATGAATATGCTATCCTTCCTGTGCGAGGATATGCACCGTTCTAATCCATCATCAGTACTCTCAAGTTTTGCTCTCTTCTGTTACAGAAGTAGAGAGAATAGAATTAGTAGTAGTAAGAATAATAGTAAGAGATAATCGTAAGTACTAGTGTACTTACTAGTACTAGTACTAGCAAATAATAGTAATTACTATTATTCAGTAAGTTGGGTAGGGTCTAGGTAGGGGACGTATATGTGGGTTGTATTAGTGAAGTTTTATCCAGTGTGAAATGTGCTTGCCTGTTAAAAGATTAGATATGTAACTTTCTTAGGCAATCAGCCATCGTGCTTTTTACATACGTACAAGGAAGAGTCAGGATTCACATCTTGTTGTTTTCTTCCTCTTCACCAAAACTTAGGGTGAAGCTAGTGGTAATTCAATAGAAGAATAGCAATGATGTTAGTATTTGCATGTATGTATACAGTAACACCTTGATTGGTAAGTGGTCTTATAATAGTTAAGAGGAAGGATCTTTGTTACTGTATCTTGTGACTTTGATAAATTCTCTTTAGTTCTAGTGGTTTTTTTGGTAGATTCCTTAGGATTTTCTATAAACACAAGTATGTCATCTGCAAATAAAGACAGGTTGACTTCTTCCTTTCCAATACTTAAGCGTTTTCCACCCCTGCCTTATCTAGAACCTCCAGTATAATATTGAATTGTCATTCCCAGTTTTGGAGAGGAAAAATTTGGTCTTTCACTAAATACTTATTATGTTAGCTGTAGGTTTTTCTTTCCTGTCAGTTTTCATGCTGAGTAAGTTTTTTTTTTCTATTCCTTGTTTGCTGAGTCACGATAATTGTGTATTGAATTTTGTCAAGTGTTTTTTCTTCATCTATAGGGATGATCAAGTGATCGTCTTTATTCTGTTAATCGAGTGATTTGCAATCACTGATTTTCAAATGTTAAAATTTTTTTCTTACTATACCAAGGAAATAGAGATATTCCAATATATATTCTCTGTATTTGTTGGATTTCTGGCAAAATCTTAAGGTAGTTTAAAATCTCTAGGCTTATTTCCTAGTCATCTCTCAACTTTAAAGCTATGTGTAAAAGATATAATAATCAACAATAATACACCTTTTGGGGAAGAACAGTGATTATATCAAGTCTTCCTGATTTGTGATTTAAAGATGTTTTTAGTAAAATTTGAAGCAGTACAAGGAGAATATAGATGGTATTTACCCTGACTTTCTGACCATTTACTTCTCTCATAATTCACGGAAAAATAATCTTGATTCTTTTGAGATCTTCCTTTTAAATAAATGAATATACTAGGTAAAGAAACTAGTAGGTAATACATTAATTGTTGAGAAGTAGTTGACTGGATATTTAGAAGTTATTTTGGGGGGGCGCCTGGGTGGCTCAGTCAGTTAAACCTCTGCCTCCAGCTCAGGTCGCGATCCTGGGGTCCTGGGATTGAGCCCCACGTCGGGCTCCCTGATCAATGGGGAGTCTGCTTCTCCCTCTCCCCCTGCTCCTCTGCGCCTGCGCGCTCTCTCAGTCACGTTTACTCATTCTCTCTCTCTCAAGTAAATAAATAAAATCTTTTAAAAAAAAAAAAAGTTATTTTGGAGTACTAGTCATAATAAGCAGAGTTTCCAGGTGAAGAAAGGCTTGGTTCTTCATCTGGTGATAAAGAAATGGAAAACCCCCATAGCTGATGGCTTGATTTATCATGCTTCCTATTCAACCATGACTGTAGTACAGTGTTCTTTCTCTTTACAGGAAGGCATTTGTATTGTTTGTTACTAGGTATTACTGGGCCTGTTTTATTATAGTGACTGCTACCTTTGTAAAGAAGGCACTTAAATATAGTAGGAGTGATTCATCCCCCCTATTGCCACTTCCAGTTCCACAAATGGAAACAGCACTGAAGGGGACATCAGCTGATTTAGTCTTCCATTGAGGTTCTATTTGCAGAGCCCATGATTGCTAAAGGCTTAGTCTGCCCATTACCTCAACAGACCTTTTGTACAAACAAAATTGAATCAAGCAGACGAGTGAATAAGTGTGTCTGGAACGCAGCCCTGCCATCTCACTGCCCTTCTCCTGTGCCGAGCTGCATTTCCCAGTCCTCTCTGCACACAAACCGCCTGTGGGGTCAAACCCGATTAGGTGGTCTCGTCAGCTCTTTTAAAGGATTGGCCTCTTCAGCTTCGAGAAGCAGCATGACCTGTTCCATTCAGCTACTGTTTTCAGCCCATTCTTTAGTTCCTTCTCTTATGTTCCCGTGGAGTGAGACTCTGGGCTGGAGCTGCACATGCTCCCTGAGCAAGTCATTCAAGAGACAGTCTGCTCTCCACGGGAAAGCAGCGAGCCCGTGAGGAAGGAGATGATGGGTTGCGCCAACCAGAGGGGAAGAGTAAGGCATATTAAAAATGACATCAGTGAAAAAAAAATGACATCAGTGCAATAATCCCACAGGGTCTTGAATGGAGCTGGTGTGTTTTTCCTGGAAATTCCAGTTCCTTACAGGCATTCATTTTTTTCTATAAAGGATTGGGGGCAGGTTTGATTCTCTCCAAACCACAGAGACAACAAAGCAGCAGAGGCAATTAGGCCTTATTGACCAGCACTACACAGAACTACTAAATATACAATAGACCTTCCAGGGAAAATACATGAAGTTGTTATAATAATGACTTTCCCTTTGGCTATTCCCTCAAAATATTTTTATTAAGTTTGCACATGAGAGATAATATAATGTCATAAGGATAGTTTAAACTGGAGATTACTTGGTAGAAAACAAATTGTAAGTATACAACATTATTCTTTTTTAAGATGTATTTATTTTAGAGAGAGAGAGTGAGAGAGCATGGGGAAGGGCAGAGGGAGAGGGAAAGAGAAACTTTAGCAGACGCTGCACTGACGTTGGAGCTTGACACAGGGCTCAGTCTCAAGACCCCAAGATCATGACCTGAGCCAAAACCAAGAATCAGTCGCTCAAGTGACTCTGCCACCCAGGGGCCCCAGTATACCACATTCAGTTTCCAGTTTATGTGGGTATATTTCTGGCTATTTGCAATCAGTTCAGTTCAAGAAACACACATTACGAGTCACCTACTCACTGCTGATGGATGAATGTTACTCTATTCTGGGTGGTCAAAAAGCTGAGAAAAGCTGTGTATAAACCAAGCATGGAACGAGGATGGAACTAGGAGAATATAGACTTCTCTGTTAATCAGTGATAGTTGGATTGGACCTAAAAATGGCTGGTCTGAGATGGCCAATTGTATTTATCTATAGGGAAAGGAACTCTATTTTATAATCAATTTTTTCTTATTATAAAAGTAATATGAAAAAAGTAATATGTTTTCATTACAGAATACCCAGCAGGGAAAAAAAATAAGCAAAGCCAATGAAAAACCACTGTTCTCCTACCTCCTGAAAGTAATGCTGTTAACATTTTTAGATCCTTCTAGTTTTTATGAATACATATATATATATTTTTAAAGATTTTATTTATTTATTTGACAGAGAGAGACACAGCAAGAGAGGGAACTCAAGCAAGGGGAGTGAAAGAGGGAGAAGCAGGCTTCCCACTGAGCAGGGAGCCTGATGCAGGGCTCAATCCCAGGACCCTGGAATCATGACCTGAGCCGAAGGCAGCAGCTTAACCCACTGAGCCACCCAGGCGCACCTACCTACATAAATATTTTTTACTAAAAAAGATCTTGCCGTATATGTTCTTTCATAAATTACTTTTATCATCTTACTGTGAACATTTTTGTATCATTAAATAGAGTATTCTCTTATATGAAGGTACAGTTATTAATTCCCTTCTGATGAGATTTTAAGTTTTTTATTTGCCCTCTCATAATGGCCATCCAGGTAGCTAAATCTTTGTGAACACCCATGAATATATTTAACACAAGTTCATAAACATGGAATTAATGGATCACAGTTGTATAAAATACAATGACTCTTGATACATATTTTTTAAATTTCCCCCAAATTATACATCTGTCAACCATGAGTATATGAGGAAAGTCTGACTTCTAAGTTGGACATAACAGTATCAAATTCTTTCTTTTTTTTAAGATTTTATTTATTTATTTGACAGAGAGAGAGAGGTCACAAGTAGACAGAGAGGCAGGCAGGGGGGGGGGGGGGAAGCAGGCTCCCTGCTGAGCAGAGAGCCTGATGCCGGGCTCGATCCCAGGACCCTGAGATCATGACCTGAACCGAAGGCAGAGGCTTTAACCCACTGAGCCACCCAGGCGCCCCTACAGTGTCAAATTCTGGATTTATCTACTTGTATATACTTGCACTGTGATTAAATCCTCAAAGTTGATATAAAGTAGTTTTCATTCAAAAACAATACAGTAATTTTCCTTGCTTAAGACATTCAGCTAATGCCCTACCACAAGTAGGTGGGAGATGAGGGAAGAGATGAATTCCTAAAAATCTAGTTCTCGGGTGCCTTCAAGTCCCAGGATGGTAATAAAGAAGTCAGGAAGACTGGAATTTTATCATTTTTGTTCTAGGCCCTAGATAAAGGGGACACTCATTAAAAACAAGAAGGATCTCAGGGCACCTGGGTGGCTCAGACGGTTAAGTGCGTAATTCTTGATTTTGGCTCAGGTCATGATCTCAGGGTCATGAGATCAAGCCCTGCATTGGGCTCCGTGCTGGGCATGGAGCCTGCTTAAGATTTTCTCTCTCTTTCCCTCTCCCTCTGCCTCTCACCCTCTCACCATTCCCTCTCTCTAAAAGCAACAACAACAACAACCAAGAAGGATCCCTATATCTAAGGGGTGCCTGGCTGGCTCATTCAATAGAGCATGTGACTGTTGATCTTGGGGTTGTAAGTTTGAGTCCCACATTATGTACAGAGGTTACTTAAAAATAAAAATCTCAAAAACAAAACAAAATGAAGAGAATCTCTAATCTTTAAGTGCTTATTGTCTAGTCAGGAGAGAGAGAGAGAGAACATACATCTATGTGAAGCAAACATCATGCAAATAATAAATTCACATAATTCAAACTGTTCTTTTTGGTTAATGTTTTAAATATGGTATCCCTTTTGCTTATAAACAATCTGACAGAATGTGACCAACTAGATTCTTTCCCTCTCCTGTTTAAAAGTCATCTCTTGGCTTCCTATCATGCTTAATCTAGGAACTTTCATTGCTGGTAATGTTAGCCTTGATAATTAGGACCATTGAGGAGAGCTAGAAAAGTTGAGAGAAATATTCTTTTTATATTTCTTAAATGTATCAAAGAGCTAACAAAATAGTAAGATAATACTGTCCTGTTTTCTATGGTGAAGCAAGAACCTAAAAGGCAAAGTGACTACTCAAAGCCTCTTTTTCTCTGAAGGCATTTGCCAGTCTGGAAGAAATACTTTTTTTTTTTTTTTTAGATTTATTTATTTATTTGACAGAGAGAGAGAGAGAGATCACAAGCAGACAGAGAGGGGGAAGCAGCCTCCCTTATTGAGCAGAGAGCCCGATGCAGGGCTCGATCCCACGACCCTGAGATCATGACCTGAGCTGAAGGCAGAGGCTTAACCCACTGAGTCACCCAGGCACCCCCAGAAGAAATACTTTTTAAATAAAATTGAGTTTTTGGTAGCCTTATAGGGCAAAAGAGACAGGAATCAAAACCTAACATTTAACCTAGGTAAGAAATCAAATAAGCCATCCCCTTCTTTAACCTGGAACCAGAAAGAGTTACACCTTCAGGGTGAAAGTAACCTGGAAGTAAACCCACCTTGGATCAGTTCAAATTTGTGTCACTTAGGTGGTCCACAGAACTGCAAACTTTTAACATAGCCTAGAATGGTTCCATACAGTCGTGTCTTGGGGTGCCTGGCAGAAACAAAGGAAAATCCTTTCTACTGGATGGTGCCATTATCCTAGGATTCAAACTAATTTTAAATATAATTTTTTTCAGGGCATCTGGGTGGCTCAGTGGGTTGAGCCTCTGCCTTCTGCTCAGGTCATGGTCTCAGGGTCCTGGGATCGAACCCCGTGTCGGGCTCTCTGCTCAGCGGGGAGCCTGCTTCCTCCACTCTCTCTGCGTACTTGTGATCTCTCTTTGTCAAATAAATAAATAAAATCTTTAAAAATAATAACAATAATTTTTTCAAATATAATGACCAGCAAAGATAATAAAAAATTACAAAATACCCTGAGAGATAGGCAAAAAAAACCCAAAAACAGATAACACAAGGTCCCACAAAAACTTCAGACATTGCAATTATTAGACTACAAGACAGTTTTGCAGACTATATTTAGAGATTTTTTAATAAGCTTGAAAATGTCTGCAGGAACAAAAATCTATAAAAAGCATTATAACAGATTTGAAAAAGAACTAAACAGAACTCCTAAAACTGAAAAATATAATAACCCAAATTAAGAACTCAGTGAACATATTTATTAACAGATTATACACAGCTGAGGAGAGAACTGAAAGACAGATCTGGGGAAATTATTCAGAAAGCAGCAGAGGAGATAAAATGATAGAACATATACAAGCTAGGATATTTGAAGAAGTGATGACTGAGAATGCCTCTGTTCCAAATTGCTTCTCCACACCTTCTGGGGCTCTCATTAAAAGCATGTTAGGCCTTCTTAGTCTATCATTCATGTCTCTTATCCTATTTTGAGATAGGATTTCTAGAGATAAAAGGTGTTACTTCAAAAGAATGATAACAGTTTTGGGGACCCGTGGGTGACTCAGTCAGTTAGGTGGCTGCCTTTGACTCAGGTCATGATCCCAAGGTTCTGCGATCGAGTCCCGCATCGGGCTCCTTGCTCAGCAGGGAGCCTTCTCCCTCTGCCTGCTCTGCTTGCCGCTCCCCCTGCTTGTGCTCTCTCTCTTGAATGCGCACACAGGCGCATTCTCTATGACAAATAAATAAATAAAATCTTTTTTAAAAAGCTTGTCCTTTAAAAAAATAATAAAAGTTTTCATTTGTCAGAAAGATATAAGAATTTAAAAACTACATGCACGTGATAAAATGGCCTCAAAATAGATAAAGCAAAAAGTTTACAGAACTCCGAGGACAGAGATTTTACAATCAAGGTATCTTGTTTACTTTCTCTCATGGTATTTGCTATAACAAACACAAAAAAAACTTAGTAGGAATATATAAGAGTAATATTTGCCCAGGACTACTAGTAGTGCCATTCACTGACATTACTAGAAAAACCCATTTTGGAGAGAAATCATGAATTTCATTTCTAACAAGTTAAGATTGAGAGACTTTTAAATGTTAGCTAGAGGTGTTGACTAGATAATGGGATACCTCAACCTAGAACCCATAAGAGAGGTCTGAGCTGGAGATCTAAGTCTTTATGTATAGGTGATAATTGAAGCCATGGGTATGAATGTGAATGTCTAGAGAGAGAGAACAGAGTATGAGAAAGCAAGAGTCTAGGGATGAACCTTGAGAAGCTCCAACATTTAATGGTTAAGTGGTGGGAGACAAGCCATTTTGAAAGCAATTGAGAAGAAATAGCCAGGAGACCATGGTTTCATGAAAGCCAAAGCGAGACACTTTTCTAAGGAAAGAGGATGGTCAGCAGTGTTGAATGCTGCTGAGATGTCAAAGAAAATAAGGAGTGAAAATGTTTTTTAGATTAATGACAACAAAGTCTTTAACCACAGTGCAAGTAATTTCAGCAGAGTGGTAGTAGAATTTGAGTCAGTCTTAAGCATGAATTACAGTGCCTTTGCATGTAGTAGACACTTGATATATTTTTTCATTTCTTTTAGTGTAAAATGTTTAATTGTGTAGAAGAATGTATAATACACATGTGTAGAATTTGAAAAATAATTATAAAGTGAACAACATTTATTGATTGTCCAAGTTAATAGAACTTTAGAAGACCCTTCCCTGGTTGCATCTACCTTCTTCCTCCAACCAGAGGTATTATTCTGCCAACCATTGAAGTTAAGTATTCCCTTGCTTTCATCTATGGCTTTACCGTATATGAATGATTTCCTAAACAATGTACTGTTATTTTTACAATATATGTTTTAGTTGTGACTATTTTTTAATTCTGTATGAATGGAATCCTACTGTGTCCATTCTTCTGGGTCTCACTTCTATTGCTCAACATTATGCTTTTCAGATTTGTCTGTAGTGATACATTAGACTGTACATCATTCATTTTTACTGTTGTATACTATTCTATTAATGTACAAAAATGTATTTTTAAATGCTGCTTTTGATGAACATTTCTTTTTTTTTTTAAAGATTTTATTTATTTATTTGTCAGAGAGAGAGAGAGAGAGAGAGCACAAGCAGGCAGAGTGGCAGGCAGAGGCAGAGGGAGAAGCAGGCTCCCCCCTGAGCAGGGAGCCCGATGTAGGACTCGATCCCAGGACCCTGGGATCATGACCTGAGCCAAAGGCAGCAGCTTAACCAACTGAGCCACCCAGGTGTCCCTTGATGGACATTTCCAGTTTTTGCAGTAACAAACAATACCACCGTGAGCATCATCATCCATGTCATCTTATGAACTTATGTGAGAGATTTTTCTAGGATGGGTGCATACATAGGAGTAGAATTTCTGGGGCATGGAGTATGGGGTATAGGTATGCTCAACTTTATCGTGAAGTACAAACTGTTTTCTGGAGTGGTTATATGAATTTACACCCCTGCCCTCTAGGGAGAGTTACCATTGCTCCAGATCCTCCCTAGTGTTTGATGTTGGCAAACTCTAAAATTGCTAGATCTGATGGGTATGAAATTTTGTCTCATTATGGTTCTAATTTGCATTTTGCTGGCTATTAAGTAAAGAAGAAAAATTTTATATGTTTATGGGCCATGTACTGTTTCACAAAACAAAATCCAATTCAACTCTATTGTCCATTTTTCCATTGTATCTTTTTCTTACTGATTCATAGATATTTTTTAATATTTTGGATGCAATTCTTTTTTGCTTATGTGTGTTGAAAACATTATTTTCGGGGGAAGTCTTGAATTTTACTTCCTTTATGAAAGGCATCTTTATGACGCCTTCTAATCAACAGAAGCTTTTAATTTTTTTTTTAATTTTTTTATTAACATATAATGTATTATTTACCCCAGGGTACAGGTCTGTGAATCATCAGGCTTACACATTTCACAGCATTTGCCATAGCACATACCCTCCCCAATGTCCATATCCCTATCCACCCCCCCCCCACCTCCCAGCAACCCTTAGTTTGTTTTGTGAGTTTAGGAGTCTCTT
>CM052798.1:21979025-22004524 GCA_028533885.1 Nasua narica | reverse complement strand
TTTCCACATAAAGTATCATATCATCTGCAAAGAGTGAGAGTTTGACTTCTTCTTTGCCAATTTGGATGCCTTTTATTTCTTTTTGTTGCCTGATTGCTGAGGCTAGGACTTCTAGGACTATGTTGAACAGCAGTGGAGATAGTGGGCCAGAAGCTTTTAATTTTAATGTAGTCAAATTTTATCAGTCTTCTTATTTAAAAAATCTTTTCCTACTCTGAAGTCATAGCAGCTTTCTTCCACATTTTCTTCTAAAAGTCTTATATTTTTGCCTTTTCCACCTAAATATTTAATTTAAATTGATTTGGAGGTTTGGCGTGAGGTAGGGAATCAGTTTGGGGTTTGTTTGGGTTTTTTTTCCATATAGATATCCGATTTTCCCAGCACTATTTAGTGACATGTCCATCCCTTCTTGGTTGATCTGATAGACCCATCTGTCATGTGTCATGTAACAGGTGGATCTGCTTGGGGAATCTCTGTCTGCTTTTGCTCAGTGTTATGCTGGTAGATATTCCACAACCAGCTCTACTCTCTCCTCTCCGATACACACAAAAAGACCTGATCTGTAGCATTGCCGATTTGTGTGTTATAGATACTCCCACTATGACCAGGTGCAAGCTACCAACATGATGTCACAGAATGCGAAGTTGGGAGGAGATGCTAGCAATTGGTTCTCAAGAACAAGGTTTATCCCAGAGCTAATATCATACTTTTTAAATTACTATAGCTTGATATCTGATAGGGCAATTCTCCCCACATTGTTCTTCCCTTCAAGTGTGATGTGCCTATTCTGGGTCTTTGCGTTTTTCATATAAATTTTAGAATCAGCTTGTCAAGTTTATTTTTAGAAAACTTACTGGGACTTATATTGGAATTATACTTAATCTATAGGTTGATTTGGAAATAAATGAAGTTTATATAATATAGAGATTGCCAAGTCACAAACATAGTGTAAGTCTCCATTTGTTTAGGTCATTTTAAATGTCTTTCAGTGAATTTTTATAATTTTCCCCGTAAGTGTCTTGTATATCTTTTGCTAGGTGTATTCCTGAGTACTTTTTATTTTTTGTTCCTATTATAAACAGTTTATCTTTTCAAATTTCATTTATAACTCTTTGTTGCTAATATATAGAAATACAATTTATTTTTACATTGATTTTGCAGTCTAAAAAATTTTTGCAAACTCCTCTTCATTCCATTTAAGTGTAGATTCGGTTGGATTTTCCATATACGTAATCACGTAATCTGCAAATAATGGCAATTCTGTTTCTTCCTTCCCTATACTTTTACTTTAAACATTTGAGTTCTTGTTCTCCCAGGAGGGATGGCTAAGACAGCCAGTACCATATTAATAAAGGGATAGCAGGCACTCAGTTTTCCCCATAGAGCAGGGTATCTCAGTATATACTTGTACAGTTAAAAGCATATTGAGGATTAAATTGAGAGGTGTGGACTAGAAAAGCTGTAACTGCTTTGGAGAAGTGAGGGCTCTGTTGTTTAAGGAAGGTTCTCGATTGACATCCTGAAAGCCAGACTGAATAGACTTTGCCCAAATAAGAAAGGCATGCCAGGGCAGGAGGAGAATAAGAGCACGAACAAAGGGGAGAATGAGCCTGGCATACAAGTGGCCAAGTGGTAATAGTTCCTTTTGTTGAAATCAGCATATTCTCTCAGCTCGACCTTCAAAGTACATTCAGAATCAGATGCCTTCTCACTACATTTATCGAGACACCCTAGTGCCAGCTACCATCATCTCCTGCCCAGATCTCTGCAGAAGCCTCCTGACGGGTCTGTGCTTCGGGCCCGGCCCCTCTGCAGTCTGTTCTCCATGCAGCAACCAGAGCAAGACTTTAAAAACACAGCTGAGACCATGTCACTCCTTTGCCCCTCATCGCTTCCCTGCTTACTTGGAGTAAAATCCAAAGTCCCTGCACTGGTCTACAGGACCCTATATCAGTGTCCCTCAACCTTGACACTGCTGACATTCGGGCCAGATAATTCTTTATGGAGGGGCAGTCTGCACGGCAGATGCTGAGCAGCACCCCAGGCTTCTACCCACGGGGTACCAGAGGCTGGAGGCACAGCCTCCAGCTGTGAAAGCCAGAAATACCTTCAGACATTGCCTGATGTCCCATAGAGGGTAAAGTTGCCCTCAGTTGAGAACCATTGGCCCACACGTCTCAGTCTGCACTATACCACGCTCCACTCAGCCCCTCTCACCCCATCCTCGGCCGCACTGGGGCTTTCCTTTGCTGTTTTTTTAATTTTACTCTTTTTCAAACACGTGAACCATCACCTCACCTTAGGGCCTTTGCACAAAGCAATTCTTCTCTGCTTGGGATGCTCTTCCTCACTTTCTCCCTCATTTCTATCAGGTTTCTGCTCAAATGTCCCTCAAAAAGTCCTTCCCTATATAATAACAACCTTCCCTACCACCCCAGGACCCCTGTCCCCTTGATCCTACTTTACTTTTCTCTGAGGCATTTCACACTGCCAGATATTCGTTGTCTGTCTCCCCTGCTGGAACGTACACCCTACAAGGAAGTATCCGCAGTGCTCCACTGCTGTATCAACCCCTGGGACATGGTTGATATTCAGTATTCTGTTGAATGAATGAATAGGGATTTGGGATAGGTGGGGCCAGCATCCATTACAAGGCAGTAACGCACATGAAATTATGTGAACTCCTTCCTGAAGTTTAACTATTAAGGTATCGAAGGAAGTGGGCTGTAAAGTCAGGAGAAAGTATAGATTTATACAGGCATCTCAAACCAGTGGGGCTGGTGATGAATTAGAGGAGAAGGGACACCAAGCAGAGGGAAAAACCTGTGAGAACAGAACAAGAACCCAGCCACATTATGAGGAGGACCTGACCAAGGGGGAAGCCATCAGAATCCAAAGGAACGGTGAGAGGAGAAACCGGACAGGTAGCTGCCAGACGCGCGGAGTGCCCTACCCTAACTGGGGTTTCCTCCGGACACACACCAGCTGTGCCACATTTCCTAACGAAATCCACACCCTGCACACAGGTCCAGACTTTCCCAATGTGCTGTTCACACTGTGATGGTAACGCCTGCCCACATTCTTCCTGTGTTTCCGCAGCTCGTTCTATCCCACACGCAGTCCTTGGAACACTCCTCCTCAAAAAAATTGAATTGTATCAATCACTTCTTTTTATAAACAGATCTGCAAAGGCTCCTCTCTCACTTTCAAGGCTAGATCTTACTTTGGCCTTCAAAACTGTCTTCCTACCCTGCCCCCATTCTTTCCCTTACTATCCTTAGGAAATCCGTTAGTTTAGGAAAACCCACAATTGAGAGGTACATTGACCAGCCCTCTTTCCAAACAAAATGGTGGTAATTTTTACATTAGGAAAGAATTTATATCTGGGCCGGAGTCCTTTCATTTGCAGATAATTTCCCTGATGCTTTTATTTACTACTTTTTAAATATAAAGAAAAGTAATGATCTACTGCCATATCCACTTTTTTATTAACACGAAGGGAGGGGAGTGTCTGAAGTATGTTATTCCAACGTGGAATTACAGTTAGTAATTGATCCTCGAGATTTTTCCATATCAACGTGTACAATTCTGACTAACTCCTTTTAACTGCTGCAGAGCGTTCTGGTGTGTGTGTGTGTATGAGAGAGAGAGAGAGAGAGAGAGACGCACACAAGTGAGCATGGGAGCAAGTACAGGCACCAGAATGCCTATCTGGGACTCCTGTTCTCCCACCCACTGGGTGACTTTAGACAAGCCTCTTAACCTCTATGAATCCCATTTTCCTCGTTTACAAAATGGGTAAGTAGCAATACCTACCGCAGAATTGTCGCAAAGAGTAAATGAGATACGTGCGTAAAGCGTCAGCAACTACCCACCACGAAGTAAATGCTCAGTAAACCTTAGCAGTTACTCTTCTCACTGTTATTACTCCTGGTGTTCTCTCCACTCCTGCTGTCGCACTGCTGACGAATGCTCGGTTGGTTTCCAGGTTTTGGCTGTCACCAACAGTGCTATAGTGAACATCCTAAAACGGGCATCTCAAAACACGTTGGGAATATATATCCCTAGGGTATAAATTCCTATAAGCAGAATTGTTGGGTCAAACGGCATGTGCATTAGAATGTTGGTATCTCTTGCCAAATCGCCCTGCAGGAAGGATATTCCAAATGGCATTCCCATCAACGGTATAAGAAATGCATTTACCCACCTTATTCAGCCTGGGTATTAGCAAATCTCTAAATGTTTGGCAGTCTTATAGGTGTTATTTTGATTTGCATCTCTCTTTTTTTTTTTAAGAATTTATTTATTTATTTATTTATTTATTTATTTATTTATTTGAGAGAGAAAGAGTAAGAGAGAGCACATGAGCTGGGGGGAGAAGCAGATGAAGAGGGAGAGGCAGACTCCCCGCTGAACAGGGAGCCCGAGGCAGGACCCGGGGATCATGACCTGAGCCAAAGGCAGACGCTTAACTGACTGAGCCACCCAGGTGCCCTTGCAGCTCTTTAAATATTAGTCAGGATAAACATCCTTTTATAGGTTTTCCACTTGTAATTTTTTTATAAGTGATGGTGAACTGTTTATTTATATCCTTTGCCTATTTTCCTACTAAGTTATATATTTTTTTCTTACTGATCTTTATGAGAGCCCAAGGCCTTATAAATAAAAATATCGGTAATCAATTTTCAGAAGCATAGTTGCTGGGAAAACTAGGCACAACTGTGAGTTACATTCATTTCGTCTTATCTTATAAATATTTTAAAGCTTCCTCCCCTATGCCACTGCCCCACATATATCCTGAACATTCCCACCTAAAATTGCTTAGGGTCAGTGCTGTAAGTTCTCTTCCTTTGTTCCCTCCTCTCCCCTAGTCCCAGCGGCAACTGCTTCTTTGCCAAATTCAATGACTGGTAGAGAGGCCTTGCTATGAAAATTTCAAAAGAGAGGACTGAGTTACAACCCTAAGACATAAGCCACCCATTAAGCCTTATAAGGCTTAGAAAACAGGAAAGTGGTCCAGAGGCTAAGCAGGCCCCTACATGTCTCCAAAGGCAGCCATATTGAAGTCCATTACAGCAGAGAAAAAGATTGGCCTGTTTGTATGGCATCAGCCAGGAAAACTTGGAACCAGTAACGGAGCCTTTCTGTGTCCATTCACCTCTACTCATATGGCTCCATGGAACTTTTCCAGATGGTGACTGTGGTAATGATAATGTGACTGCAGTGTGGTCCCCCATGGCCCTTGTCAGCTCAGCGTCCAAAACAGGAATAATGGCAGTACCCTTTGTGAGTGCCTACTGTGTGTGAGTGCGCCTCCCAGGCATCCTGCCTGTTCCCCACGGTGTCCCCTCAAGGGCTGCTGTCTCCCTTTAAGAGATGAGGAAACAGTCACTCAGCAGGTACACACTGGGTCACTGGTCACACTGGTCACACTGACAGGGGATGGCAGAGGTGTGTCCCATCCAGGCCTGGGTGTCCCCAAAGCCACTGCCCCACCCTGCTTGGCTCCACTGTCCCCTTTGTACATTTGTGGAAGAACTAGTTCCTTATACCTATGTCTGTCATCCTTATAAGATTGTCAGAGCCCTTGAAGACAGAAACCACATCTTTTTCACCTACCTTCCCAGCAGCACTAAGTGAAGTGAGCTCGATTGAGTGACTTGCCCCAAGGACACTTTGTGGTCACTTATCTGGGTCAGGGCTGTACTCTCTGCTGGAATTGATCCTAAGAGTCTGGTGCCTCCCATCTCTGTGTGCTTTCTTGCTCTGCAAAATACCAATGAGTCCCTGGACCCGTTGGAATACGTATTTAGGGAGCCAGGAATGCCCCCCAGCCCCGGCTCAGCAGGTGTGTGGTTGCTGTGGGCCAACGTGGACAGAATGCACCACCAGCTTCCGAACGGCCAGGACTTGTTCCGACGGAGAATGAGCACCCTTTCCCTGAACTTTTCATTTTTCACTTCTGCTTTATGCTGAGAGTATCGTGATGTCTCAGCCCAGATCATTTAAAAAATACAGACAATTTGGAAAATAAAGCACAAACAAGAAAATAAACATCAGCAGTGACCATAGCGCCCCAAGCAGCCATTATTAACATTTTGGTATATACCCTCCCATCTAGTTCCATATCCAGTAACACGTAATTCACAACAACGGGATGAGCCTGTGCACATAACGTTCCTAACAGGCTTTGTCCCCTTCGTCTTGCCTGGTTAATGCAAATCCAGTGAAAACCCTGTAGGAGGCAAGTCCTCTCCTTCCTCCTGCCAAGACTTAGTGGGGCGGAGGCGGGTTTAAAGCATAATTACACTAACTTAATAGCATTTAATAGTGGGCAAAGCGCTTCACAAGCTAATGGGGGTAAACCGTAATCTTGCTCACAGCCCCGAGGCGAGATCAGAGTCCTTGTCTGCAGGCCGGCCTCAGAAGCCCCGCACCACCCTGTGCCCCAGCTCTCCCTCGGCTGAACCTTGTAGGTTCCAGGAGAGAGAGAGAGAAAGCAGGACAGCTCTAAGTGGGGCTAGATGACGTAATGGCAGGGCCAGATGGGCTATTGTTTTTCATGGCTTTTCTATCTGAGGCATTCTTTTTTTAAATTATTACTAACTACCCAATTTCTGAATATGTTTTACATGCATAGGGAACAAAATGGTAAAGAAACAAAAGGGTATGGAGTGGAAAACAGGCCTCCTCCCACCCTGTCTCCCAGCCACCCACCCCCTCAGCCACCTAGCTGTCCTCTGTGGGGCATTAGCGTGAGTGGCTCCCGTGGGTCCTTACCTGAGGCATCTGTGCTTCCGAGGGCAGGAGCCCGCAGAGGTCATCAAAGGTGAGAACGCTCTTTGCTCTCCTCCAACGTCTCAGTGTCGTCCACTGAGGCCTCACCGCCCCCCCCTCCCGTGGTCCAGATGGAACCAGAGCTCCTGCTCCCAAAGCTCACTATGGATGCAGCTCAGGCTGGGGGGAGGGGGGACCCCCACGGCTGAAGACACTGCAAGGGGAGGGAGCAGAACCTCCCAGCCCCAGGAAGGCCCTGCAGAACCTGGGCTAGCCTCAGCATTGGGGGGGGGGGGGCACACCAAAAGCCTCACCCGGGCTCTGCCACAGACTGACGCTAGGCGACCTAACTTAGCTTTCTGAGCTGCTGCGTTTGAGCAGCTAACCTCCAAGGCCCTTCCTTCTCTGACCGTGCAAGACTTTAATGAAGGGGATACCTTAGCCTGGGCCACTCGAACAAAATGCCACAGACTGGTGGCTTAGAAAGGACCAAGATTTATTTCTTAGAGTTTGGGAGGCTGAAAGTCTGAGATCAAGGTGCCAGGGTCCTCAGGACTGATGAGAGCCCTCTCTGGGTCACAGGGGGCCAGCGTCGGATGGCCTCCTCCCAAGGCAGAGAGCCGAGCTGGGGAAGCCAGCTCTTGCTAGCTCTTAGAAGGCCGCTAATCCTGTTTCTCAGGGCTGCACCCTCACAGCCTCATCTACTCCTACTCGCTGTCTCCAGCCCCCGCCTCCTCATGCCACACGCTGGGGTGTAGGGTTGCAATTTAGGGAAGTGGGGAGGACACAGACATTCAGCCCAAAGCAGGGGATGACTTGAAACAGGGCTTTACAAGTTTCGATATGCGTATGAATCGCCTGAAATATGCATATGAATCGCCTTGTTTCATGGAACATGGAACCTTGTTACAATGAAGATGCATTGTATCCTCCCTCAGGTGGGGCCCAGAATTCTTCATTTTCAACCTGCTCCTGGGTGATGTGAGCCCATGGAGATCCTGAGGCCTGAGCTTGCCTGACTAAAGGTCTGTGACTAAGGGACAAAGGACTGTTCTAGGGACTGGGCACCTGGGAGTTTGGAGTAACGATTATTTTGATGCTGAGCAGCTCAGCTCCCTCTGGAAAACCTAGGCATCCAGTTTCCTAAGAGTCTTCTCTGCTGGAGAATGCTAACATTCTGTGAGCTCTGCTGTATGCCAGGCACGGGGCCAAGCCTCTCAATCCGCACAGCTACCCAGTGAAGCCAGTGCGGCAATTATCCCCCATTTTACAGATGAGGGCACTGAGCCTTAGGGAGGTTAAGAGTATACAGCTGGTAGAGTAGCATTACCAGCCGGACCCACGCCATCCGGCCCCAGACCCCTCGTCTTGCTGCCCGACCGAAGAGCAGAATGGTGTTCTGGGTTCCAGGCATGGGAGAGGACACCATAGGGATTGCTGCGTCACGGAACCTCCTCTTGTGTGTGTGGGAGACAGACGCTGCTGGCTGTCAGCTCAGAGTGCCTCTTCCAAGGAAACACATCTCCACTTACAGACCTGTTCTGAGTCTCAGATCCTCTGGATAACTCTGAAGGGGCTCTGACTGCAGTAAGGGGGTAGTCATGGGGTAGAAAGGCTTCTTCCAGGAGTCTTCTCCGTCCCTCAACAAGAGGGTTCCTCGGCTGGAAAAATACGTAGATTGTGTCATAGGAAGGCCATGGGCCTTCGCAGGCCACATCCATTTTCATTTACCTTCTGAAAGAAGATTAAGGAGAAAATTCAATTTTGCCTAATGCCTCCCCCAAATGGCTAATTTATATGCTAATTAGCAAGATAAGAATCGATGAAACTGGTAATCAATATGATATCCAAGGCACCAGTAATGAAATTCATTTTGAGATACACTGCCAGTGGAAATGAAGCAATTATGCAGAATAAATGGGGCAGCTCGGGGACTAGGGCTCCCTCCATATTGCATTTGACAGCACTATTTCCCCTCGGTCCTCCCTCGCTCTCTCCCCACCCCGCTGGAATCAGCTGTCCACTCAGATCCCTTGGGACACCCCACACCAGCTTCTTTCTCCCTAAATACCTGACCTCACACTCTCCCTGTGGATCTTCGGGCCCAGAGGGGTTGGGGGAGTAGAGCTAGGGAAATTACAGAGTCTGCGAAGATCAGAGGTGTAAGCCCTAGAGGGGAATCAGGTGCTGACTAAGAGCCTTTAAGCCATAGACAGAGTGGTAAATAGCACTTTACCCTCATACTGGCTGCGGTTGGTTTACAGTTTTTAGTTTTAGAGCATAAATATAATATTGTCCAGATTTTCCAGACCTGTCCTGATTTTTCAAGTATTTTGTCCCATCAGACTGTACGTTGAGCAATGTGTCCTACGTGAGTCCAGTGGGAAGTGGGCCATAGTGTCTCTGCAAGATTTCGCCTGATCCTAGACGTCTTGTTTCAACCAGATATTTATTCCAGGGATTCTGACTGTTTTTCTTTTCTTCCGTGTGTGTGTGTGTGTTGGGGGTGGGGAGATTATGTTTACAATCATCTCTGGAAATTAGGGGCACACCATTCATTATTCATTCATCCTTTTCAACTAAGAGAATTGAAATTTATCTTTTATCCCCATGTCTACTCATTGGAATCACATGGGGATTCCAAACTTCCCCCTGAATTTTATTCTGAAAAATTTTAAACATACTGGAAAGTTGAAAAAAATTACCCAGTGAATATTACATGTATTTCGATTCGACAATTAACGTTTGGCCATACTTGCCTTATCATGTATCTGTCCAACTCGCCATCCATCTATCCACTCATCAGTCCGTCTTACATCTTGTCACACATTCCAAAGTAAGTTGCAAGCATCAGTATATTTCACCCCTAAACACTTAAGCATGCATGTCGTTAGAGTTCAATATTTGTTTCTTTCTCTCTTTTTTTTTTTTTTTTTTGAGGCAAAATTGACTAACAGTAAAAGACACAAATCTGAAGTAGACCATTCTGTGAGTTTTGACAAGTGGGCACAGCAATGTAAAACAACTCTCAGTATCTGGAACACTGCCCTCCCCAGGAGTTCCCTCGTGCCCCCGCCCCAGTCACTCCCCATCCCCATTCCCACCTTCCACTTGCAGAGACAACCATCACTCTGATTTTTCCCACCATAGATTAACTTTTCCTGTTCCTAGAATTTCATAGAAATGTAACTGCTCCGATTTTACTCTTGTATAAGGGGTTTTGGGTTTTTTGGTTTTTTTTTTTTGGTCATCCAGCATACCATTTTTGAGATTTGTCTGTTTTTGTTGCCAACATCAATTGTTCCTTTTTATTGCTGCATAGTAGTCTATAGTATGGATATACCAGAATTTTTTAGCTAATATGAATAAAGCTGCAAGCAACATATTTGAACAAGTCTTTCTGTGGGCATATTTTTTTTAAGATTTTATTTATTCATTTGACAGAGAGGAAAGAGATCACAAATAGGCAGAGAGGCAGGCAGAGAAAGAGGGGGAAGCAGGCTCCCTGCTGAGCAGAGAGCCCGATGCGGGGCTCGATCCCAGGACCCTGAGATCGTGACCTGAGCCGAAGGCAGAGGCCTTAACCCACTGAGCCACCCAGGCGCCCCTGGGCATATGTTTTTATTTTGCTTCATCAAATTCCTAGGAATGGAGGTAGATGTATATTTAGTTGTATAAGAAACTACCAGACCATTTTCTAAAGTGCTGTGCTATTCCCAGGAAGCTCTTTCAAAACACTGCCAGAGTGCCTGGGTGGCTCAGGTCATGATCTCAGACTTGTAAGATCGAGCCCGCATTAGGCTCCACGCTGGGTGAGAAGCCTGCTTATGATTCTCTCTCTCACCCTCTGACTCTTCCCACCTCTTGCTCGCTTTCTCTTAAAAAAACAAAACAAAACAACAACATTGCCTCCCTTGTAACCCCCAGAAATTCTTAATTCTTAATTCTTGGTCTGGAATGGGATGCAGGCAAATGTATTTCTGACATGCTTATCTGGTGGTTGGAGTATGCAGCAAGAGGTACGAGTCACTGAAGGTTTAGCAGTTAATAGCAGATGAAACAACTTTGGGTACTCATAATAAATGCAAAAAAAATCCTTTTTTTTTTTAATTTTTATAAGTGGCTTTCTGTTGTTGACCTCTTTTTTCCCTTTATTTTTTTGCTATAAGGACCTGGGCCTACTCGGGGATGATCTAGACATTGCAGTTCAGACTTTAGAGTAAAAATACCTGCTTTTTTTTTTTTTTAATTTTTTTATTAACATATAATGTATTATTTACCCCAGGGTACATGTCTGTAAATCATCAGGCTTACACATTTCACAGCATTTGCCATAGCACATACCCTCCCCAATGTCCATATCCCTACCCCCCCCCCCACCTCCCAGCAACCCTTAGTTTGTTTCGTGAGTTTAGGAGTCTCTTATGGTTTGTCTCCTTCCCCATCCCATCTTGTTTCATTTCTCTTCCCCACCCCCCATAACCCCCTGACCTGCCTCTCAAATTCTTCATATCAGAGCGATCATGAAATACCTGCTTTTTAATCCCAGCTTTGCCATTTTATAACTATATAGCTTGAGCAAGTCACTCATCAGTTTCCTCGTCTGTAAAATGGGGTTTATGATATGTATTCCGAGGTTATAAGGATAAAGGTGCTTGACTTAAAGAATTGTCTGAAATTTACTATAAATCAGGGTGGGAAGAGTTATCCAAACCTCCAGATGAGTGGGATTCTTTAACTCTGCCTTTCTGAACAAAGGCACATTGCCAGGTTTTTTTTGTTTGCTTGGGGGAGGGGGTGTCCTGCAATATGGCTTTGGCTGGTAAGGCTGTGAGTATCAAATACTGGAGAGCAGTCACCACCTTTGTATAACGATTGGAGTATAATCATCTCCATCTTAACAAATATGTAGAAGCTACAACTTAATAAGATAGGGGATTCGAACTGGTTTTCCATCCTGGTGGAAACCAGCTGATCTTTCTATGCACCGTCCCCTGTAGCCAACAACATACCTTCCCAAGGCGGCCTGCTAAAGTCCGTATTAGGGGCACAGTGAGGAGCTATCCAGCAGCTGAGGTCACAGTCTTTTCTTGCCTTCATGCTGGATTACTGAGCATTGAGTCAACAAGAACAAAACAAACTACTGCAATCTGATTCCTACCATCTGAAGCCTGGCCCACTCTTCCAGAGAAGACAGACCTGGACACTGTCGTCTGAGCGCACTTTTTACTCCAGTCCAGATCTGCATGATCTAGCCCCTGGACCTTCCAGAAAGTCGGTATCATGGCTCCCAACAGCACTTTAAGTCAAATGCTCAGTACTTGTTGGGAAAACAAGCACAGAAACATCTCTTGAAGGGGTCTCACGAGTGATGCAGCTTCTCTCATTGTTCAAACATTTGGATGAGGATTTGCCAGTTGGCACCAGGAAGAGTGCAGTTGTAAACAACTTTCCTTTCTCTTTTCTCCTGTAAGATAGGCCAGCATGGACATAGCCAGGGCTCCTGAATCAGGATAGAAGTGCCAGGTTTTAGGTCCTTTCTGAACAGGAGGGCTATAGAGGATTCTCCTTCATGTCCTCCCCTGGCAACTACTGAGAACGTGGTACTCCTTGCCTTCCCAGGACGGTATGGTTTCCAGAGTATTAGAAGTTGCAGTGAGTTGTGGTTATTAAGGACAGAAATCCAAGGTAAAGGATGGTTGCTAATGAGCCTCTTTTCAACTTTTTGGCCTCCCTGAGTGTCTATCTGTGGAACCTGCATGCTTTTGTTAGTGGGTACAAGGCAGAGGGGACGAGGGAAAGAGATCAGACGGCCTGCTATCTGAGGCCTGTGCCTGACTTCAACAGTCCCCTTTTGGTTGGGTTTATTCTGTAATGCGTCCCCTGAGAAGACAGACTAAGCAGCCTGGGTTACCCTGCAATTTCTCCAAACTATTTGCATGAAATACTGCAGGCAAAAAGCCCAGCCCCTGATTGGCTGTTGCTAGGTAACAACATAATCATCAGGAAATTAGGCTGTCCTTTTTTTTTTTCCAACCCAGAGTATGTGTGTGATTGCAGCGTTGTGCAGGAAGAGAGAGGGAGTGAAACAAAGAGAGATAAATGGGATGGTCTTGAAGGCGGGGACACCACAGCCACAAACCTGCATCCCACGGTAGGACAATCTGCTTTGGGTTGGGCTCTTTACTCAGTCAGGCCAATATTGGTACCTCTTCTTTTTTGATAAGGATGACAAAGCTAGCAGTTTCTGCAGACAGCAGGAGCACAAGCTATGGAAGCAACTTTGACATTTGAAGTGATTTTTAGAAGCAGCCTGTGGTGTTTAATATATGAAAATGACTCCCAGTGAGGATGAATAAATGAATGTGTCTCGAGAACGTGTGTAGGCAGAGAAGAATCCATTAGCGCAGCTATAGAGCACCCGCGAGGAACAGAGCGTGAGAATGCGCATGTGAATGAGGCGTGTGACGGAGGAAAAAACGAGCATGCTTTACAATGTGGAAGGAAGCCCCATAGACTGAATCAAGTTCACAATTGTGTCTGCTAAAACTCCGCCGCATTCAGGCGTGTGGTCCTCCCGTTATTCAGCCGGGCGGTCCTCAGCCTACCGTTCCGCCGGGGCAGGTGGATGAAGAGTAATGTAAAGAGAGCATTTGTGTCTGTGTGTCTGTGCACACGTGTGTGCACGCAGGTGTGTGGCGCGTGTGCATTGGTGTGCGTGCACATGCACTGAAGCACCTGGTTCATTTTAAAGGTTGTTTCCCAGCGTAACAGCATGTGGCACCCTGACAAGTGTATGGCTACACCTGGACACTTCCACTGGCTAATAATATCCATGGAGACCATAAGGGCTTTCCTTTCTCTTCCTGCCAGCCCCAGATGGCTTTCCCACCCCAACCCTCCCTTATCTTGTCCTCCTTTTGAGTTGCCTAGCAATGACCCTGCCCTTACACTAGACCCTCAGTTGCCATACTGCATACTTCATTGGCTTGCTACAACCCCAGGCAAGCTAATTGCCTTTTGCCATTTATTGTCTCCCAGATTAATGACTTTGCCTGTGTCTGCTTGCCCATAGCCTCCTCTGAGATTCCTCTGTGTACTCTCTGGCTTCCCCCTCCTCAGCCCAGCCTCTCTGAGCCCCACATCTGACTTTTTAGAAGTCATTTAGTCTAAACGCTAAAATAGAAGCACCGTCTTCTTCTTTTTTTTTTTTTAAACGATCAAAGGAGGTAGTCCTCACAATAATGCCTAGAGGACCATTTTGTAGCAGTGATAAAAATACAGAAGTGAGGGTGCCTGGGTGGCTCAGTGGGTTAAAGCCTCTGCCTTCGGCTCAGGTCGTCATCTCAGGGTCCTGGGATTGAGCCCCGCATCGGGCTCTCTGCTCAGCGGGGAGCCTGCTTCCCCCTCTTTCCCTGCCTGCCTCTCTGCCTACTTGTGATCTCTCTCTGTCAAATAAATAAATAAAATCTTTTTAAAAATACAGAAATGTATCAGGAGCAAGAGAGAATGTACGCCAATAACCAAGATTCAGACAGAAATATCCTGACCTCACAGCCCCCCATGAGGACTTGCTGCCTCCAGTGGGTGAGACTAACTAGCTCCTGCCATGGGGGGGAAAAGATCTGTCACCCGATCTCTGGGGGCTCCGAGCCCTTTCTGAGTCCAGGCACTAAATGGAACGAACCAGGGGCTCTGTAGAGCATCCACGCCCTGGATGCAGATAGAACAAGGTATTCTTTAAGATACTGTTCTCAGAGTGCGGTCCCTGGACCAGCAGCATCAGAAATCTGGGGGTGGGGCCCAGCAATCTGTTTTCCAAACCCTCCAGGTGATTCTCACAGATGCCAAAGTTTGAGAACCACTGTGGACCTGAGAACTTGCCTTTTTAATCAGTTCCCAGGTGATACCGCCCATTCTTTGAAAACCTCTGCTCTAAAAAGAGAAAACAGGGGCCCATGTGTAATTCCGCCTAGCATACCCCTTCCCCATTTCCAAAGTCTCAGTCAAACCCATCTTTAAAGACCTATCCAAATGAAACTTCTGATTCAACCAAAGGTTATCACTTTGTACCTTACTACATGCTTAAAGGCCAGCAAACTGGGGCCCACAGGCCAAATCCAGGTCACCGTCTGCTTATGTAAGGTCCCAGAACCAAGAATGGCTTTTCCGTTTTTAAATATTGGGGAGTAGTGGTAGGGCGATGGTTGAGGATCAAATAAGAATATGCAACAGAGACCATATGTGGTCTGCAAAGCCTGAACTCTTCACTATCTGACCTTTTATAGAAAAAGTTTCCCTACTCCTGTTATATTTATTTGTGTACTTTTCCTATTTCTCCTCTTAAATTGTTAGCTCCTTAAAAAGAGTCAATATCTGAGTCATTTTTGTATTCCATTCGGTACCAGGCACTTAATAATTGTTCAATAAACATGGAGAGGACGGAGAGATGGATGGTGACTGGGTGAGCAAGTTGGGTAGTTAACTAGCATTCCAGGAATCCAAAAGAGACCAGCTATTCTACTTAGCCACTCTGTGGCCGCCCCATCCATGAGATAAGAACAGTGGTTTCCTCCATCCGAGGAAATGATAAGAATCAGGAAGTTCATATGGATGGAGTTTATTCTTTCCATTCCTAACCAGAATGGTGAAAACCATCTAGACGCCATCCTGCAGCTTGACAAACGAGATTCGCATTTAGAACATTCATAAATGGGAGAGTTTAAAAATGGGCAAAAAGCGTAGAATTTCAGGTGGATTTCTAGCACCTAGTAAAAGATTCTCGTGGAATTAGATGCCAGCAGTGTTGAAAGAGATCCTAGAGGCGAGGCTGCGTGCATCACACCTGCCTCGTGGTCGCTCCGCCTCTGACCGCCCGCCTGCATCTGCTGGGAACTCGCTCCGCGCCGCCCTCCCTCCACGTCCCATACCCACACCCAGCATGGCGGGTGTTCCAGCTCCCGTTGTTAGCGAGTGCTTTTCTCTGTGGAGTCGAATCTATCTCCTTACGATTTCCACTCTGTAGTCCTACTTCTGCCTCTTCTGACTATCAAAATTAGCTACCTACGTTCCGTAAATATGAGCAAAGAAGTAGGGTAACGTTCTAATTGGCTGGAAAGAGTGAAGATGGAGGGGGCTCTATCCCACTGAGACGGTTTTCCCTGGCAACCAGTGACAGAACAGGTTAGAAATATAAGAAGTTGCGAGCCAACTGGCATGCTAAAAGAGGAAAAGCAAACCTCTGGGTGTAAAATGGAAGAGAGTATACCATTCCCAGGGCAATAGGAAGCAGAGGGCTGGTGGTCACAGTAGATCATAGGCTGACCGCAGACCCACAGTACGTTTCTGCTAGAGAGGAATGTTAATAGCAATTAGAGGCCATTATTTGGGACAAATGAGGGAAAGAAGGCCCCAGAGCTGGGCCTGGGGGACTCTGGAATTGCTTTGTGATTCCAAAGCTCCAAAGCAGCTGCGAGGCCGAGTTGCTAGGGCAGAAGGCGAGCAAGGGAAAGCCTCTTAGGAATGGCCGAGTCTAAATGGTGGGCTGGGCCAAAGCAGTGAGGGCCCGAGGAGGGAACTGTTCCTGAGAGAGGACGGGAGGACAGGAGGAGGGAGTGGAGAAAGGAAGCTTAAATCTCAAGATGTATGCCGGTGGACAGCGTAATGCAGTCGGTCCAAACACATCGAGAACCGGTAAATCAGTCGTCGTGTGAAAAACAGCTCCAAGAAGAATGTTCAGTGATCGCTTACTGTCTGGATATCTAAAGCACTTTTACCGCACAGAGCCTGGTGCGTGAGGAGCTTAATCCCGTAATAGTTCCAGTCCCTCCCTCCCCCCTCCCTCCCCCACCCCCCTACGCACCTGAGTGCACACGTGTGAACACCTCTCTCACACACGTGTGTGCACTGCAAGACTACGCCTGCTCTGGTTATTGCTTCCTTCAGATTCACCTCTAGGTGGGCTTTTTTTTTTTTAAAGAAGAAACTTCCTGAGATTTGAGAACGGGGCTTTTGGACTCCGGAGAAGTTTACAATCGAGACTGGACTAAGAGTTGATTCTGTAATTGCAGAGGATTCAAAGCCCCAGTTTTTCGTCTTCCCTGCTCCACTTTCTCAGCACTCCCCCGTTCCCAGGACCCAATTAATAGCTTTCCGGTCTCGGGAGGATTAGAGCTCAGAGCCCGAGTCCCCGTCGGTAATCACTACTTTAAAACAGCGCTGCAAGCAGGCCCAGAGAGGCCGATCGTTATTAAAGGCCTAGTCTGTGCTGCACACTTATTTACTTTCCCCAGTAGCTCTTAGAAATCTGTATCGCTGGCACTGTTTACAAATGAGGAAACTGAGGCCCAGGGAGGCGAAGGAACCAGCCTGAGATCCTCCCAACAGGGCAGAGTCGGGGATCAAAACTTCTCTGAATACAAAGCTCCTCCTCCTTCTAAATCTTGCTGCCTCCCTGACACTGTGCCCAGCACATAGTGGGCAATCAGGAAAGGTGGGCGTCCTTCGTCCCTTCTCTCCAAAGGACTGTGGGGTGTTTCTTTTTCTTCGGTTATTACTTTTCAATTAAACACTTAAAGATGACTTTGTAAACACGGCTGACAGAACCAGCCATATATGAAGGTAAGATAACTGAAATACCTCGAAAAGGAAAGGGCTACGGATGTGAGACACGCCCCAGTGACTGCTGCGTGCGTGATTGCCTGGGGCAGGGCAGGCCCCAGGAGAGTCCGAGTTGGCAGGTTTGCCATGGACAGACCTCCCTGCTTGAGACGGCTCTGGTGAGACAATCTGTCAGACACAAGGCAGTAGGAGCCAAGTTAACTTCATGAGAACTCACTGGGCCAGCTGGGCCTAGACTGAAGGAAGCACAAGTGATTCTGCCTCTTGTGCAGGAACTCGCAACCGTGGTTTCCTGCCATTTGCTAGCTCCGTGGCCTCAGATAAGTTACTGGATCCTTCGGAACCTTAGTTTTCTTGTGGGAAAAATGAGGAAATAATCCCCATGTTTTAGGGTTGTTGTGAGGACCACATAAGACAAAGCCCTTGGCCTTGAGCAATAAATGGCAAGAATTGTTTCCCAGGACCAGGCCAGAGACCGCTCGCCTCCTAATGGATAAAAGATCACTTACATATAGGACAAAAGTCTTCATAACAGAAGACTTTTAGCACAGGCAGTCTATCTCTTTATAATCCATCAAAGTCTATAAAGCCCCATTCCCAAAACTCCTGTAGGGCATATAAAGGGAAACTCTAAGGAAGAAGCCTACACTCTTGGAGTAAGTTCTCTTGGAGCCCACCCAGGTAGAAGCAGGAGAATAGAGCAGTCCCCGCTTTTCCAAGGCACTCTCAGCTAGTGTTCCTAAAAATGAGCAATCTCCTAAACCCAAGTGCCACGCAACACTGATTAAGTGAGACCCACCTGGCCCCAGTAGGTCTGAGCCATGTCCCAGTTTGGAGGAGCAGAGCAAGAAGAGAAAGAGAAAAGAAGTCTAGTAAAGGACTTATAGACAAATATCCATGCCCTTGAACAATGATTTTGAAAGCCTGCTGCTACCCATAATCCCTGTGCTGACTCAGTTATGCTTGTCGGGAAGGAGCAGTGGCGGAAAGATGGACCTACCCTGGCTTACCCGAATAGCAGGCCAGCTCGAGGCTAAGACGGGATGCAGAGAATGGCGAGTTCTAGAAAGGGAAGGGGTGTGTGTGTGTGTGTGTGTGTGTGTACACAGGCCTGCTTTGTGGAGAGACGTAGGATGGAGAGGTTTTGTTCTTACTGAGGTGTAATTAACACACATTATATTAGTTTCAGATGTGCAGCAGAGTGATTTGATATTTGTATCTATCGTGAAATGATCACAGTAAGTCTAGTTAACACCCGTCCTCACACACAGTCACAGAATTTTTTTTCTTGTGGTGAGAAATGTTAAGATCTATTCTCTTAGCAACTTTCAGATATGCAGTGTGGTATTAGAAACCATTAGTCAAGCCATGCTGTAAGGTGTATCCCCAGATCTTATTTATTTTGTAACTGGAAGTTCGCGACTTTGAAGAGATTTTTGTAGAGGTCTTCTTTTATAGTCTTGGCTCTTGAGATTTCTGTGCACAAATCCCAGGCATGCATAGCTCTACTAAGAAAAAAGGAAGAATTGACTAAAGAAGAATTTACACTGTCACCAGATTTTAAAAAATCGAACTTTGAGATTATTGATGGAAATAAAAGTATCTTTTCCTTTGGAAATAAAGTCTTCAGTCCTACCCCAACCTACCCTCCTTCCAGCCTGCGCTGTAAAGTGGGTGGCTTGAAAGGACAGAAATGTATTGTGTCACGGTTGTTGAGATCAGAAGTCTGATATCACGGAGAGCACAGGCCCACGCTCCCTCTGAAGGCCTTCCTTGGCTTGAGAAAGCCTAACTCCAATCTCTGCCCCCCATCTTCACATGGCTGTCTATTCCCTGTGTATGTCTGTCTCTTCGCGTGACATTCTTGTCTAAGGACACCTGTCGCATCGGTGTAGGAGCCCTCCCTGCTCTGCTCTGACCTCACTCACATCTACAGCGACCCTCTTTGCAAATGAGCTCACGTTCGGATGTACTGGATGTTAGAACTCCGACTTAGCTTTTTGAGGAGACACAGTTCAGCCCGTAAGAAGCAGTGTTTAAGGTGGAGGCAAAAGGACATGGTGTGTGTCATGGCTACGTAGGAGATGAAAGAAATGGGTGACTTAAAGCTAGGTGCCAAGTGAACAGAATGACAAGATCCAAGTCTGTGTGCATGTTTGTCTTTGGTGCGGCCAGTAGAATAGCATTTCTGTTTGGCCCTGGAATAAAAGTTTTTGCCAAAGAACATTTAGCAGTGTCAATAATAATAAAAATGTCAATAGTAAGGATAACGATAATCACAGCTCACATTTATTAAGTGTTTAAGTGCCAGACATGGCTCTAACTGCTTTACATGGGTTATCTCATCTAATACAACAACCCTCTGGGACGGATTTTTTTTTTTTAAGATTTTATTCATTTATTTATTTGACAGTGATAGAACACAAAGGGAGCAGCAGTTAGAGGGAGAGAGGGAAGCAGACTTCCCGCTGATCAGGGAACTCGATGTGGGGTTGATCCCAGGACCCTGGAATCATGACCTGAGCCAAAGGCAGTTGCTTAATGGACTGAGCCACCCAGGCGCCCCTCAGGAGGTTATTATTGTCCCAATTTACAGCTGAGACTGAAGCCTGAGTTCCCATAACTTGCTCAGTCACACAACTAGGAAACTGAAGTTCTAGGGATACATTCTGAATCACGATATAGAGACCGACTTTATTTACCTTATGTTGCTCAAGTGCCTTCTGGAAAATCTACCCTTTAAAAAAGAGACAAAGATTTAGACAGGTAAAATGGACCATGGTTCTTGTATAAAGAGATTTTTAAGTGTAACTCTGACCTGTGACCAATGATGAAAAATAACTTATGGAATCTTCACTATTTGAGGTGAAAGGAATTGCTTCTAAATTCCAAGTTGGCTTCGCACCCTTGCCGTGAATCACACGCTTCCTATTTGCTAAGTATTGCCCTCAGGACTGTACAGACACTTACTTCATTTAATCCAGGTAATGGCCCCATAGGGATATGTGATTTCATTATACTGCTGAGGAAATTGAGGCCCAAAAGATGACCCGACTTGCTCAAGGATCCACAGCTAGCGTGTGGCCAAGTTGGAATTTGAACCCAGATCTTACTAACACGAAAGCCTGTGCCGCTAACCAGTATGCCCCAGGTACCCTCCCGGCCACGTGGCTGGTTTATAAAATGAGTTTACCACAGAACAGGGGTCCTATAAACTATGGTCTACGGGCCAAATGTGGCCCGCCACCTTTCTTGGTGACTAATGGTTTAGTGGAACACAGCCACACACTTGCTTGTGTATGACTTGCCTAGGGTTGCCTTTGCACAGCAGCGTTGAGTTGTCGCGGCAGAGACCGTGGGCCTGCAAAGCTGAAAATACTTGCTATCCCGTCCTTTACAGAAGTGCCAGCCCCTGCCATCGGAGGTGCAGGCTGTGAGATCGCCTCGCCTTCGAGCAATGGGCCCAAAGCCGCCCGGGCCCAGACACACTCATGCTCGTACTCAGTCCCACACGCAGTCCCATCTGCATCTGTTCCTTCCAAAAGAGATCAGATCCTTCCTTTTCCTCTTCCCATGCTTCAACCAAGGAGCACCGCCTGTTAGAGAGACATGTGCTGTAGTCTCCTTTCTAGAACATATGAAGAAAACAGAGAGGTTTCAAAAAAGTTTATTTAAATTATATGCTTCTCTTTCCCAATGAAATCCTTTTATTTTGATGGCTAGGGCTGTGGAACCCATTTTAATTTCTCATCCTTCATTTCTGTCTTTGTTAGCTTCATGTATTTCCTTGGGTTTCTGGAGACTCTGAAGGAGGCATCACGCAGAGGACTGGGGAGAGAGAGGGAACTTTTGAGGCGATTTGAGCTGAATCCATTTGGACTGCTTCCAACGTATCAGTAGCATGAGACAGCTGCCAGAGGCATAATGAGGCTGGTGTAAATCAGGATATTTATGTTAATGCAGCCGCTCAGAGGTGTAAGGCGGTCTCCCCCAGGTCCCCTCCATCTAGAGAGCCTGTACACTTTGCGATTATTGACTTACGCCTCCGACCGAGAAGCAGCCAAAGAGAGGCAGAGCCGGAGCAAAGGAACACTGTCACCCCATCACCCCCCCCTTTCAGCCTCTCCACACAGCAGCCACTACAGGAATGATAATACTAGCAGCCTTTGTGGGGCAGACTAGACCTCTCATTTCCTGTCAGCCTCTGATTCCATTCGGAAAGGCTCCACCCCACTTTACCCCATGGGCTTTAGGCTCAGGATTTGGAGAGCTCTGTTTTTAGTATCTTTCCCCTCCGCTTCCCTAGAACCTCTGCCATGGCTGTAATCTGCAGCAAATGGATTTCCCTGACCCCCGGGGGACAAAGGCCTAGTGTTCCCTAGACTTGGTGGCTCCTGGGAGGGCAGAACTTCAGCATTTCTCCAGCCGCTGGTCTCAGGCCCCGCGGGCAGCAGGGACCTGTAATAAGATCACTATCCCAGCAGAGTATAGTCGCACGTCTTCATTTAAAGCGGCCCCTTGCGGTTAGGAAAGGAGAATTAACTGAAGTGGGAATTAGAGGCTTCAGAGCCTGGGCTCGCACAAAGCCACAAAGCGAGCTGGAACGCAGAGAAAAACCCGCTTCCGGTTCCGGATGGTGGCCATTAATCAGATTTGGCTGTGGTTCACAGTGGGAGTCCACAGGGATGGGTGGCCTTGCGGAAGGAATAAGGAACTAGTTAGGAGGAGATGGGAGGACAGAAGAATAGGAATTAAAAGGAAATTGAAAAGGCTGTAGAAAACGAGATGCTGAAAACCTCGATGCTATGAAAGTTTAAAGGTCTGGACTTTCTAATATGAGGCCCCAGCATTGGGGGCATAACGAAAGCTCACAGATCCCTTACTGAGACTCTAGAATACCTCCTTCACGTCCCACAGACCAGAACTTTGGGGCAAAAAGAAGTCAGGAGTGGGTAAACACTGAAAGTTTGGGTTCAAAGAGAGGAACTATAGTAGAAAAAGTTTGAATGCTACCATACTGGTCCACGGTTTCTAATTAATTCTGTTTCTCTCTATCCCAAGCTCCCTTCTGCTGGGAGACCATTGAGAAAGTGACATATGGCAAGACCTTCGCTTCTGAGCTCACCTCAGGTGGAGTAAATCCCCTCCACAATGAGTCCAGAAGGTTTTCTGGGGGTGCCTTCCCTGTCCGTGCTATTGGAGGAGATTCAGAGGAGCCATATCTCCTTGAGTGAGCCGCTTCCCCAAAAACTGGGCCCCAGTTTCTACACAGGAAAAACAAGGGAGATTATGGTGATGTTGGGTTTCTTAAACTGGTCAGTGGGTACTCATGCATGTTATCTTTTATGTATGTATTATATATAGGGAGATTAGTGTGTAAGTATAAAATATTTAATAGACATTGGGGTGCCTGAGTGGTTCAATCCGTTAAGTATCTGAGTCTTGATTTCAGTTCAGGTCATGATCTTAAGGGTGAGATCAAGCCCTGCATTGGGCTCCACACTCAGCATGGAGTCTGCTTAGGGTTCTCTTTCCCTCTCTCTCTGTCCCTACCCCTGCTCCCACTCTAAATAAATTAATTAATTAAATCTTTTAAAAATATATTTAATAGACAGTAATAATAAAGAGATCAAGTTCAGTGGTCTCAGTTCCTTTCCTTCTGAAAACCCAGTATGCTCTGACATGGGTTTTGCCCAATGTCACTGAATAATGGCTCAAGTTGAGATTATGGGTGAAGTGTCAGAAGGTGTAGTGGGAAGAGCTCTGGCTTTGGAATCAGACCTGGTTTTGAATCCTACTTCACTGATGACCTTAGATGAGTTACCTAGATAAGTTCCTCCTTAACAAAACTGAGATAATAAAACCTACATCATAAGGGAGGTCATAGCACTGACATGTAGTAGGTGCTCAATAAATAATCGTTAGTAGTCGTATAGACACTCTTGATGGAAGAGTGTCAAAAATCTAATTTTAACAAAAAAAATTAGAGAGTTGAAAACTTAATTTTAACAAAAATTAAATCACCAGTTTTAAAGTAGTTTGGGAGAATTCGTCAGATGAGGTACGAAGAAAGCTGAACGAGACCAAGTATGGTGACTTTCAAACAATTCTGTTAACAAACATTTGTGGGATGAAGCACCAGGTATATATGGGAAAATATGATATTACCCTATTCTCCAGGAGTTCAGAGTTCCAGTGGGAAAGACAGACACATAAGCAAATCACTTTCTTATAATACTACCTTATGAGCGCTAGGAAAGAGGTAAGCACACAAAGTGTTGTGGGGACAGAAGATGATAGAACCTGGTTTGACGGAAGCAAGAGAAGTGTTAGAGGAGGTTGCACTGAGTGCATGTTTCACAGGAGAGACCAAAGTTGTTTTGAAGATCAAGTCAGGTGAAAAATGGACGGGAAGCTTTTCAGGGGAACAGCATGAGTCAAATGACATCAGTACATAGCAGAGGTAAAGAACATCAAGGCATCCAACACTTCAGGTTGTTTGGAATATGCTGAGTGAGAGCATAGGGTGGAAAAATCGGAAATGAGGCCAGGGAGGCACGGAGGGCCAATTCGTGGAGGGTTGGTATGCCGTACTGAGAACTTGGTAGGGGAATTGCGTAGGCCCAAGAACAGAAACAACTCAACAAATGGTTCAGGGATAACAAGAATATCCACATGTGAAAGAGTGAAGTTGGGAAAAACAGTTTGGTGAGTCCTCAACAAGCTAAACATAGAATTACCGTATGATCCAGTAATTCCACTCCTGGGTAATACTCCAAAGAATTGAAAGCAGAACTCAAGCAGATATTTGTACACCAATGTTCATAGCAGCGTTATTCACAATAGCCAAAATGGAGAAACAACCCAAGTGTCCATCAACAGATGAATAAACAAAATGTGGCATATACATATAATAGAATTCATCAAAAAAGGATACATGCTACAACATGGGTGAACCTTGAAAACATTGTGCTAAATGAAAAAGTCAGACACAAAGGACAGATATTGTATGATTCCATTTACATGAGTTATCTAGACAAATTCATAGAGACAGGAAGTAGATTAGAGGGTGCCAGGAGCTGGGCAGGGAGAAGAGGAGTTCCTGCTAAAGGATTATAGAGTTTTTTGGGGGGGTGGTAGAAAGTTCTAGCAGTAGATAGTGGTAATGGTTTCACAACACTGTGAGTGGCAAATTTTATTTTATGTATTTTTTACCACAATTAAATAATGAAAATGAAATGAAATAATGTTGTCCCCTTACCTCACATCATATACAAAAACAAACACAAAATGGATCTAAGGCCTAAATGTAAGAACTCCACGGGCACCTGGCTGGCTCAGTCAGAAGACCATGTGACTCCTGATCTCGGAGTTGTGAGTTCAAGCCCCACACTGGATGTAGAGATTCCTAAAATAAATTTAAGGGACACCTCGGTGGCTCAATGGGTTAAAGCCTCTGCCTTCATCTCAGGTCATGATCCCAGAGTCCTGGGATCGAGCCCTGTATCGGGCTTCTTGCTGAGCAAGGAGCCTGCTTCTTCCTCTGCCTGCCTCTCCCCCTGCTTGTGAGCTCTCTCTCTCTCTCTCTGAAAAATAAATAAAATCCTTAAATATAAGTAAATAAAACAAATTTAAAAACTTAAAATGTAAGACTATTACTATAAAACTCTTTGAAGAAAATTTAGGTGTAAATCTCCATAACTTTGGATTAGGCCATGGTTTCTTAGATATGGCAGCAACCAAAGAAAAAATAAACTGGACTTCATCAAAATAAAAAAGCAGAAGAAATCATGAGCATGCTGTATTGTGGTAAAGAGAGCAGAACCCCCCAATCAGAGCGGTAGACTCACATCATGGAATACGGCCTATTTTGCTCCACTTCACAGACACTGGGTGTTTTACGAAACAAAGTTCGCGGCAACCCTGTGTCAAGCAAGTCTATTGGTGCCATTTTTTCCAACAGCATCTGCTCCCTTTGTGTCTCTGTGTCACATTTTGGGAATGCTTGCACTATTTCAGGCTTTTTCGTTATTATATCTGAATGGCTGCAATCTCATGATAAAACTTTAACAGATGAAGAATTGCCTCTTGTGGAGGCGCAA
>CM052798.1:21960621-21978525 GCA_028533885.1 Nasua narica | reverse complement strand
CCCCCTTCAGCCTACGCGCAGCTGCAGCCGCACCAGCTCCTCTCGCAGCCGCCCTCAAAGCACCTGCAGCCCCAGGTCGTGCTCCAGCCGCAGCCCCAGCAGCCAGCGCCGCCGCCGCCCTCCCGGCCAGCGCTCCAAGCCCAGTCCCACCCCCAGCTGGCCTCCGTCCCTCCCAGCCTGACCCTGCAGCCCAGCCCCGAAGCCCACGCCCGGTCACTAGGCCCGGTTACCCCCGCCCTGCCTCTCCAGTGCCCCGTGACCGATCTGCACAAGGCTGGCAGCACCCAGCAGTGCCACCCTGCCACGCCGGACGCCGGGCCTCACAACGGATACCCTGAGGGCCTGGCCCACACCCCCCAGCGCAGGTTCCAGCACGCTTCAGCTGTCATCTTACAACTGCAGCCTGCCTCACCAGTGGTGAGTAAGCCAGCGCCAAGGTCGGGGGAGCGGGCGGGAAGATGAAGCTCAGGCAATGCCACAGCACCCGCGTGCATGTGTTTTTCTCCAAGTCCCCTCTGGGTGGCCCAAGAAAGCCTGGGACCCTTCCCCAATTGGGGGCTGGCTGGACCTTCGCGTCCCTGCCCGCTCCCCAAATTCCTCGGAAACAGGGGAAGTACCCAAGGATGCAGAGGCAATGTGTGAGCGGATGACCTCTCTCGTGTCCCTTCACAGCCCCAGCAGTGTGCCGCGGATGACTGGAAAGAAGCAGTACCCGGGGAGAAGAGTGTGCCCGAGACTCGGTCTGGCCCGTCGCCCCATCAACAGGCCATCGTCACTGCCATGCCTGGAGGCCTGCCCGTCCCCAAGAGCCCTAACATCCAGCAGTCCCCAGCTCACGGTATGAAGTGGAGTGGGGCCCTTGAGGGAGGGGAGCGAGTTGGCCTTCCTGGCCATCCCCTGGCACATTTCACTTGGGCATCTAGCCTGGGCAGGTAAACCACTGCCAGCCCGAGAGGCCACAAGGAAGCTGGGTGGGTGGAAAAAGAGGGAGGAGACGGGAAGATGAACCAAAGGGAAAGAAAGGGGACTCAGAAGATATCAAAGGGGAGAGAAACCAAAGGAGAGTTGCAGGTTCTAGATCCAGACTCTGAGGCCTACACGTCTTTGCTGTCAGGGGTATCTGTGTATCCGTACGCCAAACTGAGAGCTCAGGCGGGTTTCTAGTTGTCTCAATTCTCTGCTTCGTTTGCTCTGAGAAGGAGTTCTCAAAATTGGAAATGTGACAAACGGCTGCCATAGATCAAAGATATGGCAAATGCCGGGGGGAGGGGGGGAGCCAGAAGGGGATTCAGAATGAGTTCAACTCATGGAAAGCATCTTTGAAAGAACGGCTCAGCTCTGGGATCCCCATCTCTCTGTGAGTGCCCAGTGACAAATGGCCTTCCCCATGACTGGCCTTTAGGACACTCCGCTGGATCCCTCTACCCTGATGGGAGAGTCACAGCATGACCTCCGGGTCCCCTCTCTGCTGGTGTGCAATCTTGGCCCAGATGTGTGACATTCTGAGCTGTGGGCCACGTACAAGTCAGGGAGGCAATTCCATCATCGGACTGGACTACGCGTGCGCTGGGAGTCAGGGTGGGGGGAGCCAAGAGACAAAGAGTTTGGAAACTCAAGAAAGAGAAATGAGAAGAAAAGCACCTGGGGACAAAGTAGGGGAAAGGGTCCTCTAAGGAACAGAGGATGGGATCAAAGAAAAGGAAAGCAAAAGAATGTGGAGAAAGAACATCAGGAAAATTAAAAGACAGGAAGGAGGCTATCCATTCTCTTGGCACACTTGCAATAACAAGGGGTTCACCAGTTTGAAAAACAGCCCATCCCATTGTGGAGTTGCTCTAATTATCAGAAAGTTGCTCTTCAAATTCAGCCAAAACCAGCTCTCCGGGAACTTCCGCCACTGGCTGTCAATGTCTTGTGAATCGTAACAGTCTCCTGCAGCTTTTGTAGACAGTTACCATGTCCCTTTCCTCTCCTTCCCATTAAAAAAGGGAAACTCTCCAGACTGCATATCTGAGACCTTTTTTTTTTTTTTTAAACCCATCCCATGTTAAGACCTCCCGTTCCCCACCACCATCTGGTCATTCTTGTTTAGCCACATTCCACCTTTGCATTAATTCTCCCAAAGTGTGAGCCCCCAAAGTAAGCACAGTAATTCCAAATAGAAAAAGCCACTGGCCACCATTGGTTGGCACCTGGACTTAGCTTTCTACGCACTTCAAGGGGCAGGACTGTTTCACAGATCTGCATGGTATGGTAAGGAGGAACTGAGATTTGTTTGCACGTCTACTAGGTGCCAAGTACTGTTCTAAGGTTTCCTTCTCTCACTCATGATAACCCTGAGAGATAAATATTATTGTCCCTGTGATTCAGAGGAGGAAATAAAAGCCTGTAGAGGGTCTGGGTCACACTGCTAGGAAAGGGCAGTGTCCTGACTCTGGCTCCAAGCGTAACTTCCTCACCTTCCTGCATCAGCACAGTGCTCCCAGAGCCCCCACAGTAGCTCCTCCCACCCTGGGGAATGACACTGTGTCACCTGAATCTCAGAGGGTTGGGTTTGGGCTTTATTTTTTATTTTGTTTTTAAGGTTTCTTTTTCCACCGCCTGCTGTCATTCCAGGTCTCCACAGTCTCAAACTTGTACAATTTATATTTTGAGCCAAAATACATTTAATTGTGTCTGTTAAATATTATCCTGTGAATTCAGCCTATAGTTCCTGCCCAGCAAGAAAATAGTTACTAGCTGAAATTTACTAAGCCCTCTCTGCCAGGCTTTATGTGTATTTCCTCATTTAGTCCTGACAGTAACCCTATGAGGTAGGAAGGGCTTTTATCATCCCCCTTTTAAAGATAGGAAAACAGAGACACAGAATCAGTGAGGAGGCAGAAATGTTTTTGATCTGGATTTTGTGATTCTTTCTATTAGCTCCTCTGCTTGCCTTTGCCATCTGTAAATCATATAGCGTGTTCTCTTTGTCTTTAACCAACGTGCTGATAGAAATGTTGAATAGGACCCGACTGAGGACACATGCTCTGTCTGCAGGTTGGTGGTAATATACGTTCTTTGTTCAAGTACTTACTATCCAGTAACTCCTAAATGAACCGACACTCAACTATCTTTCTCTGTCTTCTCTATAAAGCTCTCAAAAATCTCCTTCTGAAATCTATATTTATAACAAGCGTCCTGTTCCTGAGGTACTATCTCATGAGAGAAGTAAGCTTTGCACAGTGGAAACAACTGTGAACCACCCAAGACTTAAATATTATCCATTCTGTTTATGTCCAAATGCCTGCCCCACGCAAAGCACTGTGGGCTGGGAGGTAATCGACATAGAGAAATAAGGTCCATGCCCTACCTTCCAGGAGCTTAAGGTCTGCTGGGAAAGAGGAGACATGCACAGGAAGAAAACACACAATAAAAACCAAAATGTGATAAATGCCATAGAAGGATTATAGGTAAGTGCTTTACAAGCTAAGAGGGAAGAGTCACCACCAAGTAGAGATTATCAAGATAGATTGCCAGGAGGAGGTGGTGTTCGGGAGCAGGGGCTGGCAAACTCCATCCTAAGGGCCAAATCCATCACATCGCCAGCTTTTGTAAACTATTTAATCATGGTTTTTACATTAAAAAATTCTTCTAAGAATCAAAAGGATACTTCATGATACGTGAAAATTATGTGAAATCTAAATTTCAGCGTCCATAAATGAAGTTTTATTGGAACACAGCCGCACTTACTCATGTGTGTATTGTCTGTGACTGCTGTCCGGCTCCAACAGGAGAGCTTCATGGATACTTACAACAAAGAAAGTATATCCAGTCACTTTCCAAAGAAAGTCTAAAATGTTTGCTATCTGGTTCCTTACAAAAAAAGTTTGCCAACCACTGTTCCTGTGTCTCGACCGTGAAGGATAAGTAGGACTTGGACATGCAGAGTTGGGGAAAGGGCAATCTAGGAGGGACTAAAAGAAGTAAAGGTAGGAAGGCAGGAAAGTGTGGGCCTATTTGGGAAGTAGACAAGTTGAGTGTTCTCTCCCATGTTGTCTTTGTTAAGTATAAGAAATGCAAGTCAGAAAGGAGGAGGAAATGGGAATGTTATGAAAGAAGACTGTAAATTCGAAAAATAGTAGAGGGGAGGGAAGAGGCATAGGGAGAAGAGGAGGGAAGTAAACAATCGGCATATAAAATAAATGTAAGACGCAGAAACAAAAAGAGATGAGACCTGAAGGGGAAAAGCGGAGGCGTGGGGGTGGAGGGAGAATACGAATGCTTCAAAAGGCAAGAAAATAGGGAAATATTTGGAAAAGAGACGTCAAGCATGGAGGCAGAAGTCCGTGTCGTCTATTCCTGGTAAAGCTGGGGGGTGGGGAGTTGAGAGGCGTGAGTCACCCTGTACATCTCTTGTATGATGAGATACAAGAGCTCCTAGCCTATCTAGTGAATGGATGTGCTTCGCCATGACAATTGTTTAAATCAGTGTGTTAGTAAGAGAAGTAACATTTATTGGGCTCCAACTGTGTGCCAAGCACTGCAGGCAATTTGTGTAAATGTCCTCAGTTAACCTTCACAGTAAGCCTGAAGAGTAGGCATTATCCCTGTTTATGGAGGTGTAACTGGGTCACTTTGGTCATTACTTAACTTCTCTGATCCTCAGTTCCCAGTGGGGAGAATAATGACTACTTGTAGGGTTATTGTGAAGCCTAAGTGGGAATGCGTGCGCGGAGGGTTTGGCACATACTAAGCACTCGATTACTGCTAGTCGTTATTATTATTGCCTCCGAATTGGCCGGGCGGGAGTCAAACAGTCCGCCACGCCACTGGGGACTTCTGACGGGCGGCGGGCGGACGTCCTCGCCGCACGGCGCCCGCCTCCCTAAACCGAAGGCCGACGTCCCTAACCCGCCGCCCCGCTCCGGGCGCCTTCCGGTGGGCGAGGGGCGGGGCCGGCGCGGCCTCACAAAGGAAGCGCGCGGCCCGGCTTCCGCGCCGGCGCCCCGCCTCCAGGAGGCCCCGCCCCGCGCGACCAGGCCCCGCCCCGCGCCCCGCCCCGCCCCCGGCGGAGGCGGCCGCGGGAGCCCTGCCGGGACGCGCCGCATTGTCTCCGCGGCGGCTGCAGCCCTCGAGCGCCCGCCGCGCGCGCGCAATCCGGTCGCCGCCCGCGCCCCCGCCCCGGCCTCGCGCCCCCGCCGCCCTTTGTTGACGCCGGCCAGGCCGGTGCGGTCGGATGCGCCGCGGCAGCCCCGGGCCCCGGCTCGGAGGCTCCCGGCGGAGAGGAGGCGGCCCGCCCGGGCCCGGGACCCCGCGCGAGGCGGCGCCCGGCCGAGGGGCTGCGTAGGCCCCGCCCGGCCAGGCCCAGCCGGGCCCTGGACAGGTCAGTGCCCGTGGCGGGGGAGGGTTCTCGCCAGAAGGGGGCCCGCGGCCGGCGCTCGTCGCACGGGAAGCCGGGCACCGCCCTCCGGTGCCACTCCCGGCCCGGGCCTGCTCGGCTGCCTGGCCGTGCCAGCCCGCGACTCTCGCCCGCTCGGCGCCTGGGAGGTGTCCTCCGCCTCCCCCCCTCGTCGGGGACCCTGCCTGCCCCGCACTCCCCCGGAAGCCGCTGTGTCAACCTCGGCGTGCCAGACGCTTCCGTGTGTGTCCGCGCCCCTGCCTCCGGTCCCGGCACACCCCACCCCCACCCCACCCCCGTCCTCCCGGGACGGCGGTTTACCGGGGGATGGACGGGCCGTTTAGGGGTAGGGCTGCTGGCATCCGCTCCTCTCTGTTGGTAGGGGACTACCTAGCTTGGAGGGCCTGCGGCTTCGCTGGAGAGTTTTGTTTTTAATCTAGTTCAGTCTCACGAGGTTTTTAATTGGATGGAAAGGACAAGCTGTTCTATGTCTGTCCTGTCTTCCATTTTTAGAAGAGCATTTTCTCTTTCCCACGCCAGAGGAAGGTGTGCTGAAATGTGGATTCTTTACATAAAAATCGGGATTCGTGAGATTTCTGTATTTAAATTGAAGTCCGCAGAGAGGGAAATAATTTGCCCAAGGTCAGGTTGCAAACTAATGGTGAAGCTGCATCTAAACTCCTGGCCCCTGACTCCTGTATGCCTGGATACCCCCAGTCCGTGCCAGCGACACCCCCACAATCCCAACCCTCTCCATCCTTTCCCCACCCCGCCTGCGATACCTAAACAGATTTCACTGACATACTTTCAGTTCTGATCAACTTTCCTTTCCTCCCTACTCCATACCCAGAATGTTCCCCTTCCTCCAGTGCGGTCTACAGTCGATTCTATTTTTTTTCCTGCTTTACAAATCAGTGACAGCTTTCCCCTCAGACATCTCCCATCCTAGGGCTCTAATCCCCTCCATTAGCATATTGGGCCCAGAGGATCCCTTGTTGTGAAATAAGCAACTGACCTAAATCCACCATATGTCCCCGATTTTTCCAGGACAGCCCCAATTTAAAATATTCCATCCCATTGTCTGTCTGCCCAAGTGTCTTGATTTTTGGTTTAGAAAATAACGTCACTTTAAGTGTATCAGACCCTGCTGTCCTGGCCTTTTCCAGCCATTTGGCTCTGGGGCATAACTGGGTAATCCAATTATCATGCACCTGGGATTTTTCTTCCCCTCCTGAGTCAACCCAAATGTTGGAACTGCCAGGATTTCTAGGTGAGTCTGAAAATTACAGGCTAATGAAGCAAGGAAATGCCTCCTTGCTCCTATATTTCTCCCCTGCTCCTGCCCTATTCTAGTGAGGGTAGCAGACCTGTGGTGGTGTCTGATGATTAGGGCTTAGGTTTAGGTCTCAGGGATGTAGGGCTTCGTATCATTTCACCTGTAAAATAGGAAGGAAGTAACTTGCCATGTTGGTTATAGGGCAGGAGATTCTGTCTGGAGTCTTAAGGTACCTGCGCAGTGAAGTAGTTTTAGTCTCATGCACTTTGGCATCAACACACTTTTATTAGGCTCCTGCTTCATATAAAGTGCTGCACTAGGCATTGTGGAGAATATAAAAGTGATTTTCCCACACAGCTCCCAACATCTGGAGTTCTGTATTTGGAAGTACCCACACTTTTGAAACAGCTGAACTGTTTCCCACTGTTTCTCTACCTGAATTCCAGTCCCTGCAGGGCAGGGACCAGAGTTTCTGGCTTGGCTCATTCACAGGGGCTGGCTTGTTTCACGGAGGGTCCAGCAGATGGGTAATGGTGCTCTCTTGGCACCTGCCCTTTCCAGGCACTCTGCATCCCGTGCGCCCTGCCCACCCAAGCTCTGTTTCCAGGCTTGTCTGTACACACTGGAAGAATAGCCTTAATCTTGAGAAAGGAGGTAGCTCCTCGGCGTACATTTTTGTTGTTCTTGGTTGGATCTCTGTTACCCAACGGTGTTGGCCTGAGCAGTCTCTCCTGTTGGCACTCCTTGTTTGTTGTTTGTTTGTTTTTTTAAAAGCTGTTGTCTTACTGAGATGTGGCACATAGATGCTTAAGGAATATGGTATTTCATCGTGTTCTCACCTCCCAGCTTTTTCCACCGCTCTTCCACGCCCTGACTTAATTTCTAGTTTACCTTTGTCAGGCGTACTCAATGTGTATTACTTCCACTTCCCTCAGAGTAAAGCGGGAAGTCCGGCTCTTCTTCTTTCTGTCCCAGGAACGATTCTCCTAGCTGTGGGACTCGTCAGCCAGTGTGTCTCTCCATTTCAGTGTTCTGGTTCTCCAGACGTATCCCTCTCTCACTGACTTTCTAGTCTAAGCTGCTTGATCCTGAGACTTCTCTTCCTGCCACCAGGTCCCCTCCCCCATCTGTGACCCTGTGCCTGTTACTTGCTCTGGCTCAGCCCCAGAATCCACTCTTTTTCAGACCACATCCTTTTTCCTGCCTTACTCATTTCCTGTCTCAGATACTTTGGATCCTTTAATTCTGGTCTTTCCAAGGGGAAGAGAATAAACTAAGAGAAGAGGAATAAGTGGATAGACGATCTTACAAAATTGAACTGTTCTTTCCCACTCTTACACAGACTGCCCCCTCCCTAGATTTTCTTGTTTAAGAGAAAGAGAAATAATGACTGTTTCAGAATTAAGAACTTACACCTGTGAGTCCATGTCTTTTTGTCTTTTTTTTTTTTTTTCTGTTGTGAATGTGTAAAGAGGATAATTTAGAGTCTTGGACTCTTCGTCTAAGTCTCTGTCCTCCTTTGGGCTGTGGGCCTCATGCTAGGCATTTGGTAACCATTTGCAGAATGAAGTTCAGCCACTTCCTATCAGAGTCCTTCACTTTCAGCTTATGTGGATCGGTAAGCCCAAATAAAATTTAAATTACAAAAACTAGGGACCGGGGTGATGCTTCCAGTTCTGGTAATACTGCTCCACGTTAGTATGATATTTCCCCAGGGTTTTTTGTTGTTTTTTTCTCCCCTCTTCTTGTGGCATTCCAAGTTTATAGTAGAGTTCTCCCCGCTGTTCAGTGTCATGAAATCTCCAGGTAGATTTGGTCCCGTCCCCGAAAAGATTCTCTTCTGAAAAGATACATCTACTAGAGAAGAGAGTAGGGTCGTGAGAATAAGGAGTCTTCGTAAGTGATATTTTCTCATGTATTCCCTTTGTTTTGTGCCATTTTGCAACGGGAAGATGAAGATGATGACTTTCTGCGGTTGGGAGGAATCTCACCAAAGTGGTTGTAGAGAGATGCTCTTGTGTTTTCCACCCCCGTGGAAAAGCAGGGTGAGGACTGGCTGCCTTACGCAATCTGCCCCCAGGAGGCCTTTGTGCCAGTAACAGGAATGATGCTCCCTGCAGTGACTTGGCACCTTGTTTGGTGGAAAGCAAAGCTGGCCTACCCCTCAAGGTAGATGTGTGAACATATGGAGATTTGTATTTTAGACGTTTTTATGGCATGGTTTAAACTATAATGTGAGTCACCACTTAAAGATTCTGAGTATGTTTTCTCTTAAAAAACTAAGAAGTGTGCCTGTTTAAGAGGATTTATTCACATCATCTCGAATAGACGTAGGTTTCATTTTGAGCATTAACTTATTTCAGAATTTCAGTTTGAATTACCAGCTGCCGCAGACCACTGATTTGGGAAACTCACAGGGGGGCCACCCCTAGTTCGACTTTAGGACACTTGGGGAATTGTTAGGGGAAAAAAATCAACCATTTGTTTACCCAAGACAAAAAATCTTACAGATTCTGGACTTTTTTCTCGTCAATAACAAAGTGGAGTATGACTGACATAGTCAAGAAATGGTCTGTTTTATAGTGAATCTAGAGTTATACAATTAAGAATGTTAGTTTTTGGAGAAAGAAAGTGTAGTAAGAAACATAGCACATAATTTAGTAGATTGTTGTGTGATTCATCATAAGACCCATCTCAGCCAGCATGATAAACTTAATAGGATTTTTTCCCTCCTCTTCCAGATTATTTATAGTCAGTGAAAAAAGATGTGCTCTCCTCTTCTTTAAATTTCCAAATGATTTTTTTTAGTTTAGATAAGCCCAAAAGAAGAGCACGTTCTTTCGACTCACCGAAGAAAGGATTGTTATTAAACAGGCATTGCCGGTTCTGAGATAAATCCAGATGTTGAAGAGAGTCCCGGTTTGCTATTAAGGCTGCCTTTAAAGCAAATATCTGTTTCCTGGATGGTTTTCTTCTCAGCAGTGAAATTTATTAGAGCTTCTCTTTTAAGATGCCTGCCAGATGCCATGTCCGAGGCAGCTCTTCTCCAGTGGGTTAGGAGGTCCAGGCTTGACACTGTGGGCAAGAAGGTGAGAGCTCTTGACCTGGGGTTGTTGTTAAGGCTTTGCTTGCATGGCTGTTATGTCTCAGATCGTGTATAATTATCCCTAGTTACTGATATCTTTAGAACATTTGAAACCCTCCATATGGGACCTAAATCCATACAATCCAATCTATCTTAATCTGTATTCATCCAATCTATAGTAAGACAGGTTTTAAACGATCAAAGCAAAGGACACCTTAAATTGAAATAACTTTAATGCTGGTCACATACTGTTCTTACAAAAATCAGTAAAGTTCATGTTTTCAGGCCTCCAATAGTCAATATTAATCTGTTCTATCAGTCGATTGGTAGCAAAGCAGAGTGATTTCAGACTTAGACAATGATTTTAGGAAGGACGACGGTAATGTTTGCCAGAAGCAGAAATGATCAGGAGGATTGGTTTGCAAGATAGGTATCATCTGTCCCATTATATGGGTGAGACAACTGAGGGCTTAGCTTTTGCCCCACCTCTGTGTCTCCCTCCCCTTCCATCTCCCCTTCTCTCTCCCATTTATCTGAGAATATCAGTGCTCCTACAGTTGGTAAATAAACAGGGCAGCCTATGAGGCAAGTAGTGGCCTTTCCTTATCATCAACCTGAAAATAATTATGGAATTTACTAATTGTCTTTCTAATTATGGGATTTCTAGTTGTCTTTTTTTTTTTTTTCTTAACTGTTAGAAACCCATTTCCATGATTTTATCTTCAGCCTTTTAAACTAACCTTTTCACGGGCTACGCTACCTCCTGACTGTGTAAATTCCCTGAGTTTACTGCTCTGCCGGTGAAGTGGTTCTTTAGTTGCTTCACATCACCTTGTCTAGCTGCTGGGGTTCTGCACTGTGTGGTGCCCTGAGACTCTGGATGAGAGAACTGTCTGGAAAGGGCATGTGGTGGTTGCCTCATCCTTGCTGTTAATGAGTGTTGACGGTGAATGGGGACATTGGGTTTGCCCTGAAGGCAGGCGCATTTCTCCTGTGTCGCCTCCGTTGCCAACATGGAAGGAACATTTCTTCCTGAAGCCTGACCTCGAGAGGATAAGAACAGGACATCCTGAGTAGATCAGGGTGTCTGAGGGGCAGACATGGTACCTGAGTTTGGGCGGATGGGAGGACAGCTCTGCCCTGGAGCCACGAGAAGCCGGGCTCTGGGAGAGTGAGACGGAGAGATTAAGGCGGGCTTCCTAATACCTCGGGTTTCAGTGATGTTACCCTCCCAGGGCCAGGGCCAGCCTGGCGTTCCCCTGTGCCGTTCCTACATTATCTTATTTAATCCTTACTGTGGCCAAGTGAGGCAGGTCTAAGTACCCATTTTACAGCTAAGGAAACTAAGGCCTCGGGCAACTTGTCCAGGATTACAGACTGTGATTTAAGCCTCCGGGCTTTCTGATCCCAGAGTCCTAGCGGCCACATCGCACAGCTTCTAAGTGAGGTCAGTGCCCGGCATCTGACATACAAAAATTCTAATATTTGCTATGACCTTGCAGCGTAGGCAGCATGACCCTCGTTTTTACAGATGGAGAGACTAAGGCTCAGGGCAGGTCCCAAGTGCTCGAAGCTCACAGATGGAGCCAGAGTGCAGAATATGAACCCCGAGGCCCTGGCCCGGCCTTGAGCCAGCACTCCTTCCACGCTGCCGCTCTAACTTCCGTCTTCCATGGTCTCGAGGTCACCGGTGTAGAGCGTCTCCTGCGGGTTCCCGACGTGTTTGTTGTCCTTTGAAGTCCTGGCACCTGCTAGAGAACTACGGCGGGAGAATGTCTGGGAGCCCTGGACCTCGGCAGCGGAATCCGCGGGCCTGGCTCCATCCAAGGAGAAGGCTGAGCCCCCCTCCCTGACTCCCGGCCGTCACAGTCGGCCGCTGTTCCCTGGTGCCTTGACGTGTCCCGTGGGCCGTCACCCCGTGGGCCCGCGGGGGCAGCTGCGGCGCGCTTGGTCCCGTTGCGCGAGGACCATGTCTGTGGTCGGTGTCCCTCTGCGGGCTGGGCAGCAGTTCCTGCAGCTGTTTGGAAATCCCCCAGTGCTCCCGTTGTCCCGACCTGCGTGGGGGAGGGTGGCTGTCCGCTCCATTGAGTCCTTCCTTCATTGCTGGGCTGGCAGCTTGGAGAACATTCAGCTGTTTACAATTCAGCTTATGTACACTGTCGCTGGGGCTTGTGGGTGAGTCAGAAGGGCCGCGCTCTCGGCCTGCGGCCTCAGAGACGGGCAGGGAAGTCAGCTGTATGGTAATGGCTGCCGGGAGGAGGGGGGAGGAGCAGCCCCCCTCCCAGGGGCCCTCCCCAGTGTCGCTCGGCCCAGATGCTTGAGAGCCAGCCTCTTAACCCGACTCAATGAGGTCATTTTGCTGAGACACCGCAAGCAGGTCTGGGGCTGCCCGGCTCAGCCTGGCTTTCGTTCGGCTGGCCAGCTCTCCCGCAGGGACCCAGGCGGGGACCCCGAGCCTCACCGCCTCCCCCCTTGCCTGCTCAGCCCTGTTGCCCAGAGTGCCCCTCCTGTCACTGCCGACTCTTCCCCTCCTGAGAGAGGTCGGTCAGCGCCGGCTGCTCTTGTTGGCAGCACCCGGGAAGGTCCCCTGAGGAGCAGGATGGTGACGGCCACAGGCTGCTGTGTGTCCTCCAGGTAAGGATTTCTGCTGTGTCTGACAGCTCGGTCCTTAGCAGAAGTGAAGAGGTTAAAACACTGGGCATTGGTGCCTACTGCCTTCTGGTGCTCAGGGGACCCCCGGGAGGGGGGGAAGGGACCTGTCATTTCCTCGCAACTAAGAGCTCCTCCTGCGCGTGTTTTAGAAGGTCCTGCCTTCCAAATGTGTGGCATCCACTCTTGCCTTGGTTCTAAAATGCATCTGGAATTTCCTCATCTGGAAAATTGCTAGACTCCCGGCCCTGTGTGCCCTCGTGCCCGTGACCCAGAGTAATCACTCTCCCCTCCCACCCCTCCCACCAAGCCTGCTGTCCCCAAATTGGAAGGAAAGCTTCTCTGGTGGTTCACGGCCAGGTGTGAATGACTGCAGGTGTCTATTTGCATTTTAAAGAAGGTTGTTAACCAAATGATTCTCTTTGATGGATGGACTCTGTCAGGGTCCCCGGATGGAGCCACCGGTTCCTCCTTCCCTCGCTCCCCTGCCCCTGGTCCCCCGTCTACCTATTTCTATCCCCCCCTCTGTCCCTACCAGCCACCCCCCCTTCACTTTCCCACCTCCCCCTGGCGCGGTGGAGGGATGCCAACTAACAGGCGATTATGAAATATCTTGCCTCCTTCACTTTCAGAATGGCACCGGTTTTTTCAGGCGCCCAAATATAACCGCGGAGAGTGTGAGAGCGCCGGCGGCCTCCCCGCCCTCAGCTCGCTCTGCTCCCCCCACGGGCCGGCTGCTCTCCGCCTCCCGGGTATGGTTGCCCGGGCTGGCGCTCTCCAGGTGCTCCCCACGGGCTCCGTCTGGAGCGTCCAGAGCGGCGGTTCTGTGGGGGTTCTGTGCGGTTCTGTGGGAGTCCTGCTGGCCCCCCTCCTGGCCCCATGACTGGGCCTGCTAAGCCGAGGCACAGAGAGCGTGATTTCAGAGCCAGGGGCCTAGAGAGAAGGCCTTGTCTGCGTTGTGTAAGCAGCCTTGTCTTGCCATTTGTCGAGCAGGATTCGCCACAGGCAAATGACCCGTGTTATCACCTACTTTGCTTCCTTAAATTCTTGATCAACTTCATTAGCTCTGTCTCACTCTGGCTGCAGTCAAGGAAGAGTGGTTAGAAGTCTTGTAAATTAAAACACTCCTCCTGTCTGGTGGAGATAGAGAAGATAGCCCAAAGCGGCGGAGCAGGTTGAGGGGCTAGAGGCCGCTCTGCTTGTCCTCCATTTGCTCTGAAGTCAGGTCTTCAAGATGACTTGTTCTTTTCTTTTTTTTTTTTTTAATGATTTTATTTATTTATTTGACAGATCACAAGTAGGCAGAGAGAGGGGGAGGCAGGCTCCCCGTTGAGCAGAGAGCCCGATGCGGGGCTCGATCCCAGCACCCTGAGATCACAACCTGAGCCGAAGACAGAGGCTTTAACCCTCAAGATGACTTGTAGGAGCAGACACAGTGACTGGCCAGGCCATCCGAAAGCCCCATCATAACTGTCCTGAACAGGATTCCAGCATAACTAATTTTTGGTTTTCTTTGTTTTGTTTTGTTCTGTTTTACTTTTCTATTTACTTTTTTTCCCTGATTTTTGTTTTATCTACTCATGCAAAGAACATGAGAACTCGTTCTAAAATGGCCCAGATTTTGCAGAGCTGTAGTTAGCCAGACCTCTCTTAAATGGGCAGAAGAGCTCAGCCTCTTTGGACACCTCGTGGCTGGTCCTGCGGGCGGAGCCATCTTTCCAGGGGCCTCCCAGCCTCTGGCTCTGGAGGTCCTCATGCCTTTCTAGATGCCTGGAGCCCGCACACATATTTCCAAGGAGCCAGGGAATCTAGAACTCCAGCCTGCGGGGTGACTTAATAATGGTTCTTCTTACTGAAGAAATCCCTACCCTAACAGAAGGAAATGGGCCAAGGAATAGCTCTTGTTCTTTATAACCAGGTAATCAGAAATGCGAGTGCTGTAGAAGGCACTGGCCCGACTGCTCTCTAATCATTACACCCTCAGTCGGTAAGTTACAAATCTCAGATGGTGCCAAGTTCCGTGTTTGAGACTAAGGAGACCTGCGAAGATGGAGACCGTGGGTTCTAGACCATCCAGTTCAACAGACATTAAGTAGCTATCCTGTAGCGGACATGGGGTTTAGCCCCTGAAGATATACAGGTGACAAGACATAACCCCTATCTAAAGAAACGTGCTCTGCCTACTAGCAGAAGCGACCCTACCTTGAAGCAGATAACCTCACCAACAGGCTCCTGGTTGGTTCTTCCTATTTTATCCGGCCCCTATAAGGGCTGTTGCTGCCAGAGCCAATGAATGAGACCAGAATTGAGAAGTGGCCTAGAGGTTGAGACATACGTAATATAACAGCTTCCCCAGAATAGACTGTTCTTTTCATTCCCATCTGAATACTCGGCCCTTTGTGGGCAGCTTCATTAAGGGCTAGACCCTCCCGCCCCACACCTCCACCACCACAGACTTGGCCTGCCTTCCCTCCTGCAGCCCCTCGTGCTCCTGGCATCCTGGCCTCCACCTTTCAGATTGGGGTACCTAGCTGTGTGTAACGGCTTTTGAGACCTGTGAGCAACTCCAGCAGCCGCACCAGTCTCAGGGACTGGTCAAGAGAATTCAGAAAGGAAGAATTCCGAAGACAGTCTTTCTTTATTTTTTATCGGGCCTCAGAGCCGGCGGGACAGGTTTGTGCAAGTTTCCCCTTTAAGCTGCTTTCCCTCCAGCAGGCCGCCGAGCAGTCTGGGAGAGCGGGGAAGTAGATTAAATTAATCTCAGCGTGCCGGGCTTGGCAGGGGGTGAGATTGTATTTGGTCATTCCAGAAATAGCCCAAACTCCTTTGTTCCTAAAGCAGATGAGGGGGCCTTGGCCTCCAAGAGGACTGCGAACCTTTGTATATTCATAAAACGCCCTCCCTCTGTCCCCTGGCATCTGTCTCTTCTGCACCCTGCCCCAGAGTTAGAATGGAGAGCGATCTGACGTTAGGGTGAAAGGATCGATTTGTTTGTTCTTCTGCTTAATAAGATCCTTTTTAAAAAAAACTTAGATTCCAAAAAGTCTTTGCTTCCCAGAGTTAAGCATCGGCCCTCTCAACTCTGAGCTACTCAATGTACCTATCTGTTCACTACTGTATTTGGCACAAGGAAAGAGTCTGACCTCAAGAGTTATGCCCGCGCCGCCCGTCTTGCAGTGCCCCGATGCACATTAATAGACACAGCTCTGAGACAGGAGGGAAGGGGGGCGGGGGGAGGAGAAGAATCAAGCCAGGATGCGGAGATCCCATAAAAGGAGACAAGACATCAGAAGCAGTTTGGTGATGAATATCCATGAAAAGCCGGAGGTGGGAGTGATCCCAGAATTCCAGGAGAATGGATTAATTCCACCGAGGATGGAATTAAGTCCATCTTAATGGAGTCCTCTAAACTGAAACTAGGGAGTCACTTATTCCCCTTCTCCTGTGACCATCGTCACGAATGTGACCGTGTTTAAAAGAAACAAAACCAAAATCTTACCAACCCAGTCTCTTAGATCAATGCACTTGATTTTTATGTTCGTAACGACGGGGTCCCTCACTTGAAAAGACGGAAACAGGACATGTACGATGATGATGAACTTGGAGCCTTTTGTGCAAGGAGTAGTTGAAGCAGCAGAGGGAGCTGGGCCTAGAGGGGAGAAGATACCCTGTGGTGCTTTCTGGCACAGAGAGATTTCTTGAGCATTTCCCAGTGTGCTGGCGCTGCTCTGCTGGTGACTCTCTCAGCTGGTCCTCGGAGCGCCCCAGCACCGTAGGGGAGGAATTGTAATTGTCCTTATTTTACAGCTAGTGAAACCGAGGCTCAGCGAGAGTCCAGGACTTGCCCCTAATTCACTAGATAAAGACCAGTCTCTAAGCCAGGGCTCAGCCTGTGCTTTTGCCCATTATACGATACGATTAGCCTGGTTCTGTGTGGCCTTAAGGAACAGGCCCAGGATGTGTGGGCAGAAATTAACAGGTGATAGGTTTTTGGCTCACCGTAAAGAAGAACTTTATAACTGAACTGTCCACAGAGGGAGCTACTCCAGAAGTAGTAAGTTCAATGCCCAGAAATCACGGGGTGGGATTATTCTAGAGAAGGTTCAAGCATTGGTAAGGGGTTGAACCAGGCTTTCCAATCTTGTGATTCTATAATCTGTGGTTCATTAGAGAAATCAGGGGATATTTTACCAGAAAGAAATAAGCACCACCTAAAAATAAAATGTTAACTTATATATTCGGGTTTGCATTTTAATATTTATTTGTCCTTTTAAGTAATACATATATATTTCTTTGCATATTTAAAATATTAAATAAAAGGAAATATAACCATGTAAATGCAGGCTTTTAAATGTTTAAAATCTAAAAGCAGAGAAATTTAACTTGATCGATTCAGTTTGATTGACTCAGTCCTGCTAGTTATTCATGAACAGTTAAGGAAAGATTTTTCGTTGTTACCAAACCCCTTTATAGTTTAGAAAGACTAATTCCAAAGGGGAAAGTTTCCATCTCTGTAGTAAAGGCAAAGCTGTCAAAAAATTTTTTCCAAATGACTATGAACACTGAAGGGAGTCTTTCTAACTTGCCGGTGTGATTCTGTCTCAAACAAAACCCAATTTAAGGCAATCTCGTCATTTGTGTCTCTTGGCTGACTCTTGCTCAGCTCTGAAGTTGCCATTGCAGTTACGGGAGTCTGAGGAGTGACGGGAGTGACGGCATGGGTCACAGTGCATTCTTTCTCATCAAACAAGATTTATTCTGGTTTATCAAGCATTAGGACCGCTAGTAAGAAAGGAACCCAGTTATAACCTTTTCTAAAATGAATTTTTGTTATTTCTCCATGATCCATATCAGACACTGAATTCCTGTTCCTTGGTGGGATTTTCAATTTTTAACAGGAAAATAGGAGCATCGACATAAGAAGTCTTGTGCAAAAATCACAACTCATGTGCTGAAAAAATTTTTCAAATATGTAACACACACAGGGTTATGCTTCATATTAACAGGCTTGTTGCAATAAAGAAATGGCTTTTTCTTTCTCTTTTTTCTTTTTTAGGAAGTTCCAGGTTACAGGCAACCTCAGCTCCCACAGTTGGTGGTGGTAGAGAATGGTCTGGAAGGGGGCAGGGAGGGGGTGGCAAAAGTGAGGTCAAGAAGTTTTGCACCTCTAAAGCCTGGAGCAGCTCAGGAGAGGGGCCGGCCAAGTGGAGAAGAGGAGGTTCCCTGTGCTGGGTTCTGGAAAGGCACCTCAGCACACCTGGGTTTTGGGGTTTTTGTTTTTTTTAATATTTTATGTATTTATTAGAGAGAGCACACAGGAGTTGGGGGAAGAGCAGACTCCCTGCTGAGTGTGGAGCCCAACCCGGGCTCGATCCTAGGACCCCAAGATCACGACTTGAGCTAAAATCGAGAGTCGCCTACTCAACCGACTGAACCACCCAGGCGCCCCTCAGCACACTTTTTAGAGCACCGTCAGGTCCTTCAGAGGAAGGCCAGCAGGCCTACGGGGGCGGG
>CM052798.1:21945458-21960121 GCA_028533885.1 Nasua narica | reverse complement strand
GGAATCACGCTCCCCTCAGCCCTGCACCAGAGGGCCCCGGTGCCTCTGAAGCTTTGCTGAGCTCCAGGCGGCCCTCATGTTACTGGGCTTTGCAGGTGCCGCCGTTTTTACAGATCGAAGGTGTCACTCCAGTTTTCTAACAGCAATGGCATCAGTGGTCTTTGGTGCTACCATAGTAATTATTTTGGGATGCCACGAACTACACCCACGTAAGATGGTGAATTTCATCAGTAAATGTCATCTGTGTCCTGACTGCTCCTCCGACAGACTCTTCCCCCATCTCTCTCCCTCTCCTCTGGCCTCCCTGTTCCTGGAGAGACAACAGGGTTGAAGTCAGGTCCATTGATAACCCTACGGTGACCTCTGAGTGTTCCAGTGAAAGAAGTGTGGTACGCCTCTCACTTTAAATGAAAAGCTGGAAGTGATGAGAATTTGTGAGGAAAACTCGTTGGAAGCTGAGACAGCCTGAGAGCGAGGCCTCGTGCACCGAACAGCCAAGTCGTAAATGCAAAGGGAAGGTTCTTTTTTTTTTTTTAATATTTTTATTTTTTTAACACAGAGAAAGAGAGAGAGAGAGGGAACACAAGCAGGGGGAGTGGGAGAAAGGAGAAGCAGGCTTCCCTCTGAGCAGCAAAGCCTGATGCGGGGCTCGATCCCAGCACCCTGAGATCATGACCTGAGCCGAAGGCAGACGCTTAACAGCTGAGCCACCCAGGCGCCCAAAGGGAAGGTTCTTAAAGGAAATAAAAAGTGCTGCTCCAGCGAACACACGAGTGGTCGGAAGGCAAAATCAGCCTCGTCGTCGACGTGGAGAGAGTTTGGTCTGGATCGGCGAGGCAGCCCGCCACAACCTTCCCTTAAGCCAAAGCCCGGTCCAGAGCAAGGCCTGCCTCTCTTCGACTCGGTGAAGGCAGAGAGAGGGGAGGAAGCTGCAGAAGGAAAGTTCACAGCTGGTCGAGGTGGGTCCATGAGGTTTAAGGAAAGAAGCCGTCTCTGTAGCGTCGACGCGCCAGGGGAAGCAGCAGGTGCTGACGGAGGGGCCGCAGCCAGTTCTCCCAAAGACCTGGCTTAGGTCCCCGACGAAGGTCCCTGACGCACTGGCGGACAAGCTACGCTACAGGTTTTCAGTGCAGACGAAACAGCCTTCTCGGAAGAAGGTGCCGTCCAGGACTCACAGCCGGAGAGGAGACGTCAGTGCCCGGCTTCGGAGGACAGGCTGACTCTCTCGTTAGGGGCGAACGCAGCCGGTGACTCCGGCGGGAGCCCGCGCTCATCTCGGGTTCCAAAAACCCCAGGGCCCTTAAGAATTGTGCGCGGTCTCCTCCGCCTGTGCTGCCGGCCCAGCAACAAAGCCTGGGTGCCTGCACAGCCGCCCAGCGTGGTTTAGTTAATACTGTAAGTCCAGTGTCAAGACCTGCTGCTCAGGGAAAAACTTTCTTTCAGAATGTTAGTGCTCGCTCACAGGGCACCCGGGCACCCACGAGCTCCGATGGGGGTGTGCGCTGGGAGTCCCGCCGTGTTCGTGCCTGCTGACACATCATCCGTGAGGCGGCCCGCGGAGCAAGGAGTAATTTTGACTTCCCCGTCTTTTATGAAAAGTGCATTTTGTAAGGTTCTAGTTGCCAGAGAGACAGATTCCACTGGTGGATCTGGGCAGAGCCCATTAAAAGCCTTCGGGATGGAAAACCATTCTAGATGCCATTAGGAACATTGAGGATTCAGGGAAAGTGCTCAACATACCAGCATTAGTAGTTTGGAAGAAGCTGATGCCGGTGAGGGGTTCACGACTTCGGGGCGGGGCGGGGGAGCGGCCAGAGAACTGGAATTAGGAGCGGAGCCTGAAGATGTGATCGATCGGCTGCAGTCTCGTGATAAAACCTGAATGGATGAGCAGTTTCTTCTTAGGAACGAGCAAAACGTGGTTTCTGAAGGAGGAGTCCCCTCCTGGTGAAGACGCTGTGAAGATTGTTGAGATGACAGCACACGGTTTAGAATATCAGACACGCAGAGTTGGTAAAGCAGGACTGACTCCAGTTTTGAAAGAAGTTCTCCTGTGGGTAAAATGCTATCAAACAGCATCGCTGGCTGCAGGGAAATCATTCACGAAAAGAAGAGCCCATCGATGCGGCAGGCTTCATTGTCTTTTTTTCTTATCGTTTTGTTAAAGATTATTTATCTGAGAGAGAGAGCACCCGTGTGGGTGTGCACACAAGCAAGGGGAGGGAGAGAAGCAGAGTCCCCACTGAGCGCGGAGCCTGCTCCGGGGCTCGGTCCCATGACCCTGAGATCCTGGAATCGAGAGTCGGACACCTAACCGACTGCGCCACCCGGGCGCTCGCGCTGTCGCGTCAACGTTACTGTTATGTGAAGCGGGGAACAGGCGTCTGACTGGCTTTACTGCCGGGCCGGCCTGGAACGGAGCCGCGGTGTCCCCGAGCTTACCTGTCCTTGCCAGCGGACAGCCGCTCCCCGGCACGGTCCTGTTCAGCGTAGAGCCGTCAGCCGTGAGTTCTTAGCGCGCCCCGAGTCCTGTATCAGGCACTTCACACGCGTTAGCACAGTTGTCAGACCCAGTTTAGGAAGCGAGCCGTCTCACCCCCGCTCCAGATGAGGACACCGAGGCTCAGAGACGACTTGCCCACAGTCCCCCAGCTAGGAGTAGGTGCTGGGCTTGGGCACGCCGACGGACTCAGCTGTGGCTGGAGAGCCCGCGCCCCGTCACTGCTCTGACTCCCGTTTCCCTGACTCGGGCAGGTACAACGTGGGGTGCACCAAGCGAGTGGGGCTTTTCCACTCGGACCGGAGCAAGCTGCAGAAGGCGGGAGCCACGACCCACAACCGCCGTCGGGCCAGCAAGGCCAGTCTGCCAACACTTACGAAGGACACCAAGAAGCAGGTGAGAGAGGCTGGCAGGGCCCGAAGCTCCGTTGTCACAAGTCCCCACCAACTTCCCTCCCTAACGGACCCGGGACACCCACATTCCTTTCCTGCAGCTGACTTAAGGTCTGCCCCGTCATGTTCTCGTTTCTCACAAACCTCCAGGCCCAGCCCTCCCCCGGCCCCACGGTAGGCCCCTGCACTTAGACCCTCGGGTGCCTGCGAGGTGATTGCCTGCGTCGGTGACCTTGCCCGTTCCTCACCCCTCTCCTTCCGGCTTGCGTTCATCCTTCTGGGGCCGTGGAAATGGGATCTCCACCACCCGGTCCCGTGAAGAGACGGACTGTCCCCGTTCCCTTGGGTCTTACACGGAGGGCCAGGTGAGGAGGCAGCCCGCCCCCTTTAGCCCTGCTCCCTGCTGCCTCCTTGAATCCGGAGCACGGAGTTCTTGCAGCTTATCCCCCACAATCTCATGGGACGTTTCCGTGCCTGATAGTTTTGGCTGCTCATCGTCACTTGGGTTGTGATGTCTTAAAAACTTTTTTAAGAATCTGACGAAGGCCGGGACCCGGCATGCACACGCCCAAGAAATTTTACGTGCTCTTTCATAGACCACCTGAAACTTCCAGAGTTCTGGTTTACAGCCCCACATCTAGAAGAAACAATAGGCGTAGATAGACTCAGACCAGGGCGGGTGGGGCTCGTGCGGGTGCTGGAGGGGCTCCCTCTGCATCGCGAGGGGACAGCCACTGAGGGGACCCCACCGAGGGGACAGCCCAGAGGACGCATTTTGTTCTAAGCATTCAGAGGCAGGTAGTCGTAGAACGGGGAGGAGGGGAGCCTGCCTGCCTTCGCCCCTCACCCTGCTGAAGACCTGGGGGGCTTATCCCCCCTCCTGAAGCCAGCGGTTTCTCTCTGCTCGCAGGCGACGGGCGCCGTGCCCCTCTCGGTCACAGCTGCGTTGCAGCTGACGCACAGCCAGGAGGACTCCAGCCGCTGCTCAGATAACTCAAGCTACGAGGAGCCCTTGTCGCCCATCTCAGCCAGCTCGTCCACCTCCCGCCGGCGACAAGGCCAGCGGGACCTGGAGCTCCCGGACATGCACATGCGGGACCTGGTGGGCATGGGACACCACTTCCTGCCAAGCGAGCCCACCAAGTGGAATGTGGAAGACGTCTACGAATTCATCCGCTCCCTGCCAGGTAAGGCCCCAGGGGGTCCCGCCACAGACTGGGAGAGCGACCCCTGCCTGGGACAGAGGGAGACCCCACCCCTGCCACCACCAGGAAATGACTCAGTTAGTGACTCAGGTTTGGGGACAGCCGCGCAGATGACCCGGTGAGATCTGTGCCTGGAAGAGCATGGGCACTGCGACGGGACCCAGCTGTAAACCATACCCGCGGCCTTGATGCGCGGCGGTTCCCGGCGCGGCAGGGGTCCGTGTGCGCTGCAGGGGTGACCGTGCGCCCGGCCTGGCTCTCTCCTGGGACCAGGGGCGAGAGGCGTCTGACGGGAGTGTAGGAAGTGGTCAGACAGAACGTCAGCGCCGGGAAAGGGAAGGCAGGCAGGGCTCGGCCGGCGGGAGCGGCTGGAGCCCAGGCTCGACACCGACGTGGAAGGACGCGATGGGGGGAACCGCACAGACCCTGCCAGGGGGCGCACGTGGTTCTGAGGCTAGACTTTAGAAGTGAACCTTGAAAGACCTTCCTTGCACTATTGACAGATGCTTTCAGGGGGTCCCAGAGCTTCTTGGCTCTGGGTCCTGCCGGTCGCACCCAGCTGCTGGCCACGTCGGGTGTGAACGGCAGCCGCACGCCCGTCACTCAGAGACCCAGGTGGGGGGCAGAGGTCGGGAGCCCAGACTTGTGTGACAGAACTGGGCTCACATCCTGGCTGTACCCTCGCTCCAAGGTGTTAGTCATCTCTTGCCGCGGTCCCAGAATTCACCACCACACGGCTCCCGGTGGTTCAGGAGTGTGGGACTGGCTTGGCAGGACATTTCTGCCACAGGGTCTCTTACGAGGTTGCGATGGACGCATGACCCATGGCTGCCCTGGGGCCATAGAATCCTGTTGTAAGGTGCCCCGCGCCCTGGTTCGAGGAGGCTGTGGCTGCCCACGGGAGGCCTCCGTTCCTCCCTACACGGGCCTCTTCAGGACGCTCGTGCTTACATGTGCTTAGGACACGGCGGGCACTTGTCCCCACAGGGGGATCCAGGAGAGCGTGGTGGAAGTCTTTGTGGCCCTTTTGATCTCGACGCAGAAACTGCATGGTGTCACTGCACCACACAGGTCACGCCTACAGGGACACGAAACAGAGGCCGGGTTTCTTTGGAGCTGGTTATTGTAGTTCACCAGTTGCTGGCTTCCATGATTCATGTTTCTCCCTGGAGCAGACCACCCTCAACTCCTCCCATAGACCCCACAAATCTCATCCCATTGCAGCAGTAATTCAAAGCCCGGGATCTCACCGGCAAACTCTGGTGCAGGCATGGATGAGCTCCTCGAGCCCCATTCCTCTCGATCTGAACACCTGAGAACTAGAGACACATTACCCGTGGCGCCCACAGACCCAGATGTGGTGGGATAAGCGCAGGGTCACCGTGGTAGGCACGCCTCTTCCCGAAGGGGAGAACAGCGCGGGAGGGTACAGGAGTCACCCGTCGCCCGTTCCGACCTCTAGTAGGGCATGTGTTGGCATTTTCCTGATTAGGACTCCACGCCTGGGAGTGATTATCTTTCCTTCTTGCTTCCACCTTCTGAGTCCTCCTTCCTGTCCCGGGAGAGTGGAGAATGCTCCCAGAGAAGCCTTTCTCTGTGTTGGCTTCTTTCGAAGCTGGGGGACAGTCCCCGTAACATCTTCGAAGCTCTGCTGTTGAACGGCCAGAATCTGTGTGGCACACCCGTAAAATCCTGAGAGAGTTCTCTGAGGCAGCACCTTCGAGCTTCTGAGGCCTTCGTGAAAGATCTGCCAGGCCCTCAGTTCCATCTCTAGGCCATGTTTTCTCACTTGTGTCCTGGATTTGATCTTTGCCTGGAAACTACTTCTTAGTTTGGGCATCATTTGCTATCTGGAGAGGCCGGGGGTTTTCAGTCGAGCAAATCCTGGCTCCTTGATGTCTAACAGTTTCGCCTTTACCTCGTCCATCCTCGTTTTCCTTCGAGCCGCGGTCAGAAGCCAGGCGGCCCCTTCAGGGTTCTGCTAGAAACGTCCTCCGCCCGGTCGCTCCATCCGTGAGGCACGTTGCACTTGCTGGGCTACGCCTGCAGCAGGGTCGTGAAGTTTCCTCCATTTGCCAGCAAGGATCCATTTCTCCCAGTTGCGAAAAACAGTTTCCCTCCCCTGAAGCCTCGTGCAGTCTCCTCACAGGCCGTCAGACTTCCGTCCAGCCCCTCAGAGTATCTTAGACACGGCACTGACACTCTTCTCGGGGTCCTCCCAGCTCCTGCCCGCTGCTGCCCCCCAGGCCATGGCAGCGCCCCTCTTCCGGAAACCAGAATCTGCATTCGTTACCCTAGAGTGTCGTGGCTCTGCCTCAGGCTGTGCGGGTCAGGAGCGCTGCTTAGCCACACCGCGCTGGCTCGGGGTCTCGTGAGATCTTGGTCCGGCTGGCAGCTGGAGCTGCGGTTGTGCGAAGGTTTGGAGCCCGAGGACCCGGCTCCGTGGCGCCCCACTCACGGGGCACAGAGCGCCGAGTGGCCTCAGTTCCTCTCCCGTGGGGGCCTCTTCCGAGTGCTGCTTGGGTGTCCTCATGACGTAGTCGCTGGCTTCCTCCAAAGTAAACCCTCTGGGGGAGCAAGGTGGCAGCTTCCGTGCCCTTCGCGACCCGGGCCTCGGAAGTCACAAGCTGTCACTCCCACGGCACCTCGTTGCTCTGCCGGGTCGGGCCCGTTCATTGAGTGGGGCTCCGACCGGGACGTGCGCGAACGAGAGGCGCGGACCCCGCGGGTAAGTCACGGAGCCCGTCTCGGGCTGTCCAGCGAGACAGCCTCCCTCCGACGTGGTCAGCGGGGCCCCAGGCGGTGGCGCGTCTCCGCACGGCGAGTGCCGAGCGTGGACGCCGGTAGCCGTGACTGACGCCGTCTGTGCTCGTGTCCCCCCCAGGCTGCCAGGAGATAGCGGAGGAGTTCCGCGCCCAGGAGATCGACGGGCAGGCCCTGCTGCTGCTCAAGGAGGACCACCTGATGAGCGCCATGAACATCAAGCTGGGGCCGGCCCTGAAGATCTACGCCCGCATCAGCATGCTCAAGGACTCCTAGGGCCGGCGGGCGCGAGGGCTCCCCCGGGCTCCTCCCGACTGAGCAGAGCCACACGGACACTCCTGAGGGGCCCGGAACGGGGGCCAGTCGGAGGGAAGGGCTCTCCCTGTGGGGCGTGGCTGGTGAGGAGGTCTTGGCACCCCCTCCATGGCTCTCAGGGGCCTTTCTTTCTGCGGGAGGGGCAGAGAGGTTGGTGGCACAGAAGATGGGGCTTTATGCTTGTAAATATTGATAGCACTGGCTTCCTCCAAAGTCCCAATGCTCTCGCCCCGCTCTCTTCCCCTCTCTCTGTCCCCCGTTTTCCAGGGGGTATACGGTCAGGGCTCCCCAACCTGAGTTGGGTTACTTTCAAGGGCAGCTGTCGGGCCTGGATAGAGGCCTTGCAAGCCCTTGCCTGCCTTTCTCCCACTTCTTTCTCCGGGCCTGGCTAACTCTTCCGCTGCCGGCTTCTCCCCCTTCAGCCCGTTTCTGAAGCAGCCAGGGGGTTCTCCCCCTTCACCCCGCGTAGGCGGAGAGAGAGAAGCTGGGCCCGGTTTGGCCACGCCTGCTGGCACAGACGCCTTAACGCTGTGTGTGTGACTGGATGACTGTGTAGGAGCCTGGACTGGCAGGCGGGCCCAGAGCCACCCGCCGGCATCTCCAGGTGTTCTGTAGCAAACAGCCGCTTAGTGCTTTGTCCTGGACCCCACTCGGCCTCAGGATGGGGAATAGAAACGAAGGGCAGCCTCTGTGCCGAGAGGCGAGGTCAGAAAGCGGCGAAGATCAGGAGGTTTTCCTTTCCCGAGTGGGCACGCTGTCTCCGGAGTCCTTCCCACACTGAAGCCCCCGACCGCCCCGCTGCGCCACAGATGGCATGTGGGAGCCGCCGTGGCCCGGGCCTCCCGGCCCGCCCGCCGCCCTGGGAGCCCCGGCGCCGGGGCCCAGAGGACGTCTGAGGGCAGAGAAGAGCTGGGGTGACGATGCCGTGAAGAAGGCAGCCGCGGGCCTCCCGCTTCCACACTTCTTTGCCTCTTGAACTTGCTAGCAATTTGAGCTACCTGCGGAGGAGGCAGGGCAGGAAGGGCGAGGGCCTGCCTCTGACGTGCCCTGTCCTCGGAGGCTCCTGGGGGAAGAGCGGGGCTCTCCCCAGGAAGGGGGGCGCCTTTCTCAGCTTGTTCTATTCCTCACTCACACCCCCAGGCAGGGTTGGAAATGAAGGACTTTTTTAACCTTTTGTTTTTGTTTTTTAAAAATAAATCTGTAAAATCTGTCTCTTCCGTGCCTTTCTCCGCTGGCTGCCTCTCATCCAGGAGAGGGCTGGTTCCCTGGGCTGGGGGAGGGGCGGGCTCCTTAACCGGACAGCGTGCCCTCCACACTTTGCGGGGACCAGGGCATCTGAGGGCACCCTTAGCCTCATCGAGAAACGCAGACATGGCCTCATTTTCACAGGTGTCCTTTGGAATGGGATCCTCTAGAGCCCCTCCGCTCTGAGCGTCTGTCCCCCCCACCCCCTTCCCGCAGGGGAGCCATGTTGCTGCTGGGCCAGGAATATCTGCGACAGCTGGGGCAGAGCCCAGACTCTTCCGTCCCCAGGCACACACCTTCCGTTGCTGCTGCTCGGCGGCTCAGCGTCCGGGATAAGCCCTTGGGATGGCTTCGGTTCACTCAGCACTTGCTGAGCATTTTTTGGATGCTGGGATAGCTCGTTATGTTAGAGTCACTGTCCTCACTGAGGTGATGCCTAGGCCTTGAATAAAGGGCATTGGGGACATAGGCAGCTCTGCCGAGGTCGGCGGGGGGGACGGTTACAGATGGGGTGGGAGCTTGGGTGGGTGGCCCAGATGGGCACGGCAAACGGTGGCTTGTGTCACCCTGAGCCATTGTGAACCAGACCACATGGTGAGCAAAGCAGCCTCTGCCTTGCGCGAAAAGTCCCTTCAACTCCTGCTCCTAGCCCTGGGGAAGGGACGAGGGAGGCAATCTGGCTTCCTGCTCCTTCCCTTCTCTGCATTTTTCCTTAAGGCTGGGTTTCTGCCTGGTTTAAAATGTGGGTTTGAGGCCCCACTGATCAGTCTCCAAGGGCGAGGCCCAGGAAGATTAGACACAATCACTTTTAGGATTTGATAACACCTCTCTGGAAAGCCAGTTAAACTGTAACTCTAGTTACTTGGAGGAGGAGGAGAAAAAGCCTGCGGGTGATTCTGGTTACCCAGAGGGCAGAGCCGGGACTGGAGGGGCTGCCGGGTGGGGCCAGGGGCCGAGCCACGGGGAAAGTGAGGATGTGGGGCACCGCTGGGCAGGCGCCCAGAGGTCCCGGCGGGTCTGGGCAAGTCTCTGCACCCTGGCTCCCCGCTGCCCCCCCCCCGGCCTTTTTCCCTTCTGGGGAAAGCTAAAGCCAGGCCTCTCATGAGTTCTAACACATGTGATGAGGGAGGAGGGCAACAAACCTCCTCCGAAGAGACTGGTGCAGTCGAGGGGGCTGGCACAGGCAAATACCGGTGCCATTCCTTCTCTGCGTGGGAAGGGTGTGATATTCTCAATCCAGACAGATGTCCCCGCTTGTGAAAGCTCACGTTAGGCCATTTGACTTTTACAAAAGACCTACACGAGTCCCTGTTTTCATCCCAAGAAGGTTTTTGCTTTTCTGGAAAAAAAGGCAAAAAGTGAAAAAGGCTAGTTCTGCATCTTTTGGGCAGCCAGTGGCGGATGGATGCCTGGGCTCCCTCCCGGGGCCGCGACATCCCGGCCCCCACGGCTCCGCGGGCTGTGGGGGCATCGGTGCTCCACCTCCGCTCGTCTATCTCTTAGGAAGGTGCATCCTATGGTAGCAGAAAAGCCTAAGACCGGTTACTTTTTGGGTCTGGGAATGCTGAAAACACTCTCCATATAAATTAACAATTAAACCGTCTTCGCTTTATGTGTTTTCTACTTATGGAAGTTTCCACAAAGAACACTTTTCTTTCGCAGAGCAGGAAAACCTGTATTTGCTCCTGTTGTTTACACTTTACATAGAATTTTGCAGATCTTTTTTGATCCTGAGCCACGGTTTAGAAAAATGTTTCCCACTCGAGGATAGACATCTGAAGCAACAATTTCACAACAATATCTACCCTTATGTACATTCTGATATTTTCTTTTCAATTCTCTTCCTGTTCATACGTTTTAAATCTTGGTCACGATCCATGATCCACAAAACTGGTTTCTGAGGGCTGCACTTTTAAAAACCCTGCCCTGTGTAAACCTTACAGAAGGGTTTCATATTCTCTGTCTTGTGCGGCTCTTACACTGTCCTGGGCGACTGGTGTATGTACTCCGTTTTACGATGAGTTCTCCAAGGTCACACTCAGTGCCCTTGAGATCTGGCTGAAGCTCTGTGCCCAACAGGGTTTTCCCTGGACGGCAAACACCACAGCCCGACCCCCAGACCTTTCCCAGGACTCCGAGACACCGAAGGAGCTCAGGGACCCTCAGGCAGGTAAGAGAAGTCAATACAAAATAGCTCAGAGCCTCCGGCCAACCAGCGTGGGCCTTACTCAGATCCACCTTCTTCCAGGTGATTGGCCCCAAAGGGGCTCCGGGCCCCCACCCCATCCTGGGGCCAGCTTCCTCCGGCAGGCACCGCCCTCAAAGGAGTCCCTCTCCGGGCCTTCATCCCTGCCCGCTCCTGTGGGTGTGGTTTCTACAGCTGGCTTGGAGCTGCTTTGTCCCAGGCCCCGGGAACTGGTCATTTCTACCCTGGCTCCGAGCTCGACGGTTGTTCGCGGCCAGCTGTCGTCCCAGCTTCTCGAACATGGCTCTCAAGGAGAGACTCAGGTGAGCTGGGGACACTGCCAGTGTGTGGGGGAAGATGGGGCAGGACAGGGGAGCTGGGAGGAGACCAACCTGGCGGCCAGAGCAGTCAAGGAGGAGGCACGAAGGCTGGCCCGTGGAGTACCAGCAGAGCCACGGTGACCCTGGGAGAAGGGGGCTGTGAAAGAGGACATCGCTCAAGGGGTCGAGACGGCCCATGGGGCAGAGCGGGGTGGGGGGAGATCTTGTGGATCTTGCCAGGAGAGCTGGGTAGCTCCTCTTGTTCCTTAACTCTGAGCCCCCTTGGCGAGCGAGAGGAAGAAGACCTAGGGCTGTGTCCCCCACCATAGCCGAGAGCTCTCTCTGGTCCTACGGGGACTGACCGTCCATGACAGTCCACGACTGAAATTTGTTCCCACTTAGGAACTAATGACTGATCTTCAGCCCCTTCTTGAAAGCCAGGAGGCTGTGGGGGGCAGAGCACGGGGCAGGCGTGAGGGACTACCTTCTGCAGGTGGAGAGGTGGGGTGGAGGGGGGGCTGAGCGAGGCGCGTGCAAGTAGGGGTCAGGCAGAGGCCCCTACGGACTAAGGGCTGCCGAGCTGGGGCCTGGGAGGGGGCAGCAGGAGCTGGCAGGTGCCCACCACCGGCCTAGATCCGGGCACCCTCCGAGCCCTTACCGGGGCCACCTGGGGCCCGCTCCACCTGGCTGCCCTGGCCGAGGCCCAGCGCCCAAGATAAGCATCAGCTTTCCCCACCCAGGCTGGGAAGGGGCTGGCTAAAAGGTCAAGACAGCTGGGGGCCGAGAGAGGTGGATTCCGGTCTCTTCCTGCCCCGGTAGCAGACTTCGCCCTCTGAGGGTACCCTCTGGGGGCAGTACTGCAGCCCGCCCTCCAGCAGCTCGGCGAGGTGCAAGTGTGGCAGGAGAGAGAAAGTCTTCTGCAGGGGACACTGGCGGAGAACGTGAGATGCCTTGGGGGACTAACGAAACGGCCAGAGACCCCTGGGAGATGAGCCTCCGGGCTGAGCCAGGGCCGGGTCTTAAGGAGCCCCGAATGCCAGTCCGGCTTTGGGATCGGACCTCAGTTCGAACCTCAGCTCCACAGCTTGACCGGCTTTGTGACCCTGAACAAGTGATTTAACGCTCCTGAGTCTCAGTTTCCCCATTAGGTGGAGGCAGTCACGGCATCTCCTGCAAGGGCCTGTGGGCAGACGTCCATGAGACAGGGGCCTAAAACACTCAGCAGCCACAGGTCTGCCTCCTAAACATCTGGGATTGTAGAGAGTGCAGACTTAACATGGAAGCAAACAGTCTTAAGAAAGAGTCGCCACTGGGAAAGAGAATGAAGAAAACCATTCATTGCTTTTTCCGTTTGCTGAATAGTCATCACTACCACCAGCTATGAGGCAGGCTCTCAGGTTTGGGACCAAGAATAAGAAGTCCAAGAGCACAGGCCCCACAGGCCGGGCCGGAGGTGCGGCGTAGAGCTGGGCGCGCGCTGGAGGAGAGCGGAGCCCAGGCCCGGGGCACAGCCGGCGACAGGGGTTGGGGGCGTCGGGGAAGGCAGCCCAGGGAGGCCGCGTGTTGCAGTTTTCTCTGGGGCCCGGGGGCGGTTCGTAGGAAAGGAAGAGCAAACACAACAGAGGTGGGGAAGACACAGGAATCCAGATGAGCCGCAGCGGGGCGGGAATGGCTGTGGGGGGAGGCACAGGCGAGAGGACACGGTGGCTGACCGCTATGAGGGGAGGGCAGGAGGCCCCACTCGGGTAACTGGGACCAGGCGCAGAGAACACAGGACGTCCTGATGTCATCTGCCAACATGGAGGAGACGTGAGTGGGGAGCAGGCTTCTGAGGAAAATCCAGAGTCCCCTTTTGGCCGCTAAATCTGAGACGCTTGGGAGACACCCAAGTGGAAAGAGCAGGTGGCACCAGTCCCCCCAGGTGTCTCTGTCACTGGACCCGTTACGCCCAGGACACTCCCACCAGAGGCCCCCAAGTGATCCGGCCCCACCCCAGGTTCCCAGGTCCGGGAGGGAACCCTGATGCAGGGTGTGGTTTAGGACGACTTTCGGTCTTTTCCTGGTGCTCCTGGCCCAGAAGGAGGTCCTCCAAACGCCTGTGTTTCCTGAGTCATCGAAGGCCTTTTGCTATTCCTAATTAGCCCCATCACCGCTGAGCTTGTGCTAATAAGGGGACTTAAGGTAGGCCCCTCAACAGCCTCAGGATGGGGCTACTCAGAAAGACCCAGGGATCAGAGGCCTGGAATGTTCAGCCCTACCCCCACCCGCCAGAGAGGGAAGGTGGGGCTGAACACTGGGTCATAAAAGCTCTTGAAGAGCAATGTTTAGAAAGTTTCCGGGTTCATGAAGGGGTCCAAATGCTGCGAGGGTGGCGCCTTCCAACTGCGCGGCAATAGACACTCCTGAGCTCTAGACCCTTCCGGACGTCCCTCTACATAGCCCTTGACACGGGTGTTCATAAATAAGCCAGGAAATGCGAGTAAAGTGCCTCCCTGACTTACGTGAGCTGTTCTGTGAGCATATTATGGAACCCGAGGCGGGGGCTGTGGGAACCCCTGAGATGAAGTCAGCCAGAGAAGGGGGGGCGGCCCTCAGGGCGACTAGAAAAAAAGGTAGTGAAGCCGGATGAGAGATGAGTATGAAGAAACAGACGTTATTTTCTTCTGTTAGACAACATTTAAAAAAAACAAAATTCCGGGGTGCCTGGGTGGCTCAGTCGTTGGGTATCTGCCTTCGGCTCAGGTCATGGTCCCGGGGTCCTGGGATGGTGTTCCGCATCGGGCTCCCTGCTTGGCAGGAAGCCTGCTTCTCCCTCTCCCACCCCCTGCTTGTGTTCCCTCTCTCGCTGTCTCTCTGTCAAATAAATAAATAAAATCTTAAAAAAAAAATTCCACTGCGGAAATTTGAAGATCGAATTGGCTTTCTTTAATGGTTCGTGAATCAGGCAGCATCTCGTCTCAGCCAACCGAAAGGAGCTCCGAGGAGCTGTACCAAATGGAAGGCTTTTATAGGCAGGAGGTGAGGGGAGAGGGAAGCTTCTAGCAGAGAGTGGACTGTTTCAAGGAGGCTCACTTTCCTCTGGGGGAAGGCGGGGGTCTGTCAGGCAGATGACCTCACTAGGGCTGACTAGGGCTGACTGGTTAAAAGATAGATTCCCGTGAGAAGTTGGACCTGAAGTTACGTTAGGTCCCGAGTCTTGGTTGGCTGGCGGGGGCTGAGTGCGTGTGGCTCCATTTGGGGCCGGTTGTTTCTTCTGTAACAGTTCCCTCCCTTTGATCAGACTCTCGGTTTAATGGAGATGAAACCATGAGGAGTGGGCTCCCCTCCCCGCCATCCCTGCTGCTCTGTGTGGTACTCAAAGGTCACGACTGCAGGCTCACATTGTTAAAGTTAGACATTCACTTCATTCCCTTCTCGATGCTCCAGTCTCAGGGACATCATTGGCTCGGAGGTTAGGGCCTTAGAGCTTCTGAGAGAGGACGGCGCCCCAGGATTGCTGCTATGATTGTCATCAGCAGGCTGCTTCTCTCTGCCTAGAGAACACTCAGGAGCCGTGGGCCCCAAGACCCAAATCCATCAACATCAAGTAAGGCAAAGGAAGACCCCAAAGAAGGGGTCACCTTTTTAAGCCAAATGGCTTGCTCTGCGCTCTTCCGGAAGTGAGTTTCAACTTCCCCGGAAGTGTTGATCCGGGGCAGCGGGAGGTGCTGGCCGCAGCACTGACTCCTGTTCAGCTCA
>CM052798.1:21916462-21945358 GCA_028533885.1 Nasua narica | reverse complement strand
TCTAACCAGGGAGTCAGGGACCTGCCAAAGGAAGCAAATCCTGAATCACAAAAGCCTGGTAGGTCCTTTCTAACTAGATGATGTAAATTTAGGGGAGCTGACCGATGGGGTGCCTGGGTTTACTTGTGACAGTTAGGGGCACAGTTAGCTAACCCTCTTAGATAAGAGGCACTGCCCCTCTAGGCATTCAAAGGCCCAAAGGGGATGAAAGCCACCCCAAAGACAGACCCTGTCGGAGAACAAACCACTCCCACGAAAGAGGCATCGTGAATGGATTCTGCTTCTGCCTTCGTGGACAGATCAGAGTTTTTAAAGACAAATCCAGAAGTCTGACAGGTTACCTCCCTTTAGCAATGGCCCAGGAGATACAGGGTTATCGTTCCAGACCAATGCTAGAATAAAGGAAGGGAAGAAAAGAAGTAAGGGTTTTGTCCTTCAAGTAGGGAGGCTCGATCTGGGGCCTTGGGGGGGAGCAGTCTGCCTGGATGTCAGCTACTTCTCCTCCTCATCCACTTGGTTTGGAAGCCTCCAGATCTGCACAGAACCAGCGGCCCAGATGGAGCCTTCTTTAGCTGTGAGATGTGTACCCAAGGCTCGAGTCCCTAGAATTTGGCAGCCATCGGGGTAGCGAGGAGGACCCGGTACGGTCCCTTCCAAGGAGACTCAGGGCCTTCTTGGGGCTCAGTGACTGCCAAGTCAGAAGGGCAGGAGAAGCTTGGAAACATTCGTTTGGAGAGTCGTAGTCAGATATTTGAAGAAAGAAGAATTCAGGACCTAATTCTGTTTACAAGCATGTAACAAAACCTCAAAGACAATAAACAGGATTAGAATCTAGTATCTACAAAGAACAAACATGGGTTTTCTCTCTACAGTTACCCCTATTTGCCAAATATAATCACAGTAAAGCTAATTTGTTTGTATTAAGTCGACCTGATTATTTATATAAGTGCAGCAAGAATCGTGGTTGACCATTCAAGCCCGTCTTAAGACTGCTGTGCTGAAATTTTTCTTTCTTTTTTTAAGATTTTACTTATTTATTTGACAGAGAGCGAGAAACTGAGAGAGGGAACTCAAGCTAGGGGGAGGGGCAGAGGGAGAGGGAGAAGCAGGCTTCCCACTGAGCAGGGAGCCCGACACAGGGCTCGATCCCAGGACCCTGGGATCATGACCCGAGCTGAACACAGACGCCCAACGACTGAGCCACCAGGGGCCACTGCTGAAATTTTTCATAAGGAATCTCAGATTGAACTTTTAAAAGTCTGAGACAGGAAGCCAAGCCAAAGACTTACTATTAAATTTTACCTGAAACACCTATAATTCAGGTGAATTCCATCAGTCAAAACCTTGGCAATATAACCAATGCTTCCAATTGTGTCTTATTACAAGAACAGATTCTCACAGAACTTAGGCAAATAACCAACTATATCACCATGAAAAGACCACTCAAGAGTTTCCGAATTCAGGAGGGGATCAGGTAGGAGAAAAAAGTAAATGTGTCACCTTTTCTATAAAAGTATAGTTTACTAAATTGCTGCAAGTTGTACAGCTTAGGAGAAAAGGTTTCCTTAGATATGGAAAAATAAACATTAAGGAACCAGCAATGTTTCAGGCAAAAACTCATAAAAAATTACAGTCATACTCCTTGTTCGTTTAGTCCCATGTAATTAATACTTATTCTGCTTGAATCCAGTTTCCCTATTAGTTCTGGAAATTTTTACCCATTTTAGATTTATGGTCTTAACGTTATCAGAAACCTTTACTGAATCTCCTTAAAGCTGCAACATGCTTGCAAAGCATCAAAGTAGAACAGTACCATCTGTAAATGACAAAAGACTTAAATATGACCGTGGTCAAACAGAATTGACAAGGAAATTTGACTATTTCTGTAACATACGACATTTTAAGATAATAACCAGGATTATGACTGATCACACAGCAGGACCTATCAGATTTCCAGGAATTCCACATAATTTCTGGAACACTTACATACCTACACATATACAACATAAGGAAGGCTTCCTATTACTTATTTGACAATGGTTTCCATATAATTTAACATATCAAATAATCCCGATGAGTTTGGCATCTCTCTTTCTATAAGGAGAGAGAACAGTTCTTTTGCATATTTTCCAAGGATCCTATGGAAAATCTCAAAGTTACTTCCAGGCTAAAAAGACTTCTTTCAGAATTATATTGTGGGGAAGGCAGGTACAGAAATTGTAAAAGGTATCAAAGGGTTCTGGGGGCTTTTTGGTGTTTTTTTTTTTTTTTTAGAAGGGGGTGGGCAGAGGGAGAGAGATTCCTAAGCAGACTCCACGCTGAGCACAGAGCCCGATGCAGGGCTCAGTCTCAGGACCCTGAGGTCATGACCTGAGCCGAAATCGAGTCAGACGCTTAACCAACTGAGCCACCCCGGCACCCCAAAGATATAAAGGGATTTTTAAAAACTTGGTCAAATAAGATCATAGGTTGTTGTGAAGCATAACTTGATTATCTACTTAACCATAATGACGATTAGAGAGTCTGTAGAAATTTACTGAGAGTTAAGGAGTCCTAAAACAAAAACAAGCCCCAAGCTTTCCAAATGGAGAAGTTCGGGTTTTGTTAAGTAACCAGAGATCTGATATGAGACACAGGAAATTATTTTGAGAGGACACAAAATCGTCTGTTTCTAGGCAGATTACTTAAAGGTCAAGAAAAACCTGTACAATCTCTTATCAACTGCAGACCTATAGTCTTAGAAAACGTCGTCCTTTTAACAGAGAGGAAACCAAATTTCATTTTGTACCTGTGTACTTTGGGGGCTAACATTCATTAATTCATTCTTTAAACGCATATCCATCCCAGTCTTGGCCATCTTGACCACACACAAAATCCTTTTCCCAGGATTCCTTTTCCACACACCATCTGCCACTTTGTTTTTTACATTCAGAACTCGTCCTGTTTTTTCTCTCTTTCCCATTCCGAATAACCAGCCTTACTTTTAGGATAAAATGACTTTTCCCTCAACAAAAATGCATTTCCACTCCTCATACCTTCTCTTCCCAAAAATGCACATACTGCTTCCCTTTCATACAGAGAACTTTCTTTATTATTTCTCATAGCTTTAAACAATTGTGAATGGGGGGTGCACCCGGGTGGCTCAGTCATTGAGCGGCTGCCTTTGGCTCAGGTCATGGTCCCAGGGTCCCAGGATCGAGCTCCACATCAGGCTCCCTGCTCGGCGGGAAGCCTGCGTTTCCCTCTCCCACTCCCCCCACTTGTGTTCCCTCTCTCACTGTCTCTCTCTCTCTCTCTGTCAAATAAATAAAATATTTTTTAAAAATTGTGAATAGGCTGTTACTGGCAATTTCATGAATAGATTTCATATTCCTAAAAGTATTATTTTCTTCATAGTAAATTTTGCAATGTGGCACATGTTTATTTTGTTTTGAGATGGTCTAGATATTCAATGAGTTTGACTTAACTCATCACTTACCTTAGTAAGACTTTAAGGTTTTGAGGAGTCGAAAGATTTTTGGAAACTGGGAAGCCTGGGTGACTCAGTTGCTTTAACGTCTGCCTTTGGCTCAGGTCATGATCCCAGAGTCCTGGGATCGAGTCCTGCATCAGGCTTCTTGCTCAGCGGGGAACTTGCTTCTTCCTCTGCCGCTCCCCCTGCTTGTGCTCTCTCTCTGACAAATAAATAAGATCTTAAAAAAAAAAAAAAAGATTTTGAAACTATTTGCTGAAAAGTTCACCTAGAAACTCTTATTCCATTTATAGCTATTTAAATGATTTAGTTTAACAGATTACCTGCAAAAACATTATAGACATCGAAGTCGGTTATCATCCTAAGTTATTTTCAGGCTGACAAATTTTTGTAACCGAGATACAAGCTTATTAGTAAACCCAAGTTTACTTGGGTAAAACCCAAGTAGAATAAAAGTTGTGTATGTATTCGGTATTTGATGCTGATAACTCTAAAGACACACTTAAACCAAACTTAAACTAGCTTTAATACTGAGTATTTTCCCAGATCCCATGAAGCCGAAAAGCATTTGGGTTATTTTCTATTATATTTCTGAGAACTTCAGGACTACTTAATCCATATAAGTGCTTACTTTTTTTCAGTCAGTTAAGTCGAGCTCTTGTACAAATTAATTTGGGCAGTACTGTTTGTAATAGAAAATACACACATCTAAAGACTTTGATCATATAGACAGATGCAGAGACCTTATAGCTTTTGCTTTAAAATTTTAGCCACAAGGGGCACCTGGGTGGCTCAGTCGGTTAAGCAGCCAACTCTTGATTTTGGCTCAGATCGCAATCTCAGGGTCGTGGGATGGAGCCCTGAGTTTGGCTCCACGCTGGGCGTGGAGTCTGCTCAAGATTCTCTCCCTCTTGCTGAAAAAATAAAAAAATTAAAATAAAATAAAATCTTAGCCATGAAACCAGTATGATAATACAAAACTCACTAGGTTATAAAGGAAGAGTTGGAATAAGTTAAGCTTAGCTACTCAAATGGCTACAGCTTTTTATTATTATGGCGAGGACACTTAAGATTTGTATTTGTCCTTGACAAGTAATCTAATAGAAGCTGCGGACTAGATTTGGGGCAAAGGACTATCTATAGCAGTTTCTATGCTTTACAGGCCTCTTAACTCCTTCCCCCCTTCTGTTAAGAATTACGTTGACCCTTGAACAACACAAAGGTCCACTTATAATGGATTTTTTCAATAAATACAGTACAGTACTATAAATATTTTCTCTTATGATTTTTTAAATAACATTTTCTTTTCTCTGCTTACTTTATTGTAAGAATACAACATATAATACATGTAACATAACAAAATATGTGTTAACTATTTATATTATCTATCAGTAAGGCTTTTGGTCACTAGTAGGCTCTTAGTAGTTATGTTTGGAGGGAGTCAAAAATTATGCGTAGATTTTTACTGCAAGGGGGGAATCAGGACCCCAACCCCCTGAACATCAGGGTCAACTGTACTTCCCCTGAGGTTTGCATTTCAAGGAGATGGTCTAAACCGTAAGAGGGGAGTCCCCGGTGAAGATTAAGTAGAGCATTTACATCCCAAAGGCACAGGGAGAGAAGGCAAACATCTCCTGGAAGGACACAAGTTCCCTAAGGCCAGAATTTTCACAGCACTCACAGGGCTTTTAGACAAATAGGAGCGAGGTTAATTGTTAAAAAGAAAGGCTGCACTTTGATTTGATTCTTTTAAATAATTGCTACACCCAACATGGGGCTCACTACCCAGAGATCAAGAGTCACGTGCTCTACCAACTGAGCCATGCAGGTGCCCCTGTTTTATTTTTAAGTAAGCTCTATGCCCAGTGTGGGGCTTGAACTCAGGACCCGGAGAGCAAGTCCCGTGCCCTACCAACTAAGCAAGTCAGGCACCCCTAGAATGGGTGGACTTTGAATTGTTTCCAGAGCTGCAGTTTCTGGTCTTAGAAAGATTTGTAGGCTCAGGACAGCTACTTCTAACTCCTCAGAGAATTGAGCTGTAGCCTGGAGGACATCCAAGAACTGATATGCCCATCCCCCATGTTGGAAAGATTTTCTTTCCCCCCAAGTACATTAGCTTAAGAGAGAAGGTCTAAAAAAAAATTCATATCCGGCTCTGAATATCAGCTTCCAATTTGGCCAAATTTATGACCACAGAGCTATTAAATCCTTTCAAATATTGGGGCACCTGGGTGACTCAGTTGGTTAAGCATCTGCCTGCGACTCAGGTTATGATCCCAGGGTCCTGGGATCAAGCCCCACACACAACAACCGCATGAACCCAAAAGGTATCCTCAACCAGGGTGCAAAAGATATTACCTTCACGAGATCTAGAGCCATTCCCAGAAATAAATAACCAATGGGCTGGATTTGGAAAGGAAGGGACAACGTGAAAACTTACTTTTCTCTTTCTACCAGGTACTAAGAGATCCAGGAGAGCTTACTAGACTCTAGTAAGAATATTCTCATCTTTCGCCGGCTTCTTCCGGTCTTTCCCGGGATCCCACTTGCAGGCCCCTAGAGTGAGGTTTATTTTTTTAAGTAGGCTCTAAGCTCAGTGTGGAGCCCAACACAGGGCTTGATCTCACCACCCTGAGATCAAGATCTGAGCTGAGATCTAGAGTTGGACGCTTAACCAACTGAGCCACCCCAGGTACCCCGCAAGTGAGGTTTGAAGTAGTGTGTAGCTCCAGCATCTACCAGAATTTGGCCAGTTGTTAAAATTAATGTTAAGTTTAGTTAAAGGAATTGCTGGTAGCAGTATGGGAGAATCCCTTGGAGAGCTGTGAACTCGGGGAGGGGCCAATAAGGGGCCCACCTTTGGGGATAGACAAAGGACTTTCGAGCTGATATTGGAAATTCTGCCACAGGGCCTTTGAGGACAATGTCTTTTGCAGCTTCTCTGTTGATTACAACTGAGACATCGATCCCTGGGCCAGCGTTTTAATGACGGGCCCATAGGAAGGTGCAGTGTGGGAGGCCCAGGCGTTCTTTTTAAGTCTCTGGCCTTGCAGCCCTTGTAGCTATAAGACCAGTGGCTCGGTAGGCTTTTGTTAATGATCTTGTATCTAAATTTTCATTGGCCTTTTGCAATGGAATTTTTTTTAAAGATTTTATTTATTTATTTTAACAGAGAGAGAACACAAGCAGGCAGAGAGGCAGGCAGAGGCAGAGAGAGGAGCAGGCTCCCTGCCGAGCAAGGAGCCCGATGCGGGACTCGATCCCAGGACGCTGGGATCATGACCTGAGCCGAAGGCAGCTGCTTAACCAACTGAGCCACCCAGGCGTCCCGGAATTTTTTTTTTTTTTTAATGAAGCTATTCTGGCATCTTGAAGCCTTTGGAAATCTTCTGTATACCAGGTAAAATAGGCATCCCTTTCAGTTGATTTGATTTGGGAACCCTTGCCTTTTTTTTTTTTTTTTTTTCCCAGATTTGAGAAAGAGTGAGAGTGGGTAGGGGGGAGACGGAGAGAGCAAGAATCTTAAGCAGAGAAGTTGAGCATGGAGCCCAACACGGGGCTTGATCCCACGACCCGGAGGTCATGACCTGAGCAGAAATCAAGAGTTGACCGCTTAACAGACTGAGCCACTCAGGTGCCCTTGGGAACCCTGGGAACACTTGCTTTTAAGTGCGCTTCTTACATGAGTGATCTTGTCTAAATGGAATGTTCTCCATAATGGCAACTGTAGTTCTAGGTTGCTTTAGTAAGACTGTGCCATTTCATAGACATCAATGGCTTTCAGAACTGCAGTTCTTAGACCTAAAAGAAGTCAGTGTGCTGGAAGATGGCATGCTCGACTCTAGAATTTAAGGATCCCACCACCACCACCATCACCATCATCATCATTATTATGTCTCATAATAATAAAGGCTTTCAGTCTCTCAGAACCAAACTAACACCTGAAAGAGATGTGCTGCTGGACTAGGGACCACGTGATGTTTTACACAGTACCTTGTTGCACGGGGATTTTCCTGTGCTTGGCGGGAGACCTAGTGGCCTAGCCGAACCTAGCACGTGAGTGTTGAGGTTAGGTGGCAAGTGTATAACGGTTTTTAAGTGCTTGACCCATGCCCACCAATTTTTGGAGCTTTCTGGCTTCCGAGGCTCCCACTAGCAATAGCCTCTACCTTCCGGTCGTGTTAGCGGAAACCAGCAGTGACCACAGAAGTGGGCCTGTGGACGCCAACAGTCATCTGCAGACTGGTGGACAGAAGGCCTCGTGTGCGCCACCAGCAATCCCCAGTGTGGAAGTGGGGACTGGGGGAAGGCCTGAGTCACAGAGCCCAAACGATCGGGGACCGGCAGCTACAACCAGCGGGCCCCAGCGTGGAATCTGGGGACGGAACCAAAGTGTTGGGGGTCCAGTCAATTGGGGACATTGCACACTAAACTGAGGGCTTGGGTTCTGGGTGGAAACCTCTGCTTGCTTAAGCTGACTAGCCCCAGACCGGAAAGCCAATGAGATCAGGAGTTTGATGGAAAGACAGTGGAGCTCAGAACCAAGGGGAACTTACTCGAGGTAAGTGCAGAAACAGCGAGAAAGAGAATTCAAAAGGCTCACGGGTACCATGCCTGTTTCTCATTGTCCCCAAAGCCACCAGAAGTCTTTGATCCCATCGGTGCCACCCAATCTGTTAAAAAAAAAAAATTCAGCTGAATACATTTAGAGATCCCATTGGCTTTCTTTAATGGTTCACGAATCAGGCAGCATCTCATCTCAGCCCACCGAAAGGAGCTCCGAGAAGCCTGGAAGGCTTTTATAGGCAGGAGGGGAAGGGGGAGGGAAGCTTCTAGCAGAGAGTGGACTGTTTCAAGCAGGCTCACTTTCCTCTGCAGGGAGGCGGGGGTCGGTCAGCAGAGAATCTCTCTAGGGCTGACCAGGTAATTCCAGATGATGGGTTAAAGGTACATTTCTGGGACAAGTAGAACTGCAGTTAGGTGCTAACTGGTTTGGTTTGCTGATGGGGGGGGGCTTAATTGGAGTGACTCCACGGGGGGCCCATTGTTCCTTTAACAACAACAAATGTAACACGTGCTCACTGCACAGTGGCTCGTCATAGAGGTATATCAAGTAGAAATCCCCTCCTCCACGCAGTCTCAGCACCCCGCTAACTGGTTGGTCTTCCGAAGCATGCCGTCCAGTATGGCAGCCGCCAGCCCCATGGGGCCCCCAAGCACCTGAAAGGTGACTAATTCCAACTGAAATGTGCTATAAATCTAAAATACACACTGGGTTTAGTATTTAGACTTAGTACAAAACAAGAATATAAAACATCTCCACAATTTTGTATCGATTATACGTTCAAAGGATGTTTTGGATATATTGGGTTAAATTAAAATATTGAAATTCATCTCAGCTGTTTCACATTTTTTATGTGACTACTAGAATTTCAATTTATACATATGGCTCACATTATACTTCTTTTTTCTTTTTTAAGATTTTATCTATTTATTTGAGAGAGAGAGAGAGAGAGCGCACACGCACAAGGGAGAGTGAGAGGCAGAAGCAGACTCCCTGCTGAGCAGGGAGCCTGATGTGGGGCTCGATCCCAGGACCCTGAGATCATCACCTGAGCCAAAGGCAGACGCTTAACTGACTGAGCCACCCAGGTGCCCTCACATTGTCCTTCTACTGGATATGCTGTTCTAGATCTTTCCTTACATGTTTATAAAAGACCACAGATATGCACGTCTGTAAATGCCTGGGTACGTAGGTGTGGGGGCTTTTCCCTCCCAGAAGTGGGATCAGCCTCTGTATATACTCTTGTTATTTCCTTTTCCACTTAATGTATCAGGACCCCTTCTCCAGAGAATACACATTATCTCCACCTCATCCTTTTTAGGGGTCGTGTGGCTTTCCGTGGTGTGGATGTGCCTAACTCATTCAGGCAAGTCCCTGCTGATCAGCACCGGGGCGGCTGACATCCATTTGCTGTTGCAAACACAGTTACAAGACCGTCCTTGTTCTGCCCGCTGTGAGTGTCCATTTCTAGAGGTGGGAAAGCCAAGTCGGGAGAGAGCACTTCATGCGGGACACTGAGTGAGCCCCGTTCTGAAGGCCCCCTGGACAGGGCTAAGAGGCGTAGACTTGGTCTTGCACACGGCAGGAAGCCTCAACACAGCTTTGTTGTGGTGGTTGTTTCTCTAAATTGCTAACTCTGTATTTTTCCTTCATTAAAAAAGCAATATAAGCATATTACAAACAACTGGAAGGGAAAATAGAGGAAAACAAAACCCTACTATAACTTACTGCCTAGACACTTTTAGGTTTTCCTTTTTTAGTCTTATTTTCTGGTGCATATTTTAATTCCTGCTAAATTACAATCATACTGCCCATCAATTTTAGAACCTGCATTTTTTTAGGTTTTTTTGCCCTTGAAGCTTCCTGGGTAAGCATTTTTCCACGTGACCACAAAGTCGCCAGGACAGGGTGATTTAGTCAGTCCGTGGGTGGGCTGCTGGGCCCTTTCAGCAGCCCACGCAAGGCCTTCTCCGCGGGGCCTCGAGAGGGGACCCAGCCAAGCCCAAGAGCCTCTCATAAGAGAAACACACGGCCCTCCACTGATCCTGGCACTCAGCCCCCTCCTGTTCCTGTCCTCTTTCCTCTTTCCTCTTTCCAGCCGCATCTGTGGGGAGGCACCCAGGCCCCCCGCCTCCACCGCCGCACCTCCGCTCACTCCTCTCCCCACCTCAGGGGACACTCGGGCCCCTGGCCTGGAACCGTGACCAAGTCCTGGGCAGCCCACTGCCCTGACAGCCCTTCACCACCGACTCCTCTGCCCACCGCCAACACCCTGGCGCACAGGGCCACTAGCCCCGAGGCCCGGCAGTGGCCTGGAGCTTGCCTTCCGGCCTGCAGCCCTGCTCCCACACCCCCAGTGTCCAGGCTCAACGGCTCGGCGGCAGTACTTTTTCAAATAAAAATCTGACTGCATCACTCCCCGGGCGAAGTATCTTTCGGGGCTCCCAGTGGTCCTCAAGATGAAGCCCAAACCCCTTCATGTGGAATGCAGGTAGGGTGTGATCTGGCCTTGGCTTACCTCCAGCCTCACCTCTCCCCACTGCCCCCCTGCACTGCCCCTTGCAGAATGGCCCACAGGGCCGTGCACACCCCAAGCTTCCTCTCATCTCTTGCTTTTGTACATTGTTCGTTTTCTTCTCACAGGCCGCCCTCCCCACTCAGCTGTCTTCTTGAGAGAGGCCACCTCTTCCAGGAAGCCTCCCTGACTTCCTCCCCGTTTGTCAAGGCTCAGTTGCCACCCTCCAACTTGCCCTCAGAGCATCTTGTATTTATACTAATTGCAGCCTTTGCTGTGTGGTGTTCCATTCATCTCTTCGAGGTCTGTGATCTGACCCCTTCCCTCTCTTCCTAGCCACCCACCTCCTGACTCCATTCCCTTAAGACGAGGTCTGTGCCTCGCTCACCTAGAAGCCTTAACCTAGGGGCGGCTGGCTCAGCCATTAAGCAGCTACCCTCAGCTCAGGACATGATCCCATGGTCCTGGGATCGAGCCCTCATCGGGATCCCTGCTCCGCAGGAAGCCTGCTTCTTCCTCTCCCACTCCCCCTGCTCATGTTCCTCTCTCGCTGTGTCTCTCTCTCTGTCAAATAAATAAATAAAATCTTAAAAAAAAAAAAAAATAGAAGAAGCCTTGACCTAGCAAGTGCTTGATTTTGACCTTGTGCCCAGGAAATATAGGGTGGATGCCGGAACAAGCAGAAACTCATGAACATCTCGACGCATCGACTGTTTCCATACTGAACAGGCTCCCAGAAGTTGGGGAGATTGGATTAAAGGGGATTCAGTTCCCAGAACTAAGGAGCTCTCCACAAAAGACCTAGCAGCCTTCGCCCCTGCTGGCAGCGTAAGAGTGTCTGTGTCCCGGCAGCGCTGCTCTTTTTATTTCTTTTTAAAAAGCTCATTTTACAGGTAAAACATGCCAGCCCGTTCTAATTTGTATGTCTTTGGTTACTAGTGAGGGTGAACATTTCCGCACATATTTGCCTCCTGGATGCGTTTCTTCTTGGACGACTGGTCGTGTGACGGGGACACTGTTAAGGCAGGCGGGCATTTTCCAGGATGGAGTGGGGGAGTGGCTGGGAGCAGGGAAGTCGGTGCCTCAATGATCCCGGGGCAGGTGCGCAGGTGGGGTCATTGGGGGGCAGAGCAGGAGCTGAGCGCGGTGCAGCGAAGGGGAGGGCATCAAGGAGGCCAAGTCAACCCAACCTGGGGACTGACAGCAGACGGGGGTGAGGGAGAGGGCGGGGTTGAGGAGCAGTTGGTTTCTGGCTCAGCCAACCGAACAGAGGAGGGGCCATGTGCTGAGATGGTGAGCAGGTGGATTGGGGCGCTCGCACCACCACGAGATGCCTCTCCGAGCTGCCTACTAGATACAGCTGTTAGCGAACAGCGAGGCCGGGGAGCAGAGAGGCCAGGAGGCAGGCGAGGCGGACCTGGAGGCTTCTTGAAAGAGACCGGGGGAGCCAGACTTTGGCAGGATTGGTAGGGCACAGAGTGGAGTTGGGAGGATGTCCAGGGGATCGTGGGGGTCTGCTCGGGAAGAAGCCGGAGTATACCGAGCTGGGACTATGTGTGAGGCCTTGCTCGAATCGCTTGACTTTATGCAATCAATGGCATACCGGGAAGCTGGGGAAAAGGGCTAGAAAGCCCTTCTGATACTGAGAGGGAAAAACTCAGAGACAATGGTCGGTGGAGGCAGTGGAAAGTGCGAGAGGCAGAACGGCGTATCTACCGTTTATATCTGCCTGTACATGCACGGACCACTTCCGGAAGGAGGCACAAGTCATACTGGCTTGCCTCCACGCCGAGCGTCTGAGTGCCGGGGACCAGGAAAGACTGCACTATGTATACTCTTCTGTACCTCTCAATGCCTGTGCCACGCAAATAGGATATATTTGTATTCAAAAATAAATACCACGAAACATTAAAATTACATAAACAATTTCTCATGTGTATGCGTGTATATAAATGAGTTGCTAATGCCCTTCCCCACCACCCAGGACCTGGAAGGGACTCTTCGGTTGGCTGATCCTCCTTGCGCTGGGCCTCTTGGGGCTGCTCCAGTATGGGCTCCCTGTAGTCAGGTACTACCCCCGCCCCCAGGGCTCAGCGTGGGAACTGGCAGGGTCAGGGTTAAAGGGGCGCCTTCCAAGTGCGGGTAGGGGGTGGGGGCTGCCTTGGCTGCACACTTGTGCTTGTGGGCTCTCCCTCCTTGTAAAGAGCAAAGTGGAGGGCCCCTGAGCTGGCTGTCACGCCCCTCCCTCACTGCCGCCCCCACCCCACAGGCATCTGGAAGCCCTCATCCCCATGGACAGCTGCCCTTCTGCCAGAATGGCCCTGCTGAGAGACAACTTCTCGGGTCTCCTGAATCCCTGGTAAGGAGCCAACGCCCACACACCCTCCGGAGCTCTGCCCCAGTGGCCCTGCCCTCCTCACATCCCTCACCCCAGCGGGGCCGGGTCCTCCTTCCAGTGGCCCCATCAGGACACACATCTCCCAATCCTATCGGATCTAGGCTAGGGATCTCTAGGGGCAGGGGCTGGGGCACAACCATTTGTGGGTCCCCAGGGCCCAGCCCTGGGAAGTGGCAGTGAATGTGCACCAAATGGGTAGATGAATGGACCTATCTCTCCATCCCTGCCCTGGCCAGGGCCCGGCCTGATGTCCCGACCTGTACCTCCTGGGGCGCCCCCATTATTTGGGATGGCACCTTTGACCCAGCTGTGGCCCAGCAAGAGGCTCTACAGCAGAACCTCACCATTGGTCTGACTGTCTTTGCTGTAGGCAGGTAAGGCCCGTGGAAGGGAGCCCTGCCGTCCAGGCAGGGACTGGATTAGGTGTGCATGTGATGTGGGAGGAGGGGCACCCCGAGGGCCAAAAGATCCTCAAGTGAACAGGGAGTCAAAGACAGCACCTCTTGTCCCAGACTCCCAGGGAGAGGGCAGGACCGTCCTTTCCCCACCCAGAGACCATCCTGGTTATCTATGTAAGGAACTGAAAACAGCTGTTATTACAGCTCCTGATCCTGTAGGCAGGAATTCCCACAGGGCTCCGTAGGAAGGACTCCCCGCTGCTCCCCAGGGTCTGAGCCTTCCCTGGGATGGCCGACCGCTGGACCCCGGTGGGGCACCTGCCTTCTGCGTAGCTAGCTGGGCTTTCTCAGGTCCCTGCCGCATCAAGGGTCTGGGACTTGGTAAGTGAAGGCTTGGAGCCCTAACGAGGCAGAGGCTAACGCTCCCAGTCGTCGAAAGGGCCAGCACAGGCTCTGTGCCTCGGCACCCTGCTGATCCAGGCAGGTAGTGGGAGCCCACACCCAAGGGAAGGAACCCAGGGCCCCTCTGGGCAGCAGAGGCGAGCAGTCTGCACTCATCTGCGCCTGCCGTGAAAATTGTGGTCGGAGGATCGCGGAGTGGAGGGGGGCCGTCGCCGGGAGCCCGATCCGGGGTGGGCGCCGCGCTCAGAGTGACCCACCCGCCCGGCAGGTACCTGGAGAAGTACCTGGCGCGCTTCCTGGAGACGGCCGAGCAGCACTTCATGCTGGGCCAGCGCGTGGTGTACTACGTGTTCACCGAGCGCCCGGCCGCCGTGCCCCGCGTGGCGCTGGCCCCTGGCCGCCGGCTGCGCGTGCAGCGCGTGGCCCGTGAGCGGCGCTGGCAGGACGTGTCCATGCAGCGCATGCGCACGCTGCACGAGGCTCTGGGCGGGCGGCTGGGCCGCGAGGCGCACTTCGTGCTCTGCATGGACGTGGACCAGTACTTCCGCGGCGCCTTCGGGCCCGAGGTGCTGGCCGAGTCGGTGGCGCAGCTGCACGCCTGGCACTACCACTGGCCGCGGCGCCTGCTGCCCTACGAGCGCGACGCGCGCTCGGCCGCCGCCCTGGCGCCGGGTGACGGCGACTTCTACTACCACGCGGCCGTGTTCGGGGGCAGCGTGGCGGCGCTGCGCGGACTGACCGCGCACTGCGCGCGGGGCCTGCAGCGGGACCGCGAGCGCGGCCTGGAGGCGCGCTGGCACGATGAGAGCCACCTCAACAAGTTCTTCTGGCTGCACAAGCCCGCCAAGGTGCTGTCGCCCGAGTTCTGCTGGAGCCCCGAGATCGGCCGCCGGGCCGAGATCCGCTGGCCGCGCCTGCTCTGGGCGCCCAAGGAGTACGCCCTGCTGCGCCACTAGGCCCCTACCGGGCCAGGAAGGCCGTGTGGGCGCCCCAGAGGGCAGCGAGAGGTTGGACGCAAACAGCCCTGCCAGCTCCGGGCGGGCGGTGGGATCCTGGCAGTGGGAGGAGGATCGTGGCCTTTGGGGAGTTTCTCCCTGGGAGGGAAAAAGATCCCCTTTCCCCCACTTTCTACAAGCGACCGAGAAGCATGACAGTAGCGCCTTGGCCAGGCTGCCTCTAGACCTTTCTGGATTTGGCTGATGCCTCCAGAAGCTGTTTTAGCCGCAGACCTTACTGGATTTGGCTGATGCCTCCAGAAGCTGTTTTAGCCCGGCACCCACCGCCACCCCCAGCCCCCTTTTTGATAAGGAGACTGAGACACAAAAAGGGAACATAACTGCCTAAGGACACAGAGAATCTGTGAGTCAGTCTGAGCAGCAGCTGCACAGCCAGTGCTGCCTCTTACTCCGAAAAGAGAGTAGCTTCTGGGCCAACAGGAGAAAGCTCCTGCTGCAGGAGAAACGTGGTGGCATCTGAGTTCTTGGCTTTGCCCTTCCACCTCCTCTGCCCTCAAGCATAGTTTGTACATATTTAAGTGATATTGTAATAAAATTATTCCAAGTGTCTTTCTGGCCCTCTCGCCTGGGCGATGTCCACAAAAAGGACACTTCCTTGATGTGGGGCCCACAGGGCTGTCTGGGGCGTAAGTTTCCTAACCCAGGACTGCTATCCAGAGTCTTCATCCTCAAGGGGGGAGAAACACAGGCTCTAAATAGGAAGTGAAATCATCAGGCCCTCCAGGAACAGTGGTCACAGTGCCAAGGAGACAGGGAAGGCAGCAGTTGGGAACACTGAGGCCCTGGGAGGGTGGGATTTCACCCCAGATCCCCTGAATCCTTTATGTAGTGTTCTCACAGACCTTGCATTTTTAACAGCCTCCACTGTTCCTCCGAAGAACAGCAATTCCGGCTTAAATCACCCCTGATGGTTTTCACAATCTGATCTCTCTACAAGTGGATTCCACTTATTGATGATGTGACCTAAGAGATCTCTCCCCTCTCAAAAACAGTTTGAAGTTCCCCCAGTGCCTGCCATCTCAAACTAGATTAGCAAAACCCAGAAGGCCATTTGGATTCTGGATGAGAGACAAGAACAGGCTAGGTGTGCCTAAGAACAGGTTATCGCTTGATGACTTTAAAACTGACACATCCCATCCTCTGGTGGCCACATGTCCTCCACCTTACCCTTTAGTATTCACCAAGGGCCACCCACACCGACCTTCACCACCCCTGGGCCGTGAGAGACCTGAGCATGAGCTAGGAAGATCTGAGCGCGAATCTGTTCCTCTTCTCACTCTGCACGTGACCGTGAAAAAGTCCCTTACCTTTGCTGAGTCTCAGTTTTCTCAGATACCAAGTGGGGATGCTGATCATCCTCCTTGCGGAGGTGGTTGTGGTGCTCCAGAAAACATAACTTGCCTTGTCCCACTCCTTCCTTGTCCCTTCTCCAGCAAGTTCATAGTGCAAAGGCTCTGCCAAAAGAAGAGCCATTTCCTGTCTTACAGAGGAAATGATGGCACAGACAGGGGTTTCCACGGGCTAGGCTGGGGCAGCTGCACGCTGTGGGTGGAGACCTTCCTGAGGATGGGGAAGGGTCAAGGAAGCTGCACTGTGGAACAGACGACCTTTTGGGAGTGTCTCCCTCCTTTGTCTTAACCCAGAGGCCCTTGCTGGGGGTGGCGGCATTCAAGGCACTTGGGGCAGAAGCAGGAATCACAAGGTGGGGCGAAGCTCTTTCTGAAGCCACTTCCATCCGTGTCACTGTCAATCAACACTGTCCTCAGCAGCACCTGCTGGGGGCCTCAGAGGCAGTGGAAGCTCCTGAGAGCTTCCAGGCGGGCAGGTGAAAAACAGACTCCCAGTCGTCGGGAGTCTCGCTACTACGTGTCAAATCTTCACCTGGCCCTGCTGCCCCACCCTGCCAGGCCAGCTCAGGTGCCACCCCCAGAAATTGCCAGACATCATCAGCTGTCTAGTCAGGGTTCACTAATCATGAGGGACTTAGATCCACCAGGGCCATATCAAATAGTAACACTCACAATTACACTTACTGGGACTGAACTGTGTACCGGGCACAGTTCTAGGCATTAGACATATATGGATTCATCTAATCCTCACATCCACCCTACAGACTGGTTACTACTCTGTCCCTCATTTTGCATATGAGAACATGGGGCACAGAGAGGTTATGTATGTAACTTGCTGCATGTCACACCACTAGCAACTTAAACTTGCTGATGTGACAAGTAGGAAATTAAACCTGGCCGGAAGATGGAGATGGGAAGTCGGGAACTGAGTCTGACCCAGGCCCTCGGGCTTCTCCGTCCATCTCTGCCTGCCCCTGTCCTGCTTGTGTCTGGCCCAACACACATCCCAACCCCAGGACCACACGGTCTTCTGATTCAGGAGTCCACCATCTCCTGACTTATTCCTCGTCCATGGACTGGCGAAGCTGGTCGGAGAGCCAGGGGTGTGCTGGTAAGCGTTTAGCAACTGGCCCTTCCAGGAATAAGAAAGCCCCCGTTTGTAGCCTTTGCCGGTTTCTTGTATGAATCCCACCATGGCTGATTTCAAAGCACAACATTCACTGAACATGGAGCGGGAAGAGCTGTTTCCAGGCCACCCTCATGAACCAGAACTGCCAGCACACACCCCAGGTTCCACTGGGTAGCTCTGGTTTAAGGCTCCCGCGGCGGAGTCAGGTGTCCACCGCTGGCCAATCAGTTGTGGTGGGATCGGGTCACGTGACACAAACATGGCTGCCGGAGCCCAGGCCTTCACCGCATAGCCGGCTATGGGAGGTCAATTTCAGAGAAGGCGATGAGGCCTGTGAAGTTATCCAAAACATGTACCTGGCATGTACCTCCTCCTGATGTTAACACGTCCGGTTTCCTTTGGGGGAGAGGTACTACGGATTGGGGTTTCGTCCTCTGCTCTAGGTTTAGAGCGTGGGCTCTAGGTCTCAGCCAATCAAGTACAGACCTTCTGGTCACAGTGATTGGTTCGGGGATGGTGCCTAACCCAGTCCCAATCACATCTCCTTTATGGAAGACCCGATTAGACTTTTCCTGGGGCTTCTGGGAGAAAGAGGCCTGACTGCTGGAAATCTGGGGCCCATGAGGCTGGAGCTGCTGACCCCACAGGAGGCCGAGGATGAAACGGACTGTGAGAACAAAGCCAAGCGGAGAGCTGGAGACACCACTGGGCCCCGAGGCTGGCCTGACGCCTGCACTGTGCCGTTATGTAAGCCAGTAAATCCTTGTTTGGATTGGGCTTTCTATCACTTGCAGCCAAGTCTTGACACCCAAGGCCTATGAAGGCTCAGAGTGAATTCCTGAAGGTGAGCTCCACGGTGACTCTTGGTAGAGTCACCTCTAAAGATGCCCAGCTGAGGGCCAGCTTTGATAAACTTTGGGGAACTAATTACTGCATTTCCCTCTCAATCAAAACACTGACCCACATGGGGAAAATATGCAAAGGGGACTTCTTGGATCCCTCAATCACTGGAATTGCTTCCATAAATCCGGACACTCATAATGGACCCCTAATGGTGGACAGGGTAATGGGATGTGGCTGCCCCTCTTGGAGCGGGAGCTGTGAACGTCGCCAGTGGACCCCAGCCATCCCAAAATGCTTCACTCAGAATGAGACCAACCTGGGTGAAATTTGTGTTCCTGCCACTTAATTGCAACTTGAGCCTCAGCAAAAAAAAAAAAAAAAAAAAACCCTCTTGGTTTGCTGCCCCCCTCCCAGGGGGCCGTAGGGTAACCAAGCACTTGGCTCAGCAGCTGGGGTGAGGCCTGCCCACAGTAAGGGGCCATGTCCCTTCCTCCCCAAGTCTGGGGGGCGGGGGAGGGGAGAGGAGCAATGGAAAGGTGCCCCCCAGCCCCGCCCTCGCACAGAGCACGCCACACGCCAGCGGGTACAGTTTATTCTTCACAACAGAGAAATACAAAGAGCAGAGGGTTTGGAATTCCTTTGTTTCTTGCCCCATTTAGTGTCTTCCCCCACATTTGATTTTCATTTTGCTCCCCACCCCTTTTCTTAAATCTAATGCAAACTTGTTTTCCTGAAGCACTGAGGGGCACCTGCCCTTGCCTCCCTGCCACCGAGATGCAGACTGAGAAGCCGACAGACTGTTTTCTCTTTTTTAATAAGGTAACTAGATCTAAATATGGTGGCCTGGAGGTCCCATAGAAAAAAGCAAATGGGGTGTTTAACAGTATGTATAACAGCGTATTTACAGGGTAGTAACATGCGGACAAAAAGCTAGAATACTGAGTTATCAGACGACGCAAGTCAAACAAAGGGGTGGGGGTGGGGGCAGAGAACCCCGTGGGAAAAAAAAAAAAACCAGGAAACGTTAAACTGGTAAATCAATGGCGAGTTAAGGCTTAAAAAGTGTATAAAAATAACACAGTTAATATTCAAAACGGAACTCCAGATACAGAATATATAGATGAGTTTCTGTCTAGTTTTCTTTTTTTTTTTCCCGGGGGATGAAGGGGGGCTTCTCCGGGCTCTGTACATAGTTCCTATATACACGGACACGCATGGCTTTCAGATTGGGGTGTGTCTGTGGGGGCTGAGGGCAGGGTCTGCTCCTGGGACCCTCCTCCCCGAGGATCCCTTCCCTGCTGAGGGGCCTGGGGCCTGGACTGGGGATTCCCCCTCCGTGACAGGGAAGACAAATAACCCCTCCCTGGGCACTGCCCCATCTGGAGGAAATTCTGGAGGGGGGTGGTCCTACGCCCAGGCCCACTCCCTCCCCACCCCCCTGCCCACAGTCTGGGTTGGTGGGAGAGGTAGCCAATAGGTTTCCTGGCCAGCACCGAGGTAGACTGGGGTGGTCTTCAGGGCAGTGGAGGGCTAGGTCTTACCCAGCCCACCCTCACCCCATTTCCCTGGGCCTGTGCCCAGCCCAGCCCAACGCTGCACCCTTTGGTCCTGCGCATCTCCCGGCCCCTCTCTCATTTTGCCTCCTGAAGGCAGCATTGGGAGCTGCCGCATCCCTCTGCTCAGTAATGCCCAGGGTGTAGCTCGAGAGGTGTGAGTAGGGCACCCAGGGGTGAGTGGCTCACTCCAGCTGCCGCCTGTCCCCTCCCACCTGAGGGTCCCCTTTGCCGTCCAGAAACCCAGGCCTGAGCCTTCCCTCAAGACCTGAGGCTGTGGCAAGAGAAGGTCCCACGTTGCCCTCTGGTTCTCTGTGTCCATCTGTCCGATTCTTTTAATTTCTCGGTCTTAGCAGCACCAACTTCTTGGCCAATAAATATCTTTTTTGTTATTTCCAAAACAAACTTAAAAAAAAAAAAAAAAACAGTGAAGCAAGTGGAGGGTGGGGAACAAAAAGAAACCCAACAGAGAGGTTCAAAGTGCTCTGAGATCGTCTTTGGATGCCACCAAAACAGTCCAGAATCTTACAGTTGGCCTGGCCGCCCCCAGAGCTGGACCGGGCAGGGCTTCTGCAGCCCAGGCTTTCTGGAAGGTCAGGAAGGTCATGAGAGAGCTCGGCTGTTCCTGGAGGGCCCCTGGAGGAAGCCGGGGCCTGGTGCTGCCTGGGTCTGTGTCTGCCAGTGGGCAGGGTGGGGCGGCGCCTTGGGTCGGCTCAGATGAGGGAGATTCGCACCGGGATGCCGGGGGACTCCGTCCTCTGGGGCGAGTGGTGGCTCACCAGGTGCTCCACCACCGTGTGTTTGGACATGTGCTTCATCAGGTAGGTCTCCTGTGGGCAGGGGTGAGATTCAGAACATATGACCAACCCACCCTTGGCAAGAGATGCAGGGGGAGACTGCAGTTCCCACAAGTGGCCACTGGAGGGATCCCTGCTAGGTGGGCCAGCTCCTGGTGAGCAGTTCCCCCCTCTAGAGCGTCGGATGGGTATTGGGCATCAGTTCTAGGGATGAAGCATCACCACCTGGGGTGGATGCTGGTTCGTTTCCCAGACTCTGAGCCCACAGGTCATGCTAGCTGGAGAGCTGGCTGGCACCAGGCTCATCCCTCAGTGGTGCCCACCCGGACTGCCCTAAGGCCAGGCCATCAGATGTAGCGGGGTATGCTCGTGGGGACTGAGCACAGCTGCCCCCTTCTGGCTGACGCTCCCAGCGAGGGGGAAGCAGGACACCTTGGTCTGAGCTGGGTTCTGCCGTCTCCTAGCTGTGGACCCTCAGACATGTCATCACCCATGTCCAAGCCCGTTTCCTCCTCCTGAAGGCACAACCTCTAAGGGTTGCTATGGTGGCCAGAGCTCCCAGCATGCAGTACGGGTGGAGGGGACCCCTCCTTCCCCAGTCTCTACACTGCATTCTGGGTGGTGGTGGGAGCCCCGGCCACGGCAGCCACCGCCCCCCGCCCCTGCCAACTTGATCCCCCCGGGGAAGCAGCTGGACCTGATAGGACTGGTGACTTGCAGAAGCATAAACTGGGCATGTGCGGCTTGTCCCTTGAGTGCCCCCACAGGCTCTGCTAAGTCTGACCTGAGGCACCCACAGCTGGGTGGATAAGGTGACCCAAAGGCTCACCTGCAGGCCCAGAGGCCCTCACACTCAGCTGGGAGGTGGAGCACCTGTGGAGCCACCACCGCCTCCCCCCCCCCGCCCCCCCGGCTCAAATGTCACTTTGCTCAGAATCTGGTACAGGAAGCTGTCAAATGTGGCGGCAGCATGCTATCAGCACCAGAGGGAAGCCACCGGCAACGTCCAAACTAGGAAACTGTTCTTCAATGACTACATGGCAAAGGACAAAAAGGCCCGAGTGGGGGGACGGGGTGGGGATCAACAGATTAAGACATATATTGGTTGGCTGCAATGTAGGGATCTTATTTGGATCTTGATTACAAAATCAAATTGTAAGTAAATAAAATTCTGGCCTTCTGGAGACAAAAATGTGAACACTGACCGGGGATTTGATGATATCAAGGACTTCTGGCGAATTGTAAAGATTTAGTGGGTATGTCCCAAAAGGGGAGTCCTCGTGTTTACAGACACCATGAACGCTCTCAGATGAAACACTGTAATGTCTATTTTACTTCAAAAAATAGGGATATGGATGAGGCGCGACTGGTTGATGGTTCTGGGGGCTAATGGGAACATGAAGGCTCACTATTCTAAAATATGTTAAAGTGGTTGAAAATTCAGTCCGTTAAAGTTTTTTTTTTAAATAAAAAGTATGTTGGGGCGCCTGGCTGGCTCAGTCAGCAGAGCCTGTGGCTCTTGATCTCGGGGTCATAAGTTCAAGCCCCCACACCGGGCATGGAGCCTACTTTAAATTAAAACCAAGATAGGTCAACTTACTTTAATTAAAAACAGAAATAAATTAAAACTAAAGGTAAGTATTCTTGTTCTAGAGAGTCCAGTCAGGCCCAGTTCAGGATGGGGCCCAGGGACACCCCCTGTCCCCAGAGTTCAGACGGGCTCCTTCTAGAGCCACAGCCCGTAAACGCCGGGGCCCCTCCCGTAGGGGCAGGGGTGAGGAGGCGGATGTTGAAATCGTGAGGCCAACACCAGCCAAAGGTCAGCCAGCTGAGTGGGGCTCCTAGGTCTCTGTAGTGCCCCACCGTGCCCCTTGGGGCCCTTTCCCTGCAGGTTCTGCCCTCTTTCACCTCTCCTCTGCCCTTTAAACTCCAGGGGAGGAGCAGTGTGACGAACCCAGCACCCAGCAAACTGTAGGCCTGGCCGGCACCTGACATACTGCTGACCGCCCCAGGTGTGCCCCCTCCCCCAGTCAGTGACCTTTCAAAATACCCCCCCACAGTCCCCTCCCCCCAGTGGCTGCCCACTCCACCTGGCACAAATCCAAACTCCCTAACCCCGGGGGCGGGGGCCGGGGCCGGGGGGCCCCCACAGCCCCGTGTGACCTAATTTCCTTTCAGTTCCTGGAATGCGCCATGTTCGTTCCACCTCAGGGTGTTTGCATTCACCGTTCCCCTGCTTGGAAGGTGCTGACTCTCCTTACCCTTCAAGGCCCCGTTGAAATGTTACCCCCTCAGCCAGCCCACCCAGACTGGTGTCCTCTTCCCAAATCCATTCCGGCCTCCCTGCTGCCTTATCAACCTGTGGTCCCTCAGACCAGGGGTCCTCAGCCAGAGGCGGCACCGCCCCTGCCCCCGGACATCTGGCAACTTCTGGAGGCATTTTGGGTTGTCAGAGCTTGGGGAGGGGGTTGCTGGTGAGCAGGGGCCAAGGACGTTGCTAACATCCTACAAGGTCCCGGACAGCCCCCAGGCGAAAAGCTACCCTGCCCACAGGTTACCGTGCGCTGGGGCTGACAAACCTCCTTACAGCAATTACCACAGTCTGTCACTCCGTGTTTATTTGGTGGTTACTTGTTTAATATCTGTCTCCAGCAATAGACTCCAACCTCCCTGGGGCACAGAATGTGTCTGTTGGATCCAACCCGATGCCCAAGCACCAGGCACAAATGTTCACTAAGCGCTGAGTGAATAATGGCGTTAGCGGACGTTTATTTGGCACCGGTTGGGCCGGCCAACCGCCCTGTGAGGTAAGAACCATTTTACAGACGAGGAAACTGAGGCTCGTCCATTTTACAGACGAGGAAACTGAGGCTCAGTGATCTGTGTGGGTTGGCCTGGGGTTCTGTTAACCAGGATATTTCATTAACTGAAGGCACACACCCAAGTGACTCGCCAAGCTCCCTCTTGTGGGTGCCGAAAGGTGTCTGCTCGAGGAAATTCCCACCCAGGACAGGGGGCTGGATGAGTTGACCTACTGGTCAGGCCTTTTCCGAAGAGAGGCGGCTCTGGGCCGAGTCACTCTGCCCCCTTGTGGCCATAATGGGAGTTGCAGCTTCCCCAGTGGCGAAGCCCCTGCCCCTCCCTGGCTCTGGAGAGCGGGGTGCCTGGCCCCCCACCACTGCCATGAGTGTTCCCGGGCCTGGAGGAAACCACGCCTGGGAAAGCCAGGCTAAAGGCCGCCAGGAGGCTGGCAGCTCGGCCCAGGACCGCCAAAAACAGAACTGGGAAGCCAAAGCCCTGGCTCGGCCATTCATGGTGATGTGGCACAGTCCCGTCCCCTCTCTGGGCCTCGGTTTCCCTGTCTGGAGAGTGGGGAGAACCGGGGACCCCAGGCACTCACCGAGGTGTAGGCTCGCCCGCACATGCTGCAGCAGTAGGCCTTGGCATGCTTGATGGCGTGGGCCGAGAGGTGGATCTGCAGGGAGGCGGAGTCCGAGTAGGCCCGGTAGCAGTTGGGACACTTGTAGGGCTTGTCCTTGTTGTGCTGGCGCTGGTGAGACTGCGGGGAGCACAGCAGGGGGTCGGGAGCCAGGCAAGGGGGGGAGGGAGGCCCAGTCCCACCCCTTTCTTCTGCTCCCCCTGCAGGGCAGGTAGGAGGCAGGCCGGCGCACTCACCTGGAGGTTGGAGAGCTGAGTGAAAGCCTTTTCGCAGCCAGGATGTGGGCACTTGTAGGGTCTGTCGCCTGTGTGGATTCTGCAATGGGCAGCGCAGTGAGGCGGAGTCCCTGACAGATGACTGGGCCAGCTCCAGCCCCCAGGGCTTTGGACGGCCTGCACCACGTATCCGGCCCCAAGCCTCCCAGTCTCCACTCCCCACACTCCCCAGAGAACACCAGGCAAGAGCTGCCGCTTCTCCTTCCTCCTCTGGTCTCCCAGTCTGCCAGTCTGTGACCTGAGCCCTCCTGCTCCCCACGGGGCCCACCACCTGCACCCGCTCAGAGACCCGGCCCAGCGCTCCTGCTAAATGGCGGCGGCTGGCTCTGATGGCTTTGCGCCCTCCTCTTCTTCAAACCCACTGGCAAACCAGTGTTGCAAAGAACACAGACCCGCGGCTTTGCCAGGAACTCCCCTGTCCTTCCTCTTCCCCGCAGAAGGAAGCCTCTCTCTCTCTGATTGGCCCCGTTTCTGCCCCATGCCCTGTCCCCACATCAGAGAGACATGTCTGTGATGGCGGCCTGGTCACCCCGGCTACTGAGAGAACGCAGGAGAGGGAGGGCCTGCAGCTCAGCCCCTCTGTCCCCTCCCACTCCTGGGTTCCCATCCTGTCTCCACCATCTACTAGCTCGGTGACATTGGGAGGGGAAAAAAAAAAATCACTGAGCCTCGGTTTGCCCATCTGCAAAACGGGCATCAGAATATGCTCTCGCTTCACTTTGCGAAGCTAACGTTAGATAATACGCGCTAAGGGGCTTCGCCAAGCGTTGGCACCAAGTCAGCGCTTGGGAAATACCTGCTGTGCTTATCCCACGGGGCACCCGTGTGCCGGGCACCACGCTCGGGACTTGGAATGAACAACACAGACAAAAACCACTGCCTTGTGGAAACAAACAAACATGAACTAAGTAAGTAAATCCCACGTCGAATGTCGTAAGTGCGGCGAGAAGAAAGAAAAAAAAATAAGGTGGGGGGGAGCATGAATGTCCTGGGGGGGGGGTGCGATTTTAAACAGGGTGGTCAGGACGGGCCTCCCTGAGAGGGTGACTCCAGAGTGACGACTGCAGGCTGATGGCGTATTTTCCATTCAGGTGCACAGTGCTGCTTACGCGTGTCTGACAGGTCAGGTGAGGACGGAGCTGGGCCCACATGAGGTGCCCGGCCCACGTGTGGGAGCCTCGACCTCCACGTGAGGCCCCCACCAGCAGCCTGCGCTTGTCTTCCATCCCCTGTTCTGGCAAATCCTCCCTGCCAAGCAGGGGTGCAGCGGAAGGCCGGCTGGCCTGAACCGTGTGGGCTTCCTTTGCCACCGAGCACGGGGTGGAGGGAGAGCCCGGCCCCGGCCGCTCGGTGTCAGTTCCTTCCCCTAATGCCCCGGCCCACCTCGCTGACCGCTCTGACCATCAACACACTCATCACACAAGCTAAGGTCCCTGGTGCCGCAGGCCTCCTGCCGGATAGGCTGGAATAAAGGACCCTCCCAGCCACCAGGAAGTCACTGGCTGCCCTCTGTGAACACGAGCAGAGTCCAGATTCCTGAGCCTGTCGTTCAAGGCCCTTCGCCGGGGGCTCTGGCCTCCCCTCCCTGCTCCCATGCACCGTCCATCCTGCTCGGAGATCCATTTCTCATCGCGCAACCGGGCCTGACTGATGAGCCTGCCCGCCACACCTGGGCCCCCGCTGCACCCTCGGCAGGGGAGGCTGCGCTCCTGTCTCCTCCTCGGGGATCCGAGGGCAAGCCTGGGGCCCAGGCTCAGGTGCAAGACCAGGGCCCGCCCACAGGCTGCTCGGACACCTGCCAAGGGGAGCTGGGCTGGGCTGGAGCTGAGAACCCATATTCAACCCGCACATGTCTGGGTGTCCCGTGTTTGGGGACAGCATCCCAGCCACAGTGCCCTGTCTCTGCAACAGGGGACCTTAACGGCCATCTGGACTGCCTCCACCTGAGGCCACAACCCCTCCATTTCATCCCATTCTCATTCCCCTCCAGGGCTGGGGAATTCATTCAGCTGCGGTCGGGCGCCAGGGGAGACTGAGGGACCCCTGGACTTGCACTGATTTTGCTTTAAACTCCCCTAATACCCACTCCAGAGTCCTACTGCCCACTGGGCCTTGCCCCTGCCACCCTCAGCCCTGTTGGCCTCCCCCGGGCTCCGCTAGCCTCTAAGCTCCTTCCTGGACCCAGGCTATCCCTTCTTCCAGACACACTTTTCCCTCAGCTAACGCCTAGCAAAAACCCACAGGCCTGTTCTCAGCATAAACGCCCTTGACTGGGCAGCCTTTCCTGACGCCCTGGACCAGGCCCGGCCCCCTCAAGCCCCCAAACATGGATACTTATTCTGTCCCCCATGTAACCACTGTTTCTTGGCTGCCTCCTGGGAGCAGGGGCTCCCCGAGCCCCATTCACCACCACACCCCAGGGCCCGGCGCAGGCTCAGCTGAGAGGACCCGATACGGAGTCGTGGACTGTGAAGGAAAGCAAGTTCTTCCTCTGTGTCACCGTCAACAGTCGTATGCCCTGCAAGACCGATGCGCTCTATACTGCACAAGCATTTGTTGACTGACTGACCGACCACCTTCCAAAGGACTTTAGGTCCTTCCTCAGGGGCCCAGCCAAGTCCTCCTGAATGGGAAACCGCCCTCCGGCCTTGTCCAGTCCAAGTGTCATGTCTGCCTGGCCTCCTCCTGGACTCCCAGTCTCAGCCTCTCCCCGCCTGGCCTCCGCCACAGCAGCAGCGCCAGGATCTGACCTTGTCAGGACCCTGCCTGGCAACCTCCACAGTCTCTCCCTTTTCCAGGACAGAGTGCAAACCCTGTGCCCCGACATTCAGGGCCATGGTTTCTAAAGCCTCCCCCTCCACCATTGCTCTCCCCGACACGGCATCCTTCCAACTTCCCCACAACGTGCATGCATCCCCCAGGAAGCCTCCGGGCCTTTGCTCATGCCACTGTCCCTGTTCTAGGGAGGGCCATGGACCCTTCAACACCGGACCCAGATGGCCCTCCCCCACCGCCCCCACGTACTTCACTCTTTCATGGAAGTTTCCACATCCATCAGCATCCCAGGTCACAGTAGTGTTCCTCTGGGTCACAGCCTGCCTCTGACCACCGATCCGCCCTTGTGTGTGCCCCCCAGCACCGGGCCGGCTATGAAGGGGCATCGGGGACTGCCCACTGGGTGAATGGGGAGCCGGGCTGCGTGCTCCCAGTGACACTGAGCCCCAAAGCTCTTCAGTCCCTGAGCTGCAAGTCAGGACGAAGCCCCCAACTCCCACATCAGAGTCCTGTCCCTGCAGAGCATCTTCTCAGTAGGGGAGCACCCAGCCCAGGCTCCCACAAGTGCGGCGAAGGGGAGCTCACCACGAACCCCGGGCAGCACAGGGAAGCCAAGCTGAAATCGGGGCCCCTGGACTGGCCCAGCCCTGCCCTGGGGCCCCAGAGACTCGCCCTGCAGTGCCCGGCACCCCCCGCCCAGCCCAGCTTCTCCCGCAGCCTGTCAGCCACAGCCTCTTCCTCCCTCCGAGCCGCAGGCTCCTGGGGGGTCTGGGCTCGAGCCTCACTTCCTCCACCTCTTCATGGAGTGACCTTGGGCAAGGGACTCAGCCTCCCTGAGCCCAGTTCCCTCAGCCCGAAAATGGGGATAAAAATAAGGACTGGAAGGGGGGTGCCTGGGTGCCTTTTACAAGATTTAAAATCTTTTAAAACAAAATAAGAACTGGGAGGACTGGAAGGATTCAGTGACTTATTCAAAAGGTGTTTGTTTTTTTTTTTAAGATTTTATTTATTTATTTGAGATAGAGACAGTGAGGAGAGCATGAGAGGGGAGAAGGTCAGAGGGAGAAGCAGACTCCCCCGGAGCTGGGAGCCCGATGCGGGACTCGATCTCAGGACTCCGGGATCATGACCTGAGCCGAAGGCAGCTGCTCAACCAACTGAGCCATCCAGGAGCCCCTCTTTTTTTTTTTTTTTAAGATTTTATTTATTTATTTGACAGAGAGGAGAGAGACCACAAGTAGGCAGAGAGGCAGGCAGAGAGAGAGGGGGAAGCAGGCTCCCCGCTGAGCAGGGAGTCCCATGCTGCGCTCGATCCCAGGACCCTGAGATCACGACCTGAGCCAAAGGCAGAGGCTTTAACCCACTGAGCCACCCAGGCGCCCCTCAAAAGGTGTTTCTAAGATGTTTTCGTAGTGATAGTTTTTTAATACATTCCTTTCTATTTAAGACCATTTATGAAAATCGACAAAGAATTTATTCAACGTTCATTTAAAAATCATTGAAGTTTCCTTGTTTCACAGGTAATAAGCGGCACCCTAGGGGGACTGACCTCAGACTCGTTGTGCTTTGTAACTCACACAAGGGCCGGTTCGGGCACAACCTTCTTCGAGATGACCCTCTCCCAGTGGCATATGTCAGGCTGGCTGTCCCTTACTTAGAAACACAAATCCACGGGGTATGGAGTCACCTTCCGCAAGGTCAGGCACCCAGGAGCCTTTGACAAGGACTGGGGGTTGTTATGAGCTTATTACCGTGGCTGTCATCAGACTTGAGGTAACCAAACGACACCTACCCGCGCCACCAGCATCGGTCCACACGTGCACAACATACACGACGTCACGGAGCCGAGAGAAGAAAAGCAAATGCGAGAAGCAGTTTGCAATCTGAATAAGCAACTCCAGCCACCTGAGCCTCTTCCTATACCTCACTAACCCGCCGGCAAACTAGCACTATCCCCGCTGTCCCTTCGTG
>CM052798.1:21868606-21915962 GCA_028533885.1 Nasua narica | reverse complement strand
TCTTGGAGCAAAGGCTCTGTAAATATTTGCTAAATGGATGAATCATATGTCCTATAAAAGAAATAAGTTCTACTTATTTCACAAATATTCCACAAATGCCCAGATGCGAACTACATGCCACATGCTGGGGATATGGGACCAAGCCCTTGTCTTCAAGAGCCCCCAATATATTTGGGGTGGCAGAGAGAGAACGTGACACATACAAGACAGCCTGCCACTGATCTGATGGGGATGCACAGGGCCTGCTGGGGCCCCAGGGGGACTTCCCGGAGGAAGCTGAATGGAGAGATGACTAGGAGAGGGCCAGAGAAACAGGATAAAGAAGGGGGAGGGTGTTTCAGGAAAGGACACAGCAGATGAGAAATGGTGGGAAGGGTGGCACAATAGTAACAGTGGAAGAGGCCAGTGAGGTCTACAAAGGTCCTATCATCAAAGGCCTCAAATGCCAAGTAAAGGAGCTTGGTCTTGACCGTCGGGGCAGCGGGCACCTAGGTCCACGCACCGGGCACAGGTGCCGAACTGAGACCAGCTGCCTGGGAGGCGGGGAGGGCAGCAGGCAGGCCACTCACCTGGTGTGCTGCTGGAGGTGGGAGAGCTGTCGGAAGGACTTATCACAGTAGGAGCAGTGGTAGGGCTTCACGCCCAGGTGGATGCGCAGGTGCTGGGCCAGGTAGGAGGCGTTGGCAAAGGACTTGGAGCAGTGCGGGCACTTGTGGGGCTTGGCCTCGGTGTGTGACTTGGAGTGAATCTGCATCTCAGACTTGGTGAAAAAGGTCAGCGGGCACACCTTACACCTGTGGGGCAAGAGGCGTATTCATACCTGGGAAGACCCCCACCCTCTGCCCGGAAGCACAGGGGGCCTCCCGCACCCACAGACCTTGCGCCCGGCACAGAGCTTTCTTGTGAGGAGCCCCGGGGTGGGGGGGCGGCACAGGCCCACCGGGGAAAGCCAGGGGGCAGGCTCCCAGCCTGGACACCCTCCAATCTGGAGGCCAAGGCTCTTCCAGCGGGGGGCTCCGTCACAGCAGCAGGGGACTGCTTGACATTTCCCGGAGGAGAAAGGCCCAGCAATGCTGGGGAGGCGTGCCCAGCCCATTACACCCGGAGGAAGAAGTTCTCCTCTCAGGTGCACATCAGAAGCATCTGGGGAGCTTTCAAAAAGGGCTGACTGGCCCTCTGCATCTCCCCGCCCCCTGCCCCTGGCAAGTTAAATCAGAATTTCTGGAGGTACGGTCCTGGGATTGGCATTTTCTGAACGCTCCCCGGATGATCGTAACTGGAGGACTGAGAACATCTCGTAAAGGGAGGGCGAACCGACTCCCACCGCTCCTGGCTGTGGTGAGCTGGGCTCCCAGCGCCGGCATAGGCAGGGAGGACAGCCCCGCCCACCTGCGAAGAGGCTGTGGGTGGGGCTTGTCAGAGAACCCGGCGCCTCCGGACCTGGCACCCACCCGCCCTCAGCCCCTGCGGTCCTTTCCCAACCCCAGCTGTTGGGCTCCAAGGGCAGCCCTTAGCGCAAGCCTCTGGCCCAAGCCCATGTGGATGGACCCCTTCCCGCCAGGACCCCCACCTGTATGTCTTGCCCTCCTTGGCAGTCTCGCCCGAGGCCAGGATGGGGTAGGGGACTACGAGGACAGGCGGCCCCCCTGGGTTCTCCGCCTTGATCTTTTTGCGGCCGCGCTCGGACTTGGGGGGGCCAAGCAGGCCGTGGCCCTGGATTGTCTTGATGGAGTCCAGGAGGGGGGGGCTGGTGATCCCTGAGATGAGGGTGGGGGACGAGGCGATGAGGCGGCTCTGGCTGGTGGTGGTGGGTGTGGACGGGGTGCTGGTACCCGTGCCCGCACTCGACTCGGACGTGCTCACAGCCGGGGTCCGGGAGGAGAGCCCCAGACCTGCGGAAGACATGGGTGGGGGCAGCTGCAGAGGGCTTTCCAAGCCTCCCCTTCCCTTCGTAAATTACCCAGGGGTGACTACATGAGAGCCCGTGTGTGTATAAGGGAACTGACACATCAGAGGACTAAATCAGGTTGGTAACAGAAGTACTTTGGAAATACTTCAAACCACAGGAAAAAAGCACAAAGATGTTCACTACTGTGTTCTTTGCAATAGCAAAAAATTAGAGGAACTGAAATATGCAACATTAGGGAAGGGGTCACATCATGATCAGTCTTCTCCACTGAACACTAACAGCCCATTAAAAAATTATGTTTGTAAAATGAAACACACACACAACAAACAAAACCAGCACATGTATGCACAGAAAAAGTAAGCAGGAGAAGGAGAGGTACCCAAAGTGATGTGGATAGTACAACCGGGAGTCATTTTTTTTTTAAGTATTTTGGCTTAACTTTGATTCTTTGACAATGAACTTTTTAAAAAACTTCTGTAATATAGGGGCACCTGGCTGGCTCCGTTGGAGGGGCAGTGTTTGGCCCTTGATCTCGGGGCTATGGGTTCAAGCCCCACTTGGGTGTTGAGATTCCTGAAAATAAATAAAAGCTTTTAAAAAAAGAGAAAAGGAAAAAAAAATAAAATAAACTCTAGTAATAAAAGTCATTCTTTTAAAAACGAGGAAAAAATAAAATAAACTTTTGTAATAAAAGTCATTCTTTTAGAAACAAGGGGACTAGAAACATTTACAATATCAGATGAAGCAGACAAAAAGATGAAAATGGTGTCTTTCATGTGGCTGAAAGGATGCTTCTTTTACAAAGAAACCCAAAATCTTAAAAAAAAAAAAAAGAAACCCAAAATCTCTCCATTGAGAAAGGTAAGATCCAGAGATGGACAAGTGTTCGTGCGAGCCGCTGCCAGTGGGAGTATGCATTTATAACCCTCAAGGGAGGGCTGATTGGCAGAAGCCATTAATACAGCAAATGTACATGACTTCTGATGAAGCGAGTGGCTTCTAGAAACTGCCCATAAAGAAATATCTGCACCCAAGCACAAGATTTGTGTATATGGACCTTCTACACAACCAAACTGGACACAACCTATTTGTCCTCAGCAGGGGCTGTGTAAAGCGATGTAGTCGATCTTCACTATGAAGGACGGAGCAGCCACAAAAACAAGAACGGTTCTGTGCAGTGGTGGAGAGAACGTCTAAATGTGCTGTCGTCAGGTGGAAAAAAGCAAATCGTAGACAGTATGAAGCCATCTATTTAAAAAAACACACACCTAAGCTTCCTATGTAGGTAACAGACAATACAGATGTGTGTGTTAATGCACAGAAATAGATCTGAGAAGACACACCCAACTAAATTTGTGTCTAAATTGCGGTTCGCTCGAGGGAGGAAGAATTTTCCGGTAAAAGGAGACTTTCACACTTCGTCTATCTGCTTCTATATTATTTGAATTTTTACCTGGTGAATTCATCCATTTTTTATATCTGTGATTAAAGGATAAAACAAAATAAATTATAGAGAAAACATATGAAAATGCTAACAGTAATAGGACTAAGGCTAATTTTTTCTCTTTTCAGCTTGTCTGCAATTTCTACATTTTCTAAAAGGACTATGAATCACCCTTGTAATTTTAAAAAGCGTTAAATATGCTCATGATAGAATGGTGAGTAGGAAAAGTGAGTTGAAGTCATGGGTATAGCCCCACTACAAGCTCAGCAAAACACACACACATATTAAAAAATAAACAAGAAAGATGGAAGAGGAAGGAAATGAACCAAAAGGCTCTCCTAAGCTGCTGGGTTAGGAGCTGGGGATTATGAGTGCATTTTTTTCCTTAGTTTCTCTTTTTTTCCAAATTTCCCTTAATATGCTTATATTACTTTTTTAATATTACTTTTATAATGAAAAAATAAATTTAATAAAATCATAATAAGGGGGAAGTACAGAGAGTGGCTGGGGCCTCAGGGAGGCTCACTCGGTCCCATAATTCCTGGGTGTCTCTGAGAGAAGGGGGGAATGAGGAGAGAGGCAGAGGCGCCAGGCTGGAGGCAGGGGTGAGCCAGGGGAGGAACAAAGGCCTGGCTGCAGTGGCCTCCAGGGAAAGCCTGTCCGCCAGGCTCTGACGTTGACATCAGGCAGCCCCAGCCGCGTGAATCATCTCAGGATGTCCCCGACACCCCAGGCTCAACCTACTCAAGACCGAGCTCACCTCCTTCCCAACCCTGTGCTTCCTCCTGTGATTCTGCCCTCCTGGCAGTGCCGGGGCTGCTCTCTCAGTTCTTCTCCATCTTTACCCCTGCGGCCAGCCCAGCACCAAGCCCCGTCCATTCCCCTCCACAAGTCTCAGATCTGTCCCCTTCTCTCTGTCCCCACTGTCACTGCCTGATCCAGGCCACCACTCTCTCCTATAGATCACTCTCTCCCAGCAAGCCAGTCCCCACCTCACAGCCAGACCCAGCTTTGCAACCCAAATCTGAGCATTTCCCTCCCCTACTTAAAAATCTTCCTGGGCTCTGCCCGGCCGAGGGTAAAGTCCAAACCGCCCAGCCTGGCCCACAAGGCCCTTCACATCTGGTCTGCTTCCTCTCTAGAGACCAGCTAGAGCCAAGGGTCATGAACACCCGGGCCCGGGAACCACACTGCCTGCCTCTGCCTCCTACTGACTGTGCAACTCTGCCTCGGTTTCCTCATCTGTTAAGTGGAGACGTCATGGTGAGAAGGAAACTGTTGTTTCCTAAGTCAAAAGCTGTCAAGGGTTCAACCTAATACTAGCAGTGCCCACCGCACAGGCTGCTGGGAGTAGTAAGTAACACTGCTGGCCACACACACCCGCTCACCTGGAACCAGCTGCCATATTATGAGTGTAATCACCATCACCATCACCATCATCCCTTGGCCCTCCCACCCGGGCAGACCTTCCTACTTGTGCTTCCTACGCACATACCCGCTTTGCACATGCTGTTCCCTCCTCCTGGTCCACTTCCCTCGTTAACAGCCAACCTTTCCCGGCACAGGGGCCCCTTCCCTCACGCCCAACAAGTTAAGACAGGGCTCTTCTCCGGATTGCGCAAATTCCCCCAGGCAGCGCCCCTCCCCGGTCCCGGCGATACAGGGCGGGGGTGGGTCCTCCCAGGACAGGGCCCCACCCCCAGCCTTCGCCCCGCCCCCTCCCGGCCCGCCGTACCTGTGACGGTGCTGGTGGCCGGCCGCGCGTGCAGCGCCACGTCGGGCTGCGGCACGGCCTGCGGGTGCAGCCCCGGCACCTGCTGCAGCTTGGGCAGCGACATGACGGCCTGGGTGCTCTCGGCCGGCGCCGGCGGCACCAGCAGCGGCTGCTGCGACGAGGCCGACGTGGGCGGCAGGTGGGGCGGCCGGATCTTCTCCGCCATCAGCTGCTCCTTGATCTTGTTAATCAGGACCAGGTTGTCCAGCTGCGGGTGGGCATGGAGAGGCCCTGAGGGGGCTGGGGCCGCATCCCGGCCCCTTTCCCGGGCCGCGGGTCCAAGCCCCGCAGGCTGGGCCGAAGCCCCGGGCAAAGCAGAGCAGCTCCAAGAGGGGCTGGGCGGCCGGAGGGCGAAGCTCGGTCTTACCTGGCTGGGCATGGTGGGAGGAGGGGGCCAGAAGTAGGGGTTGTTAAATCGAGGCTCGGCCATCCTGCGGGGAAAGAGCGACTGTCACAGGGACCCTCCCCACCGGCCTGGGGCGAGCTCCCATCAGTCATGCCAACTTAAGTCTGGCCCAGTGTCTAGGACCCCTGCCCCGTGGGACCCTCACCCTGCTTCAGAGCAGGCTCCCTCCCAGGCGGGGGCAACCACGTCTCCAGGCTGAAAAGTCAGGAATTCAGTGTCTCCCTCCATGGGCCCCAGCCCCAGAGGACAAAGGTCAGAGACGAGCCAGCTATGCTCCCAGTGCCCCCCCACCACCCTGACAGGGGCAGATCAATCTCCATCCCCCAGAAGGGCCCAAGGCTGCAGAGCCCACCCCATGGACCCATGGATTTCACACAGAAGTCCCCCACCCCCACCCCACCCCCGCTCCCTCCAGACAGAGACACACTGGGGAGTCTTGGGGCAACTTTGTAAACGGCCACAGAACAGAGGCAACTGCTCAACCCGGATCCTGGCCCTTCTGACCGCTGTCCCCTTGAGGGCGGACATCCTCATCACAACAAGAGGGCAGCCGGGGTCATCAGATACGGCCACTCTGAAGGGCCATTTGGCACGATGATTTACAGAGATCCTAATGATTACTGCCCTTTCACCCAAAAAATTGTACCTCCGGAAAGTTGTCTTCAAGAAACACGCATGGACACATGCAACATTTTACCTATAAGGATGTGTCAGCACATGGTGCTTAAGGAGGGACGTGGGGAGGCCTGCGGCTAGTGCCGTTTGGGGCTCTTCGCTAGAATTATGTGTCTACTGGTGGCCCTCACCTCTGGCAAGTTCCATGGCAGGCCCATGCAATTAGGCCACTCAACCAGGGCAGCGCGAAGGATGGGCCTTCAGAGCTATTTTACTCATCCAGAGGGTTCTTCTCGGGTCTTCCTGCAACCCGAGAGTAAGTCAAGAAGTGACTCCTGAACAGTCCTGCTCTCCACCAAAATTCTCCTACTGATCTCTCTCTTAACAGAAATCACTAGCAGGGCGCCTGGGTGGCTCAGTGGGTTAAAGCCTCTGCCTTCGGCTCAGGTCATGATCCCAGGGTCCTGGGATCGAGCCCCGCATCGGGCTCCCTGCTCAGCGGGGAGCCTGCTTCCCCCTCTCTCTCCGCCTGCGTCTCTGCCTACTTGTGATCTCTCTCTCTCTCTCTGTCAAATAAGTAAAATATTAAAAAAAAAACAAACAGAAATTACTAGCTAAATACCTACTAGTATTTTGCTTAAGTGAAACTGTTTATTTTGACAGGCAAGGCCAAAGTGAAGTAACTTCCACCTCTTTTCCTGGTCCCAGAAGCCTGAAGAGCCCCTAGTGGAATTGCAGGCAGCGGGTTTTAGGAGAAAACTCTCAATACAATCTAATCTCAACACTCTTAATAAAGACTTTTGATATAGATTATCCTTGTACTCTTTACTCGAGAAATAGGCACACGAGGTATTATTATGCCATGTTATAAGTGAAGAAACTGAGGCTTGGAGAGAGGGGGAGGGACCTGTCCAAGACGACAGGGCTGGGTGCCACAAACTAGAAATCGGATTTGCTCAAGCCATTTCCTCGAGGGAATTTGCTCTGCAAACCCCAGTCCTTGGCTGAGCCGATAACCACATGCAAATGGCTGGATACCTACATGAAGCAACCTTTGCCTTTCCCTCCCAGCCTGGAGGCCACTTGGGGTCCGAGCCTGGCCAGGCTGAGGGTCAGACAGCCCCTGCCCTCTACGGGTTCTCCTGCTCCCTCTACCCACAGACACCAAGCTGCCCTTCCCTCACAGCCCAACACTAAATAACACTTCCTGCCTAGAGTTCTACCTTACTGTTCCAGATCCCGTTCTCAGAAAGACCTCAACACAATAACGACAGTGAGGAGGCTGCCATTTACCAACGGCCTCCCTCGTGCCAGGCACATCGACACTCAAAGGCACATACTCTCAGCGTCCCCATTTTATAACTGAAACTGAAGTTCAGAGAGGTGGAGTGACTTGGTCAAGGTCACACAGCAAGGAAGCAGAGCTGAGATTCCTGCTCTAGTCTGCCTGACTCCAAAGTCCAGCTGATCGGCCCCCGAGCTGTTCAGGGGACAGACAAGGCCTCCTGACTTCAGGCTCATGAACGTGGCCCCGGGGATAGGGACCCACTCACCCAGCGACCGCAGGACGTCTGTCCCTCCCAGCTGCTTTCCACCAGGGAAAGCATGAAGGGAACTGAGCTGGAGAGCCAGGGAGAAGAGACTCCAGGCTGGGGAGAGGGGAGACGGGAACTGGATACACCTGTCTCACCCATCTCGTTATCCCCGGCAGCCACGCCGGGAGGTGACCAACACCACAAGTTGCATGACAGAACGAATAAATGAAGGAACGATCATCAGAATTCAAGACAACCATACACAATTTGGCAGTTTACAAAGCTCTTCCGTACCCACTGGCATTCTCCTCAGAGCCCCCCAGGAAGCAGGGAATAGTTTCACCCCCATCTTGCAGAGGGAAGCACTGTGCTCCAGGCCACAAGGACGGGGAGACCAAAGGGAGCACCACACCGCAAGGCTGAGCCTCGGTTCTCAGAGACTCAGTGCTCCTCATCTGCGAAAGGGGGTGAAACAAGCTGCCCTGACTCATTCCTGCCCGGGCCCAGGGCTCTGCCTACCGCTCCAGCTGTTCCTCGGATTCCTGGGGGGGCTACCCTCTCCTCCTCCTCTTCGCTCAATGCCAGTGCTGGTCAATGCCAATGCCAACCTCAATGCTGGTCAGGGCGATGTGGGGAAGAAGGTGGCCGGCCTGGGGTCCCATGGCTGCGGCAGAGCATCCTCTCTGCCACTTGTCAGGCCCCTGGGCGGGCAGGGATGGCCCCTCGCCCCGCCTGGGCAAACAGGCCCACAGAAGGGGACGGTCGGCCCTGGGCCACTTAATCTGATCCCCACGGTCTCTGCCTAATTTCTCCATGTCCTTCTCTCGCCGGTCGTAAAGTAACGTCATGATTCGGTCTGTGCCCCCGGCCCCGGAAAACACCTCCTGTGTGTCAAAGGCAGGGACGGCGGGCAGGGAGGACCGTTTGCTGGGCTCCCACTGAGTGTCAGGCCCACTGCCAGGTACCGTTCAGGAGTATCTCGGGGGAGCCTCCCAGCCGACCCGTGGGGCGGGTAGCCCCCCCCCCCCCCGTGCCACCCGGGGGCCTGCACAACGTGCGGGCCTTCGCCAGAGGGGAGCGGGTACGCTGGCGAGGACTGGGCGACGCTGCTCCGACCTTGTCGGAAGGGAGGGGTCTGAGGCTGGAGCCTGGTCAGGTGTGTGTTTAGGACAGGTGGGCACGGAAGGCCCCCGCCTGAGCGAGGCGCGGATGTCTGCAAGTAAGAGGCAGGTGTGGGTCCACGAGCCGTCACCTTCAGGCGCCAAGGTAGTGGAGGTAGTGAGGGACCGGCCGGCCAGCGGGGCGCTGAAGGCCTGCTGAGGGGCTGGGCCGGAATGCTGGCGGGGAGAAGGCATCAGGGAGCTCCACAGCCAAGGGGACTGAGGTCAGAGGGGGCAGTAGCCTCAGGGCCGGGCCCGGGGCAGGGATGGGGGGCAGGGGTGGAGGAGCGAGCTGGGCTGCGGCCACGAGGTCCTGTGGGGACAGGCGGGGACAGGCTGCTGGCTGGGCAGGACGTGGCCACTGGTCTCCAAGTCCCCGAGAGAAGGCGAGACTGCGGTGCGCCGCGAGACACACAGCCCGCACCCTCATGGCGGGGCAAGTGCTCTACCATTTTGGTTTTTTTTTGCTCTACAAGGTGAAGGAAGTTGGAAAGGTGGATGAACGGAACACCTAGCGCTGCTTCTGAAAGCAGCGGGCCCGTCCACCATCTGCCCGTCCACGCGCTCTGGGTACATCCTCTGGGCCGCACCAGGACAGGAGTAGGGAACCCAAGACAAACGGGGGCACCCTGCCATCCGGGAGCTCCCAGCTAAGTGGAGGAAGGGGACATGTGACCCACAAGCTTCTGCATAAAAGAACTTTCGCCTGAGCCCTGCTACACGCCACCGAGGACCTTCCAGCCCCACTCTTCATGGCCTCACGCTGCCTGGGCCCCCCATGAAGCTGTGGCCCCGGGCTCCTTATCTCAGCGTCTCTCAGAGCTCCCGCCCACAGGCTACGCTCCTGCGGCCCACCCGCCTCATCCCTGGGTGGCCCACCCCGCTCGGGGACTCTAAACACCGGCCAAGCCCCAAGTCTCCACCTCAGACCAGGCCTGTCCCCGGAGCTCCAGGCCCACCTTCCAGCTACCTCCCTTCGGCTGTCCCATGGGCCACTCAGACTCAGCAGGCCTAAGCTGCACTGGGTCTTCCCCCGAGACGTGCGCCCCCTCAAGCCATTCCTGACTGTGAGCGGGCACCCCCATCTGCCAGATGCTCCCGCTGAAGACACACGGGGTCCCTAACACGTCCCCACCCTCCCCGCCCAGCTCTGATCCACCACCGGCCACGGCCTGGGATTGCATTTCCAAATTCTCCCTTGAATCCACCCACTCCCCTCCACGAGGCCTAGCCACGATCACCTCACCTGGACCGTGGATCGGCCTGCTTCAAATCTCGGCTCCAACCCACCGGCTGTGTGATTTGGGGCAAATCAGTTGCTCTTGCCCCCCAAGTCAAGGGATGAGCAACCCAGAGCCAGGGGCCTGACCCAGGATGGAAAAAAGGATCAGGGGGGACTTCCCAGTGGAGGTGATCCCTGCTTTGGGTCTTAAAGGATGAGTGGGAGAGCGCCAGGCAACGGAGTGGGGAGCGTGGCTGGCAGAAGCAGCAGCCTGAGCAAAGGCCCAGAGGTGAGAAGCAACACGCCGTGGGCAAGGAGCTAAGCGTCCGGGTGTGGACTGGGAGAGGGGACGTGAGGCTGGAGCCGGCAGCCAGGGAAAGCTGGTGAAATCCTAGGCCTGCCGTCTGGACTCAAAGTAACGGGTGATGGGGCAGAATCCATGGTTAGAAAGACTCCTCCGACTGCTGAGTGTGGACAAGACCAGGAAGACCAGGGGAAGAGGCAGGAGGACACCCGTTACAAGGCCACTGGAGAAGGGGATGGAGGGGAGAGGCAGGGAGGAGCTGAGCTGGGACACGGAGGAGAGTGGCCAAAGAGGCCTGGCTATCCGGTCGGAGCTGGAGGCCAAGGAAGCATGCAGTTCACCACCCCCCCACCCCCTGTGGCCCAGGAGGACCTCGGGATCCCCCCGCAGACGAACACAGTCACAGGAACATGCAGACGGCACCACACTCGGACACATGTGACAGACACAGACCTGTGGTCCCAAACACGGACAGATGGGGACACGGAGTCACAGGGGGGCGCTGTCGCAGGAGGGTGAGTGCACATGGCCTCCGGACAGACCCAGAAGGAAGCAGTGAGGGCGCGCGAGGAAGTTGGGATGAACATAATGCCTTAACCCCCCCCCAACCAAAGAACAAACCCCTCATTGACAGATTTCAACCTGGAATCACAGGCTCCTTACCTAGAGTGTCCTTTCCCACTTGGTGAACTTCTACTCATCCTTCAAGACCCAGCTCAAGTGTTCCCTCTTCTACGGAGCTTTCCCTGAACCCCCAGTCAGTCACTTCCTCTGTGTTCCCAACAGCACCTTGTATATGGGAATAACAATAACAATAATAATAAAATGGCAGCTACCATCAATTTCAACACCTACTACGTGCCAGGCACTGCGCTAGGTCATATGCATCATGTCGCTGAGTCTTCCCGATGTCCCTGTGAGATGTACATTTAACAGAAGAGGAAACCGCAGCTCAGAGAGGTTGACCGACTGGCCCAAAGTCACACAGCTAGCAAGTAACAGAGTTAGGACGCCACCCAGATCTGGTCCAGCAACACAGGGCCATCACACCCTGGTGTGGCTGTCTGTTTCCCTGGGCGACCTCCCCGCAGACTGGGAGCTCCTCACAGTTACTCTCTGCAGAATGAAAAAATAAAATAATATCGACTCCCTTTTCTTGATTACTCACAATGGGCCAGGCACTGTGTCCGCGGATTTTTATAGCCATTATTTTACTGTTGCAATAGACCCATGATACAGACGAGGAAACTGAGGTCCAGAGAGGTTAAGTAACGTGCCTGAGGTCCCAGAGCCAAGTCTAGATTTGAACCCAGATCTGCCCATGACCCTTTCCCAGGAAGATGGCCCGAGGCCGGCCTTGGAAGCTCCACAGAGGGCACTGGGACAGGGGGCACTGAGGAAAGCCCACACCGAGTGGCAGGCCCTGGCCTCCCGGGGAGGTTCAGGTCCAGACAGACAGACAGACACAAAGAGGACAGGCAACCCAGGGGGAGGACGGCAGGATGCAGGTCAGCAACTCTGTCCCACCCTCATCCCCAGACCATCCCACAGGCATTAAAAACTGAGATGTGCCCAGACCCCGTGGCCGCAGAGGAATAAGCTCCCAACGAAGAAATGGGAGAGAGCAGGACCCAAAACTGTCTGGACACTATGATTACAAGGAGGCAAAAATAAAAACCTGCGTCAGAAAAAGCAAGCTGCAGGGAACCACACCCAGAGGGAGGGCTGGGAGAGGTGGCCGGAGCTCATCTGGTTTTTCTTTGTTTCTCTGATTTCGATTCTCCGTAATGTCGTTCAGTTGCTTTTATAATGAAAACAATAAATTTATTCTCAAAGAAAAGACAGAAAACTGTTAGTAGCCCAGGGTGGAGGGGGGACAGATGGAGGGTCCTGGAGGCATGGCGGCACAGGTGGAGGCCAGGGTCAGCTGATGCTGAGCACTCAACTGACCGCTGGCTGGCAGGCCCTGCACGCATTCGTATCACCCAGCTAGGCAGCGGGGGATGTCAGCAAGGGCTACCTGGCAGACGAAACATTCAGTGTGCACTTTGGAGCTGTCTGAGGGTGGGGAAAGGTCTCCAGCACCTTCTCTGTCCTGGTCCAAGCCCTCTCTGGTTACTGCAAGAGTTCTTTCACTGTTTCCCCGCCTCTACCCACAACCCTCATTCCATTCTCCTATTGCAGTGACTGTGAGATTTCTAAAATACAAAAGCAGATCATGATATTCACCTTCTTAGAAACTTCCATGGCTCCCTACTTCCCTCCAGACAAGGCCTGGACTCCTTGGATCTTACATATCAGGCCCCCACTGACCTCTTTGGTGTGATTGTTCCCGCCCTACACTCTGCCCAGCCAGCCAGAGAGCTCCCCCAGGGTTTCACTTCCTTTCTTATTTCCTAACTTTCAGTCAGGCTACCTCCTCTCCCTGGAACCCTCTATCCTCCTCACTTCACTGGCTAACTCCAAATTCTCTTCAAGCTCCAGCTTATGAACCACTTCCTCCTAAAAGCCTTCCAGGACTGCTCCACCTCCACGCCCCTAGGCTATGTCGGCTACCTCTCCTCTGGTCCCTTTGTGCCCTGCACATCCATCTTCAGAGCACATATCCCCCTATTTTCTGTCCGTTTTCTTGCCCATCTCTGCTGTCAGGCACGCTGTCAGGGCACAATCACAGCTGAGTAATTTGTCTTTTAAGCCCTGCACAGTGCCTGGTAAATGTTTGAATGAATGAATATATGAATGAATGAATGAATGAATGAATGAATGAATGCTCTAGATAGAGGAAACCAAAAGGGTCATGGCCTGGCTAGAAGAAAGTCCTCTCCCTCACCCTGGCACCATACTGTCCCCGGTGTCACTGTTCCCTATTTCCTAGATCTAAGCCTTATCTTCCTAAATGAGCTCAGAAGGGGCTGTATGTGCTCCATAGAGACGAGCAGACCAAAAAGGATGTTAACAGCTAATCAACACAGAAAATGGCTGTGCTTCCCTGACAGTGAAAATTAAATGAGCTTCACCTCTTAAAATAGCAAAAAGAACGAAGAAAATGATAATACCCAATGCTGGTGAATGTAAGATGAAACTGGCACTGCTAGCCATTGGTGCAACTGTAAACTGGAACAAACATTTTTTTTTCCCCAAGATTTTATTTTTAAATAATCTCTCCACCCAATGTGGGGCTCGAACCCACAGCCCTGAGATGAAGAGTCACATGCTCTACTGACTGAGTCAGCCAGGCACCCCATAATCATTTCTGAAAACAGTCTGACGATGATGTGTCAAGAGCTCAAAAAAAATGTTCAGACCTCCTGGCCTAGTGATCCCATTCTTGGTCATTTGTCCCTAGAAAATAACCCAAATATAGACAAAGTTTTATGTACAAACTGTTTGCTTCAGTGAGTTGTTTGTTGTTGTTTTACAATAACGAAAAACGGAAAAAGCCAAAATTTTAAATAGGAGGATGGCTCTGTAAGTCATGTTACCCAGTGACGTAGTCTGCAATCATTAATAGCCACTGTTTACTGGCATTGTCATGACTCATTCAACACTCATATCAACCTCACCCGGAACTGAAGCACGGAGAAATTCGGTAACTTGCCTACAGCCAAGGATGTACAATGTGAACTCAGAAAGTCAGGCTCCGAAGCCCATGCTTTCCACTTGACACTGGGTCTGTTAGAAGGACTGGAACCACTCTGAAGTCATGTAGAAAATACTCACAATAGTTGTCAGCCGGAGGGGGTGGGGGAGCAGATTTTCTAAATTGTATGTGTAGACGGGACAATGACATCTATATAAAAACCAGTTACTGAGAAGAGGGAAGGAAAAACCGGAAGGCTAACAGTGATGGTGCCTCAGGCTTGGGGTGAGGGCAGAAATGGTAGGTTTGGGTTTACTTCATTTCCCTAGTCTCTGACTTTTCTGCGTTATGTGACTTTCTTAAGGCGTATTTTTCATGAAACGAAAGGTTCAGCAAGCTTAAGCCAAGAAGGACAGACCAGCCCCTGCCCACAGCTCCATGAGGATTCTGGCCTCAGGCCCTGCAGTTTTACCAGGAGGAGAGAAGGGCTCAGAGAGAGCCAGGGGCTTGCTAAGTCCCACTGTGAGCCCTCCAGCCCCACCCTAGACCCCAGCCAGGAGCACAGAGTCCAGAAGGGGCTCTCTGTCTTACGTGGGGGCTTCAGAGGGGAGGACCAGGCCAAAGCCTGCCCGGGTCACTCACGCCTCCTTGAAATCTCTCTGGGGTTCCCATCACTTTGGGGGTACAGTTCCAAATCCCCAGCACAGCACCCAGAGGCCTTTGCCAGTGAGGCTCTGCAGGCCACATGGATCTCCAGCAAGTATATCCCCACAGCCTCCCTACACCCCCCACCCCCGTAAGTCCTCCAAACAAGTTGCACTTTCAGGCCCCCATGCCTTTGCACAGGCATCACAGCCCTGGGGAAGCCTCCTTGCTCACTGGTCCCTCCACAGCTGTATTTGCGGCCTCTTCCCCTGAGCTCCCCCAGCTTCCTGGATCTTCTGCACCACAGCCCCGATCCCACTCTGCTAGAATTGCCTACTTCCTTGCCCACTCTGTCCCCCACGTAGCTGTGAGCTCCCCGAGATCAGGGCTTGGGTCTGGTTCTTAGTTACAACCCCACACCCTGACTTGGCCCCACAGCTCGCCCGACTCTTCCCTCGGGTCTCAGCTAAAGGGCACCTTCGAACTCTGTCCCCAGCACGAAGCGGACTGCCCTGTCACGCACACCCACAGCCCCCTGCTTTCTCTGCCGCCTCTCTATCATGCCTCCAGATACTCCCTCCAGTCGTGACCCACGAGGACAGGGCCACCATTGCAGCCCCAGAGCCCAGCGCTGGCCAGGTAGTAAGTGCTCGGATGCCTACTTCGTGCCAGGTGCTCAATAAATATTCACGAAGAGGGAAGGGCTGTCCCTGAGAGAGAAGAGGGGGTCTGTCCACGTGGGCCTTACAGACTGAGAAGTCTGCCAGGGCAGCCAGAGGGTAGAGGGACTACGTCCCGGCAGAGGGGCGGTGTGTGCAAAGACACAGTAAACTGCTGGCTTCCTAGGGTAGCTGAGGTTCTCAAACGTGGTCCCTGCCCCACAGTGACAACAAGTTGCTGCTGGGGCTCAGCTGAGCTACGGGGTAGGGGTGATCCTGGGAAGATGAGCTCATCCCACTGAGGGATGCATGAAGATTTCACGAAGGTGGGACTTACTAATGGGGGAAAGCAGAGAGGTCACGAGATGTCAGGGAAGGGCAGGCCAGGTGGTTAAAAGTTGATGTGCCAAGGCCCAGTGGCAGGAAAGCACAAAGCATCACTTTTGGTGGGTGTGCCTATAGTGCAGGATTTGCAGAGGGCGGAGGGACGGGTGCCTGGGGCAGAGTTCCAGGCTACGGTGCTTGGGTAAAAGGCCATGGGGGCCCATGGAAGGTCTCCGAGCAGGGGAAGGCCACAGTCAAGGTTTTCAGTGGACAGGTCAATATGTGGCCAGAAGGATGGCCCAGAAGTGACAGGCAGGAGATGGTCTAAAGGGGAGAAGCTGAGGTTTCCCATCTTCCAGCTTGAGCCCCCCACGTGCTCCAAGTCTGTCTCTCACGATCCCTCTGCCCTCCACGTGTCCCTACTCCACGTGGCCCAGAGTGCCGGACTCCAGCTGCTGGGCCCCACCCCATCCCCAAGACCTGGGCCGGCCTCGGGAGCTTGCTCCTGGGAACTTCCTGTGAGGACCGAGGCTCCGAGGGTCCTGGATCCAATTAGGCTGGGTTTCCGCAGCCCCGCGGGGTTGGAAGCACAGTTCTCATTGCGAGGGAGGGACTGATTGGAAAGAGCAGGGCTGCAACCCGTGCCCTGGTCGGTGGGAGCTGGGATGCTGCCATTCGCCTCTCTGTCCCTCTCGCTCCCTGTCCCTCCCTGTCCCCCCTCCCCGCCCCTGTCCCCACAGCAGCCACCCAGAGGCACCACCCTCTCCGGGAGCTGCAGGGCTCTTATTTAGAGAATGGGCCAGACTGCCCTTCTCAGGCTAAGAGAATGTTCTGCAGACTTCGAACACAAGCCCTTCTCTACTTTCATCCCCCTGGGGACCCTCAGCTCCCATCCTCCCAGGAAAGTCCTCCTGCCAGCGTGAAAGGACAAGAAGAAGAGGAACAGAGTACCCGGTCCATGCCAGGCACTGTTGGGAGTGTTTCGAAATACAGCACACATTCAGGAAGATGCTAAAAACATAAACGAACAGCTTAATGACTGAGGAAACACAGATCCAGGCAGCCAAGAAGCCCTTACCCCCTGCCCCTTCGGCCAGCCCCCGAGGGTCCTGCTCTCCTGGCTTCTTCCCTAATCTCTTCCCTGTTCGGAGTCAGGAATGAGGCTCAATCCCTGTCACGGAAGCTGGTGAGGGCAGAGGAAACTCAAACCCACTGCCACCGGCTTGCGGTGTGAGCCACACAGGCGCCCTGCTCCTTCCACTAAACTTAACAGCTGCAACTAGGACACCTGGGTGGCTCAGTGGGTTAAGCATCTGCCTTTGGCTCAAGTCATGATCCCAGGGTCCTGGGATCGAGTCCCATGTTGGGCTCCCAAGCAAGGAGTCTGCTTCTCCTTCTCCTGCCCCTCCCCCTGCTTGTGCTCATATGCTCTCTCTCTCTCTCTCTCTCTGTGTCAAATAAATAAATAAATAAAATCTTAAAAACAAAACAAAAAACAGTTGCAGCTCAATCACAGCCTGGGTTCCTGGACCCTCTGAGAGCCAAAGTGGCAAATCGGGGGTTAAGAGTACAGTTTCTGTACGAGATAGCCCGGGTCAAAGCCCCAGCTCAGGCCCTTGGGATGGTTCCCCAACTGAGAACAATGGTGTCCCCACAGCCCTATCTTCTGGAGTAAATGAGTCAAGTCTTGAGAGCAGTGCCTGGTGCAGGAAGGGCCCTGGACACCTTAGCTGCTGTTGTTAGTTGTTAGGGGTTTCTCTCTGGCATGAGGAGCCCCTCCCAACATTCCAGAGACCCCCAGGGCAATCCGACCAACCAGGGAGGTTAACTGGGCTGGGGCGGGGGAGGGGGGGGACGACACAGCAGCTCCGGGAGTTTTTCGGGACCCAGAGCTGAGTCTGGGAGGAACTCCAAAAGGGAGAGCCAACCGCCAAACCCCGGCTCTGGCCTGGCCCTCAGGAGCTTTCTAGACAGGTCCTAGAGGTCCAGGGCTGGGAAGCCCTGGAAGGTGGTCACAGCCCGTTCTCCCACCGCGCGCACCTCAGGCCCTCCGGGGGCAGGCAGCCTGCGGGGCGGGTCAGACAGAGCTGAGGCCCCGGGGTGGACGCCGGCCTACCGAGTGGGCCCTGAGCAGGGCAAGTCAGGGAAGGTGGGGCTGGTCAGAGAGGAGCCGGGAGGGCCTGGGGTGGACATGTGGGGAGGGGCGAAAACAGGCCACGGAGGACTGAGGGGCCAGGCCAGGCCCACCTTCCCCTCCCCCAGGGCTCGGGGCCTATCACTTTCTCCATGTTCCTTACTTCCCGCCGCACAGTCTTTGCCCGAGCCGTCCCCTCTGCCCAGATTGCCCTTCGCCCGGAAAATGCGGCGGTTCAGATGATCAGTTGCTCCCAGAAGCACCCCAGCCCTACGTGCACCTCGATCCTCACTCGTTAGGGTAAACCCCACACCAAGAAGCTACACGGAAGCCCTCGTCACAGAGAAGTACCTCCCTCGTCGCCTTGACCAAAATCTGCAATCGGTCATCGTTCGTGGGCTTCTCTGTGGAACGTCTGTCTCCCCGACAAGGGTAGGGGCTACACCAACTTTCCCACCTCTGTCTGCAGCCCTGAACCCGCAGCCTGGTACAGAGTAAATGTTCTGGAAATACCATCGAAAGCAGGCGAGAAACAGAGCCCCGGCGGGGTGTGGACACACACGCGAGTGCAAGGGCGGGCGTGAGGGATCACACACGAGGCCAGGGACGGGAGGCTACGTCCAGAGGGTGGAAATGAACGTGTGCGTTCCCGTGTAAGGCACGCATGTGCACACGTATGCCTGTGTGCAGACGAGAAAGCAGGCGTGCACCATGAGCGTGCGTGGCCACGAGCACCGTGTGGCCTGGGCCAAGCCCTCGTCCTTCCCGCTCCTGCTTTATCCCTCCCCCCCAACCCCGTTGACAGAGTGAGGTTTGCCTGCATAGTCTCTGAGCTCCACCATCAGAGACAGCCCTTGGGCCTCCATGGAGAGAGAATGGTCCTCCGTCCCCGAGAGCTCCAACACCCAGCGAGCACCCAGCACAGGGCTCCGGGTCCTGGAGGAGCGCGGGGCGCGTGCTGGACACACTCATTCACTGGCGGACTCACACACTCAGCGCCACGAACCCAGGCTGCCTGCCCTTCGAGTGGCTCACGACCCAGTGGGGAGAAAAAGGCTACGGAAGCCAAGAAACCACATGGTCAAAAGCACCGGGAATCCATAACACAAGCATCTCTCCCTAAATGTTATTCACAGGAGTAGTGCAGCATTTTACACTTTGTACAGAAAATCTTTCCGACAATGACAACTGTCTGACAAGAAGACAGGTGGGGGGCCTGGGGAGGAGGGAACTCCCCACCACTCTGGCTGAGATCAGAGGCCCTTTGGTCAAGGATGTGGGAAGGGGATTCCTGCTCTGTGCAGGAGTCGGTTGAGGTTGGGCTTCCCCTCCGGGGCTGTGGGATTCTAAGGAGTCCCAGAGTGCCGGGTTTGAATCCTTCAATGCCCCTGATGAGCTCTGTGGACTCAGGCAAGTTACCTAATGTCTCTCTGCCTCAATTTCCTCATCTGTAAAATGGAAGGGGGGGTGAAAACAAGAATTCGGTACACGAACGTTTATAAAGTCTTTTGGAACATGGCCTGACACAAAGTACTCCGTGCTGCTAAGTAGGTAAGGCGGAGCAGGTCCCTTCTGTAAGCTTCTAAATCCCAGGTCAGATCACACGAAGACTCCAAGCGTCAAAGGTCCTGAGGTGGAAAGCTCTTCAGATGTTAAGGGTCTGAGATTGGAAGAGACAGCGATTCTTAGAGGCCATGATTTAATCATCTCGTTATTTCCTAACGACAGCCCAGAGCCTCCCAGGGGAGGAGAGGACAGAGCTCAGGATCCCTTCATCTCCCAAGCGCTGCCCCGCAGCCAGCGTCAGTGCCACGCCTGGGGATCCACAAAAGCCCACTGAGCCGGGCCTACCAGCCCACTTGGAAGGTTCAGCAGTGTAGACAGGCACGGAGCGCAAATAAACAAATCGATGAGAAAGCTCCAGATACTGATAAGAGCCGCAAGGGAAGGTAGAAAGGGCACTGATGTGACCGTGCCACAACGGCGGGAAGCTATCCCAGGGCAAGTGGTCAGGGAAGCCCCTCAGTGGAGGAGACCAGAGTGGAAACCAGTGAAACAAGAATGTGCTGGCCATGCACACATCTGGGGGGAGAGAGAGCCCCAGGTGGGGGATATGCAAGGGCCCTGCAACAATCCCTAGATTCAAGGTGGAGAAAGCAGATGCTGGAGCAGGGGGGGGTGAGCCCGGAGGCACGGGCAGGGGAGTGGAGGGGCGGGTAGGCCCAGGGGCACCGTGAAGGGCCCCCGTAGGCTCCGCAAAGGACTTTGGATTTTTGTTCTTCGAAATGCCCTAGAAACATCTGCCAGGGCAGGACTTCCAGGGTCCCCGGATCACTTGGCTTACCCTGAAAATATCATGATGGTTTTCAAAACTCAAGGTGGGGGCTAGGGCAGTGACCAACATTCCCTCTCATCCAGTTGGTATATTCTGAGCTCCTACCACAAGTCTGGCCGGGGCTCAGAGACATGCAGAGTAGTCTTGTTGTCACCCCCCACGTCCACAAGAGATGCGCAGTGTACCCATTTTAAAGATCAAGAAACTGAGATTCAGAAAGGGGAAGAATGTGCCCAAAGTGACCCAGGCCATGTACCACCCGGCGCAAACTGTTATGTCCAATCCGCAAATGGGACTTGGTCCCGGGACCCAGAGCCACTATCATGATGGTCTGTGGAACTAACTCTCCGGTATTTTCAAACCAAGAGACCTCCCCTGTGACACAGGCAGGCACCCACAAATACTAGCCTGGCTGTGCTCCTCCTACCTGCAGCCTTCTTCCCCGCTGGCTTCAGAGCCCAGGAGGACTGTCCTTGTACCTCACGTGTCTAGCCAGCCTGTGTTGGGTGAGCTGGAGACTGGATGGATGGAAGGACAGAGGGATGGACGACTGAAACGGCTAAGCACTAAACTAACAAATAGACAATAAAAAGAATAAAGGAATGATCTAGAAAACCAATGAATGAATAACTGATGGCTAGTTAGAGGAAGGAAGGAAGGAAGGAAGGAAGGAAGGAAGGAAGGAAGGAAGGAAGGAAGGAAGAGGGGGAAGGAATCTGCTTTAAAGAGAGGCAGGGCAAGGAAGTGTCTGCCCAGGGAAGGATGGGCCAGGCCAGCTTCAGACCCAGTCCACACATCACCCACACACCAGCTTCCTCTCCACCTGGGGCCATCTTGCCCCCAGATCCCAAGCCTGCAGATAGCCTATGTCTCAGCCTCTCGGACAAACCCAGGCCTCTGTGAGGTGTTGGCCACTGTAGGACTCACTACCCCATCACCAATCACCAGCAGCAGCAGTAGCAGCAATCACTGCTCCCCAGGGTCCAGTGGAGCCTAGCGGAGGGTAGAGTAGTTCACTCTCCCTCTGAGTTTCTCGTAGAGGAAGGGACACAGAAGACTAGGGCTCTCTGGTCCTAGCTGAGACCCAAATTGCTGGGTGACTTTAAGCCAGTGGCTTCCCTTCTCTGAGCCCAGATGACCTCTCAGGGCCTTTTCAGTTTGGACATTCTGCAGGTTTGGGGGCCTCTGATTTTTACACAGTCCCCAGGTCAGCAGAAGAATTTGAGAGACCAAACATCAGAAGGTGGGGAAAAGCCCTATCTACAAGCACCAAAATCCACCTAGAAAAAGGCCTGGATAAAAGGGGGGGGGGGTGTGCTTGGGTTTAAGTCCTCCTCTGCCACTGCTTAACCTCTCCAAACCTCAGTTTCCTAAATTTTGAAATGGGGTTAAATATCCCCACCTCAACAATTTCACTGCAAGCGAGTTTCTGGGGGAGCCCGATAGGGTAATAAGCACGCACGCACTCCACTGGGCTATTGTCTTCCATTCACAAGGAAGGATAATGGTGGCCGGGGTGCGAGCAGTGAAGGGGGACATGCTGTTCCACTCCAGTCCACTTCCGTCCAGAATGACTGAGAACAGTGGAGAGAGCCCAGAAGTGGGAGTCTGAGAGATAGGGGTCCCTATCTTAGCTCTCCTTCTAACTGGCACTGCGACTTTGGGCAAATCACTTCCCCTCTCTGGACCTCAGTTTCTCCATCTGAAAAATACCTAGCTTGGTACCCTCTGGCCCAGGCTTGCCAAGTTCTGTAGCCCCGAACCCCTAAAGCCCAGCCTTCAATCCCTGACTCTGCTCTCAGGAAGTTCACACCGTCCTGTGAAGCCGGGACACAAACCGGGAGTGAGACTAGAGGGGTCTCCCCTCCAGATGCTGGGACAGGGGCTAGAAGGGCTCAGGGTCCTCCCAGGACAAACCTTCCCAAAGGGGTAAAGACCAGGCCCAACCTTCCTGGTGCCTTGGACAGCGCCTGCCACTCCAGACCTTTGGGCCTGGTCTTGAGACCCTCCTGCAGCCTTCAAAGCCAGCAGGCTCTGACCTGTCCAGCAAGATACTTCAGTAACTTCGCCCAAGTCCAAACTGCCTCCAAGAGAGGAGCCCTCAGGGTGCAGGCAGGAGTAGCAGAAAAGGGGAGAAGGGCACCACTCGATAGAGGCTCAGACTAGCAAACCTGTGTCCTCCCCCCCACCGTCTCCTCCCCCGCCCTTCAGACAAGACCCACTGGGGCCCCCAGACTGCACCCTGACAAAAGACCACCACCGGGGGGGCATCTGCCACCAGATGCCACCTCCAGAGGCCAGGAGGCCCACCAGATCAAAGAAGGGGCTCTCCAACTGCCAAAGACACACACGCTTGCCGGAGGGTTCCAGAAGCCACCCCAGCGCCCAGAGCATTATTCCCGCCTACAGGGGCCACCCCCCCCAACCTCGGCCACCCATGAAGGAGACAGCCCCCCTCCTCCCCACACACACACTGCTCCAGGGCAGGGCAGGGGAGAGCAGAATTATTTTCTCTTGCCTGGGGTCTGAGCTGGAAACTGTGGGCCCACTCAGAACCCCAATTGCCAGCCCTCTCCCCCAAATCTAAGGATCTAGTTCTTACAATGCCATTTTTATAGAGCCTTTTCCAAAAGACATTTCCTGGTCCCCCCAAGTCCCCATTGCCAACCCTCCACGTGCCCCCCGCAGCTCTGAGGAAACCTGGCAGTTAACTTTTTCCCAAAAATCCTGAAAGGGCGGTTGGCTGGAGGGGGGAATGGGCCCCGAAATCCTTTCGCGGCATTTCACCGCCTTCCAAAAAAAAAAAAAGAAAGGAAAAGAAAAGAAAGAAAAAGAGAAAAGGAAAAAAAAAAAGAGCTTTAAAAAAAAGAAAGAAAACTTTTGGAGTTAACTTTAAATTCCCAGCCCTCCCCCCCAAATCGCCCAGCGGCTTCCTTTTTTTTTTTCTTTAAAGTGCAATTGCATTGTGTCTCACCTCCCCGAAAGGCTCGCGGCTCTCGCCAAAGAAAAGGAAAAAAAGCCAACCCTTCGGGTGCCCCCTCTGCTTCCAGCCGCCTCTCCCACATTCTCAGACAGTTTTATTAAAATTTTCAGACAAAAGAAAAACAAAAATGGCAGCCTGGCTTATTTTTAAAACAGGACAGGGACGCCATATTCTGCAGATCTGCAAAAAAGGGGAGAAATCCGGCACTGGCCGCTCCACCGGGCCGGCTGCAAAGTGCGCGAACCGCGCCGTTTGCAATCCGTTTATTTGCATTAAGCCCCATGAATCATTGTTTACCGGAGATTTGCAGCAGGTTTGAATAGCCCGGCTTAAGAAAACACACACACACACAGACACACACACGCACACAGACACACACGCACACGCACACACTCGGAGAGCAGACCCAGACACGCCGCCGGAGACACTTCCTACCCGCGCGCCGCCGCCGCCGCCGCCGCCGCCGCCTCCGCCGCCGCCGCTGCTGCTCCGGGCCGGGCCCGAGGCGCCGGCGGCCCCGGGCCCACGGAGCGCCCCGGCCCGCGCTGACAGCGCCCGCGCCCGGCCCGCGCCCCCGCCCGAAACTCGGCGCAACTTTCCCGCGGGCGAGCGCTCGGGCGGGCGCCCGCCGCCGCCGCCGGGCCCGCTCCCCGCGCGCCCCGGGCCCGCACGGACCTGGCTGTGCTGGCGGCGGCTCCGGGACGCGGCCGCAGCCCCGCGCCCGGCGGCCCTTGCAGGGCCGGGCTGGGGCTCCGGCTCCGGGCTCCGGCTCGGGCTCCGGCTCGGTGCGGAGCCGCGCGCAAACCTTCCGGGTCGCCTGCTGTTCACTTCTGGGTTCTGCAAGCGCCGAGGCGGCGGCGGCGGCGGCGGCGGCGGGAGGCTGGGTCTGCAGCGCCGCGCGGCCCCCCGTGCGCTCGGCGAACCCCCGCGCCAGGCGCCCGGCTCCGGGGGGGAGGGGGGGCCGCTTCGGGCCCCCGCCTCTCCGGCTGCGCAGCCCGTCCGGCCCCGGGGGCTCCCGCGAGTGGGCAGCGCCGGGCGCGGGCGACGGCTCGCGAGGGGAGGGGGCCGGGCGGGGGGCGGGGGCGGGACGCGCTCTGGGGGCCCCGCTCGGGCCCCGGGGCCTCGTCTCGCGCTCGCCGCCGCCGCCGCCGCCGCCGCCGCCGCCTGGCAAAGTTGCGCCGCGCCCCCCGCCCGCGCCGCGCCCGAGGCAGAGCCACAAAGGAACTCCTCGGCCCCCTCCGCCCGCCCGAGCCGCGCGGGGAGGGCACCGGCGCCGGGCCCTAGGCCAGCCCCTTCCCCAGCGCGGGGGCTCCCGGGGCCCCGGCGGCCGCGGCCATTGTCCCGCCCAGGCCGGGCCGCCGCCTCGCCGCCCCCTCCCCGCGGCGATGGCGGGCTGGGGACCTGAGTCCGGCGGGGCCAGGCTGCCCTTGGAGGGTCTCCTGCGCAGACGGCAGGCAGGAGGGGACCCCCGAAATGGGTCCCCACACCTGGTAACCAACGACCGTGCTCAAAATCCAGGCTTAGATTTTTTTGTTGTTGTTGTTAAGGCGAGGACAGGGAGATGGGGGCAGAAGTTTGTACTGGCCAGGCCACCCCTCCCTCTGGAGGCTCCGGCCGTCCCTGGCCCTAGGCCTGAGCCCCCAACGGGTGGGGCCGCCTGAGGCTGTCAGCGGCTCCTCTCGCAGAGTCTATCAGAGGTGGCACCGGCTGTCCCCCAGCTCCAGACCTCAGAGCCATCTGCGTGTGACTCCTCCTCCCGCCTCACCCTCCCCAGCCAATCAGTCACCAAGTCCTTCGGATTCGGCCTCCCGGGCTGTGTCAGCTTCCAAACTTCACTTCTACCTGAGGAGGCGGCCGGTCCCTGGGTCCTTTCCCCGACTCAGACTTCTGTGACACTCACTGCCACCCAGCCTCTAGGCCAGAAGAATCAAGGCTGGCCCTGCCCTCAGGGAGCTCCCAGTCCCCAGGGAAGGACACACACACACACACACACACACACACACACACACACAGAGTCACCTGCCAGTGTTTGCTGGTCCTCCCGGAAGCATTCCCCAATTGGGTAAATAGTGATTGAGGACCTGCGATCCCACGCTGTGCTGATTGGCTGGAAACCCAGCTATGAACAAGTTGCTCGAAGTTCCTGCCCCCATGGGGAGTCCAGTCTGGCACAGGACATCGAGGCTGTGAGCAACCGGAGGACAGGGCCTACTTTGGCCATTTGTTTCAAGCCCCCAAGCACAGTGCCAGCACAGAGCCGGGCACAAAACATAATGTGGCCGGAATTAGTCAGGATTACAAAGCACAAGGAAGGGGCAGGGAGGGGAGCGGTGGGGAAGACACAGAGGAGGTCACTCTTTCTCAGGGAGGTGGAGAAGGTCTTCTGAAATTAGATCCGGGGTGAGCCAGGTGAGGAAGAAGGGAGGACCCTCCAGTTTCCAGGAAAATGGAGGTGATAAAAGTATCCACCTTTGTTGAGAAGCTCAGTAAGATAATCGTAAAGGAGACAAAGCAAATCTCTGATGCAAAAGAATTCAAAATAATTTATAGAGATATTCAAGGAGGCGGAGCAAACTCTAGGCTCTTTAAGCATGGACTGTGCCTAATGACTTCCTTCCAAAGTGTCCAGTATGGAAAGGGAGGGCGAAAAGAGTAACTTCAGAGTGGGGAAACGTGGCAGCAACTACCTCCGCTGGGTGATCAAAGCTAACCCTAACGGTCACAAACCATGTTTTCGGTAGGTACCCTTGATATTAGATGATGAAAGTGGCACTTTACCTCTATGGTCTTGCCCCCAATAACCTATACCACTAGTCTTGCCATGAGAAAAACACCAGACCAACTCCAATGGTAGAACGACCTAAAGAATGCTCAACTGATACTCCTCAAATCTGTCGAGATCATCACAAAGTAAGTATGAGAAACTGTTAAAGCCCAGAGGACCCTAAAGAGACAGAACAGCTAAATATATTGTGGTATCCTAGGTAGGATCTTGGATCAGAAAAAGATACTAGGTAAAAACTAAGGAAATCTTAATAAACTACAGATTTTAGTTAATAATAATGTGTCAGTAAAATATTCATCAGTAATTATAATAAAATTTAACAAATACACTAACTTAAGATGTTACCAATAGGGAAGACTGGGTGAGGAATATTTGGGAATTTTCTGTAGTATCTGCTCCATTTTTCTGTAAATCTAAAACTGTTCCAATAAAGTCTACTACTAAGAAAAAAAAATCCTAGAAAAGTATACTAACCCACATCCTTGTTGATGTTGCTGTACAATGAAATGATGCTTGACACTGCACCTAGCACATTCTAAGGGCCCAACAAATGTTATTATGTTACTATTATCACCATCCTTGTAATTATAGGTGCTTGGAATAGCACATGCAAAAGCACTGGAGTTTAGAGTGGAGAAGGTGATGGGAGACAGAATCCTGAGGGCTTTGACTGCAGCTGGGGTCTTTATAAGGGATTTATGGGCAGAAGGTACCACAGTGTGGTCCATCTCTGCCTCACTAACCTCCTGTCTAACCACCTGGAAAGCCATGCTACAGCCAACCAAAGTGGGCTGCCATCTTGGACCTGGCCATCTGCCTTCTAAGGACTTTGCATATGCTGCTGTTTGCTCTGTGTGGGACCTTTGGTCCTTTTCTCCCCATCTCTTAAGTCGCTGGAGAACACCCACTTGTCAAGGCTTGGCTTAAATATCACTTCCTCTGAGAAGCTGTTCTAGATCCTCTACATGGAAAGAGGCACTTTCCACTGGTTCCCAAAACACCATGGTCCTCTGGCCATACTGCCGGCAAAGCACTTATCATGATGCATTAGAATAAATGTTTGCTGAATGGATGGGCAAATGATGGAGCAGACTATAAGTCCGCTCTCATCCTCTCTAATTCTTCAAGTCCTCGTTCTCTTCCAGGAAGCCCTCCATGACTGCTCCAACCAACGAGCTCCCTCCATCTACTTTAACTTTTACAGTTTAGCCCCCAGTTATATTCTAACTGTTGTATGTGTAAGTATCTGTCCTTCGGATGACAATAAATTCTTTGAGGAAGAAACCATGTCTTCCATGTTCTGTGTTTTCACTCATTCACTCATCTAACAAGTATTTACAAAGCACTCTTCTGTGGCACAGTTAAGGTCCCAGACACCGGAGAGGCACTGAATAAGATCCAGACTCTGCTCTGATAGAGCATCAGTTAGGACTATGAATTAGTCAACATAAACCAGATTATGCTGCAGTAACAAAGAACTCTAGAACCTCAGGGACATAGTACGAGAGTGGTTTCTTTTTTACTTATGCCACATGCCCATCCTGGGTCTCCAACTCTAGTGGCTCAGAGAGCTTGACTGAGGAGTCCCTACCATCTTGAAGCTGCACCTATCGAAGGAAACGTGCGCCATTTTTAGTTCTCACCGCAGGAGAACAGAAACGGTAGAATCCCTGCACTGAATTCCGCCGCTTCAGAAGGGGGGGCGTATACCGCCTCACCTCACTACCCATTGGCCAAGACAAGGGTATCCTCATCTTGGATACTGAGTCTCTCCGGAGGGAGCAGCAGTAGATTTTCCCTTCCCCATTCCACATCCCCCCACCGCAAATGGAATGGACGGCACAGAGAAATGTGGCTTCACACCAGTGTGAGTCATGCCTTAACAAGGCAGAGGGGCCACTTTGGGAAGGACTGCGTTCCTCTGGAAAAAGAGAAGCCGACGTTAATTTCAGGAGGCAAAATTTAACTAATAGTCACTCAGATAATTATTTGTCTCACAAGAGCTGCAAAAGAGAGCTTTGAGATGTTTGGGGAGTGGGTAAGAGAAGATCAGGGAGAGCTTTTCAGTGGAAGGGATGTTGAAGCCGAGACCAGAGAAGAGATGGGGCAAGAGCATTTCTGGCAGAGAGACTGTGTGTGGAGGTTCTGCGGCCGTACTGAAGGGCCACAAAGGACCGTGGAACGGGACTAAAGTGAGGAGAATTTGAGAAGTGACCCTCAGAGCTGGACGTCCCAGGAGCTCCTTGGCAAGGATTTAGCTTGAGAACAAAAGGAGTCATGAGGAGACAGGTGTTAGGCAGAGACGTGATGTGATCACATTTTGTTTCAAAAGGTCCATGTGGCTGCTGGGGAAAGAATGGACTGGAATGGGCAAAGCAGAAAACCAGGGAGACCAGTAGGGAGACTTCCAGAGCCTCCCAGGTGAACAGTGGTGGTGGCGTTAGCAAAAGTGGAAAGAAGTGGACAAGTGTGGGACACGTTAAGGACTTGGTGGCTGATGCAGGGAGTTACAAAGCAGGAGATGTCCAGGCAACTCTGGGGCTCTGTAGCTCCTGTCATGTGAAGCACAAGGCTGGCTTCCTAACATTACATCCCCAGCTTGCTCATAGTGGGACCCTAATGCCAAGAGATTTACATCTTTCTCTCCTTGCCCTCTACTCAAGCTAGCCACGTTGTCATCCTCCAAAAGGGTTGTACCTCCCATCGGAACTAAACCAACCTCAAGCATCAACACAAGCACTTTCTAATAGGAGCCCACAGGAGCCCTGGGAGGCTGGCAGGGATGTTATCCCCCATTTCACGGGGGGGGGGGGGTGCGGGAACTGAGGCACAGGCAGGAAAATGGTTGGCTGAGTCTTGGGGCCCGGCCTAAGCTGAGGTCTTCCGACTCAGGATCCTGAGCCCCTAGTGCACGGTGAGCGCTCTGTGCTATTAGCTGAGAGTATGTGAGTACGTATGTGAGCTCTCTGCCCATTCACCCTCTTCACCTTTGTTCATTTTGCCCCCTCAAAGAAGCCATGGAGTTTAAGATGATAGATTAGGTTCTATAGTCCAGTCAGAGCTGGGCTGAACCTTGGTTTGTCACTTACCGGCTGCTAATTTCAGGCAAGTTTCTTCCTCTCTCTGAGCCTCTCTTTTCCCCTGTGCAAACTGAGCATGCTGACTCCTACTTCATGGGGCAAGTATACAGGAGATCACGTGTGAGCCCATGGCATGGCAGCTACCTGTAGGTCGGAGACCCACCCCCACCCCGCCTCCCCTGGAAAATCTTCCCTGAGAACAGCAGCCCACACTTCTCAAGCCCTACGGTCTGTACCATCCAAGGTATCACTCGCAGAAGGGTCATTTAAATCCCAAACTGGCCCCTCTGCCTTGTTAAGGCATGACTCACACTGGTGTGAAGCCACATTTCTCTGTGCCGTCCATTCCATTTGCAGTGGGGGGATGTGGAATGGGGAAGGGAAAATCTACTGCTGCTCCCTCCGGAGAGACTCAGTATTTGGAGGTTATTAATGAGCAGAGCTATTAATGGAGGTTCAGATACACCAGCGTTGTCCAGGAGCTGAGCGAGAGATGGAGACCTAAATTGCTCTACACGATGAAATGATAGCGATTGTGGTCCCCAAGTGTGTCTGTACATGGTCTGACCCCTCCAAAAGCCTCCATGCTCAATCAGGACCCCTTTTGCCCTTGGCCACTGTGTTCCAGACGTGCAGGCCTCCTGTGAGCTCATGGAAGGCATGCTCGTAACTTTTGTCACACGGCCTTTGCAGTACCCTTCTCTTGGCCGGTGCTCCCTACCTAACCACACCCCTGTGTCCCCCTCACCTAACGGACCCCTACTCACACACCACACCATGGCTCATAGCCACATGGGGAGGGTAGCCTTCTGTTACCTTCAGGATGCCCTCACAGCTGCATGGACGTCTCCTTTTGTTCACTTACCCCAGCTGTAATTCTGCATTCAGATTTCTAATCTCGTGATTTGACATCAGACTATAAACTCAATAGGTATTTGTTGATTCATTCATCTGCTAAAGGAAAAAAAAATGATGGGAGTTGAATTTTTGAAGGTGAGGGGGCTCAGAAAACAAACAAGCTGAAATATGTGAATGTTGTCCCGAGACGTGGGGATGAGCAGTGACATGGGTGAACTGGAAGAGAGGGGTGCCAGGGGACAGGCGGCTGCAGAACCTGTCAAACAGACATTATTACTCAACCGACTGCCCTTTGCGTTGCCATGACCCGCCCCCCGCCCGGGTTCAACTTGGTTTCCCCAAACCTTCAGTAAAATGAGCTGCATAATGGATGTCTGGGTGGCACCGGGATGCCCAGATCAGCCCTGAGCCGAGAGGAGACACTGAAGGTGCGGGGGAGTAGAAGGAGCAGTAAGTGACTAGGACTTCGTAAGTCACTGGAACTTGAAGAAATCTTGGGGACATCATCACATTTCCACAAAATGTGAGGGTGGAAATTCACTTGTCACTAAATTTTTATTTAAATCTCAAAGGACTCAAAATCTGGACTTTCAACACGGGGAATGTTGTGACTGATTGGCAATGTCCGTCATGGGCAGTGACAGCGGTTACCTAGCCCAGCCTCACGCTGGAGCCCCCAGATCCACCATTGGGCTTAGCGTTTGCTCAGCCAGAGGGTGAAGACTGTTTCTTACTCATCCTTTGTGCCATTGGTCGTGAGCTGGGGCTTCTGGGATGTGGGCGAGGTGACGGGGAAGGGCGGTGGGGACAGCAGAGCGGGCAGCAAGTCGGAGCCCCAACTCGGCGGGATAGGACTTGTGGATCCAGGTCCTGACTCTGTCAAATCCCTTGAGGAGCTGAGGCAAGCCACCGTGCAAGGCTGGGCCTCAATTTCTTCAGCTGTGAAGTGGGCCAGTAGGATCCGTGGCAAGTTGTAGGTGGAAAGCAGGAGTGCTTCCAGATCGGGCGTGCGTGGTTCAAGTACTCGCTCTCACCAGCTAGGGGACCTGAGGGCATCTCAAGTCCTCTCATTTAGGAAAGGAGAACAATAATCCTTATTTCACAGGGCAGGGTGTCAGGATTAGAAATTGTATACACCACCATTTACCAAGCATTCGCTCGAAGTGAGGCATCGCGCTGGGCTTTTTATGGGCATGATCTCACTTAGGGAAGGCACCGTGCCCCGGACCTGGCCACTTCTCAGGGAGTGTTAATTCCCCATTTCCTATGGGATCTAAGGAGTCTGTGGGTATGGAAGGGCTGTATTATCCACAAATCACCTTCAGAAAGTGACGGCAGTAACTATTTACAGCCTCCCCCCACCCCCACCCCCACTGCTCTCAACAACCTTCCAGTGATGGGCCTTCAACGCAGATCTGGACCCAGTTGTCTTTTACGACTGGCCCGGGGGCTGCCAGAGGAAAAGGGCAAAAGTGCCATAATGAAAGGGCAGACAATTACCTTCCCTTATAATTACCATTTGCAGTAATTAAATAATAATAGCCTTTTGTAGGTCCTGAGAACTCAGAGCAGCCCACATGGTTAACATCTGGTTCCTTTCCCCTCTGCCAGGAATTGTGTGCCCACGGGGACGGTGTGGGGAAATTGAGGCAAAGAAAGAAAAAAGCCAGCCACCCTCTGTCATATGCCAGTCAGGGTGTCAGGGTGGTGAAAAGGGCCCTAAAGAAGGGACTCAGAGTGGCAGACAACTGGGATCCTGTGTTTTGGGGTCCGGGGCCCATTGTTCACAAGCTGCGTGGCTGTAGGTGGTGCCCTTCCAGGCGCTGGGCTTCTGTTTTCCCACGTGTAAAATGAGATGGAACCAACACGTGACCTGACATAAGCCTGTTGTTCTGGGCTTTATTCCATTCATATCTAATACTGAGGAATTCTTGCAGCACCTGGGGGTGCAGTCGGTTAAGCCCCAGACTCCTGGTTTCAGCTCAGGTTGTGATCTCAGGGTCATGGGATCGAACTCTGCGTTCAGCTCAGCGTGGAGTCTGCTTGCCCTTCTCTCTCTCTCTCTCTCTCTCTGCCCCTACCCCCTGCTTGCTCCCTCACTCTCTAAAATAAATACATCTTTAAAAAAAAAATGCCGAGGCATTCTTTTTGCACTCTTTGGGGTTGCAAGAGATAGAAATCCATCTCAGAGTAGGAAATCAACAGAAAAAGGAGGGCTAGCAGTGGCTTCACAGAATCCGAGCTGTGCCGAGAAGCAGAGGTCTTGGGAACAACTGAACCAGGGACAAGGACATTTCAGGCCTCCCTCCTCGCTCCCTCCCTCAAATATCAACTTTATTCTTTCCCTGCCTTGTTACAGAGTGCTAGCTAGTCTAGCAGCTAGGAGGGCAGTGTCCATCATACCCGCATGGGACTGTTAGGGATGGAGGAATGAGAGAAGGGCCCGGAAGAGGTAGGGGAGGCAAAATAATCATTACTCACTAAAGCAAAAGCTAACTGCCCCTGAGTGTCTCCTCCCTGTGGACAGCGACATCAGGGCTTTTAGAAGCCCAGTACGTGTTGGAGAAACTAATTCAGGTCGTGAGGGCGTTCCTGCGATTAGTGCCCCAGGGAGGGGATGCCAAGAAGACGCACAGATAACAAAGGGCTCAGGATCCGCACTTTTCTCCTGTCAAACGCTAGGCCCGGACAGAAGACCTAAGACTTAGGAGAACGGTGATAATCCCTGAGACGGGAAGGACACCCCTTCCCACCCATCGCCCCGGGGAATAGGAAAGGCAGAAGGAGCATCGCGGACCATGCAAGAACAAAGCTTGGAATGTTCAAGGGCGCCAGAGAAGGGAGCCCCAGGTGGGTCTTGGGATCTGAGAACGGAGTCACGTGTGCAGCTGTGAACCCGGGGCTCTGCACACGTGGGCGAGGAGGAAATCCCTCCAGGTTTGTCTAGGCAGACAGACCCGACACTGCCTCTGGGCCACCGCTGCCCAGACAGGGAGTGGAGCAGGCTGGGAGGGGGCTGGGGCCACTGGGGATCTGCGGGCTGGGGTGGGGGTGGTGCCGGGAGGCAGGCCTTGCTGAGGCTTGGAGCCCACGGGAGTGCAGAGGTCCCCCACGTGCTACAGGGTTGGAGTTCATGACCCCGGGTCCGGGCCAGCTGGCCAAGTCTGCAAAATGAGACAATGTTTGCAAAAGCGCTTTGCAAAACAAGAAAGTGCTCTATAAATTTTAGCGATTATCTAGGAGTGGCATTCCTGCCTCCCCCATCCCATCTCTCAGCTGACAATTCTCGCACTAATCTCCAAACCGATGGACTCTTTTTCATCTCCCTTCTCCTTTTTAAAAAATTACCTTTATTTTTTCCAATGTATGCTCATGATAGAACCAGTTGAAAATGCCTAAAGGTTGAAGGAAGAGGGGGAAAAACTCTCCTCTGGGCCCATCACCTAGAGATAACTAATAGTTTGATGTACTCCCTTCCAATCTTTTTTTGTCAGGAATTTTTGCGAAGGGATTTTTTTTTTTTAACCAAATGTGAGCATTTGGTAATGCACAAACTTATATGTAATTGTTTTTAATATCTCTCCTATTATAATTACATGAATAAACTTAGTACATAAAGAAAGGGGGAAAAACATATTAACCAGAATCCCCCAATCCAGGATGTACCCCCAGGTCCATTCCTCCACCTCCTGCTCAGTTGTTTTCTAGAATTTGCAGTTTTTGTGTGGATTTTTTTTTTTTTTTTTTTTAAGTAGGCTCCATGCCCAGCTTAAAGCCCAATAGGGGGCTAGAACTTAGGACCCTTAGATCAGGACCTGAGCCGAGATCAAAAGTCGGACCGGCTGAGCCAGCCAGGGGCCTCTGTATGGATTTTTTTTAAAGGACTGATGGGGAGCAAGGGAGACAACAGTCTGGCTTCCTCAAAACAGCGCCCATGCCTTACAAACATGGCGGTCATTTTTCTGGTTGCGACATCCTTATGTTTCTGAACAGGGGCAGAGAGTGGGGGAAATGAGCTATTTACTTTTTGCACTTTCTTATCAAATATCACAGGTGCTTTACCAATTCCACTTCTCAATCCACCTCCGCCACCTTCCGACCAGTGGGAAGGCTTGATTAGAAGCATGGGTTGATTTTCATTGTCTAATGAATTTTTATCTTTTTCTGAGTCTTCGTAGGTATGTTTGGGGGTGTACCTCTAGCTGCTCACAGAATCCAATTTTTAAAGTCTGTCCGTATCCTACTTGACTTTTCATAGCATTTGTCCCCACTGGCCATGTCCTCCTGGGGAAATTCTCATCTCCCTGGACTTCTGTGATACCACCATCATTTAACCATCTCTTTGCCTCTCCGATTCCTCCTGTTGGTTTTGTTGACTTCTCTTCCTCGGCTAACTCTTTTTTTTCTATTTTTTTTTTTTAATATTTTGTTTTTAAGTAATCTCTACTCCCAATGTGGGGTGCGAAAACTCACAATCTGAGATCAAGAGTCGCATGCTCTACCAACTGAACCAGCCAGGCACCCCCTTGCTAGCTCTTTTTTTTTTTTTTTTTTTTTTAAGATTTACTTATTTAAGGGCGCCTGGGTGGCTCAGGTGTTAAGTGTCTGCCTTTGGCTTGGGTCGTGATCCCAGGGTTCTGGGATTGAGCCCCGCATCGGGCTCACTACTCGGCAGGAAGCCTGCTTCTCCCTCTCTCACTCCCACTGCTTGTGTTCCTTCTCTCACTGTGTCCCTCTCTGTCAAATAAATAAAATCCTTTTTTTAAATTATTTTTTTATTTTAGAGAGAGAGCATGAGCAGGAGGAGAGGCAGAGGGAGAGGGGAAAAGAGAGAGAGAGAAGCAGACAGCCCACTGAGCACAGAGCCAGACATGGGGTTCGATCTCACAGCCCTGAGATTATGACCTGAGCTGAAATTAAGAGTTGGAAGCTTCACTGACTCACCCACCCAGGCGCCCTGGCTAGCTCTTAAATCTTGGTTTCTCTAGGGTTCATCCTTGGTTTTCTCTTCTCTGTGTAATTTCTTTCACCCCTCCTATGATTCGTGCAAGGTAAGTTCTCCCTCCCTCCTCTGTCCCTCGAGCCCCAGGACCACATACCTAGTGGCTTGCTGGATCCTTCCCTGATCATCCCTCAAGAATCTGAGATTCCACATGTCCACAGCCTCCTCATCTTGCTGGGCTGGTATATTCTCATTCTCTCTGTCTCTCCCAGTATGCCTCCTTCTCCCCACCCCACTCACCCACAATCGGTGGCTAATTATTGTTCTCAGCTCTCCCCTTGCCTTAACCCCACATACCACTGAGTCCAGCTTCACCTGTCTGGACTTTTTTTTTTTTTTTGGTAAATTTCCACTTTGCAATAATTTCAAATTTACCTAGAAGTTACAATAATAGGGCGCCTGGGTGGCTCAGTTGGTTAAGCGACTGCCTTCGGCTCAGGTCATGATCCTGGAGTCCCGGGATCGGGTCCCATATCGGACTCCCGGCTCTGCAGGAGGTCTGCTTCTCCCTCTGACCTTCTTCTCCCCTCTCATTCTCAGTCTGTCTCTCTCTCTAATAAATAAATAAAAAAATCTTTAAAAAAAAAAGTTACAATTATAGCCCAAAAGAACTCCCAAATATCCTTTACCCAGGTTCACTATACGTATACATTTTGCCTCATTCACTGTTTTTCTATCTCTACCTGAATATGTATCTTCACATACACACAATACACGCTCATATGAAGACATCCTGCCCCTTTCTACTAAATGTTTCAGAGTATATTTCCTGAGAACAAAAGTAGTCTCTTAAAGAATAATAATACAATCATCAAACACAGGAAATTTAGCATTAATAAAATTTTCTTGTCTAATCCACAGTCCATGTTCAAATTTTCGTCAGTTGTTCCAATATTCTGTATAATTATTTTTTTCCCCAGTCCAGGATCCAATCCAAGATGACACATTGCATTTAACTGTCCTAGTCCTTGTCTCCCTGAATCTGAAACAATTCTTGGGCCTTTGTCTTTTTTTGACCTTGACATTGTTGAACAGTCCATGGACAAGTTATTTAGTAAGATGTCTGCCAGTTTTGGTTTGTCCGATGTTTCCTCATGACCAGAATCAAATAATACATTTTCGGTGTGAATCCTGTCAAAGGTTGTACCCTTCCCAGCATCTGACCTAGGGTATTCGACACCCAGAACAGATCTTCTTTTTAAGTGAACACTCCCCTCTTCCACATGACACAATTATTTTCAGAAACAATTGTGAAATGATATGAATGATAATAATGGCCCGGAAAAGAAACACAGAAATGCCACTAAAAATATGAGAACATAAAATATTAAAAAATATTATAGAACACGAAAGGAAAACATTAATGGCTTAATGATGTTTAGTTATATTAGTGCAGTTTTAGAAGAAGGGAGGAAACACATATACTACATACAGATCTGTCCCAGAAATGCATAACAACTGTACAGTTTGTGTTTGTGCTTTTAACTGAGGTAAATTCCTCATGATTTCATCAGCATCGATCTGATTCATATGTTCATGTCCAATAGAAAATGCAGCCAGGTTTGCAAATCTGTCTATTCACAGTTGATCAAAGAATAGTTTTTATTAATTTTAATTATTTAGAAAAGTTTCTTTCAGGGGCGCCTGTGTGGCTCAGTCCTGTAAGTGACCGGCTCTTGATTTCTGCTCAGGTCATGGGATCCAGTTCCAAGTTGGGCTTCACGCTCAGTGGGAGGTCTGCCTAGGGATTCTGTCTCTCCCTCTCCCTCTGCCCACTCCCCCACCCCCGCGCTGTCTCTCTCTAAGATGAATAAATAAATCTTTAAAAAAAAAAGTTTATTTCATACAAATCAACAGATATACAGATAGTTATAAAAAAGTATTAAATGCAGGGCTAAGTTTGGAAGAGACTCATAAAAATCTCTTTCATAATAAAACCCAGAAATTGCAATGCAGCTCATGGCTTTGTTTGTTTGGGATTGATACTGATTCAAACATCTCTACCATCAAGAAAATTTCCACTAGAACATATTCACCAGAAAATTCATCAAATATTTCTATTATACTTGGTTAAAAAAAAAAACCAAAACAGCAACTTCCAAAGTTTTTCTTCTTTTGCAAAAACAGACAAAATGGCCGAAAACTAACATTGTTTGATCCATTGTCTTTCAAGTGTATCCAATTCTTGCTGAAAACGATTGCAGCATCCAAGCATTTCCCTTTTATTTCTTCTGGCAGAGTTAAGACTAGCATCTTCTGCGGCTCCTCCCCGCTCTTTTCTTGGAAATTTGATTATTTTTTCTCGGTAAATGTCCACTTCCTTACATGTGTTGTTGCATAGTTAATGAACTTCTCCGCCTCTTCAGTGCGCCCAGCCTTCGAGAAGCAATGGTCAAAGCTGGATGCTTTACTGTTTCCTGATCAAGGCTGATCCTGGCGCATTCAAATAGTTCTGAGTCTCATTGACCTCTCCTAAAACTTCACACTTGATGAAAGATAACTCAGAAAAAAATAGTCACATACAGCAGAGAGCAACATCCGAACGAATCCCCCTTTGGATCCCACAGCTCTTCAAAGCCAAGGTTCACTTTTCAAATCATCTGCCCTGCACGCTTGGCTTCATGCGGCGCAATCGTTTTGTCCGGGAAAGCCTTTTCCCGGGTGCTTCCCTCTGCAGCATTTCCCATCAATGAAGCCAGGTTGAAAAGAACGACTCCATTTTTTCTAAAGTTCCCCCCAAAAATGTCACACACGGGAAAAAGACTCCAGCTAATCACGCCGAATGTCAGAATTAAACTGACTCGGGTTTCGTTTCTTTGCCATCCGTCCACTGCCATTGCTTATTTTGAATTTACCGTTTAAGCACGGGCTGGGCAGTTCCACTGGGTTTGGGGGCACAAACTTCACCAAAGTTAGCTTGAACGGTTGTGAACCGAAATGATCTCACTCTGAAAAAAGAAACGAATTCTGCAGAACCCACATCCACCCGGGCCAGCTGTGTAACTGGGAATTCGCCAAACGCCCCTTCGAACCCAGCGTTTATTGGGGGAGAAGTGATTAAAATATGCTCACTTGAAATGCATACGTATGTATACATTCACATAGACACACATAATTAAATATATACCAAATTTTTAACTAGATATATGGTTAAAACTCCAAGTCATGGCAGCGATCACTTGGATGATTTCAGAGGGGACTGCTTCATCACCCAATAGCTGGCACGCGGTGATAATAAAAAAAGAAATCAATTTTAGTCGGTTTCACTGTTTTAAAATTTTAGAAGGCAATTTACTGCCTACCTGTCTGCGCCCACCCGCCACACAGCCACACCTGTGATATGCCACTAGTGCAGCCCATGGTATCAGGAAGCACACCAGTCAACTCTTCCCGATACTGGGGGTGTTCACTTTGATTGCTTGGTGAAGGGAGAAGCCCTAGTAAAGTTCCCATGCTTCCCTTTGTAATTTACAAGTAGCGTGGGAGAGATACTCTGAGACCACCTTAATATGCTGTCCTTCCTAGGATTTTACCCACTAGTTCTACCAACCTTTGATGGTAATCTGACCTTAGCATTGCATTTTTTATTCTGAATTTTGGGGCCTCCTTGCCCCCACACTTGTGGTGGGGGGCTTTGTCCAGGGAAGTCAGTCGCTGTGATTTCCTAATTCTCATTCCTTCTATATTTAGTAGATGACATACTACCACAAGGAAAAAGCATCTTTCTCCCTACCCTCCTTCCCTTCCATCCTTCTTTCCTTTCCTTCTGTGCAGACTCATAGATTATTTTATTCAATGGGTTATAATCCATTATCATTTATTATTTTGACTTTCGAGTTGTTGCAAATTTGGCCAGTGGGAGCCTCTTTAAGTTAGCTCCTGTGTCTTTTTTTTAATTGATTTTTTAAAAGCTTTTATTTATTTATTTGACAGAGAGAGAGATGAAAAGTAGGCAGAGAGGCAGGCAGACGGAGAGAGAGAAGCAGGCTCTCTGCTGAGCAAGGAGCCCAATGTGGGGCTCGATCCCAGGACCCTGGAATCACGACCTGAGCCGAAGGCAGCCGCTTAACCAACTGAGCCCCTCAGGCGTCCCATCCCTGTGTCTCTTGATATGCCCCCATCATTCTTTTGAGCACTTCCTTACTTCCTGGTGTGTGCCAATATGTATAATTCATACCAGTTTACGTTTCTGTATACCAACATGTATATGAGTACCAGGAAAACGATCTGGGGACCCCCCTCTTAGGGTCCATGTGTGGGGTCTTGCCAAGGATATTGGAGCAGGAGAGAGCAGATCTGAGATCTATTTTGGGTTTTGGCTGCAACTCCCCACCAGATACTATATTTATAATAGTATTTGATAATGGCACGGCAGCACGGATTGGAGGTTGGGGTGGGCGTTAACCTGGCTCATAGAGATTGTCCCGGTGCGAATTCACCATGTCTGTGTCCCCCATGCCCTCAACCAACACACAGCGTTTGGAAAACCACTCCTCCTGTATTCATCTACTCATACCACAGACTGGGTGGCTTAAAGAGCAGAAATTTATTTTCTCATGTTCTGGAGGCTAGAAGTCCAAAATCAAGGTGCCAGGAAGGGTCGGTTCCCGGAGAGGACTCTCTTCTCGGTTTGCAGACAGCACTTTCTCATTCTCTGCACACGGCCTCATCTCTGTGTGCGCAGGGACACAGCAAATCCTGCTGTCTCTTCCTCGTCTTATAAGGACTCTGGTGACCTTATATGACCTTATGCCCTTATTATTTAATCACCTCCTTAAAAGTCCTATCTCCAAATGTAGTCATATTGGGGGTTAAAGTTACAACCTAAGAATTTTAAAGGGGCACAATTCAGTCCATAACATTCTCCTTTGGTTCTGGCTCTGTATACTTTTTTTAAAATATTTTTTAATATTTTATTTATTTATTTAACAGAAAGAGGGAGCGGAAGAGAGAGAGCATAAGCAGGTGGGAGCCGCAGAGGGAGAGGGAGAAGCAGCCCCCTGCTGAGCAAGGAGCCGGATGCGCGCCTCGATCCCAGGACCCCAGGATCATGACCTGAGCCGAAGGCAGATGCTTAACCAACTGAGCCACCCAGGCACCAGTATTTTTTTAAAATATTTTATTTATTTATTTGAGAGAGAGAGAGAGAGAGAGAGTACTCAAGCAGGAGGAGGGGCAAAGGGAGAGGCAGAGGGACAAGCAGACTCCCCGCTGAGCACGGAGGCAGACACTGGCTCGATTCCAGGCCCCTGAGATCATGACCCGAGCCAAAGTCAGACACTTTAAGCAGCTGAGCCACCCAGGTGCCCTCTGTATATTTGTACAGGACTCTGTCTTCCCGGCAGCACTGAGGGGCTTAGGGGCAAGCACCTGACCTTAATTCGGCCACAGCACCTCACTCTCCCCAGCTGTGTTGATTAGTCCACTTAAGGACACATGACTCAAACTGACTTTGGAAGAGAAGTTAGTTTTCAATTTAGAGCACAGGTTCCAAACCTTTTTTTTTTTTTTTAATAAAAAACTAAATAGTAAATATTTTCAGCTTTGGTGGGGAAGGGAGGTACAGTCTCTTCCGCCATGCTCGATTCTGTGCTAAATTCTGCCCTTGCAGGTGAACGCAGCCAAATATGATACATAAAGGAATGGTGCCGGCTAGATTTGCCTGTGGCAGGTCAAGTTTGCAGAACCCCGATCTACTGCACAGAAAAATGAATACGGGTTCATAACGCAGTTCCCAGTCAAATGCTGGCTTCCTCACCTGCTAGCTTTGCCACAAAATGTATATCACCTAACCTCTCGATGCCTCGATGTCCTTATCTGTAAAATATGCACAAATAGGTAATTTTGTATTCGTCAGGGTGGGCAATGCTAGCTGCTGTAATAAACAGCTCCGATATCTCATTGCCTTCAGTACAATGAGAAGTTATTTCTTATGTTGCTCTTGCCCCACTGCGGATGGTCAGAGGCCGGTGGTGCACCCTCGGTTCTCTCTGTGAGGTCATTCAGAGATCACTCCTCATGTGCTTCCATCATCTTGAACACATGGCTTCAGGATGGGGCTGTGCTCAGCTCCCTGGCAGATTAAAGAAGGAGAGCACAGGGAAGGCCACGCTGCCTTGAACCGTAGATCATTTCTACTTCCAATGCATTGGCAAAAGCCAGTCCTATGGCCCCACCCAGAGGCATGGGGACTGGGAAATCCAGTTCACCTGCAGAGGGAAAGGATCTAATGAGCATCCAGCCAACCTCGGTGGACGCCATCCAGGCCGTCATAAGGAATGAATCAGAGAATAATGTCAAGATTTAGAAGAGTGTCTGGCCCTCATTAGCACTTGCTACATGGTAGCTGTGATCCTTAGTGAAGCTCGAGGTGGGGAAGAGGAAAGCACTCTTCTCCTTTCTGGCGGGAGAGCTATCTTGATATCATTTGAGAGCAGCCTGGCTCCTATGAGCGGGGAAGGCCACGCGTATGTAAGAGATGCTACCACAGGAAGAAGAGAGAGACAGAGGCCCGAGAGAGAGCCCTTCCTGATGGCGCTCAGCTACCTGCCACAACCAAACCTGTCCTTCTCTAGTCTTGGTCGGTCCGTCATTAGTAACAACCATGGGAAGAGTAGCTAACATTCTGTCAGCTAAATTCAGATGCTTCGCTAAACTCTTAATAGACACTAATAATTTTCAAACTCTAGCCACAACCCACCCCCACCATCAGGCGGAGGGGCTGTGAAATCATTTTCAGGAGTTGGTACCAATATTTTGTAATAAACAGAAGAGACTAGACTAAACTGCAACTGAAATTATCAGAGCATATCACCCATGGTAAGGGTAAATATTGCTTTGTGGCTTCTGTTTTATATTATGTGTGTACCGGGTCACGGTAGAAAATAGCTTTCTGATTGTGGGTTCCAGTCACTGTCCTCATTCACTGACCCTTCCCAGCAACCCGGTGAAGTAGAGGTCATTAGAACTCTGTAGTACAGACAGGAAGGCCAAAGCACCAAGGCGTCCTCACTTGCATGATGGGAAGTAGAGGAGTCAGTGTTTGCTGCCCACAGTTTGGCTCCTGAGTCCTGCTCTAAAGTTGACCCCGGTATCTTTCCAAGAAATCAGAAACTGCTCTTCTGGCTTCAGCTCCTTCAGGTTGGATTTCTGCACTATGCAAATCCAAGAGTCCTAGCCAATGGAAGCAGGGAGGAGAGTGGGTGGGCCGGGCATGGGAGGTGGCCAGCTTCTAGACTAGGCTCAGCCTGGAGCTGCCCAGAGACCTTCAGCGGGGCACTGCCCCTTTCCCAGTCTGTCTCCTTCTTCTGGAAAATGAAGGTGGCAAGAATGTCTCCTTCAGAGGCTTTTGCCAGGAAGAAGCGAGATGACCTAGGAAAGCACCTGTCCTAGGTCAGGCTATGAGTACGGTCAGGCTATGAGTCCTACTAGGCTACGAGGAAGGGGGGGGCAGGAAGGGGTTGTGCAGGGTGGAACAGGACCTATAAAGGCGTCGGGGTGGCACTGAGTGGAGCAAGGAGAGATCAACCAGCCGGAACTGGAGGCTGGACCACCAGGCAAAATAGGCGTGATAAGCCTCAAAGGCCAGATGAGGAGTGTGGCTAGGATCCCATGTGCACAGTCCTGAGAGGTTCCGGAAGGGTGAAGAGGGAAGTTCCCCAGGGTCCTAAGGGACACACAGGCATTTCCTGTGAATTAAACTTGAGCAATACACAGCATGGTCCCTCCATCCCAGGTGGCTGACAGAGGACAAGGGAGTCAAATATCTCAAGCCTATGACTTCAGCCTGGGGATGGGAGTGCAAGGCGGTTGAGGAAGCCTAATGTCCGACCTTGGACCTTGGCTGGGGCCTCCGTAGTTCCCAGGGCTGCACAGCAGGCTCCGTGCAGAGCCGGAAGCCAGGAGCTGCTCCGGAGGGCAGGCAGCTGTGGGGCCTCCTCTGGGAAGCCACCCTTTGATCTCCCTAGCAGCCAACGGGTCCCACTTCCTGCATCCCAGAATGCCTGCTCCGGAAGAGACCGCAGAGGTCATGCAGCCCAACCTCATTGGACAGACAGGTCCGCTGGAGCCCTGAGAGGAGGAGACCCCAGTCAAGGTCACCCATATAGCTGGGGTTGGGGTGGGGGGAGACAATCTGAGACCAGCATGGGGGCCACGGTGCTCACCAGGGCTGCCTCCACTCCTCAGTGTTGCTCCTGCTTCCTCTGGCTCTGCGGGAAGCAGACAGGGAGGGCCTGCTCCTTCCGATCTCTCTGCAGTGGGGGGTCCGTTTCCTGTCAGAGCCCAGTAAGTTCAAAGGCCCCTGGAATGGTGGGGGAGGGGCCTGGACCGCACAGGGCAGGGACTGGGTCTTTAAATCACAAAGACTACTTTATCTTTCTAGATTTTAAGTGGACAGAAGCCAATTTCTTAACATCCTTTCTTCTGATGTGGCCCTTGGCAAAAATTATAACATGGGGTGAGGGCAAGGCAACTGAGGTATTTGAGCCTTGCTATATGCTGGGCTCCGTGCCAGGCGAATCTTTCACAGACCTAACAATCTCCCATGGTAGAGATTGGTTTCCTCATTTTGCGGATGAGGAAATGGAGCACAGTGAGGTGAAGCAACTTGTTCAAGGTCACACAGCCAGGATCTGAGTGAGGCCAGGTGTGTCTGATTCAAGAGCCTTAGCCGCAGCATTTAACTTCAGGCCACATTGGTGCCCAAGGGGCTGTGTTCTGGGTAGTCCCAGTTCTGTATTAGGGCTTTCCAGAGGAACAGAACCAATGATAGATAGATAGACAGACAGGCAGGTAATTTATTAAAGGAGTTGGCTCGTTATGAAATCATGGAGACTGAGAAGTTCCCTGATTAGCTGGAACCCCACGAAAGCCGGTGGTGTAGTTAAAGTCCAAGCGCAGAGGCCCTAGATCCAGGCCAGCTGCTGGCGTCAGTCCCCGCGTGAGTGCCGGAGAAGACCAATCTTCTTCAAAGACCAAAGCTCCCACGCAAACACTCAGGCAGTGAGGTCGCCCTCCCTCCACCTTTCAGTTCTATCCAGATCCTCCACTGGTTCAAGGATGCCCACCCACCCTGCGGAGGGCAACCTGCTTTACTCAGTCTACGGACTCTCTTCCAGAAACACCCTCATAGCCACACCCAGAAGCAATGTTGGCTACATCTCTGGGCATCCTGTGGCCCAGTCAAGTTCAACATCAACCATCATGACCACTCCATTCCTTTATTCAACAAATATTTGCTAAATGTCTGGTAAGTGCCAAGTGCTTTGGGAACACAGATAATAAAAACAGACAGGATCTGGTCTTACATGCTATGTGCCAGGCACTCTTCTAAGTGTTTTATGTGAATGAACCCACTTAGTCCTCACCACGATCATACAAGATAGGACCTATTGAATACTCCTATCTCATGGGGACTCACATGGGCACAGAGAGAAAATGATGCATCATAGGGATGTCTGGGTGGCTCAGTTGGTTAAACATCTGCCTTTGGCTCAGGTCATGATCCCTGGGGGCCTGGGATCGAGTCCTGCTTCTCCCTCTGCCTCTCCCCAACTTGTTCTCTCTTTCATTCTCTCCAATAAATAAAAAATCTTGTTAAAAAATTGATGCACCATAGTTGCATAGCTAGGAAGTGATGGAGCTGGGAGTCAAGCTGCCAGAGTCCACGCTTTTGACCATCGGTGAACACTGCTGCGTTAAACCTCCTGAAACTCCCAGTCTCATGGGAAGACAGACATGACTCCAGGCAATTACAATAAAGTGTGGGAGGGGGAGTGGGAGGGAAGTGCAGGGCTCTGAGGGTGTGCAGCAGAAGGGTGAGCCAGCCTGAGTGATCACGAAAGCCTTCCAGGAGAATGTGACAGCTAACCCCGTGCTTAAGGAGTGACAAGTCAGGCTGAAGGGAAATAGGTCCCGGGCAGAGGGAGCAACATGTGCGATGGGCATACCAGGGAGACAGAAGGAAGTTCAGTCTGACTAAAGCTTGGAGCCTGGTGGGGAGGAAGAGGGGAGAAGGGACCAAGGATCCCGAAGGGCATTGAATGTCATAGCAATGAGTTTGGGTTTTATCCAATGGGCAATGGGGAGCCAAGCTGTGTGGCCCTGGACAAGTCACTTTACCTGATTGCCCTTCAGTTTCCTTATCCATAATTTGAGAGTAAAAGTACCTACTGTGCCTATAGTTATTGACTGGAAGAGATGAGACGATGCATTTGTAGTAGGAACCTCACAAATGTTAGTTTCCAGTCTCCACCACCCCTCAAATTAGGAGCCAAAATGTGGAGATGCAGCTGAACAACTAGACAAATGTCACAGGAGCCAGAGGCTCCCTGTATGCCAATCAGGAGGCTTTGAGCAGCAAGGAACAGAAACTCCAACTAAATATGATTCAAGCCATAAAGAGTTCATTTTCATACTTACCAATGGAGAAAAATTCTACAGTTTGGAAATTCAGCGACTCAATGATGTCTTCAAAGAGGTGTCAGCCTCCTTCCCGTGTTGGCAATGTCTTGCCCCGTAGTCACAAGATGGATGCAGCAAGGCCTGCCATCACACATAGACATGTTAATATTTACTGAAGAAGGCATTTTCTCCTATGTATCTTTAAAGGTAGAAAATTTTTAATGAAAGCCTCCCTATCAGACTTCCCCTCAGGTCCCATTGGCCAGGATTAGATCCCATACTTTTCACAAAACCAATTCTGGCAAAGGCAATGTAATCATCATAACTGGCCTAAGCAAGGGCTGAGAAGGGGCTTTTTTCCTGAGCGCTTGGTCTCAGTGTGACAGGACCCAAATAAAATAAGACTTTCCAGCAAGGAAGAAAAGGGAAGAGACTTGGCCAGAACCATTAGCATTATTTGTGACTCCAAGGACCTGTGTCTAAGCTCTGGGCCATAAGGATAATCCCATTTTCCTACCTCCTTGGATTCAGGTGCTAAGATCATTCTATGACCCCGGAGATCAGGACAGACTGAGCCTAATGCCCTGAGGCTTAGAAACTGCCTCAGTTGGCCTGGGGGAGCTGGGCTACATGTCCTGTATCCCCTGCGTCTAGCTCAGTGCCTCCAGCAGGATCCATCGTTCGCTTATCCATGAATATTGGGCACCTACTTCATAGTGGGGACAAACATTGAGCAAAACTCGACCTGGACCCTGCCCTCACAGAGCTTATCCCCTAACTGGGGAGCCCATGGGATAACCAGACAGGTGTGTGTGCAGCAATGGCCATGATTGGTCCTGGCCAGACTAGCCCTGATGCCATGAGAGGAAACAGCAGGGAAACTTGACCCAGGCAGAGAGGTAGAGGGCTTTGGACTTGGTAAGTGTCATTTTGAGCCAAGGCTCAGTCATTTACTGGCTGTGTGACTCTTCAGAGGCAATTTGCTTGACATCTCTATGCTCTGCTCTCATTGGAAACCAGCAAAAATAATGGTACCTGTCCCCTGCGATTGGCAGAATGACAAAATGAGATAAAGTGGCCTCTTGGACCATCTTACAGTAACTGTGAAACCTCTAGCCCTCCATAATGCCCTACAGCACAGCAGCCAACGTTTCTGGCTCCAGTCAGAGTGCAGGAGCTCTGCGCCCCACTCCACCTCCTTCTGGCTGTGAGAAAATGAGCGATTGCATTGTCTCTTTGTGCCTTGGTTTCCCCATCTGCAAAATGGAGCCAATAACAAATAGAGTCGTGGTAAAGCTTAACTACAAAGCTCTCGGCACAGGCCCGACATAATGCAAGCTCCATACACGTTAGTGAAAGCTGTTATTATTATCGCGTTGTTGTCTTGAAATGAAACATAAACACACACATGAAAACGTGGCTGCATTCGCGATCTTCAGGCTGGCCACTGCAAAGTCGTTCCTCTCGCTATTTCAGTAACAAAGGTGTTTGTTATTGTAATATGTGTATGGCCTGGAATGTTAAACGTCCCTGGGCGTCCCCGACTTGATGGCATCTAGGTTTTCCTCGGGAGTACCGCCTTCCCATTTCTATCCGGAACACACCTTGAGGGGCAACCATTGTTAGCATAAACAAAGCAAGACCCAGCCAGCAACCGCAGCCTCGGTTTCCAGGCTGCTTTCTCCTTGCAGGGCTGTCTAACCAATCGCAAGCCGCAGGATGCAAATTGCGTTGCCTAATTGATCCATCAAGCTGTGCACGGAGCTGGTTCTGAAAACCGGCGCTGTGGGAGGAACGCCTGCGCGGGCAAACACTTAGCACCGGGCCCAACGGTAAGGGCTGGGGGAGCACGAGCGACTCTTTTTAATTCACGTATCTTCCTACCTGGCGGGAGCATCGGACTGCTTGCTGCAAGCTGGAGGGAGCCTCCTCCAGCTGTTTCCCTTCCCTTTGTAAAACCACCGAAGCTTCTTTAGCTCCCGGTGGTAAGTTAGAACCACACCTACCTCCGGGGGAGGTGGCGAGGATTACAGGAGTTAGCGCATGTGAGGCTCGCGGCTTGGCTTGGCGTCTTTGCGTTCCCAGTGGTGCCTGGGACGGCAGAAGCACTCCGGCAGCCAGTACAGCACCCGCAAGAGCTGCGGCTAACGCCGAGCATTTAGCTGGTTCACTTTCCAGATTTAATCCTCGCCGCCCAC
>CM052798.1:21801891-21868106 GCA_028533885.1 Nasua narica | reverse complement strand
CTCCTCCCTGTCCTGCCGCCGTGTCATCTCAGGTGACAGCTCAGAGGAGAGGAGCCTTCCCTGTCCACCATCCCCCCAAACTCTCCCCCATCCCACACAGCTTTATTTTCTCTAGAGCACAGCCCGGAACCCAGAATCTCCTGGTTCTTTTGTTATTTTCTTTGCTCACTCTCTCTCTTCCCCACCACGCTGGACTGTTCGTGTGGACACGGACTATTTGTCTCTCTCTGGGGATACAGCTCTCTGCTGTATCCCCAGAGCCTCAGCCGTGCCTGGCACATAGTAGTTGCTCAGTAAATATTTGTTGAGTGACTAAGGGAGAGGAAGCAAAGGTAATTTCTGCATGCTTCCCTTAGCGTGTCATCATGACCATCTTCCCGGGTTGCTACCTCGTCTGTAACATTAGTTGGACCAGATGTTTTCCAAGGGTCCTCCCTGCCCTGATGAGCTGAGTGAGTAGGAGGGAGGTGGGGGTAAACAGGTAAGTCTGCCCCCGGCATCTCTCACAGCCCAGGCTGACTGGAAAACCCAGGTCCTGCTCAGAGGCTGTTTCCACAGAAATTCATCCACAAAGCAAATTCCCTTGAGCCCCATCTTAGTGTCAGGCCGTTGATGGGTATGGGGGGGGGGGACATAGAGAGCAGGGAATGGTAAGGGCCCCGCCCCGCCGGACTCATGGGCTCATGGGGGGTGGGAGGGTGGGACACTAGGGACAGACTGGAGAACTAGTTATGGTACAGTGAGCTAAACGCCCAATACGGGCAGACAGCAGGCCCTGCTCTCCCCCGGGGTAGCCACTTCAACACCACATTTGACAAATATTCATTGAGGCCCTGTGTGCTAAGCACTGTTCTAAACATTGGGGATCCAACAGTGAACCAGCCAGACAAGACTCTCGCCCTCATGATGGTCACTGGGTGGGGGAGGACACGAACAGGAAACACTCTAAAAGTGAGCAAGAGCATCTCGGACAGCAGAAGGTGCTAGGAAGACCTCGAAACAGGATGTGGGACAGAGGGTGTCGGTGATGCTGTACAGGGGCGAGACCTCCCCGAGCAGGTGGCGTCGGAGCTGATAGGTTAATGACACCAAGGAATCACTGGGAGGAAATCTGAGTGGAGTGCGCTGGCCGGAGCAAACAGCAAGGGCAAAATCATGAGACTGAAGACGAGCCCGTGAGGGAGCAATGGGAAGAAGGCCACTTTGGCTGCACGGGAGTGAGGGGAGAAGGATGGTGGAGACAGGTGTGGGAGGGTGAGGTGCACCCCAAAACTCAGGGACTGAGATGGGTAATACTTAATGCAATTTTTACAAATCAATATTAAAGCAAAAAAAAAAAAAACCATGATGAACAAAACATCAAATTTTTAAAATAAAAACAAAATTATTAGCAGTGTCATACTGAGCCCGACTGGAACCTGAGGCAAAGGAAAAATCAGTAATACTAATCGTGGCCATATTCCATCTGTTGTATGTTGTGGACTTTTGTCGCTGTTTGTCATGAGTGTCACCACTGTAGAAAACATGTCACCTGACGTCAAGGTCGTGGTCCGATTATGGTTTTACCCTTATTTGCTCGGCTGCATGCTTTGGGGCTAGTTTCAGGACCTCTCTGTACCCATTTTTCTGTCGGAAAATGGGGGTAGTAATAGCGCCTTCCTCTGTGTTACTGAGAGGATTAAATGACCCGGTACAAGCAAAGGCCTGAGAACAGTGCCTCGTCCACCCGACGCATGGGACTTTGAGGGGCGCAGTGCGACGGCCTCGGTACGCGTCCGGGGACTTGACGCCAGGAGTCTCCGCCAGCGGATCAGGCGGGGAGAACGTATGTGGAGGCGGGTTGGAGACAGGCCGACCACAGGCTCCTAGGATGGCTAGAGAGGAGGCGGTTGCGAAACTCCCGATGACAGATGGAAAGATGAAAGCAGCCGGCATATCTGGGAGACTTGGGGGTTGTTGAACTGTGCGTGGAGGGCGGTGTCCGGCCAGGTCGCGGGAGCGCGGCGGCCGTCTGGCCCGGGCCCCGCATCCAGGCCTTGTGTTGTTCCAGAGGGAGCTGAAGGAGCAGCTTCAGGCCCTTCAGGACAGCGAGCGGGAGCACACCGAGGCGCTGCAGCTGCTCAAGCGACAGCTGGCGGAGACCAAGGTGAGCCCGGCCTGGGCGCGGGGGCGGGGCCTGAGGGGGCGGGGCCCTGTGGGAAGAGGGGCGGGGTTTAAAGGCCCCAAACCTACTACGAGAGGGCTGAGCTGGGGGGAGTGTTGAACGGAGGCTGGGGCTTCCATGAAAGTAAATGCAACAGGACCCACTACTCAGACTGAGGGCAAGGATTTGGGCTGGTACCTAGGTTTAAGCGCGGGGCCCTTTCTCCCTTCCTGCTCTGCGAGGAAGGTGAGGTGAGACCGGGGAGCAATCCTGAGGAGCCAACCCTGAGCCCGTTCCCCCGAACCCCTCCTGATTTGTGTCCCAGCCTTGGACACACAGCTCTCTTAAACGCGGACGGACCGTGGGAATATGGACTCGACTGCAAAGTAGGGCCAACCCCTGTGGTCTCTTGATGACAATGGTTTGCAAAGAAAGGGATGGACCTGAGAGGGAGGCCTGGATTCTGATCCAGCCACTAAGTCGCCACATGACTTTGGGTAAACTGCATACTTTTCCGGCCCCCCAGTCTCGCCGTCTGTACACACGAGACCCTGCCAGGCTCCTTCCAGCCCTAAAGTTCTGGATCCCAGCGCCTCCCTCTGAGTTCCCCCCACTGATGTCTCACCAACTGGACAAGGCTTGCTCTGATTTCTGCCCTTTGTGGGACCGAGAACTGGGGACCCAGGCCCAGCTGATAAGCTCTGCGGTGATTTCAGTCTGGCCCCACTCACTGCCTGCCAGCAGCAGCTGAACTAGAGCCTTAGGAATGCTCTGGACCTCTGGGGTCACCCGGGGGCCTGGAGAGGACTTTGGAGATCCAGATCTGTGCCCCAGCTTGGCCACCAACCCGTGTGGGGTCTCAGGGAGGTCATGACAAACATTTCTTTAGAGAACATTCCGGAATGCCTGCGGGAAGGACCCTCAGCAGGCAATAGATGAGAAACAGAGGATGCTAGCCTATTTGCCTTCCACAGCCTCAGTTTCCCCATCTGCCTGGTGATTCTGCACCCTCGGGTGAAGAAAAGCAAATGAAAGCCTCTATGCGAATGAAAGCAGAATATTATGGTCTAGTTATTTCCCCAGCGTTCTCTTCTCTCCACTCCCCATTGTTTTTCTCCACTGACCTTTTCCTCCCCTGCTTTCCTGTCCATCTGTCTACCTCTGGGGGGTCCTGTGGGGCCACCTCCCCCTCCAGTTCCCCCAGCCCTGCTTCCTGTCTGGACTGGGGTGTTTATACAAGAAATGCCTATGGATGCTTTGGAGGTCATATTTCACCTGGTGCCTGACTCTGCTTTCCTGCAGCGCCTGCCCCTCCAATGCCCCGGCCTGAGGGCCTGTCTGATCTCCCTCCCTGGGCCCAGTGTTTTCCTTGGTCGGGGCTGACCAAGTGACGCATTCTTGGCGGGGTGTTTTTCTGAAGCAGGCCCAGTTCCTCCGAGCCCCAGTGTATTCCCAGGGATGTGGAGGGCTGGGGTAGGGGCCGCTTTCCCAGCCATAGCACCAAAGGGATTGGGGATTCGGGTGGGGGTGCCTCTGCCCCAGAAAAGCCTAGAATAAATGGGGCACATCAGTTGAGCTCAACCTTTCTCTGCACTAGTAATTGTGTTTCCCATTCATTGTGTCACTGAACCCCACAGAATGTCACACCGCTGTGACAGGACGACTCCCCAGAACCTAGCACAGCGCCTCACACACAATAAATATTGTAGAACAGATGGGTGTGTATGTGTGGTGTTGAGGGGGACTTCTTCGGGGGTAGGAATGTTATCTCCATTTTACTGGCAAGGAATCTGAGGCACAGAGAGGTTGAGGAACTAGCCTAAGGCCCCACAGCGAGTGAGTGATTAATTGGGAGCTTACTGTCCAATTTTGTCAGAACCTCATGCATATCCCAGCCCCATGCTGGGAGGTCCTCAGCCAGATCTATGGCTTTGTGGTCAGCAAGACAGGTAGGTTGGGAAGATCTTTCAGGAACATACTTGAAGCACCCATGATTGGCTGTCACTTTTGAGCTACCCTCTACCTGCCTCTGCCCCTTTTCCTACCCATCCTCTTTTGTCCTGGAGACACTAGGCCCCCATCCTAAAAAGAAGATGGAGTCTGCACCCACCTCTGCTGAGCTCTAAGCAAGACTCTTCCCTCCTTCACCGCCCCCCGCCCCCCCGAGCAGATTCTGACTACCAGCTTTGTGCCTGACCCTGGGATGGGCACGGGAAGCGCAAAGCTGGGAAAGACGTCATTCTTACCCCTGGGGGGTTGTCCACTAGCTGGAGCCACATAAAGTGTGAAACTGTGCGTTAGGAATATTTGCAAAATGGTCTGGAGACATTGAACTATTACACTGCCTGAAAAAGCGAAGGAGGATGTCACAGAGGAGGTAGCTTTCAGGCTGGGTCTTGCAGGTTGAGTAGGAGTTTGCGGTGGAATAAAGAGTTTGTGGGGAGGGGGCGGGGTCCATTCTAGGCAGGTGGAATTGCAGCGCGATGGCCCTAGAGAGGTAGGCTGGGATCAGATTGAGGACTTTGAATGTCAGGCTAAGGAATTTAGTGTTTTACTAGTTATCAAGGAGCCCAGAAAGGTTCCTAAGCAGCATTGGCTTTGACCCACTTTGCACCTTAGAAGGGTCACTGTGGCAGTGAGTTGGTTGCCAAAGACACTGAGTTGACTTTTGGACCAAGGGAGTTGGGTGGCCCGTGGGATCCCAGGAGTCTGTGCTTGAGGCAGGTGGAAAGATGAATGTGGAACTCAGGAGACAGGCAAGGCCACGGATAAGGACGTGGGAGCCATCCTCAAGCAGTGGGCGTGGAGCATCTAGGAGGGCAAGTAGGTGAGAACAGAAGGAGCTGGCCCAGAGGGAGCGGCCACCGAGGTGGGAGGCAAACCAGAACGTGCAGCCACTAGAGGGTGGCCAGCGCGTCAAACAGTGCCATGGAGGGGTCCAGAAGGAGCCGAAAGGGATGGCTGTGGGGACTGGGGGCCCCTGGGGGCAGCAGCAGATGGTTGCGGGGAGGGCAGGCCCCATCTTCTCCACCTGTGAGCCGCACAGAAGCCTCAAGTTTCAGGGAGGGGCTCAGGGAGGCCCCAGGCAGCCTGGCTGTTCGTCCCCAGCCCTCCGCCCCCTTTGTCTGCCTGGCGCTCTGGGTGGGCATGCGCGTGGGGAGGCTGGCCCACTGCCAGCAGTGCTTCCTGCTGCCGCGACAGGAGGGAACTGGGCCTAATTGAGCCTTTGTCAAGCCTCCCACAGAGCCCGGGGCACTGAACGCAGCGGGGTCTCAGACTCTCTGAACTCCCAGCCAGAATCCCACAAAGTAAAATTGCAGAGGTAGGCCCCGCACGCCCGCAGCAGGCTGGCCACACGTCCATACCCCGCGTTGTCCTGCCGCCGGTCCTGCAGGCCCCAGCTCAGAAGCCACGTCTCAGTCCTCAGCCCCTTTCTCTGCACCCCAAACAAGGCCGTGCATTTGGCAGACCTGCCCTGCTCGATCTTCCCCAGACCCCTGCGCTGTGGTTGTGTCACTCCTCTCACAGATACGAAAACAGGCTCAGAGACATTAGGCAACTGAGATTGGCCCAGCTAGAGACCAGAGCTAGGATTCTCTCCCGGGGTGTTGGGCACCGAAGCCTGCGCCCTTCCCCACGCAGGCCCCCCCTGGGGCTGGCAGTGCCCGCGGGAGCAGAGAAGTGGGCAAGTCCCGGCTTGCCTCCTGGGATCATGGCTTTAACCTCCAGCTCCAGTTTCTCGGCTAGGGGCTCGCAAGGGGGGACAGCGCCGGTGACCACCAAGGTTTGCCCTTGTGGTATCTGTGATCTCCTTGTCGCCTTGGCTTGGGCCCCATGAGTGTTTTTAGTTTTTGTTTTTTGTGTTTTTTTTTTAATAAATAAAGACCTCACTGTATCCTAGACTGACCTTGGCCTCTCCTCTCCGCCTACCACCTCTCCCCCAGCTTTCCTGTCCCTCCCACCCCCAAGCCAGAAAGCTCACACCTTTCTCTCCCATATCCCTCCAGCCAGCCCATCCGGCACCAGGAGGCTGACCCCAAATGTCTTGCAGGCCGCGGCCCCTCTGCCGCTCCTCTAGTTCAAGCCTCAGTGAGTTTCCTAAGGGCTTAGCACGTGGAATCATGTGCTATCCCTGGCTAGGCCGGCCAGTCCTGCCACCGCGCTTTTCCACGTGCCCTTTCCTCTCCGCACCGCAAAGTTCCCGGCTTCCGCCTCTCTCCCCGGGGTCACCCCCTTCTGCTGCCCCTGCCTCACCGCTGATGCCTGTCCCTGCAGTCTTCCACCAAAAGCTTGCGGACCACCATCGGGGAGGCGTTCGAGCGGCTACACCGGCTGCTGCGCGAGCGCCAGAAGGCGATGCTGGAGGAGCTGGAGGCCGACACGGCGCGCACGCTCACCGACATCGAGCAGAAAGTCCAGCGCTACAGCCACCAGCTGCGCAAGGTGCAGGAGGGGGCCCAGATCCTGCAGGAGCGGCTGGCGGAAACCGACCGCCACACCTTCCTGGCCGGGGTGGCCTCGCTGTCCGAGCGGTGAGTGCCGGCCGCCAGCCGCCTTCCCCCGGACAGGGAGCCCCCCCGCAGCCGGTGTGGGGAGGTGGGGCCCGAGGCACTGGGTGGGGGGGGGTGGCGGTTAGCAGAGAACTCATTCGTTCCCATCTTCATCAGACGGGTATGGGACATCCGCTGTGCCAGAGCCTGGGCCAAAAAGGCTTTCTGAGTTTATAGTGTTATCTATATAATAAGCAGAATCATATAGAATATTACTTATAGAGCGTTATTTATATTACAAATACATATTCTGTTGTTTATAATGTTGATATTATAGGTAATACGTAGTATTTGTGTTATTATAATCCTATTAGCTCTCTTGGAGATCCTGCTGTCGTCCCCATTTCACACATGTGGGACAGGCACGGAGAAGCTAGATCACAAGGCCCCTCACCTAGTATATGGCAGAGCCAGGATTCGACTGCACGCCTCTGTGGTCCCATAGCCCCATAGTTCCCTAATGATAACACTTTGTTATTGGTCTGTTGATGATCGATCCTGAGAGCTAACAGGATTGTTAATCACGTATTCGGTGTGGGCCGTGAGCCAAGCACCGTGGCAAGCATTTTATGTACATGACGCCGAGTCCTACTGGCAGCAAGCCTGGGAGGCAGGTGCTATCTTGGTACCCATTTTAAAGATGAAGTGACTGAGGCTAGAGAAGGAGGAAGTGGCACAAGCAGGCACTTGACTCCGGGGCTGGCATTGACCTACATGACCTTGCCCTTTGTCAGCTGCCCTGAAGGAGGCTGTAGGGCCCCCAGTGTTGGGACCAAAACCCAGCCCCCAGTGCAGCCTGCTCGCCTGCTTTCCTTCCAGGCTGAAAGGGAAAATCCATGAGACCAATCTGACTTACGAAGACTTCCCGACCTCCAAGTACACGGGCCCCCTGCAGTACACCATCTGGAAGTCCCTGTTCCAGGACATCCACCCAGGTAAGGTCCTTCCTGCCAGCCCCCGAGAGCACCCAGGAGGCGGCAAGGGTTAGCGCGGGCAGGAGCGAGGGGCGTACATCCCAGCCCAGTCACCCGCTCTGAACACAGCATGGGGGCACGGCAGAGGGAGGAGGAGACTTTGTTGCTGAGCTCCTGCTGTGTTCCAGGGCCTGTACGGGGCACCCGCACTATCACTCAACACAGTGAATCCTCATACGGCCACTATGAGGCCATTAGGATATCCATTCTCCAGATGAAGAGACTGAGGCCTTGGGCAGTTCATTCATCCATCCTACAGCACCTATCACACCACGCACTATTCTAGGTATTGGAGACATAGCGATGAGAAAAACGGGCAAACGTCCCTGCCCTCATGGATCTTATAGAAAGATGGAGAGAGAAAATGAAAGTAAGTAAAATCCATAGTTCATTAGAGAAGGATAAAGATAAGGAAGGGAGCTAGGGGATGTTAGGTAGAAGTAGTAGTAGGTAGAAGGTAGATAGTAGGCGCAGTAGAAGTAGAAGGTAGTAATAGTAGGTAGAATGTAGGTAGTAGTAAGTAGAAGTAGGTAGTAGTAGTAGTAGGTAGAAGGTCCAGTTAGAAGACCTCACGGGGGAGGAAGCATAGAAGTTAAGGCCTGAAGGAAGAAGGAGAGTAATCCATGCAGGTTTCCGAGGGAAGAGGTTCCTGACAGTGGGGATAGCACGTGCAAAGGCCCTGAGGCAGGAGTAGCCTGGCATATTCAAGGAGCAGTGAGGAGGCTGGTGTGGCTAGAGTGGAAGAGAGGAGAGGTGAGGAGGTCAGGGAGGTGATAGGCCTGAGGGCCAGCGTGAGAACTTCAGATTTCATGCTGAGTGAGATGGGAGCCACTGGAGGGCTGGGGGACATGCACTGGCATGCACTTACGTTCCTCAAGGCTCCCTCTCACTGCCGGGTTGAGAACAGACTGAAGGGGGTGAAGCGTGGAGACTGGGACACTGGTTAGGAGATTTCCACAATACTGCAGGCCAGCGGTGGTGGCTTGGAGCAGGGTGATGGCAGTGGAGGTAGAGAGAAACGATCAGATTTAGGGTATCCTTTGAAGGGAGAGCCAACAGGATTTGCTAATGAATCAGATCTCGGGTATGAGAGAAAGAAGACAAGAAACCTACAACGATGCAGGCCAAGCTGCCTGGAAGGACAGAGCTGTAAGCGCATGAGGTCTGCCATAAGGAAGAGACGTCGAAGCGCTGGTGCCCGGAAGGCAGGTGGAATGACGAGTATTGTCGAGGACAAGGGTCAGCGGCGGCGATATCAGGTGTGGACAGTACTTAACGAGCCTGGATGACGTCACCTAGGAAGTGAAAGAAGAGAGACAGGGCTACTCTCACCTTTGAAGCCCCAGGGCACTCCCAGATCGTCGGGACAGGAGGGAGACCCAGCCAAGGGTACCGGGATGGAGCAGCCAGAGAAGAGGGTAGGGGCAGAAACCCGGGTACGTCCTGGAAGCCAAGTAGGGGGAGCGGCTGATGGCAGCAGCAAAGGCTCCCAGTGGGAGAACCCCGAACTGACTATTGTCCAGCAACATGGAGGTCCTTGGTGACAAGAGCTTCGTGGAGCCACAGGGGCGTAAGCTGGATAGGAGGCCGTCCAGGGGCGAATGGGAGGAGAGCGAGTGAAGATTTGAGTGGAGACAGGCATTTGATTTAAGGAATGAGAGAGAAGGTGGCAGAGGCCGTTGCAGGGGAAAGACGTAACAGCCTATTTGTGGGTGACGGGAAAGACCCAGTGGAAGGAGGGCAGAGCTGAGGGGGAAGGGCAGAGAGAGTGGCCGGGGAGACGGCCAGGAGCAGGGGTCTGCTGCTGCCTCGGCTGGGAGCCCAGACAGCTCATCTCGGGAGCCCAGAGGAGGGGGAATAAATGGGCAGTGGTGGGAGCTCGAGAGGATTCTCTTCTGATGGCCTCCCCTGTCCCACTGAGGTAGGAAGCAAGGTTGCCACCTGAGATGAGGAAGGGCGAGAGGAGGTGATGGGAGGTTTGCAGAGAGAGAGAAGGTCTGAACAGGTTTCTAGTGGAGGGGGTAGACCCTGGGACCTAAAATTATATAACTTACAAAGGCACCATGTCCTTTAAAGGTCAGACAAGGATATGAAGGGGAATTCTCCCGAAGAGGTAGGCACTATTACTGTCCTCATCTTTTTCAGATGAGGAAAGAGGCACAGAACTGTTAGGACCTTATTATCCATGATCACGACCTGGAAGTGTTACAGCTAGAATTCGCACTCAGACCTGGCAGAGCCCAGAGCCTGTCCCCTTACCTTCTAAGCCAACCAGACATCCTCTGGCCTCATACCAACCCAGGAAGGCTGGGTGTAAGACTGAGGCTCAGAGAAGCTCGCTGATTTCCCATAGTCACACAGCAGTCAGAGCTCTGGCACCGTGCCTGGATTCATTCATTCTTTTTTTTTTTTCTAAGATTTTATCCATTTATTTGAGAGAGAGAGAGCACAAGTAGGCAGAGAGGCAGGCAGAGAGAGAGGGGGAAGCAGGATCCCCGCTGAGCAGAGAACCCGATGCGGGGCTCGATTCCAGGACCCTGAGATCATGACCTGAGCCGAAGGCAGAGGCTCCGACCCACTGAGCCACCCAGGTGCCCCTGGATTCATTCTTTCAACCTACAGATGCTGAAAGTTCCTCCAGGCATTTTCAGGGGTCAGGAGAAACAGCAAAGAGACCTCCCAGACCCTGCCAGCCCAGCAGGATAAGCTATGACGAGGGACTCACGAAGTGCTGTGGAAACCCCAAGGGGGAAACAGAAGGCTCTGGATGGGGCAGGGGAGGGGCCAGGAGAAGCACAGAGCTGATGATGTTTGAACTGAGGCTTTGGCCACTCGGGGAGGGTGGGGCCTGGTGGGGCCTTCAGACTGTCCCTGGTGTGGGGAACTGCACCGGCAAGGGCAGGAGCAAGAATGATCCCAGGATGTTCATGATGGGGCCTTCCAGGAGGGATGGAGGGGGCTGAAGACCTCACTGAGGATGTGAATGCTGGACAGAGACAGGGCTCCCCCATAGGTGACTGAAGGTCACATCTGATACATCATCACCAATTTCCCAGAAGCGAAGGGACCGCGCCTTGTACTCTTAAATCGGGATCTGTGCCCTCATTGCCAAAAGGGGCAGTAGTTTGGGGAAGGGCCCGTTTCCCAGGAGACTGGGTGGGACTCTGCGCTGTCCTCTTGGGGTACTCCTAGCCTCGTCGTGTGCTCCTAGACTTAGAGGGACCTCCACCCTGGGACCCAGCAGGGGGAGGGCCACATGTGGGTGAAACAGAGTAACTCAAGGAGGCAAGAAGCACGTCTCCAGCTGCTGACCCAGGGAAGCCCCTCGGGCAGATGGTCTCGGGAGCTCTCTTTGTCTCGGCTGCCACCTGCTGCATCCATGTGACAGCTCAGAGAGGCACTCCAGGCACCTCAGCCTGACGGTCAAGGCCCTACAAGACCTGGGCCCTGCCATTCTCTCATCCTCCCCTCCCCTGCCCTCACAATACTCAGCAACACTGATCCGTCTCTGCCTAGAACCGTCTCTGCAAACCTCAGTCTTTGATGACTAACTCCTACTCCCCTTCATGTCCCGTTCATAAACACCTCCTATGAGAAGCCTTCCCGGATTTCTTCAGGTAGCTCTGGGCTTTCCCGGTCTCACTGTTTTGTCAGCGTCTGTGTAGCTGTCTGTCTCACTAGACCGTGAGCTCTGAGGGGTCAAGGCTGGGTCTAATTCATCACTTCTAGATGTAGAAGCCCACACAGGAAATGTTTGTTGATAAGTAAATAAAGGAGGGAGTGAGTCCTATGCCCAGTTCTGCTGCTAGAATAGTGCCAGAAAGTAGGTACCTGGTAAATATTTTTGAATGGAACTTGCCACACATCCTTGAACGAGTCACTTTCTTCTCTGAGTCTCAGTTTCCTCCCCTGGAAAATGGAGACGCTAGTCCCTTCTCAGCCCCCTCACAAGTGAGCACGTGGATGGGGGGGGTGGGGACCTTGCTGGTTGCCCCAGGGCTGGGTTTCCAAGATGTCGCACTCTTGACCTTTGAGGCTGGGTAATTCCTAGCTGCACGGGGTAGGTTGTACAGCAGCATTCCTGGTCTCTGCTCAGCTAGAGGCCCCTCTCCGCAGTTTTGACACCCCAAAATGTCTCCAGACGTTGCCGGATGACCCCTGTGAGGCAGTCGCCCCAGTGGAGAACCACTGGCCCAGAGAAAACTGTCTGTGGAGGAGGGGCTGAGGGAGCGGTCGTGTGTGCCCTGAACATCCGGCCAGGGACAGAGGTCCCTGGGGAGTTCTGAGAACAGTGACCTGCTTAGCCAGGCCCCCTTCCTTTGTCCGGAGGGCCTGTGGAGTCACTCGGGCTCCTCTGCCAGCACCAAGTCCCTTTATGTCCAGATGGGAGGGATAGGCACCCCCAGGGACCTAGCGCCTGGATTCTAGCAGCTTCCTGCCTGCCCTGCCTCCAGCTCAGGCTTCCTACTGGGTCACCTGAGAACTCCACTTAGCACTTGTCACTCCCCTTGCTTTGGAACCTCCAGTCTCTGCCACCACCCACCGCCTGTCCCATCCTTCAGCTGACATTGGAAACCCTCCCCCAACTGCCCCCCACCGATTGTTGCAGTTCCCCAGCACAAACTTCCTCCCCGACCAGAGCAGGGACACCTGACTCTGCCCTCTGTGCTTCTACCAGCTCCCTCCCCTGGGCCGCTCGCTCCTTCCCCCTGCTCACCTCAATCCTGTCATTTCGTCACCACCTAGCTGTGTGCCCCAGGGCAAATCACCGCCCTCTCTGAGCCAGCTTTCTCCTCTGTAAAACAGCGATGGGGAAGATGTGGTTGATGTCTCAGGGTAGGTACAAGAGTGAAATAAAATGATCTAGTTGGGATAATAATCCTGGAACTCAGTAAGGATGGGACACCTGTTGATTACGATGACGATCAGGACTCATCAGATGGTTCCTCGGTCTTGCTGAGCCGGCTTTCTGGGGCCACATAAAGGAAAGAACATGGTGTGAAAAGACCTTAGGTCAAGTTCCAACTGTACTTTCACCCCGAGTGATAGCTCGCCCAGGCCGGTTAACTCTGAGAAGTGTCCTTGGAGCCTCAGTTTCCTCTTCTGACAAATGGTACCGTGATTTGCTCTTCTGGGGCTGCCGCTGCGTTCTGTGAGCAAGTAGTGGGTGCGAGTGTGTTTCTCGAAGGCCAGCACGATGCCACGGAGGGTCTAAGGAGGTCGGAAGCCTGAGGCAGCAGATTTTGCGAGGCTGAGGAAGGAGCTGGCCTGTCAGGCTTCTGAAGGGTCGAGCCACTGTCCTTGGGAATAGAGAGGCACCAGCCACCCGCTGCCAAGCCAGGGAGCTGGGTTAGCTGGTTTTTCTGCTACCTGGGCCATGTGGGGTGTGGTCAACGATGGCCCAAAGACATTTCCTGGGGCCTCCACAGTCCATGTCCCTCCCTCAATGCCTTTGACCTCGAGGTCTCAGGGTTAAACGGACAGAGAAAACACCTGGAGACCACCGGGCTGCTTCAACACCTGCTTTCTGTTTTTCTCAGTGTCTCCAGACGTAGAAAAGAGCACTGACCTGTAACATAGTGAGCCCCAGGGGACTGGTTTGTTTCGCTGGGGTCCAGCAGGTCTCCCAAAGATAAAGGATGAGTGGAGGGATTGCCAGTCCCCACCCAGGGACTGACATCTCAGAGGAGAAGAGGTGTGGCCGTGCCCCCTTCTGGGTCTCTCTCTGGTCTGAAGTCTGTTACTCCTGCCAGACCTAGCCTCGTGGAGGGTGGGATGGAGGCCTGGGAAGACAGAACCTGTTTATGATGAGATGGGAGACCCTGGAGGGAGGTGACCCCAGCCTACCTTTGGGGGTGTCAAAGCCTCTTAAGAAGCAGGCCACGCCCTGTGCCTAATAAGAATTCCGGACCGACCCCTAGCCCTGCCCCTGCGAGTTTGGGCCCAGCGCCCAGTTACCGGGCCCCACCCCCAGTCCCGCCTCTGCTGCCAGCACTGCCCAATGAACATCAGACCCCGCCCCCAGGCCCACCCAGTGAGTGGCGGGCCCGCCCATTACCCTGTCCCCTGAGCTTCAGAGCAGTGAGGGTCCACGCCCAGGAGCTGGAGGTCGGTGCAGTCAGGATTTCCTCTGGACTCCAGCCTCATCCCTGTGCCCCAGTCTGAGAGCCCACTTGGCTGCCTCTTTGAACGCCCTCCGCACTCATCGGTGGCCTTGGAAGTGGCCACGTGGCCCTCCATGATGCTTAAGTGTCTGGGGCTGAGCCCTCCGCCCAGGGTGCTAGTGTCTGCCTCCAACCCCCTTCCGCACGCTCCACCCCCCCATCCCTCGGCCCCGCGCAGTAGTTTCTGCCTGTTGCGGACCTCCTCAGTCATCCTGAGCGCCACAGGTTCCCGTGTGGCACTCAGGACGGTGGCTGCCCACACCTTGGCTTTGTGCCCGCTCTGCCCCTCTGCTACAGACGCCTGAGTGTGACCCACATTCCACAGCCTGTAGGAGTGGCCCATCTGTGTCTAATTAGATTCTTCTTGCTTCCCTAGCCTCCCCTTCACGCACACTTCCTACACCTCCCTCCCGCTCTCACCTCCTGGCGCCACTGTGGGGATTCCCACATTCCGTGTGGGCAAGAGCTTCTGGTTCCCGCAGGCTGCCCTGTGGCTCCTCTGACCACAGGGTAGAACGTTCAGCCGCTGATTCAGTGTCTTCCTTCTCGTAGCTCCCCCTCTTCAATGTCCCTGCATAGAGAGTTGTGTTTCCGTTGACCCCTCTATTCCCAGGGCTAATTGTTTCCATGCAGCCCTCTGAGTTCTAAGATCAGGAAAGGAGAATGTAAAATGCAAAACTAAATTGACTCCTAACAGAGCCCGTGGAAGGGGCCTGATACAAGTCAACGGTGAGCTCTGTTCATGGAAGCGTACAGGGGAGCACGGCTCAGGAACGGGCTCTTGCTTCCTGTTGGAGACAGCTGCCAGCACTGAGGTACTTTATTTCTGTGCACGCACGAAGCCAACAGGGGCGACAGAGTAGGGGTTAATGCTGCAGCCAAGTGGAATCCCGGTCCTGCCCACCCACCCCCCAGATAAGGGAAGCCCCAGAGAGCAGCATGAAGAAATCCTTTGCTCCTAGGAACTGGTGGCAGGATTCCTTCTCCTCACCCTTGTTCACCTCTGTCTTGCTCTGGCCTGGAAATGATCAGGCTCAGGCGGGCCACTTCCAGGTTCTCGCATCTTCTGGCTGAGCATCCCCTCCCTCAAAGGGGAAAGAGTAAACAGAGACTCTGAGAACCAGACCTGCTAAGCCCGTGTGACCAGCCCCGAGCAGGGTGACCCAGCCTGCGCTGCCTGCCAGCCACACAAACGGGGTCAGTTTAATTTGGTGAGACTTTCTGGAAACCTTCACCGTGCCTGGCTCTGTGCCGGGCACCGGGCACACAAAGGAGAGGCTAGTTGGATGGTACACAGCTCTTGCCCTCCTGGTGCAAAGGGGTGTAAGATGTGGGCACAGGAGACTCTATGCTTCATAGAATCAGGAGAGGACAGGAAGTTAAGGAATCTCAGAAGAAAGAGTGAGCCCACTTGCTGGGCAACTAAGAAGGCTTCCCAGGGAGTGGGCCCTGGAGTGGAGCCACACGCAGGGGTGATGCCAACAAGCAGGGAGGAGTCAGTGGAGGAACAGTCTGAGTGGAGGCTTTGGGGCTGAGCGGGGTGGGGTGGCTTGTGCCGGAGGCTGCAGGAGAGGGCTGGGGCTGGGTTGCACATGGCCGCGATTAGTCTTTACTTTGCCACTAGGTGCTGGGCGACCTGCGGTTAGTCCCTTCTCTTCTCTAGGTCTCATTCTCCCCATCTCTCAGATGGGACAGTCGGCTCGGAATGAATGGTTTACAGCTTTTTCAGACCCGTCACCTACATTTCCTAATAAATAATTTGTAATGTCTCAAAGATAATATAACCTTTTCGCAATTTATATATGTGTATAAATGCATTTGTGTGTATATGTGTGTGTGTGTATATATATACTTGAAATTGTATATATCCATACTCTGATGATGATATAAAGGAAAAATACTAGGAAATGACTTATAAGAAAATATTGCGCTTGTCAGTCCTAGGGGCTCCCTGCAGCCGCACAGGAAAACATAATGAAGTAGTCAGGTGCTCCCACCATAGGTAAGACACCATTCTGCCTCAAATGTGGTCCGAAACAGGTGGATTATATGAGTCAGTGGCTTTTTTCTTAGAGTTGTATTTTCCCAAAAAGTGAACAATTCTCAATGAAGTTCTAAACAGAATAAACGCAGTCTCCCCTGTTTCCATGTTAGTTGTGTCCTGAAATACTCAGTATATTAAAACTGTACAAACATTACATCCTGTTCATACATAAAATGGAGTGAAGGGCGCCTGGGTGGCTCAGTGGTTTAGGCTTCTGCCTTCAGCTCAGGTCATGATCTCGGGGTCCTGGGATCCAGCCCCGCATCAGGTTCTCTGCTTAGCGAGGACCCTGCTTCCCCTTCTCTCTGCCTGCTTCTCTGCCTACTTGTGATCTCTTTATTTCTGTCAAATAAATAGAATCTTTAAAAAAAAAAGAATCACATTTAAAAAGTTAAGTTGTAATTTTAGGTCTTTGTAAAAAAGTTTTTCATCCACATGAATGTCTGGTTGAGCATTTGAAAACGTTTGGGTGGCAAGGGGGGCGTGGGACCGCCCTGTGCATTTCATTCAGGGCGTTGGGATGCATGGATCCCATATATTGAGAAACCCACACACTCCCACGTCTGTCCTTATCCCCACCAGGCTGACTGCCGGCACCTGGATAATCCTGACGCTCTCTCAGTTCTGAAGTGCTAGAATTCTGCATTTCATTCCAGTTTACCCAACAAACTTTTGTGGGGTGCCCCCTGTGTTCCTTGTCCCAAGCAGTCACAGTTACTGCTCCTCTGGAGCCAGGTTTAAATCTGGAAGGACCTTGGCCATCACCCTTCCATTTTGCAGAGGAGGGAGCTGAGGACCAGAGAGGGCAGGCTAGCATTGAGCATCACACAGCTTCCTGGGGACCAACTAGAAACCGGCCCTCTGGGAGGACCGCTGAGTGGGTCCACAGCCTTCTCTCCATTCACCTCCTCTCCCCTCCTCCGCCCCCTGCAGTGCCCGCCGCCCTGACCCTGGACCCGGGCACTGCTCACCAGCGCCTCATCCTGTCCGACGACTGCACCATCGTGGCCTATGGCAACCTGCACCCGCAGCCGCTGCAGGACTCGCCGAAGCGCTTCGACGTGGAGGTGTCGGTGCTGGGCTCCGAGGCCTTCAGCAGCGGCGTGCACTACTGGGAGGTGGTGGTGGCGGAGAAGACCCAGTGGGTGATCGGGCTGGCCCACGAGGCGGCCAGCCGCAAGGGCAGCATCCAGATCCAGCCCAGCCGCGGCTTCTACTGCATCGTCATGCACGATGGCAACCAGTACAGCGCCTGCACCGAGCCCTGGACCCGGCTCAACGTCCGCGACAAGCTGGACAAGGTGGGCGTGTTCCTGGACTACGATCAAGGCCTGCTCATCTTCTACAACGCCGACGACATGTCCTGGCTCTATACCTTCCGCGAGAAGTTCCCGGGCAAGCTCTGCTCCTACTTCAGCCCGGGGCAGAGCCACGCCAATGGCAAGAACGTGCAGCCGTTGAGGATCAATACGGTCCGCATCTAGGGCAGCGGACGGAGCCCCCAGACGCCGCCAGCGCGGCGGCCACCCGCAACAGCGCCGCCCAGCGGACGAGAGAGGCCTGGACTCCGGTTCCGCGTGGCCACCGTGAGGTCTCAGAGCGCTGTTTACCCTTCCGCCTCCGTGCTCCACGATTCTAAACTCTATCGGCCTTGATGTCCTGTAGTTCTGGCCTTGATGGGGAGGCAGCTTTGGCCCAAGGATGTGACGTGGCTTCTCCTCAGGCAGCCCCTGCCCAGCCCTCATCCCCATCCTCTCAGGGGGGCAAGGGGACCACCTCCCTCTGTCTCCCTCCTGCCCACATCCCCTGATCCCAGGATGGGTCAGAGTGTTGCCAGCGGTTGGCAGCTGGAAAGATCCACGGCAACCCTCTCATGCTCCCGGGCCCAAGACTTGCCCCTCACTAAGCCATGGGCCACGTTACCCTTGACCCCAGCCCACAGTGGACACGGGCAGTTAGCTGGTCCTAGGGTGTCCGAGAACCACCTGTACTACCTCCAGACCAAGAGCTTTGTGGTTCCTGTTTTTCCCACTCACCTGCAGGTAGAGATGATGCTGTGGCCTGTGGGACGCACTGGTCATTGAGCCCACGTGTTACGGTCCCTGTGCCACCACCTTCCCACCCACGGGTGGGAAAGCAGGGTAATGGCATGCCCTGGGGCCGAGGCGCAGACCAGTAGCCTAAAGGCAGCTGCAAGACAAGCATCACTGGGTGATGGAGGTCCCCAGAAGCTTGGCTAAGGGACCAAGCGGGCCTCTGTGACCAGGCTAGGGTGCGGGGAGCGGTGTCTCCATCAGGACCTGAGCACTGGGACAGGCTGTTGGCTGGGACCTCCCATCAGGCTTGGCATCTGTCTCCGTTCGGATCCCGTGGCAGATAACAAGAGCTGCTTTGGCTAGTTTAATGAGACAGGATTTATGGTCACATCCCTTATGGCTTTGCAGAAACCTTGGAAGGACTGGAGAAGCAGACTCTGTTGGTTTTCCAGGAGTAACTCCCGGCCGCCAGATCCATCATGCCTGTCCTGATCAGAAACGCTCCCATCTACAGTGAGCTGCCAAACCAGGAGGCTGCGGACCGCAGAGCTGCGCTCCCTCCTCTGCTGACCATGCCAGCAAACGGAGGTCCTGGGGCCCGCCTCTCTCCCACTCAATTTAATTCCCAAATCCCAGTCTGGATGAGGGGCACTGTTGGGGAAACACAAACCAGCGGCCCAGGACTTTGGCTGCAAGGGTGTCTGGGAAATGCATTCTTCTTTCCAGGCCCAGCCGCACAAAAGGGCACAGAAGAAAGTGAGAGCCGGTGCTGAACAAGCCCATGCACAGGGGTTCACCTCCAGCTCTTGGCTTTGAAGCAGCAGAGCCTCCAGCTGACCCGCCTCTTGGCTCTGGCCGTGCCCTGGCGGGTGACAGCCCCAGGAGGTGGATCTTCAAGGGCGGCGGAAATGTCTCAAGCCTCAGCTACACTTTCTCGTCCAGAGCCTAGATTTGGAGCTCGTGGGGTCCCTGACCACACTCATCCCAAAGGAGCCAGACTGGCTGAACTTGGGGGCTCCCCTTGCAACTGTTGCCCATCGACATCCCTCTCGGGCGGGAGGAATCCTCAATCGCACCCCACCCTTACATCTATCAGAATTTGGGCCCCCCCCAGCAGTATTTTTATTTTAAATGTTGCCCATTTTGTGAGTTATGATGAATTTGTATTAAATTAAAGTTACAGAATGTCAGTAATCAGTTCTCTTTTGAAAATGGCCCACCTTTTCTGTCCCAGGCAGTATACGTATATTAACATGGCTAATCCACAAAGCAACCCTACTGGGTATGTAATATTATGCCCATTTTACAAAGGTAGAGAATGAGGTTCAGAGAGAAGATGTGACATGCCTACAGTCCCATGTCCCACGCCGGTAAGGGGCAAAGCTCGGATTAGAACCAAGTTCTAAAGCCAGCACTTAAATCACAACTTACTAGTCAGGGAAGACTGGCAGTCTGCCTGGAGGAGGGGTTAGTGGTAGCCTTGGCAACAAAGAGGAGTTCATGAGACAGTGTCAGGTCTCCTGAATTCCATAAACCTGGGCTTGAACCTAGGTTCCATGACCACATGACTTTAGAGAAATGACTTAACCTTTCTGGGCCTCGGTTTTTCTGCATGGAAAATGGGGATAATAACACCCATCTCATGATTTATTGGGAAGCTTCAAAGTGCAGTGTACTTAAGGGGAAGTCCTGCCTCTCACTCCAGCTGCCTCCCAGAGTCAGTGCCCTAAGGAATCTGACCCTCAGGAGTCTATCTTCCTCCTTAGGCCGTGTGTGGAGTATGGGACCACCTTGGTCAGTGATGTCCCCAGGTCTGCTGTACAGAGGGAGGTCCATCCTACCTCTGACTTGTGGGGAAGGAGTCTGGCCAGGAGTCAGGCAGGGGCCTGAATATGGACAGATGAGCTGTGCACACTGTAGGTGGCAAGACCCTGGGGCCCCACAGCTGCGTGGTAGGTACAGCAACCTGGGAAACAGGAGTCCTGAGCCTCGTCTTAGTCCTGTGCAGACTCTTTCTGTACCTGAAGCCCCTCTCCTCCATCCCCTTCTCTACAATGAGAGAGGTCACCCTGGATGCCCCCTGAGGCCTCAGGCGGATCTTCACTTATATCTGGAGCTAGGGAGAGGAGAGAGGGAGCCACAACAGTCATTGAATTGTTTGGGGGTTCTAGAAAGAGGGTCATGAACAAAGGTTGGAGAAATTAGCAGAGGGAAAGTTTTCTGATTGGCTGATGGAGAGCACTCAGTTTTGGGGGGAGGTGATTTTGAGACTAGAGTATGCCCAACCGAGGCTCTCAAATCTCTGTGGCTCCCCAAAGCCATGCCCTTCCATTTTTGCTCTGTGTATCTGTCTTCTGGGGGGAGAAACACCCCCTCCACAGTCCTTCCTACCCTTCCCCCACTCGGCCTATGCACAAGGTCCCAAGAGTGCTAGCCACATCCCAGTCTTCACTTCAGAATTCCTGAATGAAAGAATCTGGGGTTGCCAGGCTGATACCAGGAATCGCCCACCTAACACAGGCAAGCAGAGAGGCAAGGCAAAGCCATCCCAGTCTTAGAGGGGAAGGAGGGATCAACAAAGCTCTTACCCAGAGCACGAGAGAAATGTATCCCTATTTGGATCCCAGTCTGTGGTCAGCAAACAAAGTGCTGGTAATCATCTAACATCAAGACAAGCCCATGAGGTTGGTATCATTTTCTCAGTGTTTGAGTGGAGAAACACCACCTCCCAGGGGACCCGCAGCCAGTCCTCAGTGGGGCAGGAAATCAGACCCAGGCCCATCCAAAGCTAAAGTCAAACTCTTCACTGGCCCTCCCTCAGAATGCTTCTCAGCTTTGGGGACCACTTCACTGACACGCGGCAGACACTTGAACTGGATCCCCCTGGGACTCAGAGTGGGACTTTAACCCTCGCTCCACATCATTGTGCATTTGTGCAATTGTGAGTCAAGTCTCAACTTCGAGCCAAGACTCATGTGTCTCTCAGGGTCAGGGGTAGACTCAAGAAGGTACTACGTGACCCTAAGCAGGTGTTTCTCTCTCCCTGGGCCTCAGTGTCCCCATCTCTTTTGGGGAGGTGCTAGGAATCCAGTTAATTGACTGCCGAGGTTCGGGCTCTGATTATCCAGGATTCTGTAAGCCTAATGCAGGGTTTGTTCTGCTCAGAACCTGACAAGGCCATTAGCTCTGGGTATTCCTCTCTGGGGTGGCAGCAGGAATAGAAAACAACAGAGATAAGGTCTCCTGGCAGCACAGAGCTCACCTGGAGAGGTCATCCCAGGAGGTTGACTGCTCACACCTAGGCAGTATTCCCGGCTTCCTCTCATCCTGCCTGGGTCCTGGCTCTGCTCACCGTCCCCAAACACTCCACCAGGAGGTCAGTTGCAAAGGGTCATATCACAGGCTTAAATGAAGGGGGCTTGAAGAGGAGTGGTGGGTGCTGGCCAAGGTGCTGAATCATAATTGCCCACCAGGGCGTGGTTATTTCTCCTTACCCTGGGACGCCCATGATTCTACTCTGTCTCTCCGGGAATCCCGAACCACCCCCCAAAGATGGGGTGATGGGAAGCAGAACAGAAACCGAGATAGAAAGAGAGATGCAGTCAGGAGGCACAGCCTCAAAAAATTTTGGAGGAGGAGAGACTTTTATTTTGAAGTGTGTTTATTTTCCTTTGTTTTTCCCTTGTATCTGGATGAAATGACTCGTGTGTGTGTGTGTGTGTGTGTGTGTGTGTGTGTGTGTTTATCCTGTGTACAGAATAGAATAGTCTTCTATTTTCTTTCAAAAAATTGATAGTTGTGTTAGTTTTCTGACTATTTCAAAATGTTCCCCACTCACCCTAGGAATTAGATGAAGTATGGGAAGTACTGACATTTTGAGCCAGAGGCTCAGGGGCTTCTTATTCTGATGTCACAACAAGGCAGACCTTTCAAGAGGCTGGAGTTAGGGGCACAATGCCCAGGTCCCAGTGAGTTCCCAGAAACTGTGGACCTTGGTATGATCAAGTCTGAATTCTGGTGGGGCCTGGGAGATCCTGAGGCTCAGAGAGGGTTGATTCCTAGTTCAAGGGCACATAGCACATGACAGAGCCAAGACCCAACCCAGGTGTCCTGGTTCCCAGTCAGTACACAGAGAAGGGAGAATGGCCAGCTAAGAGGGCCCCGCCCAGGCAAGGAAAAGGAGCGGAGAAGGCCAGCTGGAAGGCGGAAGGAGCAGGGCTGAGGAGGGAGGTACTCAAGAAGAAGGATTCCATGTCTAAGACGGTCAGCAGGGTATAGGGGGACCCTCAGAGTTGGTTGCCATGCTCCTCAGAAAAGAGGACAGAACAAAGGGGTCACAAGGTTGGAAAATCCTCTCTGGGATGGAGATGGCCCAACTGAGCATGCCAGTCATGCTGCCAAGAGACCACTGGCTTCAACCATGTCATTTTACAGAGAAGAACACTGTGACTCACATGAGAAGACACCAGCCTGTGGGCAATAGCCAGGCCCAACCCAGGTCTCCCGCCTCCTAGCCATTGGCTCTTTGCATGCAACCTTTAATCTCCCCCCAGTGGATTCTGCTGCCTCCTCCCACCCCTTGGGAACCTGAAGCCTGAGCAGGAAGAAGAGGGGTGTGGCTAGCATCCCCCCCATCCAGCTCCAGACATCAAGAGCCAGGTGCCTTTCTCTATCCTCCTCTCCAAGAAGGGACAGTTGGCCTCCACCCTAACGTCCCCCCTCCAGAGTAAAGTCAGTTGGTGCCCGGCCACACCTGGCACCTCCCTTACTGGCAATAGAGTCCAGAGCCAGCACCAGCCACTGCAGAGAGAAAGCCAGCCAGGCAGCTGCTGGGGCCACGGCGAGTTCCGGGTAAGTGAGGGCATCAGGGGAAATGGCCCAAGGGAGTCCTCTGATTCCATGGCACTAGAGTCAGCCCTGGGACTTCAGTGGTTTGGAGGTTTTGGAATCTTTTTTCCAAGAGAAGGGGCTTTTGCCCGCCCCCCACTACCTACAGGCTGAGCCCCTGGACCTGCTTGCTCTGCCTACTACAAACCCCAGGCAGAAGCCCAAACGGCCAGATCTATGAACCAGGAGTGAAGTCCTGGGACCAGCAGTCTGCTCTTGGCCCTGGGAGAAGGGAGATGCAGATAAGGACCCCAGGAGGTCCCAGAAAAAGCAGAGCTGGCTGGACATATGGCATGTGTGCATATCACAGGGGTGGGACTGAGGACCGAGACCTGGGAGAAACTTGCTAAATCCAGAGTGAGTCCTGGCTCCATCCCCAACACTCCAGTGACCGTCCACTCCTCCAGTGTCCATTCCTCACTGGTTCTGCAAGAGGGACAGGTGACCTTGAGCAACAGGGCAACTCCTGTTTCTGAGGTTCTAGCTGGAGGTAGCCTTGTGGAGTTTGCCCAACATTGCCCACCCCCTCCACCCTCCCTCTTCCTCTGTCACACTCCTGAAATGGCCTCCTCTGTCCCTTTCCTTCCTCCATCAAAACACACTGTCCTATGTTCCTCAGGGTAACTGGCTTATGGCCTGAGAAGCCGTCCCCTTCCCAACCTATGCACATTCATAACGGGAGCCATTCCCGAAGGAGTGACTAATGGTGGGATTTCAGGCATCACACCAAGTAGGTAGGTGAAAGTTTACGGGGGGATAGGAAGAAGGAGAGTCTTCTTATGACCATTCGGGCAGCACGTGAGCAGCTGTTACTGTGTGGGGACAGACCCAGCTAGATGTGGCGGTGGCTCCTATGCACCCGACCAATGCAATTGTCACTCTGGCCCCTGGCCAATGCAGTTGTCGCTCTGGTCCAGCCTTCAGCCCTCACTCCCCCTCACCAACACCCCGACACAGGCTGCTTGCAACATGACGTGGCTTTTCTGCTTCGAGGGGCTACCTGTCGAGGAGGAAAAAACTGCATATAATGGTAGAAGGATTCCAAATGGAGCATGGTAAGCACATTTGGGTCCTTAATACCTCTGCTTTGGTAATACTTGTCCCCCTGCCTAGAAAGCCCTTGTCCTCCTTTTTCTTCCTATTGATATCCTGTCTGTCCATTCTTCATGTCCCACTCAAGGTGCAGCTGTCTTGGTCTTTCAGACGCAGCAGAGCTCAGTGCCCTGGGCCCCTGCAGCACGGTGGGTCTCCCACTACCATAAACATCTGGAGGCAGGGATCATGTTTCCCAGTTCTGCCCACCAGAAACTGAGCCCCCAGAGTGAGCCCACTGACCACCCACCACCCTTGGCCAGAGTGTGCAAGGAGAACAAGAGAGAGAGCCAGCAAAGACTAGGAATGTGGCTTGATTGTTTGCCTTTTTAAAAAATTATAAAATAACTTCTGCTCATTGTTTAAAAATTCAAATAAATGTGAGAATATAAAGCAAAAAGCGCCTTCATCTGGCTCCCAGAAGTCAACAGCTGTTAATGTTTGGTTCAGGCCCTTCCAGACATTTTTGCTTATGCATAAACAAAGATAGAGCTCTCTTTTAGGAAAATATGATCATTCTTCATGTTTCTATGTGTTCTGTGGAGTAAATTCCTACAAATGGAATTGTTGGTAAAAGGCTTGCTCACTTAAAGCGTGTTGCTTTCCTGAGCAAATTTTTTTCTTATAATGTGCTTATTATAGAAAACCAAGAAAGTACAGTCAAGACACACAAAGTAAAAATCATCCATCAGCCACTGTTCAGAGACAACCACTGATGGTTCTTTGGTGATAACATTTATGGTCTTTTTTTCCCCAGGTGAGTGTGTTTATTTACAAGTCAGAACGCAATCTCTTTTTGCTCCATAGTCTATTTTTTCCCACTTAATAATAGATTGTGTTCATTTTTCCATGTTGTCCAATAGTCTTCTTCAGCATCAATTTAACACCATAAGGGATGTTTGATCTCAGAGCCCCTGGAAGCTTGCTTTTCCTGTCCCCCGTTGTGAGGAGGGAGCCTGCTGCCACAGTTGCTCCAGGATCTGAACTTGGTCTGTCCCCTCCCTTTCAGAAAGTGAAGGCCCTGGGAAGGCCTTGTGTACCTGCCACCTCCGCCCCTCCTGAGCTGAGGCCCTGACACCCTACTGATGGGCACAGAGCCCACCTGCAACTTCTCCAGGGCTGCCCACCGGTGCAGTAAGTAGAACCCTGCCCCTTTCCTCTGCCACTGTCTTGAACACCAGGCTCCTCTGATCATGGGGCGTGGAGGGCTTGGATGGTCCTGATTTTGAGGCAGAAGAGGGCTTCCGGGCTCCAGTGGTGGGAGGGAGTTGGAGAAAAATTCTACTTACCCTTGTGCTTCAGCCAGCTTTCCCTGAGACTTATGACACCGGGGAAGGAACAGCCACAGGCCCATGCCAAGGGTGGTGGGGCGGGAGCTGAGCCACTTGAACACTTTCCGGTTCCCAAAACAAATACCTAGCTTCCTGCCCAGGCCCGAGCTCTGCCCCAGGAATTTTCCAGCCAAACACTAAGGACTTGAGCGTGATCTTGGGCAAGACCCTTCTCCACTCCAGGGGGGTCTCAGTGCCCTCGCCCATCATGTGGTTACCTCACTCACCTACCCAACTCTGGAATTCTATAACTAAATTTGAAGCCATGTTTCCAAATGCTCTCTTTTCTCTCTAAGTCCCTGCACACCTTATGATGTATTGAACCTAACTGGGCCTTGTTCGAGGCAGCATTAACATAATAATTATTATTAGCTTTCATCTCAGTTAATTTGTAGTACAAGCCTGAGAGGAGATACTACTTTTCTCCCCATTTTACAGATAAGAACACTAAGTCTAGAGAGTTAAGATGATTTTCCAATTAAACAGTAAAGTTCAGATTTGAACTCAAGGCTGTGTGACTCCCAAACCCATGCTTCTTATTATCTTGCCATTCCCATACCACCCTGTGATGTATGGAGGGATCAACTTCCCTTGCTATAGTTGGGGAAACTGAGACCAGAGAAGAGAGGTGAATTCCTCAAGGTCACACAGAAAGTTCATGGCAGAGCTGGATGAATCCAGGCTTTGTGCCTCCCAGCTTACCTTCACCTCCTGCCCAGTACTGGCTAATTTTCAAAGAGGAAAATCGATGAACCAGACACAGCCCTTGAGCTGGAGTCAAATGCCCAGAACTGAATGGGGGTGGGGTGATCAGGTGGGGAAGGTCATGTTTGTTCAACCCAGCCTGGGTCCACCCTCCCCAAGCTCAGTCCAGAGAAGTGTTGACTTTGGGCAAATCTTAAAGGGAGAAAGGTGACATTACCCGCGGAGTCGGGGAGGGCCGGACCAGAGGACCACCCTCCATCCTTCTCCATTCTCCTCCAAAACAGCCCCACTGTGCTCTCCACCCTCTCTCATCTAACCACTCACCCAACAAACCCATAGAAAGTGCCTCCTATGTGCTACCACCAAGATAAGCAATGACAGGCGCATCCAGGTCTCTATCCAAGAGTTGACGGTGACCCGGCAGTCACAGTGCATGTACAGAGGCAAGGCTAGAGAAGAGGCGGCAAGAGAAGGTTCTGTGGAAGCTGAGGCCTGCAGGATGAGTCAGAACTAGGCAGAGTGTTCCAGGAAGAGGAAACAGCATGTGCAAGGGTTAGGGGGCCAGAAATGGGGTTATGCGGCTGAGGGTTGAATGTGACACAGAGAGCAGAGCGATGCAGCTGGAGAGGACAGCAGGGCTGGGTCACGCCACACTGTGAGACATCTGAAAGCACTGTGGAGCCATGACAAGGTTTTAGGCAGGGCAGGGGTGAGGTCATATTTGCAGGGGAAGAACAAAACTGGAGGCAGAGAAGGCTGGTGAGGCTGCAGCACAGGGTGGAGAGAAAGATGGGAAAAGGGAGAAGTCACCTGGGAGCTCTGGGGGCTGTCTCGGAGCCCTATTGCTCAGCCTCACTCCCTTATTTCAAGATCCCCAGAGAGGACAGATACAGCAAACTGGCAATTCCCACATAGTTCCTCACACCAGTAGAACCCGTAGAATGTGATTCCTGCTGTCTCCCACAAGCCAGCCTCTGCATCTCAGCCTCTCCATCTGGTAGAGGGAAATATCACAGGCAGTTTGCCAGGTTGGATAAGACAAGGCATATAAAGCATCTGGTGTTATTAACATCACTTCTCTCACTTAGAGTCCACAAACATGGACCAAGTACCAAGTACTTCTAAGTGCCAACCACCGGGGGCGGGGGGGGGGGGAGGACTATTGGCTACTTGCCCAAGGTCCCTCAATCTCTGGCTCCAAGTCTGTTCTTGCCCTGTACCATGCCTCCTCCAGACCTGGGATCCCAACCTTGTGTGGGCAGTTACTGAGGGCAGGGGCACAGCCTTGATGCTTCAGTCTCTTTGGCCAGATGTGGGTGGCTTGCAGTCTGCAGTGATCATCATTCCGGCCCTGTTGTCCTTGTCCACTCTCCTGATCGTCAGCTGCATGCTTTGGAAGACATGCTGCCGGTGGTCTCGGTTCCCCGACCCCAGCCCACCGTCCCCATCAGGAGCCCAGGTAAGCCACTCAAGACTGAAGGACTGGGAGGTTTCCATTTCTGTTTTATTCTCAGTCTTGTGCACAACAAGGGGAAAAGCCTTATCATGTCCGTATTGCCCAAAGGTGTGACATGTGACCCTTAAGTCAAGAGAAGAAACCCTTTTACTCTCTTGAGGTAATAAGCAATAATGCGTGAGCTAGATAAGGCCATGCAGTGGTCACAACCATGTTGTGTGGCCTCACAGTCTCTGTACCCTTGTCAAGTTTCCGCTGGACATTACTCACAAACCCCTGGGTCAAGGAAGCCCATTCTACAGCCCCTGTAACTGTTGCTCTGGGTGACTGTGAGACCAAGGCTGCCCTTGACCACATACTGTTCCCCCTATCTCCCTGAAAATCCCCCTTCCCTGACCTGTTGGGACCTCCACAGGGAACCTCACCAAGGAACAGGCAGTCCTGCTCCAGAGATGGATGAGAGCATGTGGTTTCACCCCAGTTGGGGTGTGGCTTATCACATTATCCAAGCCTTGCTGTCCTTAGGATTTTCCACATGTCATATCTTATTTTTTTAAGATTTTATTTATTTACTTATTTGACAGAGAGAGAGAGCACACACAGGCAGAGTGGGAGAGGGAGAGGCAGGCTCCTCGCTGAGCAGGGATCCCGACAAAGGGCTCGATCCCAGGACCCTTGGTCCCAGGACCCTGGGATCATGACCTGAGCCGAAGGCAGATGCTTAACCAATGGAGCTACCGAGGCCCACCACTTGTCATATCTTAAAACGGTCACATCACCTGTGCTTTCCTGAGGTCATGGAGTTTCTCCTTATTACATGGTTCTTCTGGAGAACATGGCTTTCAGCCCCTGACAGGCAAGGCTTGGGTGGCATGGACACTGCCAGGACTCTGAAACACCACCCAGCCTGGAGCCTCTCCTCTACTTTATCCACGGCCTGACCTCTGGATTCAGAGGCACAACAAAAGGAAGAAGCAGGTATCACACAACTAATACAAAAGCCCAGAATTCTCACTAGCACCGTAAGATCTCAGACATCTGTTGTAACTGTCTGCCAGCCACAGGTTCGTGGCTTCTTCCACCCATCCAATGATAACCAAGTAAGTTGGATGTTGTGTTCATAATGACAAATGAGACCCAGACAAGTAATCTGTGGTTGGAACAGAATAATGATAATGAGAAGTGCTTGGATGGGATACAGGAGTTTGTGGAAGCATAGAGAAGAGATAATTAACCAGCCAGAGAAGGAGAGTTGCAATTTCCAAGAAGTGGCATCTTAACTAAGAACTGAAGAATGACTAGCAACTTGTTGGAAAGAAGGTGGAAAAGTTAGCGGGAACAGAAAGTGCAATGTAGGGATTGGCAAAATATGGCCCACTTCCTGGTTTTATAAATAAAGTTTTATTGGAACACAGTCATATCCATTCACTTACGTATTTGCCTCTGACTACTTTTGTTGTACGCAGCAGAGTGAAATAGTTGTGACAGAGATATTATGGCTTGCAACACATAAAGTATTTACTATCTGGCCCTTGACAGAAAAAGTTTGGTGACTCCTAGAGGTTACAGAACTCATGCTGCCTTTTAGGAACATAATGGCTGGAGGGTAGAGGGAGGAAATGTGCAGTAGGTGGCTCACAATGAGTCCTTAATGGTTTGACCCAGGAATAGACACATCTGATTTAAACTGATCTAATCAAGGACACCTGGGTGGCTCAGTCTATTAAGCCTCCAACTCTTGATTTCAGCTGGGGTCCTGAGATCAGCCCCATGTCAGGTTCCATGTTCAGTGGGGGAGCTGCTTGAGAGTCTCCCTCTCTCTCCCTCTGCCCCTCCCCCCATTCATGCTTGCTCTCTCTCTTTCTCTCTCTCTCAAATGAATAAACAGATCTTATTAAAAAATAAATACATGAACTGATCTCATCAGATTCTCTCTTCCTAGGAATTTGAAATGTGGAATGTAAGACCCAGAAATAGAGCAAGTTACAATAAAGTCTGTGAACCTCTGCTGATGAGGCCCCCAGACTGGTTAATCAACAATTCTTTTGAGTCAGAAGCCCTTTGCAATCAATTCCCCAAACTTTGAATTTTCATTTCTTTCCAAAGTCGGTTTCTGTTCTTTTTAATAACTTTAACTAAAATTCAGGGAGTGGAGAAAGATGAAGCTGGAGGGGTATGTAGGTTTCATCAGCACAGTCCAGTGTAAGTATAATGTGAACCACATATGCAATTTCACATTTCCTAGTAGGCACACTAAAGAAGGATGCCATCAGGTGCTGGCCATGGCCAAAATCATTGCAAGGCCTGCCTAGGACAGATCCACCTCCACATTCACTCGCATGACTATTAGGAGTCCTCAATTCCTTGCTAGCTACTGGACAAAGTCATCAGTTCTTTGACACATAGGCATCTCCATAGGGCAGCTCATACCATGGCATATGTCTTCCCTAAGAACAAGTGAAAGAGAGAAAAAGAAAGAAAGAGAGGATATCCAAGACAAAAGCCATAGTTTTTGTAATCTAATCTCAGAAATGATAATCCATCACTTCTAACACATTCTATTGATTAGAATAGAATAGAATCAATAAACACAGTCATGGAATCGATAAACACAGTCCATACTTAAGGGGAAGGAATCTCACCAGGGTGTGAATACTGGAGTTCAGGATCTTTGGTGACATCTTAGAGACTGCCTACCACATCCTCTTCACTGCCTCCTAGGGAGCCATGTAAAGTACATAGTTGACCCTTTCTCTCTTCTGCTCAGAAACTTCTGTTGACTTGCTGATACCTCAAGGACATAACCTTCAGAATATGCCCCAACCTCCGTTTCATTCTCATCCTCCAACCGGTACTCCAGTTTCCAAGAAAGGCCTTGGGATTATCACACTGTTATTCCTTTGCACACACCATTTCCTGGTCTGGAATTCTCCTCTCAACCTCCCTGACTTTTCTACCTGGCCAACTCCTACCCATCCATCAAAACCTACTGGTTCTGTCCTAACCCTAGCAGGCAGTTACATCGATCCCTAACCAGACCTCCCTTAGCACACTGTGCTTTCCACTAACAGTACTTACCACACCTAATCATTATTATCTCCATTTGTATATCTCATATGATCTTAAATTTAACATGTTCAGATTTTAAAGATTTATTTAAAGATTTTATTTATTTATTCATTCATTCATTCATTCATTCATTTGAGAGAGAAAACGAGCAGAGAGAGGGACAGAGGGAGAGGGAAAAGCAGACTCCCAGATGAACAGGGAGCCCAGTGCCTGGCTGGATCCCAGAAACCCAAGATCATGACCTGTGCCAAAGACAGACACTTAACCAATTTAGCCACCCAGACACCCCAGAAATTCATTTCTGCTGATTTTCATATTGATGGGATTTAGCAGATGGATCTTGGAGCCTCATCCTCTTAATGGAGATGTACAGAACAAGTTATTGAACTTCACCATCTTAATTGACGTTATTAAAATGCCCAGAGAGCAGCCATTTGGTAATAGGGTCCTACTAAATAGATACATACATAGGCTACGGTAAAAGCAATTATGGTCCCCATAGGCTTCCATAGGGCTGGGTGACTAGAACTGAGAGGTTCCTCCAGGGCAGGCCGAGATGCTTCCCAGCCTGCCTTTAGTAAATACTGTCTGTTCTAGCCAAGCTATCTCCTATTGAACCTTTAGTCTCCTAACTTGTAAATTGAAGTAACTTAAGGAGTTGCTATATTAGCAAGTCAGATGCAGTTTTAAGTGCTTTAAATATCCGTTAACAACGGTATAAGTACAACTATTCCATTTCACAGATGCAGAAACCATGGCACAAAATCTGAACTTGCCCCAGGAAACAGGCAAGAATAACAGAACCAAGATTCCAGCACAGGCAGTGAGGGGTCGGAATCTGTCAAAATAACTTCACAGGCTTGTGCGGATTAAATGAAATCAAGCGAGTGGGGGACAAGGGCAGGGCAAAGCACACAGTCAGAACTCAGAACTCAGGGCTCCTGGGTGGCTCAGTCGTCAAGCGTCAAACAACAGGTTCCCTGCTCGGTAGGAAGCCTGCTTTTTCCCTCTGCCACTCTTCCTGCTTGTGTTCCCTCTCTCGCAGTGTCTGTCTCTGTCAAAAAAAATAAATATTTTTTTAAAAACTAAAAAAAAAACAAACAGAACTCGGAACTCTCTATTATTTTAAAACGTTAAAACAGCTTGGCCTCCAGGCCAAGAATGCGTTCAAAGTCCCCGATTTTCTGCGTGAACTCATCAGGTGTCTCTCTCAGATACGAAACGGATGGGCAGGAAGGACACCTGAGCGGAACCTCCCAGCACCCTACTGCAGTCGAGTCCTTTCCTCTAGGATCCTCCCACTTTGTAAGTGAGGCGGAAGTAGCGTGCGGGTAACAAGCCCACTTCCGGTGTTACTTCCAGCCTTTCTCCCCCGGCGGAGACCCGGTCGCCGCCTTCCCACGCCGCTTTCGTCCCGGGCTGACCCCTTTCCTGTGGGAGCCCCGCCCACGGCGAAGTATCGGTTTTCCATTGGTGGAGACTCGTAGGGGCGTCGGTCTTTTAACCAATGGACTCCGCTCTCTCTTCTGTTTGGTAAAGTCAGCTCCTCCTCCGGGCCGGCAGAGAGCGCGAGAGCGCAGGGCTCGAAGCCGAGGAGGCTCTCTGGCACGCCAGGGACGTCACGCTACCGGAAATCCGCGGCCGCCGCGGCTGGAAGCCGGGTGTTTGGGGTTCGGTGAGACCGAGCGGAGTGAATGGTTTCCGCCCCTCGTTTGTTTAGTGAGAAAACCGAGCTCCCGGAGGGAGGGCCTTGCACGTATTCACTCGGCGAGAAACTTTCCCGAGACCAGCGTGCTCGCACACGACTCAGCAGAGGGAGGGCCCGGGGCGGGGGGAGTCGGGGGGGCTCCCCCGAGACAGATCTTGCAGAAATATCCCCGTTTCACAGATGGGGAAAAGGAAACCCGGAGAGAGGGTAAGGTTACCAGCGTTAGCAAATACAATGCAGGACGCTCAGTTAGAGCTGAATTTCAGATAAACCACAGTAACGTCTTAGAATAGCCCACATATTGTCCGGGATATGACGTTTCCTAAAAAAAAAAAAAAAAAAATGTCCGTCGTTTGTCTGAATCTACGTCTATCCCGCAGGCCTCAGCCAAGGTCACCCAGCTGAGAAGAGCAGAAATTGCTATCGAGGCACCCTGTGTGCTTTCCCTGCTAAGGCTCACCCGTGTGTCGGCCTCACGCCGCCTGCGTGTGATGCTGAGGTGGCCTGCAGGGCCCCCAGCCGGTGCCGGTCCGTGGTCGGCCGTCTGAGGGGTCCAGGCTGCTGTTCGGGATCCCAGCCGAAGGGGCCAGAGGTGCCCACCTGCCTTCCCTCGGCCTCCAAGACTAGTTTATTCAAGACTACTTTTGAATAAAAGTATTGAAAGCACTCAAAAATATTGAATACATTCAATACATTCAAAAGTATTGAAAAGTATTTGAAAGCACCTACTCTACCAAGCACAAAGGCAGGCTCCAGGTGACGTTGGCAGTTAGGAGAAGCTCCTTATATTTGTGAGATTAACAAATGTAGAGAAAAATTACCTTGTGATCAACAGGTAGTTTTTGGGGGGGAGGGGTGTGTGTGTGTGTGTGTGTTTTAAGACTTTATTTGTCAGGGAAAGCCCTTGAGCAAGGAGCCCCATGTGGACTTGATAACAGGACCCTGGGATCATGACCTGAGCAGAAGACAGACGCTTAACTGACTGAGCCACCCAGGTGTCACTCAACAGTTCTTTAATAGGGGAAGACAGATACAGGAAACTGAATGCCTAAAGAAGCATTACCTAGCCAAAAGGGAGATCATTTAAAGCTGAGACCTGAAGGATTCCTTTCTTCAACAGTTATTTATGGAACAGCTATGTATAGAGCAGAGTCTAGGCACTGAGGACAGGCAGTGAACAAATCTCTGCCTTTAAGAGCTTAATTCCAAATAAATATACAGTATGTCAGATGGTGAGCTATGGGGCAGTGGGGGGGGGGGGTGGAGGGAGAAGAGCAAAGGAACAAAGGGGTTACAAAATGCTTGGGTGGGAGTATTCATTTTAAAGAGTGGTGGTCAGGAAGGCTTCACTGAGAAGGTGACATTTGAGCAAAGACCTGAAGGGGTAAGGGAGAGAGATCGTGGAGCTATTTGGGGGTCTAAGGACTTTCAGGGATAATCTTGATGTGTTTCTTGACACTTTCAAGGATCTAATTCCCATAAAATATGACTCCACCTAATAAAGATGGGGGGCCATCTTGTTATGTTATTCAGAAGAGGCCTTCCCAAGAAAGTGACATTTAAAGTGACCCTTTAAAATGAGAATAAGTCAGCCCAGGAGCAACAGAGAAAAGAGCAAGGACAGAGGCCTGGAGGCAGGAAAGAACTCTGTAGATGTGAGGAACTGAAAAGAGGATAGTAGGCTGGAGCCTGGTGAGAGCAGAATGGCATGAGATGAGATTGGAGAGATGGGCAGAGGTCTCAGGCAATTTCGCTTTTATTGGCATCACAGTGGGAATCAACTGAGGGGCTTTCAGCAGAGGACCAACAAGATCATGGTCAGGTTTTAGTAAGACCCCTCTGACTGCTAGGAGGCCGTATTGGATAGTTTTGCTGGTTGAATTTACACAGGTTTAGCTGCTCGTCCCAGAGGTGCCAGGAAGAGGATTTAAAATGGAGCAGTGTTGAGTAGGAACTCCATCCTGTTGCCTTCCTTTTGGTCCTTTTACAACTGTATAAGCTGGCCTGGGGAGATGGGCTGCCCAGAAAGCCACAGTCTCCCTGAACAGGCATAGACAGAGATGACAACTTGTATTGCTGGGACCTCCATAAGTCTCCCTGGCGGAGCCCGCCTTAACCTTGCTGGGGTGGGGTCAAGGAAATGCATGCTGTCACCAGCCCACCAGCTCTTCTGCCTCTTTTGCATATACTTTCAATTATCTTCTCCAAGATCCTGTCATGCTTCTGTTCCAGAAGCATTTGGGGCTCCCTGCTGCCTACAGAATTAAGGTCAGACTCCTTATTCTCCTTCAGGGTCCTTTATGACCCTACTGCCCTGTGAGTTCCTTGAGGACTCATCTCTGCATCGCCAGCGTCTACTCCAGGGCACGGCCACTGTAAATGTTCAAGGAATTACCTTTCAACATTATCTACTTAGCCCCTAATAATATTCCAGGCCCTGAGCTGAATACTTTATACCAACAGCCCTCTGAGGGAAGTATATTTAGCAGCCCCATTTTACAAAGAAGGAAGCAGACAGGTCAGATGCTAGGTTATTCACTTGTCCATTTGATAGATGCTTTTTGAGCACCTACTTTGTTCTGGGCAGTGAAGACTTAGCAGTGAAAAAACGAAAGTTCCAGCTGCCAAGCTCACATTCTGGAGGAGCTGACAGATGATGCACAGAAGACCATGTAATGGTAATGGAGGGTGGCGAGTGAGGATAGGTACTGGGAAGAAGAAAACCAGTTAAGGGAGGAGAGAGAGACTGGAAAGGGTTGTTTTCTGAAGACTGATCAGGGAGCGCCTGGGTGGCTCAGCCGTCTGCCTTTGGCTCAGGTCGTGATCCCAGGGTCCTGGGATTGAGCCCCGCATCAGGCTCCCTGCTCGACGGGAAGCCTGCTTCTCCCTCTCTCATTCCCCCTGCCTGTGTTCCCTCTCTCCCTGTGTCTCTGTTAAATAAGTGAAATCTTAAAAAAAAAAAAAGTGCTAATTAAAAAAAAAAAACTGATCAGAGAAGCCTTTGCCTGGAGAAGACATTTGAGTAGAATTTGAAGTGAGTGAGCCCCACAGATAACCTGGGAAGATCATGTCAGAGAGAGGGGGCAGCAAGAGCAGGCCCAGCATGGGTGCTACATATGGAGTGTTTGAGGAACGGAGGGGCCGGTGTGTCTGGGGAGAAGTGAGTAAGGGAGGAGGAGAGGGAGTCAGAGAAGTAGTTGGATGAGGACTTTAAATGTTATTCTCGGTGAAATGGGAATCCCGGCGGCGACTGGATGCAGCCCTGAGCAGAGTAGACAGTGGAGGGGCAGGAGGGGGCCAGTCCCTGGGGGAGAGGGGTGGCAGCGTGATCTGGGAGCGGCAAGAGCAGGTCCGTGAACCTCCCAGGCTTCACAGGAGAAGCCTCAGGAGGCACAGATGGGTTGTGGGGAAGTGTTGAGAGGAGGGTGTCCCTTAGGTGAGGCCCCAGGGCAGGATGGGTCTGGCAGAGGCCGACAGGAAAGTGACCTCCAGGGCAGCCAGCATGGCATCCAAGTTCACTGCCAGTGGCTTGCTTAGAGAGGCGCTCAAAGGAGGCAAATGCCTGTGCAGCCCGGGCTCCAGGGGCGCCGGGTCAGATTCCCCTGTAGAGAGACCTGAGGGCCTTAACGTCCTCCACCTGTTTAATATCCTTCTCTTCATAAAAAGATGGAAATGACAAACCAAAACAACTGAAATCAATGTTTATTATTCTCAAGCAAGTCACATCAACTTCTGTGTATGTCTGTGTATGTCTTTCTCAGACAAGTATAAATTTCACACTCTTGCTGCAAATGGAACATGAAACATTTGAAAGGCTCCAGTGAGAAATCTGTTCTGTGTCCGTGCCAGCTGCTGTCACTTTAAAAGCCACAGAAGCGTCTCCCAGCGAACCTGCCGCAGACAAGGCAATGAGTTATGCCCGGATCTCCCTGCAGCCAGCGGTCTTAGCAGCACATCTGGTGCCTTTGGAAGCAGATGGCCAGTTCCGGCAGAACCTGTGTTTGCCCTCCTTCCCTCTCCGCCAAACAAGCAGGAGCCGGTCCGGATCCGCTCCGGCATCAGAAGGCCATCGGAACGGGAGAAGTCTCCAGAATGGCCCAGTAAGATGCAAAACCTGGCTGGAGAACCAGCAGGCAATACAGGGAGGGACCCTGGCTGCTTGGTCCCCGCGTCTCTTGGGGTCCTGACCTTTCAGCCTGTTTACTGTCAAAGAACCACAAACTAGGCTCAGCCTGGAAAAGGCAGCTCTGCTTTTGACGAGCTCAGAACATGTTGCCTCATGAGGGAACCTCAGAGCCACACGCAGGACCCAGGACTGGCTGAGACGCTGAAACTGACAGACCAGGTATGATGTGGTGACTTACAATAATAGACGTATGTTTTGTGTTCATCCCCATTTCCTGGCACGGAGATCCTAAAACTCCCTAAGTGACGAGGGCAACAAAGGTGTCTTTTGTTATATCCCACCCTCCAACTCTGGGGAGGGAAGGAAGCTGGAGATTGAGTTCAGTCGCCGATGCCAATGATTTAATCAGCCCTGCCTGGGTCATGAAACCTCCATAAAAGCCCCCACAGGACAGGGGAGCCTCCAGGCTGGTGAACACATGGGGGGTTGCTGGGAGATTGATGCCCGGAGAGGGCGCCGGAACTCTGCACCCTTTCTCCAGGACTTGGCCCGTGCAGCTCTCTTTCTGGCTATTCTGAGTGACGTCCTTTCATCATAAACCAGGAACATAGTAAGGAAAGTGTGGCCCTGAATTCCGGGAGCCACTCTAGCAAATTAATTGAACCCAAGGAAGCGGGGTATCGGAACCTCCAGTCTGTAGCCGGTTGGTCCAAACACGGGTCATGACCTGGACTTGGCGATCGGGGTCTGAAGTGGGGGGGAGAGTGGGGTGGTCCTTGTAGGACTGAGCCCTTAACCTGTGGGATCTAAAAGTATCTCTGGGCAGATAGTGTCAGAATGGAGTTGAATTGCGGGACACCCGGCTGGTGTTGGAGAATTGCTTGGCAGTGTGGGAAAACACCCCCCGTACCGGGCTTACCCAGACAACAGCTCACATGAGGGTAAAAACATTGGTAATGACATGTCTGGAACTACCCAATCCACAGGGACGGGCAGTGGGGTAGTGACTGCCAGGGCCTGGGGGAAGGCGGCAATGGGGTTTTTTTTTTGTTTGTTTGTTTGTTTGTTTTTTTAAAGAGAAGAGAGACATTTTGTTTTGTTCTTTTTTTAATTTTTTTTAAGATTTTTTTATTTATTCATTTATTAGGAAAGAGAGAGAGTGAGAGAGAGCATGAGAAGGAAGAAGGTCAGAGTGAGAAGCGGACTCCCCATGGAGCTGGGAGCCCGATGTGGGACTCGATGTGGGACTCGATGTGGGACTCGATCCCGGGACTCCGGGATCATGACCTGAGCCGAAGGCAGTCGCTCAACCAACTGCGCCACCCAGGGGCCGGCAATGGGGTTTAAATGCTAACGGGCCCAGGCTTCCTCTTCGAGGTAGTGAACATGTTCTGGGATTGGACAGTAGTGATGGTTGTGCAAACTGTGAATGTACTAAAAACCACTGAATTCTGTACTGGGAAAGGCTGGGTTTTAAAGTATGTGAATTTTATATTTCAGTTTTTCTTAATTGCAGAAGAAAAATATTTCCAGTCCCCTGTAGCCGGGGAACTCTAAAAATCTAATCGTTGCTAAGCAGCTCACATCCCCCAGGTGGATCGCCTGGGACCCCAGCAGTGACAATGAACTTCCAGCTGAGACCTCAGTATCAGGGCCCTTGGCACTGGACATGGCAGTGCTCTGTGGCCAGCCCTGCTTTGGTAGTTTTTTGTTTGGGTTTTTTTTTTTTTTAAGATTTTATTTATTTGACAGGAGAGAGATCACAAGTAGGCAGAGAGGCAGGCAGAGGGAGAGAGAGGGAGAAGCAGGCTTCCCGCTGAGCAGAGAGCCCGATGCAGGGCTCGATCCCAGGACCCTGAGATCCTGACCTGAGCTGAAGGCAGAAGCTTTAACCCACTGAGCCACCCAAGCACCCCGTGCTCTGCTAGTTATTGCCTAAAGAAGAGAAACCAACCCCCCCCCCCATATCTGCATTACTCTTACCGCCTTGCACACCTGCAAGGACAGCAGGGTCTCTTCGAAACATCTCCGACACCCATCTCTTTGCCCTTTATCTTTGGTATGAATTTCCAAAGCTGTGTCAGGGACTCGGTCACCCCCCCATTGGGCCAGGCCTTAGGCTGGGTGTTGGGTTCCCACAGAGGCCCCTAACTGGCGGGGAGCTGCGGCTCCAGGGCTGACGGACGGCAGCTCTGACCCCGGCCTCAGCCCCTGACGGCTCACTCTTCCTCATGGCACCAGGCACGGCGGCCGGGGCAGAGGACAGAGGTGAGTCCGAGAAGCCGGGTGCCACTGGAGATGCCCTCCCTGCAGCTGGGTCAGCACTGAGGCCGAGGGCATGGGCTCATCCGTGTAGGGTCGGACAGTCTCGGCCCTGGCCTCACCCAGGCTGCTTTGTGAATTGAACTGCTAGACCCACTGGAGTATTTAAAAAGAAAACCTAAATATTTATTTGCTTCATATTTACAAAGGTGGGAAGGAGACCAAGGGAGACCCCGAGAACACCCCACACCTGGCTGACCAGGCCCCTTGCGCTGCAGAGGAGGCAGACACAGCTGGAAGGGACAGGATTTATGTTGCATACTTGAACTACAGCGAGTGTAAGACTGGTCCTATTTACAGGGCAGAAACACTACAGGCGGAGCGTGGGGGGCCGCAGAGCGAGCACCAGAGTCCTGGCCAGAGGGTGCCCGTGCTTGCTGCCTTCCCCACGTCTCCCAGAGGCATCTCTGCGGCCCCGCTGGAGTTCTCCGGGGGGCACGGGGTCCGCTCACATGATGCTCGCCGGGGTGAAGACGGGGCCCACGCACAAGGTGTCTGTGATCTCCCAGCCACAAGACAGAGGCTTGCACATGCCCTCGGTGTCCTCGGCCTGCTCGGCAGGCAGCAGCTGCCCTCGAAGCGCTTCCCTGTGGGCGAGAGAGGGGCGCTGGAGGCGGCCGGCATGGGGGCCACAGGCCAGGGGCTCCTGAAGGCCCTGGCACCAGAAGAGTCAGCGCCCTCTGAATATGGGGTTCAGAACTCAGCCTTGGGCAGAAATGGGGGTCTGCTGCCCTCTTCCCCCAGCGTTCTCTTCTCCCCTGTGGCCCACCTCCACAAGGGAAATGGAACCCGTATTTACTGGGTACTGACTACAGGCCACGTGTTGTGCCCAGCACCTTCCTTAGAGCATCTAACTGTGTCCTCCCCCAAACCGCATAAGGGCAGCATTGTTATCCCCATTTTACAATGAGGACATTGAGGCCGGGAGAGAGGTGACCTGCATAAGGTTCCATCCCTAGAAGGTGGGAGAACTAGGATTCAACACAACTCTCTCCGTCCAAAGCCCACACTCTCTATTTCCCAGGCTTAGGACTTAAAAAAAAATCATCTCCTGTCCCCCTCAAAAAATCCTACAAACCTACCTACCCAGGTCGATAAATGGCCCCACCATCCAACCAGCTGCTCAGCCACAAGTCCGGAATCTCGTTCCTCGCCCAGTCCGCCCCTGCGGAGCCCAGCCTCTGAACCTCCTCATGGGCACCCACCTCTCTCCATCCCCAGGGCCACCTCCATCTCCAGCCGGGGCTACAGTCGCCCCGCTCTGCTCCTGCCTCCTCCAGACAACTCTGGCCCAGGTTCATTTCTCCAGGAGGCAAATTCCTGCCCTTGAGGGGCCAGCAGCTTCCGTCTGCTCCCAGGCCCGGCCCAGCCCCGTCTCCCACCTGCAGGGAGGCCCCCTCCTTGCTGACTTCAGCAGCAAGTCAGGGGTCAGGCTCTTCTTCCTGGCGGGAGGCTCTCCGGCCCAAGTCCCCTCTGTCCAGCTCCTTCTCTCTCAAAAGGGGTTGGTCCAGTTTCTTAAAAAGCATCCATGGCGGCCTCCCTACTGCCTTCGGGTCAAGTCCAACCTGGGCCTCCAGGGTCCTTCTCCATCCGGTCTTCTGCACAGGCCACTCCAGCCAGATGCAACTATTTGCAGTTCTTTGAATGAACTAGACTCAAACCCCCACATCTCTCAGCCTGGACCACCGCCCTGTCCGCCTTCTGGCACCTGGCTAACTCCTGGCCCTGACCACCCCGCCACTCTGCTGTCCCTCGCTCCCCAGTGACCTTCCTGCTCTCCGCAACAGTGTCTGTGCGCGCAGGCCATCGCGCCGGCTTGGGTGCTCTCACTCCCCTCGGGCCCAGCCAGGCTCTAAAGCAGGACGTTGGGCGGGACTCCTTTGATAATTTCTGGCACAGCTAGTTTAATACATGAAAATGTTTAGTTTCTAGCAATGACTAAACGGACTCCCCGCACCTCCTCCCCCAGTGTTTGCTATGATGGAGCAGGGATGGGATAAAGAGGCCTGTGTGGTTGGCTTTTTAAGTTTGTCTCAGGCCTTGTCACAACACCCCTGATGTCACAATGGCTGCGTCGGCCCAACCCTGTGTCCCTGCGGGGAGCAGATACAACAAAGGTCTGTTGACTGGATGAATGAAATGTGACATTGAGACTGAGCCCCATGAGGCTGAGGGTTGGTGGCACTGTTGGGGGGTGGGGTGCCCAAGCATCCGGCAGGCCCCCCAGAACACAGGCTGCACGCGCTCCTGAGGCCCAGCATGGGGGACCCTCGCTGCTCCTGCCCTACAGGCATCTCCCCGCCCCCAGCGCCTCTCTCTTTGTGCGAGCACCACCGATCCTATGCAGGGGAGAGATGCCTTACAGGAGGGTTCAACAAACGTGACTTCTGTCTGTCTTGTGCCCCTCTTTCCTCACTGGATCCCAGCACCGGCCCAGTCAGGCAAGCAGGGCGAGTGTGGTGTGCATTTCCTAAGGAGCCTCGGACAGCAGGCCAGTCTTTCCCAGGCCATAGAACGGCCACCCGACCAGTCTGCTCAATCCACGTCTGCCCCAGTCCTCCCTTATTGCCCCCAGTAGCCAGAGTGGTCTTTCTAAAGCCCAAATCAGACCACGTCTCCCCCCTGCTTCAAATCAGTCCATGATTCCCACAGCTCAATTCCCTTCACTCGGCCTTCAAGGCCCTTCGCAGATCCAGCCCTGCTCCGTCCCCAGCCACAACCAACCTCACGTAGTTTCCTGAAGGCAGCATCTCACTCTGTTCCTTCTGCCCGGGGCCCCCTGCTGCCTCCTGCCGGCTGACTCCCATCTTCCTTCCTCTGGGAGGTCAGTCTGGGCATCGGGGAGGGCTCTCCGGTTCCACCCTCCCCCCCCCACCCCGTATCATCAGGAGTGGCCGTCTGCTCCTCTGTGTGTCTCACGGGGTGCCGAGCTGCTCAAGGGAAGCTTTGTCTCATTCATGGCCACGGCCAGGTGCCAAGCGCAGGCCTCGCTTGGAATCGATAGCCAAGAGCTACTCGTCAGACTGGATCACACGGAAACCAGTCTCAAATCTCAGATTTCTCTCGTTCCCCGCCTGCTCCCTTCTCTTCCCCCACTGCCCTCTCGGCAGGGCCCCCTTACCAGGCCACCCGGGACATGGCAGAGGTGACTCGGCAGGCCTGGGTCCCCCCGAGGAGGGAAGCCATGCCCACGGTGTAGGCGCCCATGTTCTCAAAGACCAGCCAGTCCCCTACGTGTAGTTGCGGCAGCCGCAGGCCCTCAGCCACGCAGTCCCGGCCGTCGGCCACAGGGCCCCACAGGCTGCTGCTGTACAGGGGCTGCTCCGCGGATGATTTCTGCAGGGGAGAGGCACAGTCACATTCAGCTTTCCTGGGCGCCCTGAGCGCTCCCTCCCTCAAAAGCTTCCCGTGGCTCCCCTAACCAGTGCCATGATGACTGGAGGGATCTTCCAGCCTGGCCCTTAAGCCCCTCCCACTTCTCTGCACTCATTGCCTCGTACATTCTGAAGCCACAATGCCTGGTCTTCAGTCCAGGCTCCACCATTTACTAGATACATGACCTTGGGCAGGGTACTTAATCCCTCTGAACCGCCTTTGTAAAATGGAAATAATTATAGTACCTAACTGGTAGGGTCACTGAAAGGATAAATGAGGGTATGCAGGGCGTTTAGACCAGCGTCCGGCATGTGACAAGGGCCTGGTGAGATAGCGCCATCATTATTGTTATCGTTACTTCCTCTCTGCTTTGGTCCTCACTGGCCTTTCTGCCACTTTCCACACCCCGGGTCTGTCCACACCTCTCCAGCCCTTCCCCCTCCCTCAAATCCAGCTTGGCCTCTTCTGTGAAGGCCTCCCAGATGCCCTCATTCCATGGCAGGCCCTGTCACAGAAGCCAGAAGAACACAGGTGAGCTAGACCTTCCCCCACCCTCAGCTCTCAGTCTGGGGAGGAAGACAGGACTCCAACAGGGTGACCTGGCAAGGGTCACAGAGGACCCCACGGGATAGACAAAATTCCTCCCATTTCAGGAAAACCGAGGCTCTGAGAGGTTATGTGACTTGCCCAAAGACAGAACTACCAATTACATAAAATTAAAATTTTTTTTCTTAAATGACTTTAAAAATGCAGAAAAGCAGTCTCTAACACAGACCCTTTGCGACAACCAGTGCATTTTGTCCCAGTGTGGGATTCTGCCAGGCAGGTCCTAGAGGAGGAGTCCTGACTGAAAGGTGGATATGAATAAACCCTGACTGTGCCCTTGAGTCCCCTCGCCGTCCCCACTGCGCTACTGTGTTCCATTATGCCAGTTGCTCCGGGCTCCCAGGGAAACCTCACTTCCCTTCCCCCAACCCCAACCCTCCCCCTGCTCTTCCCTGAGGCCCCAACCCTGCCAAACTCCCAGTTTTCCTTTAGATCTCAGCAACAACGGCTTCATGAAAGCCTTTCCTAAGGCTCCATGCTCCCCCAACAAGCTTAGCCTTCATAGCATTTGTCATAATTTATAATTAGGAATTTGTGAAATGTTATCTGTTCAGGCCTGTCTTCCCTGTCAGATTCTAAATTCCATGACCCCAGAGATCATAACCATCTTGTTCACCCCCATCTTCCCCATGCCTGGCAGTCTAGCATAGAGTAGGTCCTTTTTTTAATAATACCTTTTAAATGAATGAATGAATGAGGAGGAAATATAGGCATGATGAGAAAGAGAAAGAACCAGAAGAAAAAGGAAAGAAAGAAAAAAAGGGAGGGAGAGAGGAAGAAAGGAAGAAGAGATTAATAGAAGCCATCCAAAGAGTCCAGAAGGAGGGAGTGGAGAAAACCAACAGGGGAAAAAGAAAAAGTGTTAGAATACCATAGCCAGCCGCAGGAGTGAATAAAATTGGGAAAGAAAAGCCACAGATTGCATAAGCAGAAATAATATTCATGTATATGATACAAAACTAATAAGTCATTATTAGTCTCATTAATAAAGAAAAGCATGCACATGTTAAAGCCAAAAATTCAAGCTATCCATAGTCATTAATTGAGTCATTCAACAAATACTTATGGAGTACCTACTATGTGCCAGGCTTCAATCTAGGGGCTGGGAAGTATATATTCTAGAAGAGGGAGACAAATATATCCTTGTTCATATAACTCAACATTCTCATTTATGAGCTTTCTGTTAATAAGTAAAATTAATCTCAGTTGCTCTGAATTATTTCCCTTAGCTCCACTTCTTAAAAAGCATTATGCTAACTTTTAAAGCTTTTAGGGGGAAATGCTATATAAATGAATCCATGAGGATCCTGAGAAAAGAGGTTCCAAAGTTTTTTCACAATAAAGTAAAAAGAAAAGTCACCCTTCCGTTATAATAAGACTTCTCTTCTTTATTAGTGACATAAATACAAATCAGTGGGAAAAAAGTTTTAACTTCACAGGAAATAATACAAAGCTATTTAAAGCCCTGCCTTGGGATGCCTGGGTGGCTCAGTCAGTTAAGCTGCTGCCTTCAGTTCAGTTCTGGATCCCAGGGTCGTGGGATCAAGCCCGGCATCAGGCTCCTTTCTCAGCAGGGAGCTGCTTCTCCCTCTGCCTGCCGCTCCCCCTGCTTGTGTGCACTTTCTCTCTGACAGATAAATAAATACATCTTTAAAAAAATAAAGCCCCCCCTTTCTTTAAGAAAAAAGGAAACCAAAAAAAATCTGCAAAATAAAATATTCTTTTTTTTTTTTTTAAGATTTTATTTATTTATTTATTAGGAAAGAGAGAGAGTGAGAGAGAGCAGGTCAGAGTGAGAAGCGGACTCCCCATGGAGCTGGGAGCCCGATGTGGGACTCGATCCCGGGACTCCGGGATCATGACCTGAGCCGAAGGCAGTCGCTCAACCAACTGCGCCCCCCAGGGGCCCAAAATAAAATATTCTAAAAGCACCTGGCGACAGGTTTATTAAGTCTTAGCTCTTTTGATGAGTCTGGAAACTGAGTGGAAACGGACAAACACCTGTAAAAATACAAGCTGCCCAATCTGCTACCAGGCCCCTCCCAGAGAGAGGGCAGGGAGTCTACAGAGCACGCCCACTTGGCCTCACACCTCATCTGGGCGGCAGCTACAGTTCCCATTTTACAGATGAGAAAATCGGAGAACGGAAGTGACCTGCTCTAGGTTCTGGAAGGAGTTAGTAGCAGAACTCGGAGTGCTCCCAGGCAAGGGGCCACCCAGCTGCATCCAACTGGCTCCCCTCCTCAAAAAGGCCCAATAAGTGAGTGGATCCACACAAGAAACAAGGTCAAACATTTAAAATACCTTCTGGCCCTGATGAATTCCTTAAATAACTCCCCAAATTTTAAAGAATAAATCAATAATCCCTATTCTACATAAAGAGTACAAAAATATTTTAAAAAGAAAAAAAAGGAATGAACAAAGGCAGCACACAAAAAGAAAAAAAAAAAGAACAAAAACTATGATCAGAATTTAACTTGTGAACATACAGGAAAATCTGAAATGAAACCGTAACTAACCCAATCTGTGCTCGTAGCCAAAGAATCGCCTTCAGTGATTTTCCTCTATATGGAACAATACAGACAATTTACCTCCCTTTGGAAGACAGGAACAATATGAGCAAGGCGACCACTGGCTTCATCGTAATATGGAAAAGACAAATCTACAATTCAAATCTAATTTTCCCAGTACGTGTCAAGATGGCATTCAAGAACCTATAGCATCTATTCTCGATTAAAACTATAGACCAAAGTCAAACCCTGCAATGCAGAGAGACTACTTAAAAAAAGAGGCAACTCTTAGGGCGCCTGGGTGGCTCAGTTGGTTAAACAACTGCCTTTGGCTCAGGTCATGATCCTGGAGTCCCGGGATCGAGTCCCATATCTCCCCCTGCTGAGCGGGGAGCCCGCTTCTCCCTCTGACCTCTCCCATCTCATATTCTCTCTCCCTCTCTCTCTCTCAAATAAATAAATAAAATATTTTTTTTTTTAAAAAAAAGAGGCAACTCTAACTTAATGGAAATACGTTAGAATGGCCTCATTTCAGAACCAGAACCAACCTTAGTAATTAAGTTCAGCCCTTCATCTTCCAGATGAAGAAACAGGAGAAACAGGTTCAGAAAGATTAAGTTAGTTACCTTGCCTAAAGTTACTCAGCTACTATATGGTAAAGTCAGGACTCGAACCCTTGTCTTCTGACTTCCGAGTCTGAAGCTTTCTGTCACCATTCCTACTTTATATATCATGATTCTGTGGGCAATAACTATTGGGGGGGAAAAAAAGAAATGAAAAGGTATAATATATAGAAAATGAAAAAATATATATAAAATGCAGATGACATGCCTGCCTACCTGGAAAATCAAAAGGGAAGGGGTAGTTTTGGGGGGAAATCAGTGAGTCTCAGCATGCAAGCCATTGTCTCAGCTAACAAACACAGGGAAATGTTTCCACTCACAATAGTAACGAAAGCATTATGTTGTTAAATTCTTGGATGTACTTGAGCCACAATAACTTATTCAAAGAAAATAATAAAACCTTCATGAGAGAAATAAAATACAAGAGCTCTACCTCTCCTAGCTGGAAAAACTTACTAAAGCAAAAAAGAGAATGCTCCCCAATTTAATAAATAGATTAAGTAGGCCTACTACTAATTAAAATCCCCAAGGTATTTTTCTGAATGTTAGAAGTGGCATGACAAAAGAGTAAATGGGAGCCTATCAGAGAATACTAATAAGCAATAATGACAGAATCAATTTTTGTTAAATATTTAATTCCTACAAAAAATATTTGCACGTATAAGATACAAAGAATAACAATCAATACAATAGCTGTGTACCCATCACCAGCTAAATATAAAATTTCCAAGATCTTTGGAATCCCCATGTGGCCCCACCCCTATGACATGCTACTTTCCTAACCCTCCAGAGGTACCCGTTATCCTGGATTGTGTTTTCCTAATTCTCCTGCTCTGTTTGGTACAGTATTTAGTACACTTCTGAAATTTATGTAAGATGAAATTAAAGACTATGTAATCTCCATGACTTGCTTTTTTTGTTGTTGAAACTCACATTCCCAAGATTCATCCAACTGATATATGTAGCCATAATTCACAATATGCTGCATCGAATTCGTTATATGGAACACACCGTAATTTATCTATTACCCTCCCAACAAATGTTAATGTTGTTTCCAATGTTTTACACTATAAAAATTGCTCCTGTGAACATTCTTATGTATTTCCTCAAATACACATGCCAAGAGTTTCTTTACAATATATATCTAAGAACTTGCTAAAAGATAGGGTATACACATGTCTAACTTTATATGAATAATGCCAACTTGTTTCCCAAAATAGAAATACCAACTCCTACCTGTTAGTGTCTAAGAGATCCAACTACTCTATACCCTCACCAGCTCCTTTTTTTTTTTTAAGATTTTATTTATTTATTTATTTGACAGAGAGAGAGAGATCACAAGTAGGCAGAGAGGCAGGCAGAGAGAGGGGGGGAAGCAGACTCCCTGCTGAGCAGAGAGCCCGATGCAGGGCTTGATCCCAGGACCCCGAGACCATGACCCAAGCTGAAGGCAGAGGCTTCAACCCACTGAGCCACCCAGGCGCCCCTACTGTCACCAGCTCTTGATATTGTCATGCCTTTAATTTTTTTCTAATTTAGTAGAAAATGATGTCTCCTTTTCATTTGAATTTGTGCTTCCTTGATTACCAACGAGGTTGAGCACTTTTTCATTTTGTATTTGGATTTCCTCTTCTGTGAACTACCTAATAAAGTCTTTTGTCTGTGTTTCTATTGCTTTCTATTTTTCACCACTTTTCTTCTTATTTTCTTAAGATTCTTGTGTAAGAATCCTTCATATAGTTGCGCCTGGGTGGCTCAGTCAGTTGTGTGTCTGCCTTAGGCTTGGGTCATGATCCTGGGGTCCTGGGATCGAGGACCCCACATCGGGCTCTCTGCTCCACAGGAGTCAGCGTCTCCCTCACACTCTCCTGTGTGTGTGTGTGTGTGTGCGCTCTCTCTCTCTCTCTCTCTCAAATAAGTAAAATATTTTTTTAAAAAAGAATCCTTCATAAATTCTGTGTACTGATCCCTTATCCAGTTGTGTATGTGTTTCCTTATTTTCTCCCAGGGTGCGATTGCCTCTTTCCTTTTGCTAACAGATAAACAGAAGCTCTTCATTTTAATGTAGACAAACATCAGTCTTTTCCTTTTTTGGTTTGTAACTTCACTGGTCTTCCCTGTCTCAAGGTCAAGCATATTCTCCTATAAGGATTTCTGGGATTTATATTCACATGTGCATTGAGATAGGGGTTCAATGTCATTTTTTGCATGTGGACAATCAGGTGTCCCAGCATTATATATTAAACAATCCCCAGTGATCTGCTTTGTAAGCCCTTCCGAAAATCAAGTTTCCAGATATGTATGGGTTTTTCCTGTGCTCTCAACTATGTTTTTTGTCTATTTTTTTTAATGCTGCTGACTAAACTAAACCATTTTAATTACCTTCAATGTTGGCAATTATATTATCTACTTAAATATATATTTCTATTATATATAATCTATTATCCATTATATTATCTATTATTTATTTATTTGAGAGAGAGCACAAGCTGGGGGAACAGCAGGCACAGGCAGAGGGAGAGAGAGAAGCAGTCTCCCCACTGAGCAAGGAGCCCAACGTAGACCCGATCCCAGGATCCCAGGATCATGACCTGAGCTGAAGGCAGACAGTTAAGGACTGAGCCACCTAGGAGCCCCTGAATACTGTTTTTAACCCCACAAATTAAATGTTATTGGTGGTGGTAGTGGTGACAGTCAATGATCCTTTGGATACACTTATTTAGCTATCTTTGGTCACCATTCCTTCTTGCAACACAGACCATCCCTCTGGAATCATTTTCTTTGTGCCTGAAATATATCCTTCAGAACTTCTGTTAGCAAAGCTCTGTCTTTCAGTATTTGCTTGTCTGAAAATGCCTACATTTCATACTCATTCTTGAAAAACAATTTTGCTGGATACAGAATTCTAGGTTGATACATTAAAGCTGCTATTCCAGTATCTCTCACTTTCCATTGTTATGAGAGAAAAGCTCTAAGTCTGTCATTCTTCTATAGGTAGTCTTCTATCTGTCTCATTTCTCTGACTAGTTTTAAGATCTTCTCTTTGTCTTTGGTATTCAGTTTCACTATTATGTTGTCTAAGTGTGGGATTTGTTGGATTTCCTAAGTCTGAAGACAGGTCTTCCTCTCTCCCATTCTATTGACTCTCGGCCAGTTATTAACTTTTGGCCTCTCAGTCCCCAATCCACCCTTCTTTGTCTTGCTTTGTGGTACTGGAGCTGAACCTTCTTTGCCAGGTAGCTCTATGTTAGGCTTTGTCAACAGAAATTGCTAAAAGGATGCTGTAAGGACCAATCAGAAAGAAGAGACATTCCCCCTTTTAGCCTGCTGCTTTCTGTGTGGCCTCCATGGCTCAGCCTATGAGGGTCTGGGGGGCCTTCACCTCAGTGATCCTCACTGAGGACCTTTGGCCTTGGCCCACACTCTCCAGCAAGCTTGCCCTCCACTCAGCAGCAGGCTGCCCCCATGATCCAGTTGTGGTGGGCACCCTAAGACAAGTTTCTTTGCCACTGGCAGGTTGCATGTCTCTGTGATGGTCACAGCCTTTCTTCAAAGGTTTCAACCTCAGCCTTGGAGAGAGGAGCCCTCCTCTAAGTTCCTTCCTTGTTCACTCTCTCTTACCAACAGTAGTAACTGCTTTTGCCCCTTTTAGTAATTAACCGTCTTTAAAGTTGACAATTCTTTATATTGAAATTTTCCTGTTCAAATTACTGATAGGATTTCTGTAACCCTATGCAATCTCTCCTGAAACTATAATTAGACCTTGTGTCTGATGTGTGCTCATTCTGTCTGTCATTTCCTGTGCCTTTCTTATTTTTTATCTCCCTGTCTTTGTGCTACATTGGCATTGTTTCTTTAGCTCTATCTTCCCATTCTCTAATACTCTCTTTAACTGTCTCTAATAGCTTCCTTACTCTGTGCACTATTTCAATTTTCATATTTTTTTCATTGTTAGAAGCTCTACTTAATCCTTTTAAAAATCTGCTGATGGGGTTCCTGGGTGGCTCAGTTGTTAAGTGTCTGCCTTTGGCTCAGGTCATGATCCCAGGGTCCTGGGATTGAGCCTCGCATCGGGCTCCCTGCTCAGTGGGAAGCCTGCTTCTCCCTCTCCCGCTCCACCTGCTTGTGTTCCCTCTCTCACTGTGTCTCTCTCTCTGTCAAATAAATAAACAAACAGATAGGTAAATAAATAAATAAATAAATAAATAAATAAATAAATAAATAAACAAATAATTTTTTTTTTTTTTTAAGTCTGCTAGAGAGGCACCTGGGTAGTTCAGCTATCTAAGCAGTCAACTCTTGATCTCAGCTCAGGTCTTGATCTCAGAGTCATGAGTTCAAGCCCCATGTTGGCATGGAGCCCATTTAAAAAAAATCTTCTAGTTCACATTTTTATATTTGCTTATTCTTTGGTCACATTTTTTTTTCTAAGAGAGACCACACAAGTGGGGGAGCAGGGGCAGAAGGAGAGGGAGAAAGAATTTTAAGCAGGCTCCACACTGGGTTTGGAGCCCAATGCAGAGCACAGTGAAGAGCTGATCTCATGACCCTGAGATCATGACCTGAACCAAAATCAAGAGTTGGAGGCTGGGCGCCTGGGTGGCTCAGTTGGTTGGGCGTTTGCCTTCGGCTCAGGTTGTGATCCTGGGGTCCTGGGATCAAGCCTGCTTCTCCCTCTCCAACCTACTTCTCCCTTTCTAACCTGCTTCTCCCCCTGCTTGTGCTCTCTCTCTCTGTGTCAAATAAATAAATAAAATCTTAAAAAAAAACAAAAGAGTTGGAAGCTTAACCATCTAAGCCACACGTGTACCCCCGGTCACATTTTCAATTTCTTATTTCTTTAAACATTGTAAACATTCTGTCTTATTTTTAACATTGGATAATTCTAATACACTAAATAATTGCTTGGTTCTGGTGTTTATTACTTCTGCTGGCTTTCCCTCACAGTGACCTCTTTCTTTTTGTTTTGTGATTTTTAACTGCAAGCTCATGTACTTTGGCACTTGCGAGAATTCTTAAAAGTCTAGGCTGAAGATTTCCACTCCAGAGAGATGTTGTGTTTGCTTCTGCAAGATAAAATAAATTCTAGCCGTGAGGTTTTTCAGACAACACGGTTAATTTGAATTTGGGCAACAAACCCAAGAAAAGGGTAGCTTAGGGCTGTAAAGTCTCGGTTTTGTGCCCTCTTCCAACCACTACCAAGATCTCAAAGACATGGTTTTTTTGCTGTCCTCTTCTGTGGGATAGATTTTCTGGTTTACCCTTACACTAATGATGATGGACCTTTTGGGGGGTTCCCAGCTTAATGCAAGGGATCCTATCAGATTCTCCATCCTAGCTGAGCCCCTAGCAACACATGCAGCTATCAAAACTGAAGATCAATGCCACAAGCGTTCAACATACCCTCCCAGAGAGACAGCCAGTTCCAGAGTTAGGTTTTCTTTCTGGGTTAATGAGTTCATTTCCTGCATATTTGAATAGTCACAATTTTACATGCTTGGGACACACTAGTGAACAAAATAGACAAAATCCTTGTCCTCATAGTGTTTACAGTCCAGCAGGAGGGAGGCAAACAACAAAATAAAGAAGTAGGTTATATAGTAAATTAGGAGATAATAAATGGTACTGAATAAAAGAAAGAAAAGAGCAGGGGGAAGGGCAGGGGGCAGGATTAAATGAAGCATAAGGCCTCGCTGAGAAGATGACCTTCAGGCAAAGATGCAAAGGAAGTCAAGGAGTAAGCCTGTGTGGTACCTGGAAGAAATGTGATCCAGGCAGAAGGAAAAGCTGGTGCAAAGGTGCTAAGGCAGGAACGTGCCTGGGGGAGCTCGAGGAACTGCAGGGAGGCTGCCAGGACTGTGAGAGGAGGAGCAGGAGTGAGTGTGGTGAGGGAGGGAATCTGAGGGGAGACAAAGGCCTTAGAAGCCCTTGGAGGACCTCGGCTTTAATTTGGAGTGAGACGGGAGCCGGCACAGGGTCTTAGGCAGTTTTAATAAAACTAGACATGATTTGACTTACATTTTAAAAGAATCCCTCTGGCTAGTGGGTGGAGAATAGCCTGGCTTTTACTCTAAGTGAAGATGCCTGCTTTCACTTAATTTTGACCTCTGAAGGATCCCCCGCTTTCTTGTAAGTCAGGATGCAGTTTTCTTTGTTGTCAGCGGGGAGGCTGTTCAGAGTAACTAGACTGCCACATTGCTGGAAATAGAAGGCACCCTACCAGTTTTCTAAACACAGCACAAAGCTACGGCCAAAACCCTATGGAATAGGCTGAACAAAGAAAAAAAATATCAAAAGGACAGGATAAAGACAAGAGGTGAAAAAAATAAAACTAGTGTGCAGTATGGCAAAGCAGTAACAAAACAAAAAAGCATTAGAGATCATTACTTAGGAATTCTTAAGACAAGAACTAACCATAGCCACACCTGACTAATGCTACTGCAGTACACAAGACAGAGTCACACTTCGTAACCACAGATCACTAGACTAGAATACAATAGCAAGTAAGAAAGCCCAATCCCGTCAACAGAGAGAGGGGATCCGGACAGAGTGGAGTGATGGAAGCTTGTACCCTGAGTTTTGGTTCCCAGGATTCTTATAAGACTCCTGGGGTCCTTGCCCCGTCTGGGTCCCTCCCCACATCCCACTCTACCTTGCATTTATAAAGTGCCAATACACAGTTACTAAATTATATCTTTAACCCTAAACATATGTCATTTTAGACCACTCAATGAACATTTTAAAGTGTTTATACATTAAAAAGTCTACCTAACATATCAGTATTTAGAGAAAACCACATCTCCCCACATATGTTTTTTTAAGTTAAAAACACTATGTACTAGGTACATAAGTACATAAGTGTACCTAAGTACTATGACACTTAAAAAAAAGGAATCAAATTTTAACAATAATCATCTCTGAATGGTGGGATTAAGGGATCACTTTATATGGTTGTACTAAATTTTTCCCAATAAACATTTTCTCTCTCTTTTTTAATTTATGGGACACTTGACAAATTTGCACGTCCTCCTTGCACAGAGGCCATGCTAATCTTCTCTGTATCATTCCAATTTTAGTATATGTGCTGCCAAAGCGAGCACGACACATTCTATTTCTACAGCAGAAAAAATATGTATAAAATAAAGGTAACCTATAACCTGCAGAACACAAAAGGCAAAGAGGGACAAATTCCCTCACTATTAATTGCAGAGCACTTAGTTAAGACACATGACGGTGGGGCGCCTGGGTGGCTCAGTGGGTTAAAGCCTCTGCCTTCGGCTCAGGTCATGATCTTAGGGTCCTGGGATCGAGCCCCACATCAGGCTCTCTGCTCAGCGGGGAGCCTGCTTCCCCCTCTCTCTCTGCCTGCCTCTCTGCCTACTTGTGATCTCTCTCTCTCTCTCTCTCTCTCTCTGTCAAATAAATAAATAAATAAAATCTTAAAAAAAAAGACACATGATGGTATGCTGAAACTTCTATGAAATAACAAAGAATCACAAAACTAGAATAAAACCAACAGATTGACAAAACTATTTGTATCAAATGCTATATGAAATACACATGCATATACAAAAGCTCATCTTCATTTGTAAGAAAAAACTCTAAATTAGGTAAATGGAGAATATACAAAGATATTGACATCAAAGGAAATAAAACAATAAACAAAATGTTTTATCCTTGTCAAAAAGACAGAAATGAAAGAAATATTGAGGTATATACCATTTCAGATAAATTAGCCAACAAGAAAAGGTCACAGCATGCACGGATAGTGAGCTTATTATGAAATGAGCACAGCTGCTAACAGTATAGACTGGGCCAACCTTTGAGGAAAACATTCTGCAAAATGCATCAAGATCTTTTTACCTGGTAATCCTATTCTAGGGACTCATCATAAGAAAACAGTTTTTTAGAGGGAACCCGCTTTCAGCATGTAACTTGAGCCAGCCACGCAAAGAGACTCACGAAGTGCATCCTAGGCAGAGGTACGACTCACGGACACGTGAATGAACATAACCAAAAATTAGCCATGGCCGGGGCACCTGGGTGGCTTAGTCAGTTGAGCGACCGACCCTTGGTTTCAGCTCAAGTCATGATCTCAGAGTCGTGGGATTAAGCCCCACATCAGGCTCTGTGCTCAGCTGGGAGTCTGCTTCCCCCGCCCTTTCCCTCTTTCTCTCCAATAAATAAATAAAAATCTTTTTTAAAAAATTAGCAATGTCCAAATGCCCAGTGGTGGGAAGATTTTATCTGGAGGCAGTAATTTCATAGGAGAGTAGCTAAGAGCTTCTTCTTTGGCGACACCCAGATAATCAAAAACAAGAGGCCATGCACCCTCCCCCCATGCAGCTCACTGTCTGCAGTTTAAAAATTCTACTCTTTATTAGCTGTGCGACTTTGAGCAAGTTGCTTCACCCCCCACCGTGCCTCAGTTTTCTCATCTGTAAAATGGGTCTGATAACAGTATCTACCGTGTAGGATTATTATTAAGATGATGTGAGTAACGCCGCATGAAGTGCTTCATACAGCACGTGCTAGAGTAAGTGCATGGTGGCTTCAGCCACCCCCACTGAGTATGAGGCTCGTGGCCACGCGCCACTCGGTGTGTCTCATGAAAGAGGGGTGACATTATGAATAAATTAGGATAGAGGACTGCAGAGCTTCTTCCTCCTTTGTTCCTTTAAATTTACATTGCTCCCATAACGTTTAAAGATTGATTCCATTCCAATATAGAGCACCTACTATGTGCCTGGTCCTGTACTGGGGAAACAGTTTCTGCCCTCAAGGGGCTCACAGTATCGTGGGTGATCCATTCATTCATCCTTCATTCAACAAGTAGTTATCGAGCACCTACTACGTTCCAGGCACTGTGCCAGGTGCTAGGAATTCAAAGGTAATGAATAGACAAAGTGGCCACCTCCATAGAGCCTGCACGCTAGTGGGGAAGGCAGACGATAAGCAAGGAAACAAAACCCAGTAAGAATAGTTACAGATTCTGACACATTACGAAGAAAATCAACAGGGTGACAATATTATCTGATGGTGAGGAGCAAGCCCCCTTGAGAGAGAGCAAGTCAGGAAAGGTTTCCCCGAAAAGGTGACATCCAACCTGAGATACACCAGAAGAGAGTAAGGAAATCATCTCAGGGGCAAGGGGAAGAGCGTTCGGGCAGGTGAATACAATGGTCCCTAGGTCTGAAGGAGCTTAGTTGTTCCAGAAGCAGAAAGGAGACCACTGGGGCTGAAGTAGGTAAGTGAGGGGCTCAGTGGGGACAGACACAGCTAAAGATGTGGGCAGGAGCCTTGCCAGCCAGGGTGAGGAGTCTGGATTCCATTCTGAGAGTAACAGGGAGCCACCAAAAGTTTTAAGCAGAAGAGAGAGATGATCTTTGGGTATTTAAAAAAATCACTTTGGGGGCACATGGGTGGCTCAGTTGGTTAAGCGCCTGCCTTTGGCTGAGGTCACGATCCCAGGGTCCTGGGATCGAGCCCCACATCAAGCTCTCTGCTCAGCAGGAGCCTGCTTCTCCCTTTACCTGCTGCTCCCCCTGCTTGTACTCTCTCTGTGTGTGTGAAATAAATAAATAAAATCTTTTTTAAAAAACTCACTTTGTCTACAGTGTGGAAAATAGATAGTAGGAAGGTAGGAGTCGGAGCAAGAGGACCAGCGAGTGACTGCTACACTAGCCCAAGAAGGAGGGTGATGGTAGCTTGCACTCTGCCCTGGTGGCTGGGAGGAAATTAGATGGATTTCAAGTGTATTTTGGAATTGGACCGAAAAATTGCAGGTGAACTGCCTGTGGGAAGAGAAGAAAGTCAGAATTGAGAACAATACCAACGTGTTACAGCTTGAACAGCTGGCTGGCTGGCAGTGCTGTTTCCTGAAAGAAAACTTTAGGAAGGAATAAGTTTGGGTTGGAAATCAAGAGTTCCTTTCTGAACACGTTAAATTTGAGTGCCCGTGAGACATCCAACAGAAATGGCGAGTGGGAAGGGGGATACATGAGTCTGGAACTCAGGGGAACGGTCCCGACTAGAGATAGAAATTTGAAAATGATGAGACCATAGAAGATATTGAAAGTCTTGGTCTGGAAGAGCTGACCTAGGAAATGTGTGCAGGCAGAGAAGAAGATAGAGAATGGAGGCCTGAGAGTCAACATTCAGGGGGTAAAACACGGGGAACGTGCTGGAGAGAAAGGTGGGAATGACCCAGGAGGAGTCAAAGCCAAGAACAAGAAGATGGAGGAAGATGAGCTACTAAAGACAGAAGTGCCACCCCAGGGCTGGCCACACGCAAGGAACCTTCAAGAGCATCTTCTGTACAGCTGTGCGATCGATATCCCACTGGGAACGTTTGAAGAGGGAATGAGAGCTGTGGGAGCAAGGGCAGCGAGTGCAGGCCGCTGGCTGGAGAGGCTCAGACACAAAGGGCAGTCCCTGAAGGGAAGGTCACAAAGTCACTGACAGAAGAGAAAATATGTGTGTCCAATAAATATACAAAGAGATATCCAACTTCATTAGTAATCAGGGACATGCACATCGAGACAGGAGAAACCATTTCACATCCATTCCATTGGGGGAATGTTGAAAGTCAGACAGTGCCAAGCGTTGGGGAAAACGCGGATCCACCCAGCCTCTACTGGGGCAGGGGAATCGCCGAGTGGTACAACCACTTTGGAAAACTGTCCAGCACGATCTCACGAGACGGAACAATCATGTCCCCTCTATCTATGCCCAGCGACTGCACAGAGTCACAAACCAGAGTATTCAGAGCGGCAGATCCACAGTAGCGAAGACCTAGAAACAGCCCAGCACCTGGAGAGAAGAGCAGATGGACGGCCACAGCGCGCTCGCCCACTGTGTGGGCCTTAGGGACACACAACAGTGGTGACACAGCTTAGACTGTGACAGTACACTTTTTAAGAAGTCCAAAAAGGTTCCATACATCATAACACCCTTTTCGTAAAGAAAAAAAAATTTATAAATACGTTGAGGAATAAACTTTGACGTGACAAATTCCACATGAAATGTCACCTCACACCTGTTAGGAAGGCTATTATCAAAAAACAAAAGACGACCGATGTTGACAAGGTCAAGGCTGTGGAGAAACTAGAACGCTGGTACGCCGCCAGAGGGAAGGCCACGTGATGTGGACACTATGGAAAACAGGATGGTGCTTCTCAAAGAATTCAATGTGATAAATAGGCCAGCCATCCTACTTCTGGGTATTTATCCAACAGAACTGAAATCAGAATCTCTAGGAGGGATTAGCACTCCTGTGTTCATCGCAGCACTGTTAACAGCTGCCAAGACCTAAATGTCCACGGACGGATGAATGTGTTTTAAAAATGCCATCTATCTTGGGGCACCTGGGTGGCTCACTGGGTTAAAGCCTCTGCCTTCAGCTCAGGTCATGATCTCAGGGTCCTGGGATCAAGCCCCACATTGGGCTCTCTGCTCAGCAGGGAGCCTGCTTCCCCCTCTCCCTCTGCCTGTCTCTCTGCCTGCTTGTGAGCTCTCTCTCTGTCAAGTAAATAAATAAATAAAATCTTTTTAAAAAAATAAAATAAAAATGCCATCTATCCTTACAATGGAATACTATCAGCCTTATCAAAGAAGGAAATCCTGCAACATGCAACAGCATGAACGAACATCGAGGACATGATGCTAACTGAAACGAGCTAGTCACGGAACAACACACACTGCACACTTGTGTTTATATGAGATATCGAATAGTCAAACTCACGGAACAAACACAGAAGTGTGGGTGCCAGGGGCTGATGGGAGGGGGCAATGGGAAGTTGATAATCAAGGGACATAAAATCTCAGCTCTACAAGATGAACAAGTTCCAGAGATCTGCTCTACCACGTGTGCCTACAGATAATAGTAACGGATCGCACACTTAGCCATCTGGTACAAGAGTAGATCTTACGTTAAGTGTACTTACCATAATAGAAAAAAAAAAAAAAAAGCTATATTAAAAAAAAAAGAAAAAACCTATATAAAAAAAATGGTAGCAGTTGAGTCAAAACAGTGGGTACTCTGCATGGGGAGAGACAAAGGAATACAGCAGCAAAAGAATAAATAATGTAAGAATGCTTATTTCACTAAAAGGAAAACAAAGACAAGTCCTCCCACGAAACGGTTTCCCAAACTGACTAAACTGGAATCCACTGAAACCATGAAATCGAACTACCTAGTTTCAAAGAACTACAGCGCACAGAATAACATAGTCGATAACACCAAAGGGAAATCCAGGGAATCCGCCAATCAGGAAAATCCAGAATGCAAGAAACTTTAGGACCAACAACTCAGTTTCATCAACAAATAATTAAAAAAAAAAAAAAAAGGAGAGTACATTTGGGGAAACCAATACGTTAAGAGAGAGACAATTCACCAAATGCAGTATGTGGACTTTTCTGGCAGCTGCTTTCAGCAAATCAACTAGAAAAACCACTTATGAGGCAGATGATGGCGGACACTATGAAATTGTTCGTTTTAAATTTGATAATGGTGTTGGGATTTTTCCAAAGTCCTTTCCTTTTGAAGACATACACTAAAATATTTTTGAAAAAATTCCAATAACACTTGTTCTATAAGTTTCTGTGCTTTTCTCACGACACTGTCGTAGCTCGTGTACTGCTCCCTACCGTGCACACGCACGCACACATGGGCACATGCACGTACACACACACACCCCTACCCAGCAGGACTGCATTTCCAAAGCACAGACAATCCTGTCTCACCTACTGTCCTGTGCAGGCCTCAGTAAAGGGCTTTGCATAGTGAGAGTACTCAAATGTTTATTGAGTTTTTAAAAAGAAAGGAAGAAAACAACAAAAAAGAGCCAGGCAGGCTGCAGTGATAAGAAGTATACTTTGAACCAAGGATCGAGTATGTTTAATAGAACTTTCCGTGCCTGAGGTCCAAACACAAAGTCCTGGACAATGAAGAGCGGGGATATAGAGCTGCCACCATGACTCGTGAAGGGGATCCTCTTTGGGGAAGAAGGTGCAGACACCACCCAGTCAGGCCGGGTCCCTCTGGCACATGCCCGGCACAACTGTAGCTCATTTACTGTGGGTGTCGTCATCCGTGTCCACCACCAGGCAGGGGCCCCACCCTGGATCTGGTCACGTGGCCGGACCTGGTAAGTGGGTGACAGCCCCACGGAAGAAACCTCAACAGCGTCCAGAAGAAGAACAGGACTGATCACAAAGAGGGTCGGTAACATCCTGGGGCCCAAGGCAGGAATACCGACCAGAGATTAATCAAAGTGGAATATACAAAGAGTGAGGGGGCTGTGGTAGTGAGCTGGGCCCACAGTCCTGCTCATCTGAGTTGCTGTTGAAGGGCATGGGGAGTGGGTCAGGGACGGCTTGTGACGGGAAGAGAGGTACTGAAAGGCAGAGGAGGTCTGGAGGGGGGCAGGACCTGTGAAGCAGCTGCTGCCTGCTGTGTGACCTGGGGCGCAGCTGGCCTAGGCCAGCCTGGTCCTTTCTCGGCGCGGTAGGATGTGGGAAACCACAAGAATGCAGGCAGGGCTCGCGCATCACAGTGGAAAACTGAATTCCTGAGCACATCAGGGAGGCTTACTCACACTAGCTGGAGGAAACCACACGGAACCACCCAGCTCTGGAACGAGGGTGCGACCGAGTCGTGGCACGGGCACCTGGAGGTGGGCGTTGGGGGGGCTCCTTCTGCCTCTGATAGATAAGGGGCAGGAAGAGCTACAAAGAGGAGCTGACATTTGAGCGGCTCTTGAAAAACTAGACAGGATGGAAAAAGAGAAAAACAAAAACACACTGAGCGCTCATGATGACCTAGGCGCTCATGATGACCCTTCCAGAAAAGGGGCCACACAAACAAAGGCCTGGAGATGCGAAAATACAACAGCGTGCCTGATTGTCTTTCCCCTCTGCGTCCATTCTTGTCCCCTTGTCACCCTGGAAAAAGCCATCGAAGAGGAACTGTTTCTTTTTGCTTCTAGAAATTCACTTCAGGGCTTGATCAGAGATGGATGTCAAGATGTATATACTCACAAGGTTCAAAAATAGCAAACCCACCAGAGACCAGATGGGCTAAAATACTACATAGTCTTCACAAAGCATGTTGTCAGAGGTGAGCTAATGGCATGGAAAGAGCTATACCCCATAACGAGGGGGGGGAAAAGCAGTTACAAAACAATACAATCCAACTTTATTTCTGAAAACAGAATACATTTTTTTAAAGACTAAGAAGAAATCTAACGTTCAAAGAGTCTATCTCTACATGGTGGGATTACGGGTGATCTTCGTCATCCCGCCATTTTCTATGATAAATGTGTTTTACTTTTTGAAAATTAGATAAAACACCACCCAGAATGTTATTCACACACACACACACACACACACACACACAATTGAAAACAGGCCCACGTGGGGTAGGCTCACCTTCTGCAGGATGGGGGTAGGGCAGGTGTTGTCAAACAGGACTGAGTTGAAGACTCCATACACGCCCTCACCGAGGTGGTACACGATGGTCTTGGGGGTGGAACCATTCTCCTCTGTGGGGAGGGCAGGGGGTCAGGGGCGGCACAGGCAGCACTGTGGGGAAGGGAGTGGGGCGCTGGCACAGCGGGCGGCTCGGCAAGGATGATGGGTAACTGAAGGCAAAAGGCTGCCCCTTCCTCAGCTCTGGGGAGGGTCCTGCTGCCTCCTATGACGCAAGGTTCACGTGGTACATCCTCATCCCTGCAGCTGAGCACCCCTGCGCAGGGACACACTTCCTGCCTGCAGCTGAGCCCCTGGACACCCCAGCAAAGGCTGAAGAGCAGCCCACCCAAACTCAAGACCCCAAGAGGTTCAGCCACTCGCTCAGAGGCACATGATGGGGCAGCGCGTGAGCCGAAATGAGAAACCAGGTCTCCTGGCTGGACTAGATACAGTAATGAGGCAGATTTATAAAGGAAGCCAGAAGAATGTCGTCTCTGCACGCATGTGCACACACACACACACACACACACACACACACACACGACATTCTACCTGGAGCTCACCACTCCTCCCAATGCCAATGGATTCTCAGGGGAAGACACACAGACCTCAGCTCTCCTGCCTGGGACCCCGGAGCAGAAGGTGAAGCCCCAAGATCAGAGCCTCTGACCCCACTCACTCAAGGGGCTGCTGGAAGGACTGATCTCTCTGGAAGGGCAGGGATGAGTGCTGATGCTGCCGTGTGGGCAGAGAACCCTGAGTCAGCCCGGCCTGAACTTGAAGCCTCAAGTTGCCCCTCACCAGCTCTGTGACTTTGAGCGAGTGACTCAACCTCTCCAGGCCTATGTTCTGTCATCTATAAAGTAGGCTTAGAAAATATAAGTTGTCATTAATTATTTTCCTTATGCTATGAGCAGCAGTAGGATGAGTAAGAGCCTGTATTTTGGAGAGGAGACAGACATGGGGTCGAATGTAGGCTTTGCTTTTTTATTGTTAAGCGATTCGCTTGTATTCTCTTTGGTTCTCAATTTTCTCATCTGTACAATGGATTAATAAAGTATCTGTTCTCCCTAAGGTTGTTTTGATCTCAATCTTCATAAAGTATGAACATGCATAAGAAAAACTGACATTAAGTGTCTTGGGGGTAAGGGGACTTGGATGTAAGTTTCCCTAAGGCAAAGATCCTCCAGATTCTCTATCCCCTAAAACTAGACTTTGCTCAGCCAGCCACTGTCCCTAGCTTCGGGAAAAAAATCAGGGCTCTGCTGCCCACCTGGAACCTACCCTCCCTTCCAGGCTGGTCCAGAAGAACCTCCTTCTTGGCGATGATGCTGACTGCCAAGGTGAAAGCCGAAGTCACATAGTAGCGCCCCAGCCTGGCAAGGACGTCCACGCCACAGCCCTCCGGGAAGTACAGGTCCAAGGCTGAGTTGATCACAGAAGCGATCTGGTGGGATGGGGGTGGGGGACAATGACATGTGTGAAATGTGGGGTTTACATACTGAGGACTTGCTATAGCTCCAAGTCTCTTTCTTGAAAGCTTCTTTGATTTCAGAAAGAAGCACTCGGCAGCTGCGAAGGCCCCAGCTCGTGACTGCGGACAGATGACCGGGAAGGTAGGAGGCGGACGGAGCTGGGTCAAGACCCTTACACTTGTGTCAGTCACCTTCCTCAACACGCCCACAACGGGAAGAGGTGTGCTTAACGTAATACTTGGTATTCAGGTTCTAGAAGCCCTAATCTACATCATTCTTTCATAAACGACCAATCTGTTAAAGGACACATTTTCCACAGAAAACACAAGAACAAAAATCAAAATCACCCTTAATTCTATCATCCCGATTATTAATCATTGTTAACTTTTTGGAGTAGTTCCTTGAATTCTTTTTCTATACACTGTTTTTTTATTATAAACATGATAAGGCTATACATGTTTTATGTTTTACGCAATAGACTCTGAATGACCTCACATGGAGGTCAAATGAATGTACCATCACTTAACCAATTCCCGAGTGTTAGCTGGACCAGGAAAGTCCACTGGGTTTCTGTTATGAACACTGCCACAATGCTCCTCTATGAAGCTAACTCTTTGTGCTCATGGGGGATTATTTTCTTATGGTCAGCCCTGAGATGTGGATGTCCCAGGACTTGGCTCTTACTAGGGAGACGCGACCCCTAGTGGTTGGAGTGGGGATTGCTGGGGCACGTTTCTCTTGATTTCCTCTCAGATGGAAAGGAGCAGACAGAAGGTGGGCCTTTCTTTTTCCTGCCCTCCCGTTTGATTGCTCATCAGCTCACTTGAGAGAGCATAGAGCAGGCCAGGCCCTCAGAGAGTTTCAGGACTTATGCGAATAGGCCTGGTTAAGCTTCCAGTACATGCAAGGACTAGAGTCAGAGTGAGCTGGCTGTGTGGCCAGCTCTGCCCTAGAGCCAGAAAGTGACATAACTTCAAGGAGCCTCAGTTTGCTCGGCTGTAACATGGGGCTAATAATAAGATGATCCAGGAAAAGCACCAAGCACAGCATGCAGTGCCGAGGACCCACCCAACAGTGCCGGGCGCGCCAAGCCCTCCTCCCGCAGAGCCCAGGGTTACCTCTTCGAATCTCACTTTGGCCCCCTCCAATGCAGGGAAGCCACCACCAAGGTCCAGGAGGTGCATCCTGTGGCCCAGCTCAGCGCCCATTTCAAACACAAGCCGGGCGTCTGCGATGGACTGAGTGTAGGCGTGAAGGTCAGGACAGCCGCTGCCAACATGAAAACTGGGAAGGGAGGAAGACCCTCGGCTTACATGCAGGGCCCCGGGCGCCACCGCCGCAGCCCCAGCCAGGAGCAGCCTTGGGCGGGCACAGTGCGCATCGCGCCCATTCTGCAGATACAGTGACTGAGGGCCCCAGAGGTTAAACGCATTGCCAAAGGTCATGCGGCAAGTGAGGAGTGGACAAGAGACCAGAGCCAAGGTCCCTTGGCACTCGGTGTCGCTCACGTCCCTTCATGCTGCCACTGGGGCTGAGCCCCCCGGGATGAGGAGCAGCGCCCCAGAATCAGCCGCATCCATAGGTCCCTCTCAGTCAGCGCTGTGCTTTAGTTTCCCCAGCTATAAAGTGGGGCTGAGATCCCACAAGGCTGCGCGATAAGGCACCTGAAGCATTTAGCACAGTGCCTGGCGTATCTTAAGCACAGAATAAAGAAAGCTATCCTATTAGGTCATTATCATGACTGCTTCCATATCTCGGCGAGCAAAGAGACAGAGCGAAGGTGTGGCTCCACCATCTCGGGCCTAAAGGTTAGTATGGCTCCTGCCAGGCCAGGTCCCTCCCGGGGCCTCCTGGGACAAGATCTTCAGGGGACCATGGGGTTGAGGCAGTGGGACACTCCGAACTTTCTTTCCAAAGAGAGGAAACTGTCCAATGGCAGGATCCTAGGCCCTCCTAAGGGAGGACCGCATAGAGAACTGATTAATTCCTGGGAAAGGGCAATGGGCCTGGCGGGGACGGTGGGGCTTGCGGGCACTCACCTCACCCCTACCACCTCCACGTGGCTCCTCTTGGCATTTTCAAGCAGGTGTCTGCACGATTTCAGCGAGGCTCCAAACTTGAAGCTCAGGGGGCTCAGGGAGTGAGAGTCATCAGTAGCAATGCCCAGGACCATCCTGAGGAGACAGGCAGCATACCTCTGCAGGGGGGACTCCACCCCACCACCCCATTCACGTCCTCTCAGAGAACACAGGTGTAAGCTCAGAGCCGCCCACCCCCCAGGGCCCTGACCCCTTCCTGTCCCTGCACTGCCAGCCAGCCTCCGGGGCGTGTCCGGTCCATTCCCTAAATGTCCCTGGGCCCCGCAGCCGCCGCACTGGTCCCGACCTCCCCAGCTCTCCCCCGCAGCTCCGCTTCCTCCGAGTCAGCCCCTCCGCCGGCCAGGCTTTTCCCACTTTTTGTGAATGAGGGGAACCGTTTTTTAAACACAGTTGTATTGAGAACCCCAATATCACATAAAACCGACAAAATGGAAGCTCTTTTGAATGAACCAGAGCGGTCCCCCACCTGGCCTCCCCGTCACCCCGAGGAGGCCCTCCCTGGAGCCCCCAGGGTGTCAGGAGACCGTGTGAAATCCCAGCCAGAGCAAAACATCCAGCCCTGACCCCCGCCGAAGGCTGTGTGTGTCAGGTCCCTGCCCTGGGACCGTGACCGACCCGCCTTCACGGCCGCCCTCAGCCCTCACACAGGGTCTCTTCCGGCCACACCGAATTTCGGCTCATCCCTCAAACCCCCGGGGCTGCTTCTGACCTCCTCGCATTCTTTGCTTAAGCAGTTCACCCAGATACACTGCTGATCGGGCCCACCTCGAAGGCCACCCCCTTTGAGCCGCCTTCCTGACCACCCCCATCTTGCTCCCTTGGCCTATGACTTTGACCTCCAGAATACCGTGGCTTTGCCCTGCCCGGGCTGTCACAGGTATTTCTGCCCTGGTCCTCGTCAGGCCCCGGCTCACTGGTCCAGGAGCACCCGCCCCAGACTCCTGGGACCATGGCCGGGGCCAGGGCAGGGTCCTCGGCTTCAGCGCTCCTCCCCATCCCCCTCTGCCCTCCCCCTCAGCCCAGCCCTCCCCACGAGTGGTCCTCAGCTTACCTGGCACTGGGGTGGCTCTTTACCACCTTTGCCAGCTCCATCTCGTTGTCAAAGCTCAGCAGCCGGACCCCATGCTTGGCGGCGTACTTGATCTGTGCAATTTGCTTACAGGGGTTGGCGTAGATGATCTTACTGGCAGGGACACCAATACGCTGGACCAACTCCATCTCTGCCTGTGGGGTCCCAAAGGTGATGGTGAGGAGGCTCAGGGCCTACTGGGCCCACAGAAGTCGAGGAAGCACCATGAGGGGCAGAGTCATAGCTATGCCCGGGTAGGTCCCAAAGAAATGGGCTGCACTGCGTTTGTTTGTTTGTTTGTTTGTTTTGGTTTTGGTTTTTTTTTAAAGATTTTATTTATTTATTTGATAGAGAGAGATCACAAGTAGGTAGAGAGGCAGGCAGAGAGAGAGGAGGAAGCAGGCTCCCCGCCAAGCAGAGAGCCCGATGCGGGGCTCAATCCCAGGACCCTGAGATCATGACCCGAGCTGAAGGCAGAGGCTTTAACCCACTGAGCCACCCAGGCATCCTCTGCACTGCGTTTTTACACAACAGATATGCGAAAATCAGGACTCACGCCGGTTTGCCATTCTTTGACACTCAAGGCTGCCACAGACAGTTGGGCAGGTGGCACACTGTACAACCAAGGGGAGGGAAGTCCCAGTCACAGAGAATCTGTGGTAGATTTATATAGTTATTACAACTTCCTGGCGGTAAAGCATATCAGTCTCACAAAATCAGTATATTCATTATAATAAATGCCTTAAGGATGGGGTACATTTTCTAATTCACTCAAAGACATTGATGGAGTCACGATAGCCCTAACAATAGGCATCTGATACATTCTCTTCACAGATTTAATGTTTAAAGAGTATTCCTTGATTGGGATAGCTGGGTGGCTCAGTCAGTTAAGCCTCTGCCTTCAGCTCAAGTCATGATCCCAGCGGGATCTCAGCAGGAAGTCTGCTTCTCCCTCTCTGTCTGCCCCTCCCCCAACCTGTGCACACTCACACGCTCTCGCTCTCTCTCTCAAATAAATAAATAAAATCTAAAAAAAAAAAAAAAGAATATTCCTTGATGTATTGGAAAGTTCACCAGACCGAGTCCTTTGGACACAGGTCATCCCACATCCCGAGGCCCACTGTGCATGTGGGGATCTGTGGGGTGACTCTGGCCAGCCCTTCCCCATGAGGGGCCTCCTCTTCCTCACCTTTATAGAACACTGTTCCACCAGCTTGCAGCATTAATGGTACAGAAGACAATTATGAGAACAACCACTGTCACTGAGCACCTACCACAAGCAGGTGCTGAATGAGATGTCAATAAACTTTCTATAAAGGGTCAGAGAGCAAATAGTTTAGCCTTGGTGGGCCATAGAGGTTCTTTTTTTTTTTTTTTTT
>CM052798.1:21776665-21801391 GCA_028533885.1 Nasua narica | reverse complement strand
TCCCCACATCCTTGGGCCTCCAGTGAACGCACCAATGTGAGACACAGAGACTGTGCTCAGGTGATAGGTCAGAGCCAGGGTCAGTGGAATCTACTCTAGAGGGAGCCAGAGGCTTCTAGAGCCTCTGGGTCCTTTGGGTAGGCTCCTTCACAGAGGTCACGTCGGGGAGTCCTTAATGACATGGACACCAGGCCTCTTGCCCTTGAAAGGCACAGTGTCACTTCCTCTGCATTCTGTTGGCTAAGCGGGGTCATGGGGCTGTCCCAGATTCCAGGTGTGATGAGGCTGGTTCATCGGGGGCCATCTTGGGAGACTAGCTGCCCCCGAAGCCATCCAGCCTCTGTCCTGCCTGCTGCCCCAACTCTGCCTGCGTCGTGCTCATCTTCTCTAACCGAGAGGACTGCAACCTAGTCCCCACACAGCCCCCAGCGTGTTATTAAAATGCAAATAATGTCAAAATGCAAATTAAGCCAGTGGCAGACTTCCCTGTTACTAGTGGGATCGAGTCCCCAATCCTTAATGACGCCTGTGAGGCCCTTGGCGAGGGACCCAGCTCCAGCCTCCGCTCTGCCCAGCTCCTCACTCTCCCTGCCACCACCATGCCCACTGTCCCACAGCTCCTCTGACCCGCTTCGCCCTTTCCCTTCCTGGGACCTTCGTGTTCACTGGTCCCTCTGCCTGGGACGTTTCCCCACCTCTTCACCTGCCCCACTGCTGCTCATCCTCCAGGTCCCTGCGTAAATGTCCTTTCCTCAGCTGTCCCGACACTTGGGAGCAGTCAACACTTTCGTTGTTGTTGCAAGTAAGGAAAAAATCCCACTCACACCAGCTCAAGCAAAAAGGGAATTTCTTTTTGCTTCACATACTGAAGCCACTGGAAGACAAAAGTTTAGATGCAGACTTCGCTCAGGTCTCAGCTCTGCCTTCCTTGGGACTGATTTCCTCCTCAGGCAGGCTCTTACCCACCACCAGCCCTAGACCCCAGGACTACCTCCTCAGCCCCGTCTCTGATTGGCTGGGCCTCTGTCCAGAGCCATCCCTCTCCCCCAGATGGGAGATGGGATCAGTATGGAAGGAAAAGTGGGGAGCGGCCCTCAGGCACTCTTGCCTTAGGATCTTCCCACAAGCTGCTCCCTCTGCCTGGAATCCTTTTCTCCTTCTTTTTTAAGAATAAATCCTTTAGGGCACCTGGGTGGCTCAGTCGATTCAGCATCTGCCTTTGGCTCAGGTTATGATCCCAAGGCCCTGGGATCAAGTCCCTCATCGGGCTCCCTGCTCAGTGAGGAATCTGCTTCTCTCTCTCCCTCTGCTGCTTTCTCTCTCTCTGTCTCTTTCTCTCTGTCAAATAAACAAAATGAAATCTTTAAAAAAAAAAGAATATGAGTCCTTTAAAACAATATTTTATTTTGAAAATTCATACAGAAATTTCTAAAAATAATATATACCTTTCACCCAGATTCCCCAAATATTAGCATTTTGACACGATTTGTATCATTCTTTTCCTCTGTGTACATGTTTATTTATCGATGTGTGAATACACATGCATATTGTGTATCTATAGCTCTATGTCCTTATAATTTATTTTTTTCTGAACCGTGTGAGAGTGAATTATAGACATAATGTCCCTTTACCCGTAATATGTCAGTGTGTGTTTTGCCAGGAATGTGCTTAGTCCGGATATCCGTATGGCTCACTTGGATGTGGCACACGTCACCTCCTTCAAGTCTTTGATCCAAAGAAACCTCCTCAAGGAGGCCTGACCCGATCCACCTTATAAAGACGTTGACCTCCGCCCCCATACACACTGTTTTCATTCTCGGGTCTTACCCCCTTTTTACTTTTTCTTCTTTGTCAACATCTTTCCCTTTCTAGGTTACTAGGAACTAGTAACCTAGTTTTCTAGGTTAGGTTGCAATTTATATATTGTCTATGTATTGTAAACTTCAAAAGGGAAAGGATCTTGTGCTCACTGAAATAGACCATGTTCCTAAAACAGTGCTTAGCAGATAGCAGGTGGTCAATAAATACTTACAGAATGAATGAATGAATGAATGAATGAATGAATAGGACAATCTAACGTCAGAGCAAATGAGTAACAGTGCTTTTCAACAGGTCCTGCCACAAGTCAGGCACTGTTCTTGAAGCTTTTCAGTGATGTCCTCTGGGCTCCCGGCTCCCCCTCCCCAGGCTTTTAGTGGGACCATCTGTGATGCTGGTTACATAGCCCCTAGCCATTGTGGCCTTGACCCAAGACAAAATCAGCAGATCTCAATTTTGTCATTGTTTCCTTTGACTTCCCTTTGTCTCTCTTTCCCTTCCCCTAAAGCCATCCTTTACCCTTTTATGCTTCTCCCAGCGGTGACCATTCCTCTCTGTGTGGCAGAGGCAGGGCTGTCCGATAGAAAGAGCCCTGGGCTGGAGTCGCTTCCTTTTCTGGATCTCAGTTCCCTCCTCTGTGACTCCCATGATCTCTGAGATTACCCGTGTGGAGATATCACCATCACCCCCCCCCCCCTTTATATCATCGCCCTGGGGAATCTGGGTTGAGATTGTGGCCATTTCTCTGAAGGAAGAATGCGTGTGGGATTTTTCTCACAGGGAATAGATAAGAAAAGTACTTTCAGGTCTGGGGTTGCTGCTTCCAGGCCCCTCACTGGGGGAACTAGACAAATCTGGATTGAAGTCTAAAGCAGCCATGCGTGAGTAGCTCTAGGACCCCCGGGCAGGTGGCTTAAGGGTGCCGAGTCTCTGTTTTCTCTGCCGTAAAATAGGTTTAGGAATATCTAATATGGTGGGAAGAGTAAATTTAAAAGATGCACGCCAGGCGCTCTGCATATCACCTGTCACATAGAAAGTGTTCCAAAAATAGTAGCTATGATTCGTTTCTGAGGCCTGTGTGGGTTCCCACAGGTACACCTGGGCAGGAGGTGGGGAGGGGGATGGAGGAGCATTTCTGGAGTCTTCTCCCCACAACAGGTGAGGGTTGGGCACCGTGCGCAGCTGTTTCGGGGCCAAGTCGTGGGTAGAAGCTGTGGCTATGTTGGAGACACCCGTTCCTGGTGTCTAGACAGAGGTCCGGGCCACTCATCTCCCTGCTCTGGAAACTGAGTCACAGAACGCGCTCGGAGGTCCTCCAGAAAGCCAGCCGGGCCAAGCTCACTCAGAAGTTCTTCTCCCCAACATGTTTAGTTTGCTGAAATACTGTATTCATCACCGATAGCTGCCGAACAAATAATTCCCGAAACGTAATGGCTTAAAAAGCAATAAGCATTTATTATCCCCCACAACTTCTGAGCGGCAACATCGGGAGGCCGCTTAGCTGGGGGCCTGGTTCAGGGTCTGCCATAAGTTTGTGTTCAAGCACGAGCCAAGGCTGCAGATGCCCGAAGGCTTTCACCGGAACTGAGGACCCACTTACCGTCAGCTCGCTCACGTGGCTCTTGGCAGGCGGCTTCGGTTCGTCTGCCACACTCCCTTCTCCATAGGGAGGCTCAGTACAGGGCCTCTTCCAGAACAAGCCGTATGAGGAGAGAGAGACTAAGATGAAAAGCAGTGTCTTCTATAGCCTGATCTCAGCAGGGACTCACCATCCCCTCTGCCATATTCCACGGGCCACGGAGACCAACCTGACACCATCTAGGGGATGGGGTTTGCCCTAGGGTGTGCACACCAGGAGGCAGGGGTCCTGGGGGGCTATTTTGTTGTGGTTTTTTTAAGATTTTATTTATTTATTTGAGAGAGAGAGAGAGAGAGAGAGAGCAAGAGAGGGGAGAAGGTCAGAGGGAGAAGCAGACTCCCCGCAGAGCTGGGAGCCCGATATGGGACTCGATCCCGGGACTCTGGGATCATGACCAGAGCCGAAGGCAGTCACGTAACCAACTGAGCCACCCAGGCGCCCCTGGGGGGCTATTTTGAATGCCGCCCATCACAGGTATGATCTATATACGCTGAAATTCATAGATCTTAGGCAAACCGCTCAGCTCTAACAAGCAAATATTCTCATGTGACCCACACTCCTATCAAGGTTTAGGACATTTTCGCCACCGAGACTATTCATCATTCTCAGAACACGACCGAGACTATTCATCATTCTCAGAACACACTGGAGAACAGCCATCACCTCCTGCCTCTTCCCAGCCGCCCCGCGCCCCACCCCAAGCGACTACTGATCTTGCTTCTATCTCTGTGTAATCAGTTTTCACCTGGCCCGGAGCTTTATAAAGATGGAATCATACGGTCTGTACTCTTCTTTGTTCGGCACGACGAGTCTGAGATTCATCCACGTTGTTGCTTTTTATCATTCATTTGGCCGCCCTCACCTTTGGGATGCTTACCCTTGTTCAATGTGCCCTTGACCTGACACCGGGCACTTAACACCTCACATTTCTCCTCCCGCTAGATTGCGACTGGCTGGAGGACAGAGGCTTGTATCTCCCTTATTTCTGGGTCCCCAACACGAGCTCCCTGCCTGGCAGGCAGTAGGCGCTGGGAACTGTCTCATCCTGGGATCTGGAGGTGGGGTGTGTTGGAAGGTAGGGGTCACAGGGAAAGGAAGGGCAGAGCAGGCTGGGCACCGGCCAGTGACCTGTTCACTGGGCCCAGAAATCACCGCGAGACCCAGCATCCTCGGGTCCCAGGAGCTCAGAGGGCTCTCCGACCAGAGGCTCCGGGACCCAGAGGGGGTTTCCGTCCAACAAACAAAGAGAGGCAGTGAGCCCAGGGCTGGCACCCAGGAAGTCCCCCTCTGCGCCCTGAAAAGCTCCATGACTGGGGACAGGCCTGAAAAGAAAGTAGAAATGGATTTTCCTTTTCTTGTTGCTCCTGCCCTTACACCCAGCAGCACACCTGACAACAACCCAAACCCTCCCCCACACCGGGAGTCCAGCCCCTCCCCCCCCCACCGCTCACACTGGCCTCCCCCCAGCAAGGCCCTGAGGAGACCAGGGCAAAGGCTCCAGTGCCCAGTACGCTTTCTGGAATCCCGAGGCCCCGGAGCCTGGACTTACCGGTCAGGGTGCCAAGTCCCGATCTACCACTTCCGGCTACGTGACCTTGGTCCGATTACTTCCTGCTCTGCAGAAGCAGGAAGTCCTCATTCCCAGCTGGTAGAGGATACAGGACTGAGGGAAAGCGGTTAGCGCTGCGGCAGGTAGGGCAAGGGTGGTGGGCCGGGCGGGACCTTCCTTGTTTGTCCAGAAAGGGAAACGAGCCCCAGAATCCAGAGCTGAGAAGAAAAGGCATACACTAGGGGCGCCTGGGTGGCTCAGTGGGTTAAGCCTCTGCCTTCGGTTCAGGTCATGATCTCGGGGTCCTGGGATCGAGTCCCGCATTGGGCTCTCTGCTCAGCAGAGAGCCTGCTTCCCCCTCTCTCTCTGCCTGCCTCTCTGCCTACTTGTGATCTCTCTTCTCTCTGTCAAATAAATAAATAAAATCTTTTAAAAAAGAAAAGAGAAGGCATGCCTTCTCTACCTTCCAAGCTCAGAGGATGGCTGGCTCCTCCCAGGGCTTGATAGGAAGGGCCACTGCAGCAGAACCAGCGAGATTCCAAGGGCTGGAGGTGTGTTGAGGTAAAAAGCCACGTATCCCTGTCTTCCTGGGGCAGACCAGTGGACTGGCTCCTCCCCCTGAGGCAAGGCTCCAACTGTATTTTGCAAAGATGGCCATCATATCTCCCATCTCGCTTGTCTTCTGCAATGCGACCTTATCACTCCTCTGTCAAGAGAACCAGTTAAATCCCTTCCCTGAAATCTGGACTAGCCTTAGTGACTCACCTGTAACAGCAGAACACAGCAGAAATTACCCTGCTCGACTTGGAGGCAAGGCCAAAAGTTCTCTCAGAAAGCTCACTCTACAGACGCGCCTTCTCGTGGCCCAGCTACTATGCTGTGAGAAGCCATGCCATGTGGACAGGCCACATGTCAGCCCTCCAGGTGACAATACCGACAGGGCCTTCGAACCATCCCAGCTAAGGCACCAGCCTCCTGAATGAAGCAGACTCCAGGGAATCCCAGCCCCCGGCCATTTGAGTCTTCTCAGCTAAGGTCACAGACATCCTGGAGCAGTGTATCAGTTACCCAATGCCACGTAACAAATGACCCCGAAGTGTGACAACTTCAAACGACAGTTATTATCCGACACAGTATCTGACAGCCAGGAATCCGGGAGCGGCACACCTGGGTGGTTCTGACTCAAGCTGTCTCACAAAGTTACTGTCTAGCTGTTGGCCAAGGGCTGCCGTCATCTTAGACCTACTCTGGGGCCAGAGGAGCCACTTCCAAGGCCATTGGCAGGAGGCCTCCATTCCTCTCCATGAATGGAGACGGGCCTCTCCATGGATGAGTGTCCTAACAACGTAGCAGCTGGCTTACCCCCCCAATGAGACAAAAGACAGAGAGGCAGAAACCACGATATCTTTTACAACCTCACCTGGAAAGTGACGTACAATCACTTCTGCCATATTCGAAGGGCCCCACCCACCCACCTTGATACAGAGTGGGGCGGACTGACACGCAAGGCCGTGAGTACTAGAAGGCTTCTCAGAGGCTGCCCACCTCCAGCAGAGTCCAGCCATGCCCCCTGCGTCCTGTCAAATTCCTGGCCCACAGAATCCGCCAGGATAGTAAAATTCATAGTTGTTTCTGCCGCGAAGTTCAGGGTGGTCCAGTACATGGCACTAGACAAATGGACCAGAGCCCAGAGAATTATCCACTGAGTTTGGGGCGCCACTGGAGGGGCCTGGGGGGCGGGGGTCAGCTGAGCCGCTGTACTTCTGACCTGTCCAGGCGCTAACTGAAGTAGGGCAAAGGGCACCGAGAGAGAAGGCTGAGGGGGTGACCGGGTGGCCAGTGGGTGAGAAGAAAGACAGATTCTGCCCATGTCCATGGCCCTAGGATTGGGGCCTCAGAGGGGAGATGTGATGGGGACAGCAGGCCTGGTGGGAGCAAAGAGGTGAGCCCGAGGCCACCGGCAGAGGACTCTTTGGCACCGAGTCCTATCTTTGGATGGCCTGTGTGGCCCCCAGCCCCCACACTCCGTGTCTGTAGACAATGAGCTGAGCAGCTGTGATGACAGGAACTCAGCCCCTTTACAAGCAGTGAAGGACGGGCCTGCCAAGGGCCAGCAGGGGACACCTAAGGAAGCGGTCCCGGGCTCCTTCCCCTCTGGCGGGGAGGAGAGGGCAGACATGCCACCTCGCCTCCCACCACCAGTCCTGTCTGCTGGGACTTAAGAGTCCAGTAGGAGATTAACATTTGAAAGTAGAAAGACAAAAAAAAGGAAGAAAGGAGGAAGAGAGAAGAAGGAGGAGGAGGAGGGAGGGAAGGAAGGAACGGAGGGAAAGAGGGAAGGAGGGAGGGAGGAGGGAGGAATTAGAAAGACCAAGTTAATGCCCCAAACGAGAGACTGCATTAATAACTGAGAGTGACTGAAAGTTTTGGAACCAGCTGGAGGACCAGTTGGTAGCAGTTATTTTTCTTTAAAAAAAAAAAAAAAAAACACGGGCGCCTGGGTGGCGCGGTTGGTTGAGCGACTGCCTTCGGCTCGGGTCATGATCCCGGAGTCCGGGGGTCGAGTCCCATATCGGGCTCTCGGCTCTGTGGGGAGTCTGCTTCTCCCTCTGACCTTCTCCCCTCTCGTGCGCTCGCTCTCTCTCTCTCTCTCTCTCTCAAATAAATAAATAAAATCTTAAAAAAAAAAAAAAACACTGTTCGGTATTTACCTTTATTTTTTTTTTAAGATTTTATTTTTTTATTTGACAGAGAGAGCATAAGCAGGGGGAACGGCAGGCAGAGGCAGAGGGAGAAGGCTCCCCGCTGCAGGGAGCCCGATGCGGGGCTTTGAACCCAGGACCCCGGGATCATGATCTGAGCCGAAGGCAGATGCCCAGCTGACTGAGGTACGCAGGCGCCCCGATATTTGTCTTTAAATGTTGCTATTCCTCAGTCAGGCTAGTTCCAGGAGCCATTATTATTACTGTCGTTGTCCTTGGTTCCTGCTCTCCCCTCGTACGTTCACGCTGTCATAGCACTTGTTGTATCCTGGTCACAGCCCTGTGCTAAGTACAGTAAATTAGATGTGTGTCTAAGTACAGTTGGTCACCAGTCCTGATCTGTCCAATCTCCAGCGCTCTCCTAAGCCGCCGTTCACTTCCTCCACCCCAGATGTCTCTGCCTTGGTTCGGGCCTCAGTAGCTCTCATTTGGATGACTTCCTTGGCTCTGATCCCTTACCATCCAGACCTTCCTCTACCTTCTCCAAGAGAGATCTTTCCAAAAGGCAAATAGGGCCATCACTCCCTGTTGAAGACAGCTGGTTGTTTCCCAGCCTCCATCCTTACTTTAATAATAGAGCCTCTGCCTTTTAGCTAAACACATGTCTGCTCAGAATAGAAACTACATTTCCCAGCACCCTGCTCCCTAGCAGTGGCCACACTGAATTCTGGGTAGTACAGTGTGAATGAAAGTGATGTGGGCAAGTCCTGGGTTATGCCTTTCAATGGAAGGGGTGTGTCTTCCACATCCCTCATACTTTTCTCCACTGGCTGAAATGCAGACGTGATGGTGGGAGCCAGAGCTGCCCTCTTTAGACCATGGGAAGGAAGCTGTGTGTTGAAGATGTCAAAGCAACAAACCAGAAGGACCAGGGTCTGGCATGATTGTGAAACCACCGTACCCACTCTGGCTTGCCTATCTGTTTTTCCATAAGCAAAAAGCAAACGTCTATCTTGTCTAAGCCATTGTTAGACAAGTTCAGCGTCTTTGTTACTGTTTTCAGCCCGTTTCCTAACTAATAAACAGTCCGCTCAAAACTCTTACAAGGGCTCCTACTGTCTCCAGGTTAAATCCAAGCACCTAAAGCCAGCATCCAAGACCCTTTAAGATGTAGCCCCTATCAGCCTAATCTCTCGCCTTCTCTGTTGTTCCTCTTTAGTTTAAACTCTCTGCTTTAGTCATACTAAACTGTTTGCACTCAGCAAATGTGCTAAGCTGACTCATGCATCCAGGCCTTTGCTTCAGCGGTTCTGTCTGCCTGGAATGCCCTTCCCCCTTCTTTGCTGCCTCCTTCCTGTTCATCCTTCAGGACTCTGTTCTGGGGTCACGTCCTTAAAAAAGCTATCCTAGAACCCCACCTCCGCCCCAGATGAGGTTATCTGCTAGATGCTCCCTTGGCACTCTGGGTCTATATCTCTCAGGGCTGTTAGACTATAAACTTTGGGAGGGCAAAGATGGTCCCTGCCTGGTTTGCACTTAATGCCCAGTCCCCAGTATATCAAGAGCACGCAATAAATATGTCCTAGATGAATACATGACTAGATTAGGCAGCTAGCCTCGTTTATCGTCCTGTATCATCACTCTCTACTCACACTTGTCTCTCTCATCTGAGTCCCTGACACAGGGAAACAGAGTTCTGATCGCCGGGCATAGTAGGTGCTCAATAAACGTTGTTCAAAGAGCACTTCCAACCCAGTGCCCTCTGTTCTGCATCATCATCTTCCAACAGAACTTCTGTTTCCTTCCGCAAGGGGTTCCTCTCAGGCGGTGCCCAGGATGCAGCATTTCCCAACCAAGTGTGCATTTGTCACCGCTATCATCTTCTTGGAATACTGGCGGTTTTTATGAAAATCAGCATTTGGCCGCAGTGACCTCAAAACAGTAGCTGAAAGTCTCTTCAGATGGTTTGGGCTTAGCCAGTTCTCTAGAAAACCACATCTCAGCGTTGTGGTCTGAGTGGCAAAAGAGCAAGAGACGTGTTACAAAAATTGGGAAGTGGGTGCCAGGTCAGGTGGTGCTGTGAAGCCCGGAAGGGCTCAGAAGGAGGGGTGCACTGGGGCAGGTGGGAGAGGATTGGTCCCTGAAGGTAAGTGGAACTCAGAGCTTATGCTAAGTGGGTCTTGGCCCCCATGGCAAGAGGCTTCTGCCCAGCCTCTCTATTCTGAGCCCGCATGAGGGAGAGATCGGTCAAGATGGGCTAGGTTTTGCTACAGTAAGAAACCACCAGGAACATCCCAGTAGCTTAAAACAACAAAAGAAGTCCCTTGCTCATAGCTGATGCTCATTGGAAGTTGGCTGTCAGAGACCTGGGCTGATAAAGGCTCCATCTCAACACAGGCTGCTGTTACTGCAGAGGCGGGGAGAAGAGAGTATGTGAGTCCTGCAACCGGCTCTTGAAAGCCTCGACCCGGATGCGGCATGCATGTTACTTCTGCTCATATTTCACTGGCCAAAGCAAGTCTACGCTCTGGCCTAAGTTTAAGAGGGCAAGGGTATCAATAGGGAGGGACATCAAGCATTTATGGAAAACAGTAATCCATCCCAAAAGAAAACGCTATGCGATAGGAGCTTTCGCTAACTGTATGATTTCAAGCAAGCCAACCAGCCAGGTTGGGACTCAGTTTCCCGGCCAGGAAGCAGAGATCGTGACGGTCCTGACATAGCAGGAGGATGGTACTGACTCGGTGACAATGCACGGAGAGAGCTGAACACAGGCCCGGTATAAAGCCCTGCTCCATCAGTGATATCTTCTTAAACATTAAATTATGGAGAACCTTGATCACTGAAAGGCAAGAGTAAAATGAAAGCCTCGTGGTCACCTCTTTTTTTCTAAATTTTATTTATTTATTTGAGAGAGAGAGCGCACAAGTGGGGAGCAGTAGGCAGAGGGCGAAGCAGGCTCCCTGCTGAGCAAGGAGCCTCATGCGGGACTCAGTCCTAGGAACCCGGGATCATGACCTGAGCCGGAGGCAGATGCTTAACCGACTGAGTCACCCAGCCGTCCCAAGCAATGAGCTTCTTTCATTGCAGCTCGAACAACAAGAATCTGGAGCTGCCATTTCCCTCCTTTTTCTCTTATAAATGTAACCGCTGGGATTAGGGGCTACTTCCCGGGCCTGAGAAGGCCTGCAATTTTGTTTGGCCTTTATGGGCCCAAGAAAGAGAGCTGGCCTTTCGGTTCGCATTCGTTCTAGACAGTGTGGCCAAGGTAGCCTATGAAACACGACCGTGAGTAGGACCAACCAGACTCTCTGTGGGTCAGTGTTGGATTTTGGAGCTGCAGTGAGAACTCTCAGGCAAACTGAAGCCTGAGAGCTCTGGTCCTCTTACGCCTGAGAAATTGGCTCTGGGATGTATGTTTTGCGCAAGTTACTTGGACCTGCCAAGCAGGCAGGCACATACCTGGATCCTGCCTGAGCAGCCAGGAGCGGCCAGAGGGGAACCAGACTCCTGAGAATGGGAGGTGGGGCAGCTTCTTGCGCCCAGCGGAGCCCTCCTCCTGCTGGGAAGCAGCAGCAGCTTAGTCCTCAGTGTGGAACTCTACAAGCCACCTGTACCTCCATCTGGGAGCACACAACTGTTTCTTGCTTAGTGGACTCCAAAAGATAAGTTTCCATACCCAGGACTATTGAAGAAAGTTCGCATTTGGGCGCCTGGGTGGCTCAGTCGGTTAAACATCTGCCTTTGGCTCAGGTCATGATCCCAGAGTCCTGGGACCGAGTCCTGCATGGGGGGGGGGGGGGCGGAGGCAGGGGTCCCTGCTCAGTGGGGAGTCTGCTTCTCCTTCTCCCTCTGCCTCTCCCCACTGCTTGTGCTCACCTTCTCTCAAATAAATAAAGAAAAGAAAAGAGAAGAGAAAAGAAAAGAGAAAAGATAGCATTCTTCAATTCTGCTGGTATTTCTCAGGTAAACTCATCCCTATCCTGATGGGACACCCAGGCCAGGCCAAAAGTTTGCATTCTGGAGCAACTCCTCTGGGGGCAGTAGGGAGCAGAAATTGTAGGCTGCAGGAGGTCAGGCAGGAGGTGTGTGTGCCCATCCTGGTGAGAGGAGAAGTATATCGGAACCAGGACACAGCAGGAGGGATGGAAGGAAGGAGACGGACGTGAGAGGTGTCATGGAGATAGGGTGAGTGGCATTAGCTGACTCCTTGGATCTGAGGGGGAGCAAGGAAGGATAGGAGGGAGCCGTGGTGACTCCCAGGATTGACCTGGAAAGACTTTTTAAATTTGGCACCAAAAGTAACTTGACAGGGGCACCCGGGTAGCTCAGTGGGTTAAAACCTCCGCCTTCAGCTCAGGTTGTGATCTCGGGGTCCTGGGATCGAGCCCCACATTGGGCTCTCTGCTCAGCAGGGAGCCTGCTTCCCCTTCTCTCTCTGCCTGCCTCTCTGCCTACTTGTGATCTCTCTCCTCTCTGTCAAATAAATTAATTAAATTAAAAAAAAAATAAAAAGTAACTTGACAGCAAAATCTGACCTGAAAGACATTGTGGTTTAAACAATTCGAGACTCTAGAATCTTTACGTATCCCATACACCTTGCTGCAGAAAGATTCTTGTATTTCATGACACGGGGCTGCCCCCGGACCATGCTAAGCAGTGTTACATAACACACTGCATGTGCCCCGGATCACCTCTGTCTAAAGTCCAAAAGAATTCCAAATTCTGAATCAGCTTTGTGTTAGATAAGGGACTGTGGGGTTGTTCTAGGAGCAATGGCAGCGGCAGCCGCTCCTAGAGAAGTTTGATAGTCCCAAGAAAGTTTGATAGTCCCAGGGTCCTGGGATCGAGCCCTGCGTCGGGCTCCCTGCCCAGCAGGAAGTCTGCTTCTCCCTCTCCCACTCCCCCCTGCTTGTGTTCACTCTCTTGCTGTCTCCCTCTCTGTCAAATAAATAAATAAAATCTTTAAAAAATAAGTAAAAATAAATAAGTAAAAATGACATTCAGGCCCACCAAGAAATAGGCTGCCTCTTTCTGGAAGGCCCCTTGCCTTCCACTTGGCCACTCTGTCTGGTTACCAGCTAACCTGCCTCCCTCCTTCCCCCAGACAGCCTCAGGAATGAGGGTTGCCCCCCACAATCCAGTCCCCACCCCAGCTTCCAACTGAAACTACTCCCTTGTTAAAGGTCATGGATGAACTCCTCAAGGCCAATTCCAAGGGGCTTTCTTCAGTCTTCATCTTGGACTCCTTCATAGAGGCAGACTGCGTCATTCATTATTCACAAATAATTCACTGTCCGTCCCAGTGGAAGAAGTATATTCCTGGTACCATCGATTGCAGCTTGGCCATGAGACTTGCTCTGATAAGTAAAATGTGACTGTGTGTGACCTGTGGCACTTCCATGACCTGTGCCATAGCTGGGGGAGAAGCTTTGAGGATTAACTTCATTGTCCTTTTCTAGTGCCGCGCTGGTAAATGCTTAACAGCAGGCTCTCTGGGGGAGGGGAGGGAATTTGCTGATTTCCATAGTATACTCCCACTAGGACTGATTTCAAGCTGCCAATGTGATGTCACTGAACACGGAGTTGGAAAGAGATTTGTACTACCAGCTCTCCCTAGTATAAGTCCACTCCAGCATCCTATCTTTTCTCTTTCCCCGGAGAGCAGCAAGGTTCTAGATAGGGCCTTATTCTTCAGCTAGCACCCCCAAGAGATGGCAGAATGATAGCAGGGCTGCAGCTTAGATGTAAACCTTTCTGTAAGCTCATATTTTTGGGGTTATCTGTCACTGCAGCATAGTGACACTCTATTCCTGACCAATCTACTCCTGAACCTCTGTCCTTGGCTTTGGCGACACTCCTTCTATCATTACAATCAACAAATATTCATCAGTGGCCACTACATATGAGATGATTTCTCATTGTAGGTAACAGTTCGGGCTAGAGAGCCAGATCACCTGGATCTAAATAACTTCTCACTTCTTACAGTTCTTCATCTATACACTGAGACTAAGAGTAGCAACCACCTCATAAAGTTGTCATGAGGATTAAATGATTAAAGCACTTAGCACGGCACCTGGTACAGGATAATCAGTCATCAAACATTAGCTCTTGTTATTACCACCAGCAGCCAGCCCCATCTAGGTTGGGTTGGAAGATGCAGTCAGGGCATCTTGGCTCTTAGGAAATTCGTTCACAGTCTGGAGCAGGAGACAGATATAAAAGCAGAGAATCACAATAAATCAGGATAAATGCAAGAAAAGAAGGGTATGCTGTGGGAGCCAAAGCATCAGGACAACTAACTCAGAGTGTGAAACTGTGCACTGAGTGCACAAGAAGGCTTCATAAAGAAAGGGAATATTTAGGCTGGACTTTGAAGTATGAATAGGAGTTTTCAAGATGAAAAAGAGTGTGTTGAGAAGAACGAAACTGCAGGTTTTCTTCTTGGGTCTCAAATTATCCTCTGACCCCTTTGCTGGTTACGTCTCTCCCTTTAGATGTTGGTTCCCCAGATTTAGTCCTTATTCTCTTTCTCTTCCCTCTACTCTCTTCTAGGACAAACCCATCTGCTTCATGGTTTTGACACAGGTGGTTATAATTAATATTTATTGAGTACTTACTGTGCTAAATACTTTACATCCATTATCTAATTTGATATTCACTACGATCGTAAGAGGCAGGTATCATCATCTGCACTTCATTTTTTTAAGATTTTGTTTATTCATGGTGGGGGAGAGAGAGTACAAGTAGGGGGAGAGGCAGAGGGAGAGGAAGACAACAACTCCTTGCTGAGCAAGGAGACCGATGATGTGGGGCTTGATCCCAGGACCTGGAAATCATGGCCTGAGCCAAAGGCAGATGCTTAATCATCTGAGCCACCCAGGCATCCCCGTCCATACTTCACAAAGAGAAATCGAGGCTGAGAGGGCTCAGATGACTTGCAGTGTCACATAAGGCACTTTTAGCAGCAGGAACCGGAACACCCAAATAAACATGGCCCCCACCGCCAGAAGTCTAAAGGCAAGTGATACCAGATTGTTTCATTTAGCGGCACAGTGATGTTCGACTCTGGGTCAGCTTCTCTCTGCATCTCTTTGCTCTTCCCTTACGCCCCCAAGATGGCTGCTAGACTAAGGATCGCCTTCCCTCTCAACATCCAAAGGTGGGCAGGGAGGGAGGTTTTCCTCTGAGGCATCCCTCTTCTCACCAGAAGGGAAAGCCCTGCCTCCCACCCTCTTGCTTCTTCCCTCACCCTCTCAAGCTGTAACTCTGGCCAGGCTGACTCTCTCGGCTCTATGCCATCTGTTTGGTGGCTACCCTAAAGGATGAAGGGTTGTGTTGAATAACGAGTGATGCTCACGAGTTCTAAACATGGACAGGAACCCAAAGCATTTAGGTTAAGAACACAAGCAAGGACATGGCGCAGGAGAAGCCCAGTTGGACAGCCGCTACTGGCCACTGGCCACCCACTGCTGCAAGACTCCCGGGTCCCCTCCAGAAACTGCCCTGCCACGTCGCCTCTCTCCCTCAAAGGTCAAAGTCCTGGGGAGAGACATCCTATTGGGCAGGCCAGGTCACGCGCTCACTGCCCATTGCCGGAAAGGCAGGAAAGATTCTGCCCTTTCAGCTTCTATAGGAGGAGACGAGGAGACTTGGCTGTCCCCTACCCCCCAAGCCCTTTACAGTATAGGATTTCAACATAGGAGAGGCATTCCTCTGCTGAGTACCATGGTTCTCCTTGACTTGCCACCAGCTCCTTTGCCTCCAGACCTTGGCACATGCTGCTCCCTGTGTCCCCTCCCTCTTCTCTAGTCAAACTCTCCTCATCCTTGGAGGTTTCATGTCTCTTGGATGTCACTGCCCTTCAAATCTGGGACAAGTGCCCCTCTATTGTGTTCCCACCATAGCTTGTACCTTCCCCAGCATTGCCCTCACCCCTGTACTGAAATTGCCATCTTACTTGAGCTTTGTTCCTCCCTTGACTGCAAAATCTACGAGAGTGGATACCCTGCCTTCCTTGTTCAGCACCAGATCCCTGGCACCAAGCACAACACTGGGTACATAATATATGCTCACTAAATATCTGTTGAATGAATCAATTAAGGAATGAATGAGATAAATATTAATGACACCACTCCCCCGCCAGTCACCTGGCCCCAAGACTCGGACATCATTATCCCCGTCTGGTCTGGTGTCAGTTCCCATTAATTCTACCTCGATAGGTCAGTCCCTCGTTCCCTTTCTCCTGGACTTTTGCAATACTCCCTGCTGTGGACATCTGTCATTTCTGCCTGCCCAATGGCTCCTCCCTCTTATTTCAGAAACTGTGGTCATGTGCTTTTAGGGAGCTACTTCTCTCACTCCCACAATCTTGAGGGAACTACTAATCAAGGTACTCTCCATCTCTGCCAAGGGGTGAACATGAGCTCCAAGCCAAGCCGGAGCTTCAAATCTTGAGTAGAATGACACAGATACAGGGAAGAGTCAAGCTGAGTCATTCCAATCACTGCATCGTGAGAACTCATTTGTTGGATTTGAAGGGAGCCTCACCCAAGTTTAGAACCCAGTGATAGGTATCTACAGAAGTAGGACAGAAGGAGATCAAAATATCACTTTCCTTACTGACAAAGCTGTTGGAGATGCACCTTTGGTTCTGACAGACAAGTGGAATTACTAATACTGAACCCCAGAAAGCAATCTTTCCCACCCAGTCTCAGGCAGTGCTGGGAAATCATAATCTTCCCTGTGAGGGTCAGATCCTGGGAAATATATAGCATGGAGGAAGAGAGAGAAAAACAAAACAAAACAAAACAAAACGTGGTTCTTGTGGGCAGGTAGATCTGAAAGAGAAGGAGGAGGAAGAACTGAACTGAGCTTTGTTTCTTCTCCATAAACTCAGCAATCAGATAAGTCACTCCTCCTCCTCTGGAGAGACAAAAAAGCAGGAATATTACTTTAAAAGAGGTCCCTCCGCATGAAAAAAGCCAGAGGAGGGAATAAATATTCCCCTCCACCTTGTCCACTTATTCTTGATTTTTAGATTACCCAAAGCAGCTCTGGCTCCTCATTCCTGAGGCCACCTGTCGTACAACTGTGTCATCCCAGGGGGGTCCTTCCTTGATTGATGTAACTAGAGTCTGTTTCTGTTGCTTGTACCCAAAGAACATTGGTTAGTTTCCTATTGCTGCTGTGATAAATTACTTCAAATCCAGGTGCCTGGGTGGCTCATTTGGTTAAGCGACTGCCTTCAGCTCAGGTCATGATCCTGGAGTCCCAGGATCAAGTCCCACATCCGGCTCCCTGCTCAGCAGGGGGTCTGCTTCTCCTTCTGACCTTCTCCCTTCTCTTGCTCTCTCTCTTTTTCATTCTCTCTCGCTCACATAAATAAATAAAATCTTTAAAAATTACTACAAATCTGATGGCTTAGAACAATACAAATTTATTATCCTACAGTTCAGAAGGTCAGAAATCCAAAATGGGTCCTATGGTGCTAACATGAAGGTGTTAGCAGAAGATGTGTTTCCTCTAGAGGCCCTAGGGGAGAGTCTGGTTCGTTCTTTCTTTCTTTCTTATTTCTTTCTTTCTTTCCTTTTTTGTCTGTTTTCTTGCCTTTTCAGCTTCAGCTTCAGAGGCTGCCATCATTCCTTGACTTGTGGTCCCCAGTCAACAATCATACCACCCTGGCCTCTGTTTGTGTCGTCACGCCTCTTTCTCTGGCTCTCCTGCCTTCCTCTTATCCTTAATGAGGACCTTCGTGATTATATATTGGGTCCATCCAGATAATCCAGAATAATCTCTCTCCATCTCAAAATCCTTAACTTAATCACATCTGCAAAGTCCCCTTTGCCATGTAAGGTGATATGGTCACAAGTTTCAGGGATTAGGATGTGAATATCTTTGGGGGTGGGGTGGGGAGGGGATTGTTCCACCTACCACAAAACATGAACAGAAGTATCTCTTGGCTTGCATTCACCTCTTTCTCTCCTCGCCAGTCTGTCCTGCAACTGATCTTTATAAGATGTGAATCTGATCATGATGTTTCTACCTAAGAAACTTCCCAATTCCCCAAAGCACACTGAATAAAACTTACAGCACACTCTACACTCTCTCTCTCTCACCTCTGATGGTTTGCTCTGAATGTTCTCTCAGCCTGGAATATCCCCCACCCCAAAGCCAAATCCTCTGTATCTTTCAAGATCCATCTCTTTCGCAGAAATGGCCAGGATCCCTCTAGCTGGAACCCACTGTGGGTCCCATGTGTGCAGAAACCGCCTGTGTTGTTATCTGGCAGCCCAGATGTTACCTGGGCTCAGATCTGCTCAGCCTCAACCTCACCTCTCTGTGCCTTAATTTCCTCTATTTAAAAAATTGCATAAAATAAAGTAATTACATATATAGTTTATTGTGCAAATTAAATGAGGTAATGCATGTAAAGTGTTAGCACAGGGCTGGCACGCAGTACCCAATAATAGGTAGATGGTAGCAGTTATTATTACAAATTAAGTTGGAAGAATAAATGAATGAAGTACTCCTTCCTTCCCCAGGGCTGTCAATATCCCCCTTATGGTCTTTAGTATGCCCCCAAAGACTAGGACATTATTAAAATTTGAATGAATAAACTTTACACTGTGTATTTCTGTGTAGTCTCAGTTGCTTTCCCTCCTGAGGGATCCATGCCTGGTAGAAATCACTGTAGGGATTTGTGACAGAAAGGAAAGACTGCTCCTATGCCCCTTGCCTAGTGTGCTGGGCACAGCAACCCTCCATAAACTCTGGCTTTCTTGGAGTGAAGTGAATTTTGGCTATGTAGAAGCTTCCACCAGAAAAAATGTGCTTATTCCCTACCCTCCCCCTCCCCTCACCCCAACAAACTCTGGGCTCTCTGGGACACCAGCTTATCATCCATAGTCTTAATTGTGACTCTGCCACTGTGTGGCTCTGGGCTAACCACTGCATACTTCCCTGAAAAATGGATTTAACAATCTCTACCTCTTTCAAGTTCAGGCACTTTGTAGAAGTTCAATGTGGAAAGGGGGAATAAATGTTCATTTCTTTTGTGAATTAAAATAGAAGAGACCACACTGAAGGAAGAACAAATTCACCACCAGGATGTAGAAAATGAGTTGCTAAAAGCCTGTGGGGAAACATAATTGTTTCATAATCACTGCTGACTAAAGGTCCAAAGGGGCCCTTGGGGCTGGTCTTGCCAGGGTCTCGGGGATTGCTTCACAGGGGGTGTGGATGAAACTTTCACATCAAAAAGCTGTAGGAAATTATTTTCCTATTCAAGAGAAGGTTATCTCTTTTGAGAAAAGCTACCTTTTCCTGACTTAAGAAGGTTGTTTTCTTATTATAAAATAGTAACTGTTTATTATAGAACGTATTATAGAACTTTTTGAAAATATAAACATACACAAAGAAGGGGAGAGGCTCCTGTAATCACAGTGTACAGAGGTCATCACTTGTAACTCGCAAGTGGGATTTTGTTGTAACTGCAATTTTGTATTCTGTTTGGTGAACATTTTCCCATGTATTTGAATATTTTATACAATGGGGGGGATTCAGTATACAAACTTGTTGCAATCTATTTAACCAATCTCTCGTTGAACATTTGGGATATTGCCTTTTTTTGTTTTATTCTTTGGTTTGCTTATTTAAGGGTTTTTGTTTGTTCTAAGTGCTACAAATAAATCTTTGTTACACAAATCTTCACGCCTATCTTTCTTTGATTATATCTTGAATTCTTCGAAGTGTAGTTGTTGGGCCCAAGGATATTTGATACATAATATCAATTTGTCTCCTACGATTGACTTCACCCATTTGCACTCCCAGAGGCAATTGCATAGGACTTTACCGGAGTTGCCGGTGTCATTAACTGTCAAAGGCAACCTGGAACTCGCAACCCGGCCTCCGGTCTTGCTTCACTTTTTCCCGCCCACTCCGCACTCCCGCCTCGAGCCCCAACCCCGCCTCAGAATATGATGGCCCGCCCCTTCCTTACTCCCGTACGGATTCTGTCCAATAAAAAGCAGCCTCCTGCAATATCGCCGCATGGCTGGTAAGTTGAAGTGTCCGTCACGCTAGGGGGCGGGCGGAGCGACTTGACGGACGTGGAGGCGGACCAGTGTTAGCGGCGAGCGGGCCGTGCGTGGCGTGCGCGGCGCGCCAGACTGGAAGCGCTGGACCTGCGAGGTGTGTGCTGGCGGGTTGAGCGGTGAGAGGCTTGGCGGCCATGGCTCCCAACGTCCCCGCGCCCGAACCGGCCCCAGAGTGTCCTAAAGGCATCCGGGCCGTGCTGCTGGGGCCTCCCGGGGCCGGAAAGGGTACCCAGGTGAGCTGCAGGGCCAGGCTTAGCGCGGAGCCTGTGGAACTCCCAAGGTCAGGACGGCCGGAGGTCCGGATCGCCCTGGAGCGGGACCTGGAGCCTAGGCCTGGGGAGGGTGTGGGAGGGTCCTGGCCGGCATCTGGGGTTCTGGTAAGGCGTTTGGGAGAGGATCCAGTTGGAGATCGGGGGAAGTCTAAGTTAGGATTAGAGTTCTGGAGGGCTCTAGACTTGAGGTATCATGTTGGGGGAATCAAGGGACTGATTTAGATCCCTTAAGGGGTTAAAAGCTGAGAGGGTTTCAGCGGTAGGGTGGCCTTCGGTCGAGGCATCTAGATTACATCCTGAGTGGAGTCAGGGACCCCCCTATCCCTGCGATATGGGAGTAGCTTGTCCAGGGTTATGCTCCAGGCGTTCGGGGTAGGGGAAGCTTGCTTGATAGGGTTAATGACTGAAGGTGGAGGAGCATCTCCAGCACGTGGGGCAGAGGGGGAACTGCCATGTGCTGATTAAGAGTTCTAAGAGAAATGAAGTATGACCTGCGTGAGCCAGTTAAGTTGGGGAAATGAGAGAGGGTACGTCAATATACGGGTAAGAAAACAGGCCCAGAGAGGTCAGGTTTCTTTCCGAAGATAGCGAAATTGGCTTCATGCAGTCTAGAACCTCAGGAGCCATGGGGCTCCAGGAGTTTAGAGTCTAAAGTTACCTTCTACCTTAGCAGACTGTGGGGCCTCACTTGGTGTCTGGGCTGTAATGGACTCATAGATCAGAGTTGGGATTTATGATCTCCTTTTAAGATTTGGAAGCCCATAGGTTGGATTATCAATGTCTCTTTCCTGCATAAGTTCTGGCATTGCGCCCCCCACCCCCCTCGCCAGGCCACAGGTTCCTTTGGTTGTTGGGTTCTTAAGATGGAATTCCTGAAAGTCTGAGCACCTTAGTGAATGGTGTTCTGGGAACAGCTGTGTGCCCACTTTTCCTAACACTTGAAAAGATCTTGTCTTACTCATTCTTGGGACCCCTCTGGCAGCCAGCACTTGGAAATAGATGAATGACATCAATTAATGTGGGTGATGACAAGGAAAGTCTGGGAGATTCAGCTCAGGCTTGTGATAATTGCTTTTTGGCTCTGGGCACTAGGTCAAGAACGACCACTTTCCCTTTTCTATAGCTGGAGCAGATTCATCCTTGAAACTCACTGTCACCTAATCCCCTTGACCTCTGTAACTTTGAAGTCTCTTTCCTGTTGCCACCACCCTCCGTTATTAGGGAAACTGCAGCCTAGGAATGTTTAATCCCAGACTCTGCAAACTTTTGCTTTGAGTATACACAGGGTAGCTCAGCTGCATCAATTATTTTTCTTAGTTCATACAGAAGTTAATAATTTCATTAGTTGCGTAATGAACAGTCCGTCCCAGTGCTGAGACAAGGGTTTTATAGTCTAGCAAGCTTTGTAACTTCTAAGCCTAAATGTCTTCACCTGAAAAATGGTGATAATACCTACCTTACTTATTCAACATTTTATGACCACCAAACATTGGAGATAGAGCAGTGAATAAGATTGATAAGGTCCTTACTCATGTAGACCAAAAGCTGACAAGGATATTGAAAGAATGTGTTAAGCACCCTTAGGTACCTAAATGACAACCTTGTACATCACGGGCATTCAATAATTATTGACTTCCTCATCTTACACATTTCCCCTCCTTCCCAACTCGGATGTATTGCAGTGTAATAGGTGATGTATTCAGGAAGTTTTGAAGGAAATCATACTTACAAGCTGATTTATAAGGGTGTGCATATAGCGGATGTTGGTCAGAGAAGGCTTTGTGGAAGTGGAGGAGATGTAATTGGGACTTGAGGAAACACAAGTCTTTTAACCTCTGTACACGTTTCTTTTCACAAGTGGGACAATAGGAATGCTCGTGGTTGTAGTTTTATGGAGTTCAAATAAAAAAAACAGCAGGGGCACCTGCGTGGCTCAGTCGTTAAGCATCTGGCTTCGGCTCAGGTCATGATCCCAGAGTTCTGGGATCGAGCCCCGCGTTGGGTTCCCTGCCTACTTCTTCTCCCACTCCCCTAGTTGTGATCCCTTTCTGGCTGTCTCTCTCTCTGTCAAATAAATAAAGTCTTTAAAAATAATAATAATAAAACAGCAGAGTTCATAAATCAGAGGTCGCAAAGTGGTGGCCTCCAGCAGCATTTAGTCTGCAGACACATCCTAACTTTTTTTAATATTTATTTTTTTCTTTAAGTAGGCTCTACTCACCAACGTGGGGTTTGAACTCAAAGACCTCAAGATCTGAAGTCACATGCTCTACTGACTGAGCCAGCCAGGGACCACTCCCTAATTTTTTTATAAGATTTTATTTTTATTTATTTATTGTGAGAGAGAGGTAGCAAGAGAGCACAAGATGGGGGAGGGGAGCTCAGGGCAGAGGGAGAAGCAGAAGCAGACTCCCCACTTAGGGGATTAGGCACCCCCCTGTTTTTATATATATAAAGGATTTGTGGGGTTGGGACGCCTGAGTGGCTCAGGCCATGATCTCAGGGTCCTGGGATGGACCCCCACACCTCGCTCTCTACTCAGCAGGGAGCCTGCTTCCCCCTCTCTGCCTGCCTCTCTGCCTACTTGTGATCTCTCTCTGTCAAATAAAATCTTTAAAAAAAAAAAAAAGAGGGGCGCCTGGGTGGCTCAATGGGTTAAAGCCTCTGCCTTCAGCTCAGGTCATGATCTCAGGGTCCTGGGATCTAGCGCTGCATTGGGCTCTCTGCTCAGCAGGGAGTCTGCTTCCCCCTCTCTCCCTGCCTGCCACTCTGCCTACTTGTGATCTCTCTCAAATAAATAAAATCTTTAAAAAAAAAAAAAAAAGAATTTGTGGGGTTTTTTGAGAGAGAGAGAGCAATAGGGGTGGGGGCAGTGGGGGCGGGGCAGGGGGAGAGAATCTTAGGCAGACCCATTGCAGAGCCTAACATGAGGCTTGCTCTCACGACCCTGAGATCATGATCTGAGCCAAAATGAAGAGTCAGATGCTGAACGGACTGAGCCACCCAGGTGCCTCAAGTTTGAATACTAAAGAAGACTGGTCCCCATGTACCCATTATCCCGCCCCAACAACCATCAGCCAGCGGCCATTGCTTCCCCTCCACTCTCCCTTCACAGATTATGTTAAAGGGGCTTCCAGACAGCATGACCGAGCTATTATCTCTGTTGCCCTGCTCACAGTTTTTTGCACGCGCCCAGCTTACACCAGTTCTTTCCTTGCGGGTCGGTCTCCATCAGCCGTGCCAGTGCAGCGACATGACCCCTCTGTGAGACCCGTACTTCTATTCCTCTTTTTACAGTTAGAGAAACAAGTTCAGAGGGCCTGTTCTCGAGTTTACATAGCAAGTAATTGGCAGATCTGCCATCCGAATGGCTCCAAAGCCGCTGCTCTTTTTGTGGCTCTCTCCTACCCTGGGTTATATTTTTCTGTAGAGTAACCCCCGCAGGGTTCTCTTAGTTGATGAGCCGGTTTCTCGGTCCATGGCCAGTGAGACGAGTGGCTCAGGGCCTCAAGCAGTGGCTCAGGGCCTCAAGCAGCACGAGTGTGGTCCAGGGGCCAGCAGCACAGCCAGGCCTACACGCTTGTTAAAAATGCAAATGCTCAGGCCCCACCCTGTGGAATCCGAATTGTATTTTAGCAGCACCCTCGGGCCATCTGGAGTAGAAGCAGTGCCCTGAAGCACAAGCTTGAAATACGAGGGGAATATAATAAAAGTTATCTCATCAGGATGCTTCTGTAGTTTATAAGTAGAGTAATGCAAAAAAAAAAAAAAGACCATGGAGGGAGGTCTTCTATTAAATGCCTGCTGTGCGTCTGAATGTTTTGGGTGCTTACTTCCTTCCTTTGATCCTCACAACAGCCCAATGAAGTAGATAGACATCCCCATTTGACTGGGGCAGAAACAGATGCTGAGAAGTTAAGTAACTGGCCCAAGATTGTTGAGGCGCACAGCTGTTGAGTGCCTTCGCCGGGATTCCTGTGTAAATCTGACTCCAAAGTCACCCAGTGACTCCCGTGCAGGCGGCAGAGCATGGAGGAATTACCCTTCTGCCTTGCCGTGTCTCCGCTAGTGAAGTGTTCCTGCACACAGCTGTAGAATCCCGTCATCCTGAACCGCACGCGAGAATCCTGCAGTTTGAACAGTTAGGTTCTGTGGGAACAGCTCGTCCCTGGGGTTTGTGTTAGCCTTCCGCCTGGAACAAGCCTGGTCTCCAGAATGTTCACCCAGGTTAACTTCAACCAAGGAGAAAGAAAGATTGACAGAAAAGCTCAGTTCTCCAGGAATGTGGCCACCACGCCGGCCTGGAGGGCCAGAAGGTTTTCCACTGCCAGAGGGTCCTGACCTTCACCAGTTTTCCAAAGTGCAGTTTTTAACGCCTTCTTCATCCGGGTTCCATTTTGCTATGAAGTCACGTCTTTGCTTAAACTGAATCAGTCCATGAATCACAAACGAATTTGCGACGCTGAGCCCCATCTATTTCCCTTTTCTGTGTGCAACTAAGAAAACTCCTAGTGCACTGGTTTGAATAAGAATCCAACCCTACTTCTCTTATAAAACAGTTGAACCAGAACACTAAATATTAAGCTTCTTGAACTGATTCAATTCCTTGTGAATTCGGGGGGGGGGGGGGAGGGGGCGGGGAGGGCAC
>CM052798.1:21736297-21768969 GCA_028533885.1 Nasua narica | reverse complement strand
TCCGTGTCTCGAGCTCACAGCCCTTCGCAGAGGGAAAGCTGTAGCTGAGCCCAGCAGCCTCTCCCCGGCTCTCCCCATGGAGGCACCGGAGGAACCTCGCCAGCGATTCGAAGCGGGCCTGACAACAGGCACAGCCACTCGGTGTAGCTGATTTTACTCAGCCATCACCTTGTCCCCACCAGTGCTGGAAGTGGACCGCTTGGCCTCCCGAAAGTGTGCTGTCGAGGCAGAGGAGGGGGAAAGGGGAGAGGAAGAGAGAATCTCAAGCAGACCGCACTGCATGGAAACCGATGCGGAGCTCGATCTTACAACCCTGAGATCATGGTCTCAGCTGAAACCAAGAGTCCGACGCTCAACTGACTGAGCCACCTGCGCGCCCCTGCCCAGGCTCTGATGGTCTGACCCGGACTTTCCCAACCGATGTGCCGAGATGCGGATCCCCTCAGCCATCAGAGCAGCTGGGCAGGCCTGGGCTATCCCGGAGGGGAAGCGCACAAGGACCATATGAATATTTCTGCCGGCACCAAGAGGTGAAAAATGTTGGGAAGCGCTTCTATAACAGACTTTCATGAGGAGAACAGACATCCGCTCAGTGAGAAAGCCCGGGTTGGCACAAATGTGGGAGTCGAGACAGGCCCTGGCTGCTGGGCAGCGTTTGGCCTGCCTTCTTCCCTTCTGAGGTTTCTGGGCTCCCTTGGCATAGCCCCTCCCAGTCAGGAACTCGGGGTTGCGGCCCACGGGGGCACGGCGCAGATCGGGTGCCCAGTGATGTTCGCAGCTCCAGCTAAATGCTCAGTCCTTGGGCACTTCCTGACTTGTTGAGCAAGTCCTTTCTCCTGGTGCCAGTGTTCCTATTGCTTGGCCCTCCGATGCCCCAGGGGTGCCGCCCTGTCTGGGGGCGTTTGCGTCTAAAGGACATACTTTTCCCGCCTTTCTGATTTTTGTAACCGAACTGGGATAGAAAATAGGGTTAGCTTCTTCGTCCTCTGGCCTCCGCAGCACGTTGTACAAATCTCTATATTAAAAGATAGTCACATTTATTTTAGGTTTTTTCCGCATTTCTCCCTCCTACGAGAGTAAGCACTGCTTGTGATCAGGGATCTTGACTCCTTGCAGTGTGGCCCCTGGATTCAGCGTAAGTCCTGAGTCAGACTAAGCACTTAGTAAACGTTTGTTGGGCGAGTGGGCGAATAGAATGAATGGCTGTGTGAGACCAGCACCGGGTTCGTGAATTAGGTGCTTACGGCAGCCAGACACTCGTTGTCGTATTGGGTCAAAATAGAAAACATACTCCCTCTGGCATAAGCTTCCTGGAAGCCCAGATACCTTCCCAAGCGAGAGACGCCTAGAGCAAGGGTTCTGGCCGGGTACAGCCCTCACGCCCAGCTCCTCTGTCATTGCTTGTCCGCTTGGAGACCCCTGGGGTGCCGGATATTTTCAGGCAACCCAACTCATGTTCATTTGCTGTCTTTCAGGCTGATTCACCCTCTGAGTGGCCGTTCCTACCACGAGGAGTTCAACCCCCCAAAGGAACACATGAAAGATGACGTATGTAAACCCTGGACAGGAAAGTTCCTTTTCCTTCCTCACCTTTCCTCCTTTTTGTTCTTTGTTCTTTCCATCTTCTCTTGATTCCTACCAATATGATTAGCTTAACCGTGAGAAATACCACTACCAAGTCTTATCGCGTGGCCTGTGGCTCTTCTGTCTACACAGCACCTCCCTGGGTGGTTTATTGTTTGACCGTGAGGTAGCTACCAGCACCGGCTACCTCACAGTGCCCGGTTCATACCTGTCTTTGGCCCAGAGCAGCCCCTCTCTGGTTGGCTAGCCTCAGGAGAAGGCTGCTTGGAAGCCCAGAAGCAGAGCCAAGCTGGGAGAACAGGTCTGAAGAGAATTGTGTTGACTGATCCTGCTTCGGACGAATGTCCCCTCTGTTGACTTTGCCGTGCCTTTCGGATTCAGGTTATTTGGGCCAGGTTAACGTTGCCATGTGCTCGGGACGGTCTGCAATTGCTTGCAGATGTAACAGGGAGGGTGTCGCACACGTTCAATGTGACATATGCCGTAACTAGTCCATTTCCTCTGTTTTATTTTTTTTAAGATTTTATTTATTTATTTGACAGAGAGAAAGAGATCACAAGTAGGCAGAGAGGCAGGCAGAGAGAGAGGGGGAAGCAGGCTCCCTGCTGAGCAGAGAGCCCAATGCAGGGCTTGATCCCAGGACCTGAGATCATAACCTGAGCTGAAGGCAGAGGCTTTGACCCACTGAGCCACCCAGGTGCCCCACCGTTTCCTCTGTCTTAGAACATGTGGGTGATAGTGAGAATCTCCTAGGTTTGCCTTTGTCACTTCAGACAAGTTCATCAGGTCCTACAGGTTTCAAAGCCCTCGTGTCAGCTTAGTCACGTTTCCCACGATTGGGAACCCCGCCATTCCGAGTTCTTTCTCACTTCCCATGCCACTTTCACAGCACTGACGGCCGACACCCTAGTGAAAACACCAAATACTTTGCTGACTGAGGTTACAATGGTGAATGCATCTCTGATTTTGATGTATTCTCCTTAGTCTCGAGGGCCTCTGTCTGTCTTGCTTCTGATACTAGAAGTGTTCATCTGGGAAGCCAAGCGGCCTGAGCAGAAGCCGTGAGAGAAGGGCCTCGCCTTTCTTCCTCCCACAAACCCCCTTCCTCACACTTTGCTGCCTCAGGCTCCCCAGCTCCTCCGGACTAGTTGGTCTGCTCCTAGGACCCAACTTCCCGGGAGTAGCAAAACTCTTTAGAGTTCCGTAGTGGAGGAGGTCTAGATTGTCTGTCTTTCCCTCCGATGGACTTGGGGAGCAGACAGCATCGCAAATCTGCATCTGGCGTCAGATAAGGAAACCTTGCTAACCGTCCCAGACGTTCACTGCCCGCTTCCTGTTCTCAGATCACTGGGGAACCCTTGGTCCGCCGATCAGATGATAATGAGAAGGCCCTGAAAATCCGCCTGGAGGCCTACCACACTCAGACCACCCCGCTGGTGGAGTACTACAGGAAACGAGGGATCCACTCCGTCATTGACGCCGCCCAGACCCCCGACGTTGTGTTTGCCAGCATCCTAGCGGCCTTCTCCAAAGCCACATGTAAAGACTTGGTTATGTTTATCTAATGTTGGGTCCAAAAAGGAATTTCTTTCTTCCTGTCCCTGTTGAGGGAGGGTGGGAGTTGCAGAGCAGGCAGAGGGAAGCTTCCTCAGGCCAGCGAGAATACCGTTTGTTGTACCAATTAAAAAAGCACTTATTTGATGTCTCTTTAGCGTGTGTGCAACTCTCATCTCATCTGTGTGTGTGTGTGTGTGTATGTGTGTGTGTTGATTTAAGTACATGTACACTCTTTCTTCTTTCTGAGGTACAGGCAAGGTTGCTTTACCAACTGTGTACTTCTTTAGCCATAGTCTTGACTTTTATTTATCTTTACCAAGATAGGCTAACTCAGGTATCTGCCGGGCACTGCAGTTCTAGAACCTCATAGTCCTTCTCCAGCAGCTGAGTAGGAGTCCAGGATCCCATAAAGTCAAGCAGGGCCAAAGTTCCTGGCGGCAGATGTTGGCAGGGAATTCCACTTGTTTTCTGCCCCACAAAGAAAAGCCACAGGAGTCAGTATGTGGGTGGGGATCATTCACTTTTTTCCCTAAGTGAAAAGAAAAAGGCATTTACGCTACAGATTTCAGAAATAACTGGGAGAGATGTCACCGTAGAAAGATCTGGGCTGAGGTGGAAAATTTCTGTGAACTGCATCACGGTGCTATAGAGTAGGGATCACTTGGGACCCATGTGTGAAAACTGAATTGGTGCCAAAGAATTAAACCCAAGTAGACGGTCCTTTTTGAGTTCAGACTGCCTTCTGAACATCCAGGCTGCGCATCTGAGAGCAGCCAGTCCACTACTTAAAGAGACCAGGGTAGGTTTGTTTGTTTTCATTTGTAATGTTTGCCTCAGTTTCCAAGTATGAACAAAATAGTGATTTGGAGGTGATCTGATTGTCCTTAGTTTCCTCAAACCCAATCTCTCCAGGAAATGAAACCACCATCATGTGTCTCTTTTAAGCTCAGACTCTCTCCACAGGCTTCCCAAGAAAAGACCACCCAAAATAAGATCACCTATGACAGTAACTAGCTTTTATCCCTAACTTCGGCTCCCCAACTATTAAGCATTTCCTGAGGTCCATGCTGTGCCCTTTGACTTGTGGCAAACAGATGAATTAATAGGCTGTCGGGAGAGGCCACAACACAGCAGCTTCTGGAAAAACCACTGGAAAACCAGTGGCAGGCCCAGTAAATAGGAATGCCGCCCTCGCACAATCTCTCGACTTGGTGCGGTGAGCTCTAGGGTCCCAGTCCCCGCCTGACCTGAGCCTCCTGCTGTCTGGAACTCTCGGAAGGCTTGTCCCCTGTCCACCTAGAAGCTGGGCATGGGCATGTGGCCATCTGGCTGCCCTTTGGTCCTTTCCAAGTGAGTGTCTGCTTGCTTTGCTCTGCCTCGCTTCCCTGCCTGCAAACTAACTCCGCCCATTCTGAACGGAAACCTAGTCTGCTGTGGGGCATTTCTGGGAAGCACATGACTTCAGGGAAGAGTGAAACCAAAACTATGAGCTGTGTCTGCAGGGGTCTGGGGCCCTTCCCTGGGGGAGGGAGGCCTCACTGATCCTGGAGTCCACTCCTTTTTCACAGGGGACAGTTGCAGGCCCTTGGCCTCGAGGTGGCGGTCCTTGAGTATTTGCTAATTGAATGCGTGTGGTCCTTGCTTAGATATTTGTCACCCATCTGTATACATTGCCGTGTGCACACTTGGGCTGCTGGTGAACCTAGAACATGCGGGGTGCATATGTCCTTTTGGGGGGTGGTCAGGATTTAGATTTTTGCTTCGTTTAATTACACAGCCTTAACCTCAGCAGGCACGAGAGCTTTCTCCCGACAGAAATGTCCAGGGTCTGATGCATTTGGTTGCTGGGGCGTGCATGCCATCCTCCCCTGGTGTTTACTTGGTTTTTTAAAATCCATTTTGTTCTCTCTTGTTTCCTCTCTATTTCAGCCTAGTAACAGAAGGCCAGGCGAGACTGCACCACTGTTCATCACCCCGCGGCGTGATCCCTGCTCTTAGGTGCTGGGCAGAGGGGAGGGGTGGTCAGGGCGAGGATGGAGAGGGAGGGATGGTGAGGGCCCAAAAGGAGTAACAAAGAACAGCAATGTGGTAGTGAGGCCATCTCTTTCACATGTCATAGAAGAGTCTGGAAAGGGGGGAAATTAATTAAAAAAAAAACTGATTAGAGGCTGTAAATAGAAATCAGGAGGTGCAGTACTGTTTCTAAGGAATCCAGGTTTCGTTTACTGTGGATTGGTGACATTATTTTTTTAAAGCCAAATGCCCTAAGACCTCAGTTTTTATCTCAGAGCCTCATGGGTTGCCAGCCTGAGAATGCAGGAAGTCAGACTGTTGTCCCGTCTTTCCAGAAGCCTGGAACGACTCCTGGCCCTGGTTCCCGGCACCATGAGATCAAAAGACCATCTCCACATTGGAAAGAGATGGGAGGGCCATGTTCATGGGGGCAGCGGCTCAGCCAATCAAGTTTACTGGAGTTGGGGGAAGGCGGGGCTGGTCTCCCTCCTTAACCACCCAACGCTCTGTACTGGACCCCGCCCCATTCTCATGGGTCAGCTCCCAGCAGCCACCCAGCATCCCTGCGCTCTTGTCTTGCATCCGCGATGTGGGAAGGGACCCTTGTTAATAAACGAGCAAGTGTCCTAAGCAACATCATCCAAAGATTATCCTTTCCATCCTCAAATCCTGTGACTAGGATCACTCGCCAGCACTGTGATGTATTATTTTCAATGAGGTGCCTTTCTTAACTGACCAAATGCTGCCTTGTTTGGCCCCTAAGTCAATAAAGTATGTTAAAAATTCGTATCCCCTGTTGTGGCATTCTTTTGAGGGGATCTGGGCTAGGCAAAAAAAAAAAAAATGGCATTGGATTCTGACTCTGGCTTAGAAGTCACAAGGCAGGGAGGTCCAAGTGTGTGCTCATGAGATGAGCCGCACCTCATCGAGCCTCAGCTCGGATGTAGGCAGGCTTTTCTTGCCCCTGAGGACAAGGCAGCTTGGCTTCGTGGCGACCGCGCTGTGATCAGAGCTCAGAGGATGTGTGAGGAATCCCGGCCAAGCATTTACGCTGCTCCTGTTTCCTTGTCTGAGAAAAGGGGTGTGATGCCACCTTCTCAGACTTGTTGGCATTAAATGAAGTTTATAAAAAGCAGCTTTGTGCTTGGCGCCTGGCACCCACCAGACACTTGATAAATGTTAGTTGGATCAGAATATATACAAAAATACCTGCTTCGCACCGGGCCGGAGGATTGTTGAGTGGACAGCTGCCCGCAGCCTGGAAAGCCAGTGCTTCTCATCTCTAGCCAGATTCTTGGCTATCTCTTCAGCTGTCTCTTTAAAACTTCCGGTTGCTTCTTTATAAATCCATTTCTTGCTCAGCAAAAGAGCCAAGCTGAAGCTCTCGAGCTCTTTGGAAGAGCCACCTCTGCCAGGGCGGTTTCTGAGAAATGACTGCTATTCCCGAAACCAGAGGAAGCTGGGCTGGAAGCACCACCATTCTTCATGCTTTCTTCACTTGATCTTAGCCAAAAGGCCGAGAAGCGATCTTCATGCTTTCTTGTTCTGGAGAGATCTAGAGTGGTCAGGGGCATATTCAAGTTTCCTATTTAGTTGGTCTGCATTCTTGTGCCAGCTCCTCCCTCTGCTTCCCCACCTCCCCAGCCTCTGCAGTCATTCCAGGTGCCAACATGACTGACTCGCTCTGATCTTTTCATTCCCTGAGCTATTTAAATGCCCCCATGAAAACCTTCTTCTTTTCCTTGATCATCATGCAACAAATCGGGGGAAAGACCCAGCCGCTTCGTGGTGCGGTTGGGAAGAATGGCCTGAGAGACCAGGAGGCCTGTCGTTCACGTTCACGTTCTGGGCTTTCGGCTTGGTTTCCTCTTCTGGAAACTGATTGGAACCACTCCCCTGACCGGAGCGCTGACCCCAGGCCAGGCTCCGCATGTGGGCTGCATAGCCAAGACCTGGCTCGGCCCTCCTGGGGCTTCCGGGCGGTCGGAGCTGTCCTTCTGTCTTACAGGTGAGGCGATCGAGACCCGGAGCGGCGAGGTCACAGGAGGCCAAGGCGGCCCACCGCAAGCCATCTCTGCCACCCGAGTCTGTCCCCTTGACCTTGTTGCTGAAGCGATTGAGCACCTCGTGTAGCTCTACAGCAAGACGGCCCCTCCGGGTGCCTTGTTCACGGCCGCTCATTGCCTGTCTGAAGACCTGGGGGAAGCGTCCCAGGCGCTCTCGTGGGCACAGAGTTTTACAGACGGGACCGAATGAAGAGCAGCCTTGGTCCTCAGGAAGCCTCAGGAGTCTTAGGAAGACAGCGCAGTGAGTCAGAAGACAAACTTCCACCGTGAGAATGGGCGAGTCATCTCCCCATCAGAAGAACAGAAATGACGCTCGCCCCTCAGGTGTGCTGGCAACCCCGGTGACCCGGATTCCCGGCACAGCGCACACGCCCAGGATGTGCTGATGGCGTGAACGTAAGCCTTGGCGACAGCGCTTATCTTGCAGACTCTCAGAGACCAGGCCAAGGACTCTTAACCTAAGGATCCCCTAGAAGTCCATGGGCCTCTGAAATTGTATGCAGAATTCTGTATTTTTTTTTAATTTTTTTTAAAGAATTTTTTTAAAAAATATTTTATTTATTTGACAGAGACAGCAAGAGAGGGAACACAAGCAGAGAGAGTGGGATAGGGAGAAGCAGGCCTCCCGCCAAGCAGGGAGCCCGACGTGGGGCTCGATCCCAAGACCTTGGGATCATGACCTGAGCTGAAGGCAGCCACTTAACGACTGAGCCACCCAGGCGCCCCCAGAATTCCGTATTTTTGTATTTTCCTAATGACTGATCGCCTCACATAGACTTAATGCTCACTGGATGGTAGGTTCTGCACACACCGTCTCACTTCTTCTCAGTAAGCCCGTGGGAGTGAGTGCTGCTGGCCTTATCTCCACGGGACGCGTGTGCACTTTGAGGCCCGTACATCTAGGAGCAGCAGAAGCCGAGGATGAGCCCCGCCGTGGCTCACACCCCAGCCTCTCACCGCCGCACCATTGCCTGGACACTCGGCCGGGAGCGGGGAAACACTCTGAAGGCAGTCGCGACACAGAGGAGTCGACGAGCCACAGAGCTGAATGAAAGGAGAAGGAACTCCAGGAGGCTTGCCTGGCACGGGGACGGACTCGAGTGGGGAGCGCTCAGGTAAGACCGTTTTCTATTTCATCCTCCCTTTGCTTCCTTGCAGTGGGAGCTGAAGCTCCACCTTACTGGATTCACGGAACTCTAGGAACCGATCCTATTCCAGAAGGCCAGAGGAGCGAGTTGCAGGGGTAGAGAGGAGTCAGTTCTCCCCAGCAGTGTGTTCTGGAAAGGTCGGCAGCAGGAGGGTGTCTGTCCTGGCTGCACTTCACAGCCATTCCTCTTGGACCGCAGCCCCACGCAGCTCATGGCACCGCGTGATTCGTGATCCCAGGGGACCGCTGGCCCGCCGACCTCTCGGGAATGTCGCAGCTCTGCGTTCAGAGTCCTGCCGGGTGACGATAAGCTTCTTTCACAGAAGACGCCTTCCAGGTGCCCCGTGGAGATGAGGAGCCCCCAGCGGAGAGCAGGCATGAGTGGGAAGACCAGGTCCTATCCCGGGAGCCCTCAGACTGGAGGGCTCTGCTCTTTGGGGGTAAGATTGCCATGGGGCAAATCATTACGGTGTAGGGGTCCCTTAGGTAAAGACTTCAGAGCCAAATTTCTCTGAGCTTAGAGCTAGGAGATCATTTTGTTTCTTATTTAGTTGGTCTGCATTCTTCTACTTAGGGAAGAAATGCTTCATTTTCTACTATTTTTCTTTTTGCCCTGGCTGAGACCCCTTGTGTTCGATGCTGTGCTTTCCCCTGTCAGGGTTTCTTAATAAAATTCTCGCCTACCTCACCCACCCAATCTTGGTCATTTTGTTTAGTGTTAATGTGCTTGGACACGTCTTGAGTCTTTCCAACGGCCTTGAGTCTGTTCTGGGAAAGAAGTGGGGAGTAAGGAAAGGGCAGCTTACGTGGTACGGGAGCTGAGGCTGCAGAGAGGGTCCAGTAGCTTTGAGGCAGAAGGGGTGGGACTGGAGTGGCTTCGCGCAGAGGGCAGGGCCTTCCAGGCAGAGGCTGCTGGTACTAAGGGCTGCTTTTACTTAGTGAACCCCTAGGGTGCTTGGGAAATCTACATTTGCTTGGAAACTGTGTTTTTCAAATGAAGCATAGGGATGACAGAAGGGAACTTTTTCCACTCAAGAAGCCAGAAGAGGGGCGCCTGGGTGGCTCAGTGGGTTAAAGCCTCTGCCTTCGGCTCGGGTCATGATCTCATGGTCGTGGGATTGACATCGGGCTCTCTGCTCAGCAGGGAGTCTGCTCCACCCTCTCAGTCTGCCTGCCGCTCTGCCTGTTTGTGATCTCTCTGTCAAATAAATAAATAAAATCTTTAAAAAAAAAAAAAAGAAGAAGAAGCCAGAAGAGCCAGAAAGTTGATGGCCACTCTAAGCTTGGCCCTTGCACCTTATTTGCCACCTCTCCCAAACACACGGCTTCAGTGCTTTGACTGTGAGTTGGGTGACCCTTTGCTCTGGTGAGACCGAAAAGAAGGAATCTCTTGGTTTTATTGTCAGCTCTGTGTTCAGTGATGTGCCTACTAGAGATGCGGCCATGGGTTCCGCGGTGACAGAGAGGACCAGGGGTTAGATCTAGGCACTGACGTACCTCGATGCATGCCTTGGGAGCCACTTTAACCTCCAAGCTTCAACGAACTCGTCTGTAAAAGGAAGATCATAGCACCCATCTGTGTGAGGCACAGTCCATACAAACTGAAAAAAAAAAAATAGCCCAATAAAGGATCCTTATTTGCCTTTTTTCCCTATGGCTCTTTGCCACGGGAGGAAAAAGGACCCTGTCATGGCTCCCAGGTGTTTCAGAGTGTATATCTTTATCCCTGTTCCCCAGTGCCATGTCCGTCCCCCTTGGAGTACTGCACCAAACCAGACCAAGTTGCTCTTCACTGGGCTGTTTCCTGAGTGGCCAGACCTGCCCCTGGGTGGGGGTGGGAATCTGAGTCTCCTCCGCGGGGTCGCTGATGTGGCAGCCTACCGGGTTGTGATGGACACGGCCCCCAAATGCCCAAAGGTCACTGAGAGGAGGACATTCTGTCATTGAAGACGGAAACGGGCTGTTGTTGAAATCCCACGTCGGGCTGGCGGCACCTGCTCTTATCCCGCAGACCTCGCCAGTGGCTGCCAGCAGGAACGGCCCTCCTGGAGGCCAGAACGGGAGGGAGGCCGGAAGAGCACGATGGGATGGGCTAGATCCGTGTGCACTTGGATTGGACGTGACACCAGGAAGGTGCTACAGTGGGCCGAGAGAGTCTCTGCTGAGAATTTGTTGGCTCATCCTTTGGAAATTGAAACCTCTGGAAATTGCCCTAGAATAAAGGAATGAGAACAGTGGCTCTCTCTTGGTGTGCCTGTCAGGGCTCAAGTTCACATGCATCAGGGGCTTGAGGACATTGATGGTCTGGGTGTTCAGTGTGTGTTTCCTAGCCGCCAGCTCTGGCTCAGCGATTCCACTTTGTTAGTGTATCCTAAGGAAATGACTAAGTATAAGTGTACGCAGCATTTTTTTTTTTTTTTACAACAACAAGAATTGGAAACAACCTAAATTTCCAACAAAGGAGAGATAGGCTGTGATGATTCATTCATGAAATAGTATACGATCATGAAATAAATCATTTTAAGACAAAAATTTCAAGATAAACTGTCGAGTGAGTAAACATAGATCACAAAACAATAGAGAATGAGTTCATTTTTTTTTAAGTAAACTTTTTATTTAGGAATAATTTTAAGTTTACAGGAAAGTTCCAAAGATAATGCACAGAGATTTCTGCATATGCGTCGCCCAGCTTCCCCTGCTGTTAACATAATCATAGTATTTACCAGAACTGAGAGGAACAGTGGGGCATTACTAGACTCAGACTTTATTTGGTTTTTACCAGTTCTTCTGCTAGTGCCCTTTCTTCTGTTCCAGGATCCAACTTAATATGCCACGTTGCATTCAGTCAGGTTTGTTTTTTTTTTAAGTTTATGTAAAAAGAAAAGCATCTGGAAGATTGTAGACAAAAATATTAACCATGATCATAGCTGAGTGATGGAATTAAGGGAGATTTTTCTTTTTCTTTCTTTCTTTTTTTTTTAAATTTGTTAATTTAAGTCATCTCTATGCCCAATGTGGGGCTCAAACTCATGACCCCGAGATCAAGAACTGCACACGCTCCGCTGAATGAGCCAGCCAGGTGCCCCCAGGAGATTTTTATTTTTAAATTTTTCTTGAGTCTTCTAATTTTTCCTGTGTAACATGTCACAGAATTCACAACAACAATGAATGTCTTCAAGCTAAGCTAATCACTCCTAGTATAGCCTCGCTGTGTTGTAGATTACCTATTCATTTGTTCTTCTCTTTAGTGAGCTCAAAAGGCGGGGCCACATTCCGCCCCATCCCTCCTTCCCCACCTTACAGCTTGGGCTCAGACATGGGAGGAGGCAGGGACATCTGGTTGAACGAAGGAGTGAGGTCAGAGAAGTTCCGTTGCTACCAACGCTCAGATTAACTAGTCTTAGCACTCTTTCAGCTTGAGGAAACCCCAGCCTTATATTTCCCCAGTTTAGTAAGCCCCAGCAGAAGCACAGGACCTGTTTTTAAAGCTTACAGTCTCAGCGCTGACTCTCAGGCCCATCACTGAATGAGTCACTGAATGTGGTCAGTTAACCAGGTCTAGAGATGGCATCCGAAAGCAAAGTGAGGGTTCTGCTATTTAAAGGAAGGGCCATGGATGCTGAGCAGTTTACATATGTCAGAGCCAGCCCCCGACACTGGCATTTTAATCCCTGATTGTTTCCATCAGACTGGAAGCCGCTGGGGAGGATGGGAGCACATCAGTTCTGCTCATCTAGCACAGTGGTTGGTGTAGAGCAGAGGCCTGATCAGTATATAAGCGAAGAAATATATCTCTTGGTAAACATTGTTTAACTAGATGGTGTTTGAATCAGGATGGTTTTTGTTAACAAATAATAGAAAATTGACTTAACAAAAAAGGAAATTTGTTGGCTCGTGCAACTGAAAAGTCTAGTGGAGCCCAGGCATGGTTTGAGCAGAACTCCATTTCTCCGCTAGTCTTCTAGCTCTGCAGCCTCAGCATCATCCTCAGACTGGCTTCTCATGATAACAGAATGGATGCCGTGGTTCCAGACTTCACATTTGTACTCCACACCATCTGGAGCCACAGAGAAAATAGAATCTGTGTCCCAGAATTCCCAGCAAGTCCTGAGATTCACTGTGGACTGAGTAAGGTCACCTGTGCACCTGGGGAGTAACCCTTAGGGGCAGAGGTCATTCGGTGGCTTAGCTCAGATCATGTGCCTTAGCCTTGGAATAGGGGAGCAGGAGGGAGTAGAATCAGCTTCCCTGAAACCATGTAAATTCCCAATGGGAATTGAGACTCTAGAGAAGTGAGAGCAGTCTAGATCCTGGGGAGGTGACTGACAGGAATCCAACTCAACTGAATACACGACTTACGCAGCACAGACAAGGGTCGCGGGAGTTAGGAGGAAGAGGCATCGAGTGAGGGCTGCAGCAGTCAGAGGGCGGCTTCATGGAGGGGGAGGGGAGCCTGGGCAGAGAGGAGGGAAGGGCATCCCACGATGATGTGTTGAGCATTTCCCACGTGCCAGACGTGGGAATGTATGCATCTGTATGCATCATCTCAGTGAATCCTTACAGTGACCTGCAAGGTCAATGTCCTCGTCATGTCCGTTTTACAGACAAACCCAGAGGTCTCATGGTAAGCCCCGATGCCCGTGAGTGAAGGGGGCCCCGGTCACCCAGAGAGTCTGCCCTGGTGGAGTGGCCCGACCTCAGACATCCTCACAGAGGTAGTGAAGAGTGAAAGCCAGCTTCCAGAGTCTCATCTCCCAGTCTGTGTCCTCTCCCTGGAATTCTTTCTCCACCCACCTGTCCAAACCCTATCTCTTCGTGACCCAGTTCAAGGCCCGACACCCATAACATCGGCAACATCAAGCGGTTTGGAATTGCACATCCAACTGTCTTCCTTCCAGACTTCTGTGAGCTCCTCAAGAAAACTGCACTTGTCTTTGTATCTTGGGGGCGTGACACCATCAACTTCCCTTTACAGTTGCTATGGTGACCTCTTCTAAGGGTTGGAGGGACACATAAATGCAGGATGTTAGAGCCCTCACAGATTAACCTGTGAGGGCTCTAACCTGATCCTCTCACTTTTTTTTTTAATGTTTTTATTTATTTATTTGACAGAGGAGAGAGATCACAAGCAGGCAGAGAAGCAGGCAGAGAGGCAGGCAGAGAGAGAGGGGGAAGCAGGCTCCCTGCTGAGCAGAGAGCCCGATGCAGGGCTCCATCCCAGGACCCTGAGATCATGACCTGAGCCGAAGGCAGAGGCTTTAACCCACTGAGCCACCCAGGCACCCCACTTTTTTTTTTTTAAGATTTTATTTATGTGAGAGAGAGAGAGCATGAGTGAGGGGAGGGGCAGGGGGACAGGGAGAGGCAGACTCCCGCTGAGCACAGAGCACCCCAATCCTCTGACTTCATAGGAGAAACTGAGGCCCAGAGAAGTCGAGACTTGCCCAAGAGTGCAACTGAGCCTAGAACCACAGAGTCTGGACTCCCAAAAATGACACGGCTAGAACATTGTTCACAGGGCGCCTGGGTAGCTCAGTCGGTTAAGCAGCTGCCTTCAGCTCAGGTCATGGTCTCAGGGTCCTGGGATCGAGCCCCGCATGAGGGTCCCTGCTCAGCAGGGAGTCTGCTTCTCCCTCTTCTCCTCGCTTGTGCTCTTTCTCACTCAAATAAATAAAAATCTTTTTTTTAAAAAGTCCATTATTCGCTCTGGAGCCAGATTGAGAGCTCCAATCCCAGCCTCTGTGTGCCCTAGCTGTGTGCCCTGGGCAAGTCCTCAACCTCTCTGAGCTCCATTTTCCTCATCTGTGGGATGGGGTTGCAGCGTGCCCACCTCCCAGGGCCGTTGCGAGAAATAAATGAGTCCCGATAGAGCTCTCAGCACAGAACCTGGCACTTGGTGGCCCTGCAGGAACTGAGGGGTTTTGTTCTCAGAGCTGTAGGCTGTGAGACATGGAAATGCTAGCCCCACCCACCGGGGCCTTTGGGGTCCTATCCTCTTCTACACCCCAGTCCACGCACCTCTTCAGAGCAGCTGAGAGCCAAAAAGGAAGTCGCTATGACCTTGTGATGGGAGTGGGCCAGAGTCCCCATCCCTTGGGATGCCGGCTAGGGCTGTTATGACTCCGTTATAGGTCAGACCCACCCCCCCCACCCCTGCTGCTCCTCTGGTCCCAGGCCACCCGCTTCTGCCTCAGGCCGGCTCAGGTGTGGGGAAGCTGCAGACGTGCGTGGGCTCAGGCTGGAGCGGGGCCAGAGCCGCAGGCCGCAGTGGCAGCAGTGCAGTCCCTCACAGGCTCCTGGGAGACCAGGAGAGCAGCGGGAGTGACAGCCCTGGGCAGAGGCCCAGATTGCAAGGTGGAGGTGGAGAGCCAGAGGGCACAATCCTAGGAGGGGGCCCCCAGTCCCACCCGAAACTACACGCTCTTCCCCTTCCGACAGTCCTCAGTGGGCTCCTGTTCATATGAGCCCCTCTGACCCCCAGGGGTGGAGACGCTGAGCTTGGAATTCAGATCCCGGCTCTGCTTCTCCGTGACTGGGAGACGGTGGACAAGCCGCTTCCCTCCCGTGCCCTTCAGCTTCCTCTCTTGCACATTGAGGATGGTGATGCCTTTATCAGAATAAAACAGAATTCTGTATGTGAGAGTGTCCCGAGCTAGGTCTTCACACAGTAGGCACCCAATGTATGTCTCTCCTCTCTCGGGCATGCCATTGTCAGGGCAACAGGGTTCAGAACGGAGGCAGGATTCCTTTGAAATTGTGCCAAGCTCCAGCCTTAGCCATCGGAAGCCGTGCCTTCTTTCGCCACTGGATGGACTCCCAAAACCTGGGCTCAGTCCTGCTTCTGCCCCTCACTATGCAGCCTTTTATGGGTCACACCCATGATGAGCCTCAGTTTTCTCATCTGCAAAGTAGACACAGTAATACCTACCACATTATCGATTCCAGAAATTTACTCATCTGCAATATATGTAAATCAGGCCATCATGCTGTACACCTTAAACTTACTAAAAAGTTGACTCTTGTTTGTGCTGAGCCCTTTGGACCCAGAAACAAAGATGAACAAGACCGTGCCTGCCCTCAGGGACCTCCCAGTCTGACAGGGGCCACAGGTATAAAATTAGAGACACAAAAAATGTAGTAAGAAGGGAATGAGGAACCTAGCCCAGGCAGGCTGGGGAAGGCCTCCGAGAAGGGGACATCTGAGCCACAGTATGAAGGATGTGTGGGAGTTTGCCAGGCAGCCACTGGGGAGAAAGTTTTTGTTTTGTTTTTTGTTTTTGTTTTGTTTAAGGTTTTATTTATTTATTTGACAGAGAACAGCAAGAGAGAGAACACAAGCAGGGGAGTGGGAGAGGGAGAAGCAAGCTTCCCACTGAGCCGGGAGCCCAATGCGGGGCTCGATCCCAGGACCCCGGGATCACGACCTGAGCCGAAGGCAGATGCTTAATGACTGAGCCACTCGGGCGCCCAGGGAGAAAGTTTTTGTGTCAAATAAACATGTTTTATAAATTGGGCTGCCTTTCCCTTCAAGGCTCCTACCTAAGCACACAAGGCTCCTGTGGAAAACAAAGAAATGCTCTAGAAATCCCTCCACGGGGCCAAGAGTTCCTAGAATAGGGGGCAGGGGAGGGATGTCACCAGCAGGGCAAAGTCTAAACTCAGTAGCCGGCCACACAGAGGCCTGTCGAGCTCCATCCCCCCTTTCCAGAACCACTACGAGCGCCCCGAAATCAACTCCAGCAGGTCTCTCCCTGGGTCTTCTGCCTCTTCACACCCACCTGGCAACTTCCAGTTCATCTTCTGCAAATGCGACTGGGCCCACGCCCGACTCTAACCCTCTACTTACAAATACACAGACTTGTCCTACCTCCCCAGATGACTGGGGCTCCTTCGGGGACACAGAGACGGCCTCAGCCTCTGCTCTCCCAGTGCCCAGCACAGGAACTGACCCAGAGCCGCCTGCGATGGGTGCTTGGAAGTCGTCCACTTCCGCAAACGTCGAGCTTCTGCTCCGGCCCGCTGGTCGTGAGCCAGCCAGACAGAATACAAGAAGCACAGGGCAGTCCAGGAAGAACCTCACGTGTTAGCAAGTAATCGCAGCGTTGGGTGATATGGTGGGAAAACAGCCCAGAGTGATGACTTCCCCTGGGCGCCACGGGGAAGGTCTGCAGAGTCCCGCAGGGGACTCTCTGGGGGGCGGGAGAAGGAAAGACTCTGGCTTGGACAAGGCGCGGAGGCATGAAAAAGCGCTGCACGCTCCAGAGACGGCAAGGGTCGGTTATGGCTGGAGCCTGGGAGGCATGGGAGGGGCTGGGAGAGGAGGCCAGGGAAGCGGCTGGGGGGCAAAGGAGGGGCAGACTTGACCCTCATACGGAGGAGTTTGAACACGTCTTAGAGCCCGTTATTGGAGCTTCGCAGAGAGAAGGGCTGACGTGCTCAGTCTGTGTTTTAATGTTGAGGAGGGAGGGGATGGAGGGTCTGGGGAGGAAGCTGCTCTATTAATCCGGGAATTTGGGTCACTTAGTAACAATGGTTAACACTTTTCCAGGGATCCCTCCTTACAGGCACTGCTCTAATTACCTTTTACATACTAACTGATTTAATTCTCCCACAGTCCTATTTTAAAGATTAAAACAATGAGGCATAACGCAGCAGCCAAGTACCTGGCTTAACTTCCCAGGTTGGGGAGCCCAGAGGCCTGCTCCCGCTGGCACACGGCAAGGCCACCTGGGTGCTCCTCGTCCCCACGGCAGTGATAATGGTGCTGCGCCAGTGAATGTTTGTTGCGTGCATATTACACAGCTCTGCCCTGTGCTCTTCACACCGACAGCTCGGTTTTCATCGGGTTGGCAAGGAGGGCACTGTCCAGCTGCAAGAGCCCATGGTCCAGCGGAGCCGCTGTTCCAGGCCTTGCTGTGCGCGTCTGAGCCACCCAGAGGGAAGTGGCCTGGTCACCTCCCCAAACTGCTGACAGCGACCTTTGGCGGGGCGGCCAGACACAGCCTCGTGCTGCAGTTGGCTGGGAGCCCGGCCGGAAAGGCCGAGCCAGTGTGGAATGAGCAGCTGCAGGGCCGGGGCCCCTGGGGCCTCTAGCACCCTGGCCTGCAGCCGGGACACCGTGCGCGGCTGCCACAGCCCAGAGCTGGGATCGAGCATCGGGACCTTGGGCTTGGGGCCTCGCTTGGTCGCTGATGTGCTGTGAGATGTTGGGCAAAACCCTACCCCTTCGTGTGCCTGTTCCCTAGACAGTGAATAAGCTTGCCCTTGTCCTCGATCTTCTGGCCACACACGACCTCGGATACTGTGGCTACCTCAAAGCCCTTCCTGCCAAGAAACCCAGGCCCTAGGTTACTTAGGATCTCTCCTTGGTGCCAGTCCCTGTGCTGTGCGCTGGGGCCGCGATGGGGAGCGGAATGATCCCTGCCTTCAAGTGGTGCCCAGTCAGTTGTGGGGTTGGAGACAGGAAACCAATCACAGCCCAGTGCGGTAGGTCCTGAACTACAGAGAGAGAAGGAGACCCAAGGGGCTACGGGGCCCCAAGGCAGGAGCCCCTGACTCTGCCTGCAGTGGCCTGCAAGGCCTCCCAACAGGGCAGTGTGGAGCTGAGCGTGTCTTGCTTCTCCCACTGCTGTTGAGGGGACAGTGTGCACGAAGGCCTCATGGGAGAAAAGACCAGGTCCGTGGAGGAAGAAGGATGCTTGCTCCATGTGGCAGGTGCTGGGAGGGGAGTGGGGTCACAACGAGATGAGCTGAAGAGGCGGGCCAGAGGCAGCAAGGGGCTGAGTTAAGCACCAGCTGCCGAGCCACATTTGAAGGTTCCCAGGCTATCCCAGGCTGGAAAGAGCAGGGCCCACAGGCCTCACAGGCATCTGGCGGAGAGGGGTAGGCAGAGCCTCTGGAATCTCAGCTTGCCCTCCCCACCTCCTCCCTTCCCCATGCCAAAGCCATCCAGCCTCCTGGGGCACTCCCTCCCCTCTAGTCTCAGAGAAAGACCTTCCTGGAGCAGCCCATTCACCCAGGCACCTCACACTTGTGGGCCTCCTCTACCCTGCGGGTTCCTCCCACAGCCAGCGAGCAGTGGAGCTCAAAGAAACTGCAGAAACAGCCGCAGAGCACCTGACCTCGGGAGGACAGGCCAGGCAGGGTTCCTGCCCAGAGCCCCCAGTCTGGCTGAGAGGACAGGCGCTAAACTTGTCGGCATGGCAGTAACGAATTATTTATGATTATCTGGGTTGTTTAGAAAAATACAGGCAGCTGGAGAGCTTTGTAACAGGAAGTCGGCCTCTCTGGGCAGACAGGAAAGACATCCTAAGCAAGAGACGTCGCAGTTCAAACTGGAGATGCGGAGCAGCGGGCTTCCTCCGCGAAGCAGCACGGAGTGAAGAGCGTCTGGGATCATCTGGCCACAAGGGAGATCTGACTCCCAGCCACCACCTCCCATCAGTAATCTCCCACCATTCAAATGTCAACCGCAAAGAAAGGCCACATCTTTGATCTTACTGGATCCTCTGTGAGGCAGGGCCCACCATCCCCACTCAGAGGCAAACTGAAACCTAGGAGGTCCAAATGACTCACCCATGGCCGCGCAGCAAGTCAGAACCGGGACAAGAACCCACATCTCTGAGCTCTGAGCTACACGGTAAAATCGTGGAGGAAAATCACTGCCGTCTTCCCCAGCTTTGCCTTGGGTCAGGCCATCCTTGAGGTGACAGACACCCAAGGGACTTTCCTGGAAAAGAACTTCTGGGAGGGACATGAGAACGACCCAAGAGATATTTCTGACTTGGGGACAGCCCCGTGCCGAGCCTGAGGGAGCCCAGCAACCCAAGCAGATTCCCCGGCCTTGCTGGCGGCCCAGAGCTCAGAGCAGACACCAGACAGTGGGGACTACGGTTCTTTCTGCCCTTGAGCATGTAAAAGGCCCTGTTTTTGAAGGAAATGGAGCACGAGCGCGACACAAAGTTCATAGTCCTCTCCCGGGGATGCGGGCACCACCATCAGAAAGGCCTATCTATGGGGCGAAGTTCTAAGCCCTTTAGCACTGGGCCCACAAGCCCTGAAATGGGATGGGTCTCTTTGGGCCCAGTGGCAGGGTCTCTGGGCCCTTATGGAGAGGATTTTCCAGTTCTGATGAAGGGTCTTTGGATACTCTGGCCCCCGGGGATGGGGGTTCTCACAATTACAGGTGAGTCGTGAGAAAGACAGGAACGGCCATCTGGGTGCACGTATTTGCTGGGTCTGTGAAGTTCCTCAGTGCCTTTCATCCCCAGGACACTCGCCCCATGATTATCTCATGCTCCCCACAATGGCCTTCCAAGCAACATCCTATGGAGGGAAAGATTAAAGATGGGGAAATGAGGAGAATGGCCCAGGACCCCACAGAGAGGGACGCATCTGGAATCAGATCTGCCCCTCTCCTGTGGCCTCCATCTGCCCTCACACCCTCTGCTAGCCTGGGGCCCACCCTCCCCAACGCAACCTGGCCTTGCCTTCCCAGCCCATGCTGAGCTGTAGGCCTCAGAAGCCAACGAACCAACCCGTGCCCCCCGCCGCCCCTACCCCCGCATCAAAGTTGTCCTTTCTGAAAAAGCCGTGTCTGGAGATGAACTGGAGGCTTTCAATCCTGGCTCTGCCTCCTTCCCCCTGTTGCTGTGAGTCTAAGTGAAATCGTGGATCTGAAAAAGTACTTCATAAACTGAAAACCGCTGAAGAAACACAAAGAAAGGGAAACCATCCCCCTCTTCCGTGCAGAGATGAGGAGCTCACAGTCTGGGGAGACAGACACGCAGACCCACAACCCCTCCATGGCACGAATAATGTGACAGCCAAGGGCTGTGCCAGGCACTGCGAGACAACTCCTGAGGGAATCAGGGAAGGCGCTAAGAGGACACCTCCACGATGGCCCCTGGGGGATACGTGAGAGTTTACCACCGGGACGAAAGACAAGACGAGGCATGCGTTTCACAGGAAGGGAACAGCTGGTGCAAAGGCACAGGGGCTGGAAAGGGAACGGTGTCTAGCTAATGCATCCAGTCAGCGACGGGGCAATGAGTCTCGGCAAGGCAGCCCAGGGCAGGGCGGAGAAGAGCAGTGACATGACTACAAGGAAGATTCGGAAAGGAGCACCTTTCCGCAAATAATGGGAATTCTAAAGGAGGAAGTGGCACTTATGCAAGGAATTATGATTTCCATTTCTTACAAATTTCAAGATAGAGGTTCAGAGTGAACCAGCAAACTGCCCAAAATCTCTGTATTTGTTTAAAGCTGGTCCAAGTCTGAGTCCGCAGTGGGCCAATCAGGTCAACACATAAAACGTGACACATAAGAAAAAAAGTGGCTGTGGGCGCCTGAGTGGCTCAGTGGGTCAAAGTCTCTGCCTTCGGCTCAGGTCATGGTCTCAGGGTCCTGGGATCGAGCCCCGCATCGGGCTCTCTGCTCGGCAGGGAACCTGCTTCCCTCTCTCTCTGCCTGCCTCTCTGCTTACTTATGATCTCTCTCTCTGTCAAATAAATAAATAAAATCTTAAAAAAAAAAAGTGGCCGGCTGGGTTGGAACCCAGATCTGTCCGATTTACAAACTCTTTGCTGCAGCAGCCATGGGACAGAGATCCGGGGCCGTCCATCCCCAGCTGGGACTCCAGCCCTGTGGGCCAGTCAGATAGCCCAGCAAGGCTTGGGAAGGAGCTAACCAGCAGCTTCTCTGTTTCAGGCTAGGCTTGACAAAGCTTTACACCGCCCTGGCAGGATAGGGGGAGGGGTTGCACTTCCAAGGAACCGCCTGGCAAGAGTAGGACCTCCTACAGGTCCTACCCTACAGGGTACAACAGGGACCCTGAAATCACGAATAAAAGGGCTGGGGGAAGAAGGTTTGTTTGAGGATGTTATCCTTAGTCAGGCAGCGTCTGTGCAGCTGGGTCTAGGTCTCCCTCCCTCCTCCTCCTGCTCCCTGGCTTGGGAGCTTCCAAGATTGTTGAAACTGGAAAAGCCCCTACCCATCCTTTCTTCAAATCCATTCCACACCATTATGCAGAGGCCCAGAGAGGGAGAAGGCTTCCCCGTGGTCACTCAACCAGTTCTCTCCAACCCATGTTCGTAGGTCTTATTATGTTCTCCTCTGTAGGGGCTTAAAATGTAAAGCGACTGAATAGGCAATAAGTGACCCTCTCCCCACTGGCCTGGGGCCTCCAAGGATAAAGACTGACCCACCGCTGTGCCCCTGGTGTCAGCACAGGGCCCAGCATGGAGAAGGTGTGTGGCTATTCCGTAATCCCCACTTGTCCCACAAGGTCCTGGGGTACCTCTGAGAGAAGAGACACAGGGGATGGACTCCCGGAGAACAGAATCTTCATGTGGGCTGGTATAAATGTGGGTGGTGAGGAAAAGGAGTCCCGGGTTCCAGGCTTCAGCTCCTGGCTATGTGGGGATAGCATCGCTGATTTCGAGAACAGTTGGAGGAAGAGCAGATCTCGATGACAAGTACAACAGGGACCCTGAAATCACGAATAAAAGGGCTGGGGGAAGAAGGTTTGTTTGAGGATGTTATCGGTGCACCCTGGAGAGTGAGAAGAATTTGCGTACAAGTGGTAGAGGGTTTGAATGGCCGCTGAGGTTGGTCCTTGATCCTTTTTGGCCAATAGAGAGCCGTCAAAGCTCTTTTAGAAAAACTTCAGGGGGATCAACCCCAAAGGTCACTTCCAGCCAGCACCATGGGGACAGCACACCCCAGATTCATCAGGGAGTGGGGGGAGATAAAGCGGGGAGGTGCCTGTAGCAGTGCCCACTTTCTTCCTGTTCACCCCATTTGAACTCAGTAACCCTGAGAAGTGGGGAGGGATAAAATGCCCATTGGGCAGATGGAGACGCTACGTTTCTAAGATAGAGGGGGGAAGTGCCTTGCCCGGGGTCACAGCTAGGAAGCAGAATCACAGGACCCGAGACCCTTGGAGCCCATCCCCCTTGTGTTTTACAGAAAAGGAACGACAGGCCTAGAAGGGAATGTCCCCATTTTGCCAATGAGGAAGGAGAAACACAGGAAGGTTGGGTCTTCTCCAAGGCATTCAGTGAATAGTGATCGAGCCCTCCAACTATCTTGGGTGTCCTTTCATTTGCCCACGGGACTAGGCCTTTCTACTGTCCCCAACCCCAGAGTTTACAAAATACTTGTCTTGGCCACGGGATCTTGGGATTAAGGTGCAAAGCCAGCTACAACTCACTCTCACCCAGTACTGAGAGCCAAAGAGGGGAAACGACCTCCCATGTCACCCTGAAAGGTGGGAGCTAACTCCCAAGACTGTTTCCCAAGGCTGTTTCCCAGGGCAGTCCTTTGGAGGAGAAGGAGAGCCTTGGGTGGTGGACCAGCCTCCGGGTGACCCTGGGAAACTGTTCTGAGTGGAGGAAGGTTCTGCGGCCCAAGTGGCTGGCCTGAGGCTCCTCAAGCTAAGGCCTGCTGCTCCCCTATGAAGTGCTCAGTGAACACCAGATACTTTCCAACGTTGTTGGCTGCCCCCACGTTCATGACCAGAACACACCCGGAGCAGGGAGCTCTTCACCCGCATTCCTGCGAAGTTGCTCCATCATTCTCTCTTACCACAACCATTTCCTTCTCGAAAAACTCCCTTCCCCGCAGGCTTGAGGCCAGCAGGCCCTCAGCACAGAGGACCCAGCCTAGCTGCCAACCAACCGGCTCAGGAATGTACCAGGAGGCCCTCTGACCTCGCCCCCACCGCCCACACGATGAGCGACGGAGTGCAGGGCTGGCCTCGGTAAGGGCCGGGCCTCCGACAGTGAGAGTAACTCGCTCCCAACGTTTGCAAAACAGTTTACGCACAGCAGCCCCCTCGAGCCTCGGGGCCATCCGGTGGGCGTGGGAGCACTTACTGTCTTTCGGCCGTTTTCTAGATAAGGAAACCGAAGGCAGGAAAGGAGCTGGGCTGCAGCGACTTTTCCGTCTGAGTCAGCCCTCTGCTCCTCCTAAAAGTCTATTCAGAGGTGTCAGGTATCAGGTTTTGGTTTTGCTTTTGCTTTCGGAGACTTTTTTTGGAGGTTGCCTGCGAAAGAGTTAAGACTTAATCATCCCAAAGCGGGAAAGGTCCCCCCACTCCACCCCGCCCCCGAGATCGGGGAAATCGGAGCTGGGACGGAGACTCCTGTCAATGAACTAACTGGCTGGAGTCCCACTTGGCCCGGCTGCAGCCTACCACGCTTGAGGTCTCAGTTTCTCGGCCATCTAGACAGGGGCCGCTCCAGAGCCCACGCCTCGGGTGGGGCCGCAGACTGTGGGGGTTGGGCCGGTGTGGGTGCACAGATTCTGGCCCCGCCCCCCCTAGGCGGGGCTGGTCTCCCCTACCCTTCCGGCCCCACCCTTGCCCAGGCCCGGCCCCGCCCCCTGCACCCATTCCCCACCCCCGCCCTCGAAAGGCCCCGCCCCCCGGCGACTATCCTCTGTCAAGAACCCGGCCGGCCTCGGCCTAGGCCCTGCCGGGCAGGAGCCCCGACCCCCACCCGACGAGACCCACCTGGAAGAAGACAGCTCCCCAACGAGAAAAGAGGGTTGGACTGGGGGGCGACGCCTGCCGCTCCCTACTCATTCATACATTCGTCCATTCACGCATTCAGTCTCCCCAGATGTTTATTCATCCATCCCTCAACAAATTCTTATCCAGCCCCTCCTGATTCTCTCATTTGATGCATTCTGACAGCCACTCTGGGTCACGCCTTCTGCTGGATCCTGCCCCGGGGACACAGAAATGAACAAGGTGGACATGGTGTCTCCCTCAGAGGAGCTTCAGGTTGTCGGAGGCACAGCAGTGTGTGTCTGACGCCTAAACAGGAAGATGGACACGGGACAGCAGCAAGATAAAGGGAGCCCGAGATGTGGGAGCAGCCAGGGAAGACTGGAAAGAGGAGTGGCATTCGACCTGGATCCGGACAGGAACAGCAGGTGGCCAGGTGAACGGTTAATAACGACCCCAATATGGGTGCCTGGGTGGCTCAGTTGGTTGAGCAACTGCCTTCGGCTCAGGTCATGATCCCGGAGTCCGGGGATCGAGTCCCATATCAGACTCCCGGCTCTGCGGGAAGTCTGCTTCTCCCTCTGACCTTCTCCCCTCTCATTCTCAGTCTCTCGCTCTCTAATAAATAAATAAAAATCTTTAAAAAAAAAATAATAACGACCCCAATATAAGCTCTTCGCAGAATCTTTACTCTGTGTGTTATTTCCATTAATTTTCATGTTGACCGCAATCCTGGGGAATAGATGTTATCACCTCCGTTTTACAGATGAGGAAACTGAGGCTCTAAGAGATTTAATAAATTGTCCAAAGTAGTGCAACCAATAAATATGGAAGCCAGAATTTGAATCAGGTCTATCTCCAAATCCAGTGCTAAGTTTAGACCTAAATTAAAATTTTTTTCTTTTAATTTTTTTTATTTAAATTCAATTTAGTTAGCATACACTCTATTATTAGTTTCAGGGGAAGAATTTAGTGATTCATCAGTTGCATATAACACCCAGTGCTCATTCCATCAAGTGCCCTCCTTAATGCCCATCACCCAGTTATCCCAACCTCCAGCAACTCTCAGTTTGTTTCCTATGATTAAGATTCTCTTATGGTTGGCCTCCTTCTCTGTTTTCTTCTTATTTTATTTTTCCTTCCCTTTCCCTATGTTCATCTGTTTCTTAAACTCCACGTATGAGTGAAATCATATGGTAATTGTCTTTCTCTGACTGACACATTTCTCTTAGCGTGATACCCTCTAGTTCTGTCCATGTCATTGCAAATAAGGATTTCATTCTTTTTGGTGGCTCAGAAATATTCCATTGTGTATATATACCACTTCCTCTTTATCCATTCATCTGTCAATGGACATCTGGGCTCTTTCCATAGTGTGGCTATCGTGGACATTGCTGTTCTAAACATTGAGGTGCAGGTGCCCCTCGGAATCACTATGTTTGTATCCTTTGGATAAATACCTAGTCGTAGGGTAGTTCTATTTTTAACTTTTTGAGGAACCTCCATACTGTTTTCCAGAGTGGCACCACCAATTTGCATCCCCTAGACCAAAATTTAAGTTTAAACATACAGGATGTTAACTATAAAGTCCTGGAGGCTATACCCCAGATAATAGCAATGGTAGTCTCTGGGAGATGAGTTTACATTGTTATACACGGACATAAGTTTGAATTGTATATGAGACCAGAGATATCTGTATATGCTAGAATTCACAACTATGCCCATGTACATTAGTTTTTGAAAGATTTTATTTGTTTGCTTATTTATTTATTTATTTATTTAAGAAAGTGCGCATGTGTGCAAATGGGGGGTGAGTCAGAGGGAGAGAGAGAAGTTCAAACAGACTCCACTGATCGAGGAGCCCCATGCGGGGCTCAGTCACACCACCCTGAGATTACCACGCGTGCAGAAATCAAGAGTTGGACCCTTGACCGACGGAGCCACCCATGGGCCCCCTATCCCACGTCCATTAGTTTTGTTTTCTCCAATTCCCTTTCTTCCACCAAAAATAAAAGTTGCTTAAGTGTGGGGGTTTTCTTGATTACAAAAATATAGGATCGCTTTTGAAAATCAGGCCATTTAAAAGAGACCGTTACCAGTGATTTTTTTTGCCCTTTCTGTTTCCTAAATTACTGCACTGTATTACTCTTGTAACTCGAAAGTAAATGTTATATTTAAGAAATGAATGTGAAATGCACATGTCAAGGACTGGGGGTGACCCAGCCCACCAGAGCTCCGGCAGTTCCTCAGAAAAAGGCCTGGGGGTTTTGGTCAACCTCCGATCGGAGTGAGTCAGCAGGGTAGAGAAGCTGCCAAAGCCAGCCAGACAAGGAGAAACATAGGTCCCAGATTAGAGAAGGAAACTTCCCCTCAGGGCTGGTCAGCCCTCATCTGAGGTTCAGATATGCTGGAGAGTCCTTAGTACAGCTGAGTACCTTGGAGAAGAGACAGGTGGGGGGGGGGGTCCTTACAACGCATGGCAGGCAGGTGTGGGCAGGGCTTGACCGGGGGGCTTAAACTGTGCGCAGAAATAGCGAGCAAGGAGAGGCAGGAGACCACTTCATTAAAGGGCAGCTGTATGGGTGATAGGTTGCAGTAGACCTCCCTAACATGTACGGTGTTGGTAGGAAATGAAGGGGGAGAGATACATAGCAGCTCAACATTTCAAAGAGAAAGTGCTAGAACTATCAATAGCAAACATCGGTGATAAGAATGATGAGAACCGTTTGTTGAGTGCATATTGTGTGCCAGGCTCCTCAAGCCTAGCGCATTATATGTAATTTAATATAATACATATTATATTAATTATATAGTATATTACATATGCTATATAATATATATTAAACATACCACTGATTATGTTAAGTGTATATGTAACATATGGTATGTTATACGATATATAATAGAATTATATAGATAGGCATATATAGAAGTAAGGCATAAAGGCATCTATATAGGGAGATATATATATATGTATGCCTTTCAAGCTTGAGCTACATTAGAATCTTCTGGAAGGATTGTTGCCACATAGATTGCTGGGCCCCATCCCAGGAGTCTCTGATTCAATAGGTCAGGGATGGCTCTGACAGGTAATGTTAATGGAGCTGGTCTGGGAACCACACTTTGAAAACCACAATCTACATGCTCTTATTTGTCACGACTACCTTACGATGGAGGTTCTGTTATTATCTCCATTTCACAGATCAAAAAAACCCAAAACAATACATATCATCTGAGGCTCCTCCCAGAAATAAAATTATTGTTTACAGCTAGTAAGTGGCAGAATCTGGGTTTGAATCCAGGTCTTCGAGACTCCTAAGTTCATGCTGAATCAAAACAATCAGTTTTTCTGTTTGATTAATTGATAAACAGAAATCAAGATTCTATTGTTTGGTAACAAACTTGTAAATTGTTTCTTCAAGATCTAAAATAAGAACAAAAAGTTTGATGCCTGGAAGAGGCTGGGGAAGGAGTCACCAGCATTCCCCGGGCAGACGCTACATTGGAGGGCTTTCGGTTGCAGAATTTCTCAGTTCTTGCTGCCCCAGTTTCTCATGCTGTGGGCTCTCTGCTGGGGCAGTAATTCTTCCCTTTCTTGTGATGCAATTCACCAAACATATATTGAGATTTGCTCAATGGAGCAAGGTAGGCTGAATAATGGCCTCCCAAAAGTATCAGGTCCTAATCCCCAGAACCTGTGAACATAACCTTAGACAGCAAAGTGATTTGGCGGCCGTGATTAAATTAAAGATCTTAAAAAGGGGAAGATCATCCTGGCTTATCAGGGTGGGGCCGATGTAATCACGGGGTGCTCACAAGAGAGGAGGCAAGCGCAAAGGCAGAAGCCCAGAAAGAGAGATCTCAAGATGCCGTGCTGCTGGCTTTGACGATGGAGGAAGGGCCGCAAGCCAAGGAATGCAGTTCTGGAAGCTAAAAAAGCAAGGAAACAGATTCTTCCCTAGAGTCTCCGGTAGAAATGCAAGCCCTGCCAACACCTTGATTTTCACCCCTGTAAGACCCATTTTGGACTTCTGACCTCCAGCTGTAAGCCAATAAAATTGTCATTGTTTTAAGCCCCTAGATTTATGGTAATTTGTTACAGAAGCAATAGGAAATTGATACAAACGTAACTGCCCCCAATAGAAAACTGCGTTTGGTTTTCACATACATGTGTGAGCAAGTAAATATACAGGCATTCACACTCACACTGCTTCTGGCCTCGTGTATGCAGGAGAGCAAGAGCAAATCGATGTTTAAGTGGCTTCCAGCCTTGAGAAGTGAGAGCATCTCTAGCCACCTAGACCCACAGAGATCGCACTGGTCTTATGTCCACAAGTAAACAAATGTGATTCATTCCCTCCATAAACACTTACAGGGGGTCTGCTCTGTGCCCAGCGTGGTGCCGGATGTGGGTACAGAGAGCTGAGCCAAACAGATCCTCGTGGGGCTTCTGGTCCAGCGGTGGGAGGGGGGATAGAAATTCAATACTCTCCCATATGGTGAGGTTGTCCCCGGAGGCACTTCACCTCTAAAGTCAGCCCTCGGGTGGAAAGGACATATCATTCAAAGTTACATCTGAAAGTCCTCCAATTACCTGTAATGCCCAATAAATCTTTTGCCTCCTTGGGTCTGAGACCTGGGCTGAAGGAGGTAACCGAAGGAAAAGCTGTCTTGAGGTATTGGGACATTAACACTGCCCTGACCTTAAGAAATAGACCCCATATTTAGGGATGAATTGAGATCGAGCAGAAAATTCAGGGGTGCTCCTGGCCGCCGCAGGGGTGATTCCGATCTGTTCTTATGTTAAGGCATCATCATCTTAGCGTTAAAAAGATGAGCTTGCTTTTGTAATGATAATAGCAAATTCCAGAGGCGCAGCTGTGCGTCAGTGGTGGGGAGGTGAGTTGTGAAGTTGGTGTTCATTCCAGGTGCCTCTGCTGGGAGGCCACCGGGCACGCTGTGGTCCGTGCTATCATGGAGAAGAGCTGGATTCCTGAGATTGTACGGCTGGAGGACCGTGGGGGCTCGCAAAGGCCACCCCAGAGGAAGTTACATTGAATCGACACACCTGAAGGACAGGTGGGCATTAACTAGCCAAAGCAGCTGAGAAGGAGAATATTCTGGGCACACAAACCACCTCCGCAAGTGGTTCGAGATGACGCCTGCTCTGTAGGCCCTAGAGGATGATACCCACAGCCCCCTGGCTGCCTAGAGGAGGGTTAGGACTCCCAGCCCAGACTCTGAGACCTCTAGGACGTCCTCATCTGTGAACGCGAGGCACTGTTCCACGTCCTAGCAAATGCTGGAGATTTCTTAAGACAGGATTTCTTGTTTATGCCTGGGGCACTCTCCGTTTTCTGCCGCGGTGTGGTGAGACTCCGGGGGAGTGGTCGTAGAGTCGGCTCCGGCATTGGCTTGCCATGGTGACCTTGGGCACGTCATTTCACCTCTCTGAAGCTCCATTTCTTCATCTGTGAAACACAGGCCGGTGTTCCCAGCCCTCCGGATTGTATGAGGATTAAACGGGATCATGGTCACAAAGCATGTGCTGCTGGGCCGAGCTCCGCAAAGGGCGACCCCTGTCATTTTTTGTGGCGGTTGTATTGACCCTGCTAATGACTGCACAGCCCACCACCCTCGGGGTTTACCAGCGGCGCAGGCTCTGCAAACGGCGTCAGAAGGTCCTCGGATGGGCGTTCAGGGAAACACCCAGAGCTGGGTAGCTTCATTTTGGCAGGAACTCAGGAACAACCCCCCGCACCCCACCGCCATGCCGGGTAGGAGGTAGCTGCATGAACTTTGTCGAACTTGTGGGACCAAAGATGGTTCCCAGACTGAGCTGCAAGAATGGGCCTGGGATGGAGCCTGGGTGGCCTGAATTAGCTCGGGGTGGGGAAGACAATGTCCCTTACCCTCAGCTGGTGACCCGGGCCTGGGCAGGCCAGCGCAGGATGGACAGAAGGAAAACCGAGTCTGTTCTCGCCCATGACCGGCATCTGAGGGTCTGGCCCTGCCCTACTATCTCTCTGATTCCAGCTATTTGGTGTCTACTCATCTTGTAGCTTACACAGTCCAACCGCCCTCTAAACAAGGAGTGGGAAACTGAGCCCCAGAAAGGGGCAGGGACTGGCCCAAGATCGCATTGCAAATCAGATCCAGGATCAGGGTCTCCGGGCATCAGATCCGATCTCTGACAGCATCAAGGCAGCCTCCTTGACTCCGAGGAGCTGGCTGTTGCCTGGCAACCGCAGCAAGCCCAGATGTTTTCCATCTCCACCTTCCCGCGGGAATCAGGCCACCCAGTGACAGTCGGGCTCAGACCCAGAGCGAGAATGTCTCTGGCTTACCGGGCAATGGGGCAGAGGGCTTCTATTGAAGTACTGAGCCAGGCAAGGGACAGTCAGTTCCCCTCCCGGTGCCGGAGCTCCTCCCAGGCAGCCCAGACCTGTCTCTCTTTCCGGCTTAGGGACACACTCCCATGATTTTTTCGGTTTAGGCAGAGCTGAGCTGTGGGCTGTCTTCCCAGACAGCGGCAAGTGCTGGAGGAGAGAATCCTGCCAGAGCAATGCGGAGACAGAGTAACAGGGGAGTCGCCCGTGAGCTTGAACCCTGTCTCTGCCACTCATTGGCTGGGCGTCCCTAGCCAAGTCACTTCACCTGAGCTGGTTCTCTCCCTCGCAGAAGAGGATTATTCATAACTGCCTGTCAGTTCTGCATAAGGAGTGCATGAAATAATCAATGTAAAGTTCCGGGCATAGAAGGAGGTACTCAGTTTTATCAGTTAACGTTCTCCACTGTAAACAAGAGTCCACTCCGGATGGTCTAGCAGAAAAGGGCCAGGGAATCACTCTGGGAGGTTGGACGGCAAGGAACAATCTCCTCACAATGCTACTCCAGTAGAGACCCTGGAGCGCCCCAGCTGCTCGCACGCAGCCCAGACGCGGCAGCCCGCACCCCTAGCCCTTCGCAGCTTCCTTTGGGCATCTGGCACGGGAGGAAGGGAGTTAGAGGCTTGGCTTCCGTGGCTGGCCTGCACTCGGAGAACCCCAGTAGCCAACACATGTCTAAGCACTAATCACCTGGCACGGCTTCCAATGCTTACAAGTCTTGGAGAGAGATACTATTATGATGCCAGCTTCCAGATTTGGAAACTGAGGCACAGAGAAGTGGGGTTTGTTGTTGTTTGTTTGTTTTTCCTAACTTACCTGAGATCGAATAGCTAGTAAGTAGTGAAACCTGGACCGGCCATGCACTCTGGCCCCAGAGCCTACATTCTTAACTACTACCTCTGTTCCTCATATTCTGAACTAGAACTCCAGACGAGGTGCCCTGAGAAATAGTGTTAGATTTGGTGGGGAGCTTCTATCATAAATATGACTAGATGGACGGATGAATGGATTTAATGGATTTAATTCAACTGGTATTAAGGGCTTCCTAGGTTCTCTGTGATGAGCATGGAACAAGACTAAAAGTCCTCTGCTTATGAGGAGCCTAGCCTGTGAGGAAACAAACAAGAAATAGGCAAACACCCAAATAAGTAAAACAATCACAAATAAGAGAAGAGAAGAGAAGGACACACAAAGCACGGTATGAGAAAGAATGACTGGAGCGTTGCTGGGGGTACGAGGTCTCTCTCCCGGGCTCCTTCTGTTCCAGCCTCTAAACCACCAGGCACACTTTGAGCTTTCACACCGCGGCTGTTGCTCCTGCTTGGAACAGACTTCCCCCAGTTATCTCCGTGCCTAACTCCCTCAACTCCTTAGGGCTTTACATAAATACCACCTTCTTGGTGAGGCTTTCCCTGACACATCCCCTCTCCACCCCGACACCCCTCAGCACTCCTTATCCTCACCCCTGCTTAGCCTTATACCTTCAAACAAAACCTACTGTGTTTACAATTTGTCTGCTTCCCCTTGTAGAATCTCAGCACCAAGGGAGCAGGGATCCTTTCACTGGATCCTGTTCACCGAATGATGTGTGGCACATAGTGTGGTGAGTGTAGGTGTTCAAAAATATCTGTTGAGTGAATATAAATAACTTCCCCCAAGGTCACACAGCTGGGAGGCAGTATGGCTGTGATTTGAATCCAATTTTTTTTTTTTTTTTTGGCTCCAAAGCTATAGAATCTTCTTTCTAGGGCTGTTATGAAGCTCAAATGAATTCGAGTGTGTCAGCCACTTAACAGAGTGCCTGGTACAAAGGTTAATGTACCATAAACGGGAGCTTTCATCATCATCACCATTATTATTATTATTCTTTATTGTTATTGAGACTCCCCCTGGGCTCATTTTAATAAATTTCATAATAGTTAAGTTAGCTTTTTGGGGTGGGACTTCGGGCCAACTCTGGCAGACACACTCACGTGGCCCTAAGGAAAAAAGGAGGCATCTCTTGCCAGCCCAGGCCGCAGGGAGCCCCGCCCCCACAAGACCCCATCCACTATCTGGCCCCACCCACTTTGTAACAGACCTGAAATTGTTCTCCCACTATTACAAACAACACAGACTTCCTGTGTTTTTGGAAAGGGGAAGTCCAGTCAGCAATTTACCTTGAGTCATTTGTTTCGAGAAGGAAGCCCCCGCAATTGGCAGAAGGTAGCAGAAGGAGGAGGACTGCCAGAAAAGAGAAAAGAGGCATGGATTCTAGAAGGAGTGCCCCCACTTCTCAGCTGACTACACTGAGCAAGTACCCTGTCTGGCCTTGGTTTTCTCACAGAAAAATGGGGCAACGATTTCTCACCTGCTTTTCTGCACAGTACTAGTATGGGTGTGTGTGTGTGTGTGTGTGTGTGTGT
>CM052798.1:21712309-21735797 GCA_028533885.1 Nasua narica | reverse complement strand
TCCTGGAGCCCTGAGATCATGACCTGAGCCGAAGGCAGACACTTAACCGACTGAGCCACCCAGGCGTCCCACGATGACAATTTCTTTTGCGGGGGGTGGGGGAGTTCACGGGGGGGGGGGGCACGATCGGCTGGAGAGCAGGTTCGTCCACCTTTTCTATCTCTGTGGCTTTGGGCAAGTCCCTTCACTTTTATGGGCCTTGATTTATTCATCTGTAAAATGGGAGCTATGAGATGATAGATTCTCATATGAGAGTACGACTCTCTCGTGCGATCACTACAGGGAAAACAGATAATGTATTTATGTAGCATATGTTGGCACAGTAAGCACTCAGCCAGTGGTAGCTGGTTCTTCGTTATTGTCAACGAGATGTCAGCCAGGGACCTCCTGACCCCCTGAGATCTTCACAGGATAAACCCAAGTAACTGGGGCAAAGCCTTCTCCAAGATTACTGCAAATTCCTGGGTGATTTGATTTCTCTTGATCCAGCTCTGGCTTCAGCCTGTACTGTCTTTGGTCAACACTATACCAAAATAGATGTAAGACTTGGCCCCTTCTACTAGTTCCACAAACACCCCAGTCAAGGCAGCCTCAGTGAGTATCGGAGACTTTCTTTTTTAAGGTTTCCAGGGATGGGAGACAGAGAAGGGGAATCACATCATAGCTCCAAAAAAACCTCAAGATGAACTAAGAGTAACCTGGTTCCCAAGGTTCCCAAGGCTTCAGCCTTTCCCTCCCCATTGTCCCCAGACCTTGGGAACACTCCTGGGACAGTAGCCATAGTTTGGCTATTGTCTCCAATCCTCTCTTCCTAAGGAGCTCTCAAATTTCCATTCCAAGCATTATCAGGCTGTGTGAAGCCTTAGAGGTGGGGGGTGGGGAGGTGGGGTTGACTTCCCCTTCTGTCTCCCCCTCACCCACCTACCCCACCTCCACAAGTAAAGCTCTGCAGGGTGCTTTTCGGGCTTTCAGGAAGCCCCCACAAGGATGGGAAGAAATGTTTGCTATCATTCATGGTGGGTGGCCCTGGCTGGCTGCTGGCTGCCCACCGGCCTCCCCCATACTTCCCACCCTTGGTTCCTGCCCATTTCTCCAACCCAGTCCTCCAGTTTCTGGTAGATTCTCTCCAGCCCAAACGCTCGGTAGCTTAAAACATCCCATGTCATTTTAGGAACAAACTCAAATCCTAGTCCACTTCCTTGTTGCCTCCACAGCAGCTGTCTCTCAGAGCTTCAAGAGCAAACCTTCACCTTCAACAGTTTTTCAAAGTATTTTTCCAATGAAAGCCATTCTCTTCCCTAGGACAGGAAGTCACGTGCTGAGGATCTACATATTTGGTCCACAGGGATTTTTAAAAAAAAAAAATCAAATCAACATTTAAAAATTGAAAGACGACACATGGAAATCTGGATGTGTGCCTTTTCTTGTAAACTCATAATATCTGGCATCATAGGACCCACGTTCCCCCCAAGGAGCATGTTGCCTTGAATGGAGAGCAAGATCCCTGCCCTTTAGACAGGTTTTTCTTATGCCCTCACCCACTGGCCTTATTTCTCCTGCTTGATCCCTGTAGGCTTTCTATTTTGTGACCTTTGCTAAAGGGCATTTCGGGACCGGTTTCCTCCACTGCATTATTGCAATCAGATTGGGTCCGTGAGTTTGCTAGGTACACAAAGGGCACCCCAGGCAGAAGACACAGCAAGAGTAGTCACTTAAGCAGGCAAGCGGTGACTGTTCCCGGAAGGGCAAAGGATCCGGAGGGACTGGGTCTCTGGTGCGAGGGGGCAGTGGGGCTGGAAAGGGTTAACCTGGGTCTTGGTTCTGAAGGCCCTTTACGCTCTCTTTAGAGACCGTGGGAGCCAGTGCAGGGTTCAGGGCAGCGGCACAGTATGAGGTGTGCGGATGACAAAAGAAGCTGGGATGCTCTCGGGCAGGATGTATTGAAACCCTCCCATCCCCCCATTCCCCCCCCCCCACCCCCGCTATCCCCGCAGCAAACCCAGCGAGAGGCTAAGGCAGTGGTCCAGAAAGGGCAGAGATGCTGCGGCCAGGCGCGTGGCCTCGGCGATGGGAATGGCTCTGGGAGGGATTCCAAAGACTGAGTTGCCCAAGAATGGATACGCCTGACCTTGACGGAAAACACTGCGGGCGCTGCGGCTGCAAAGCGCTCGCCTCCTCTCCTTCCCCACCCGCGTGCCGCAGTAGACTGCGGCGGAATCCCAGCCCCTCGCTTCTGCGCGCCCACCCCCACTCCCCCCCCTCCCCCCGCGCCGCTGCGGCACGGGAGGGGCGGGGGCGGCAGGGTGGCGGGGATGCCGGTCTTCCCTGGAAGGCGGGCGAAGCGGGTAGGGAAAGGAGGCCGGTCACGTGGCGCCGCCACCAGGCGCAGTCCGATTGGCCGTCCAGCAGCCGATCCTGCGCGGCTGCTCCGGTTTCCAGGCACCGAGCCGCCGCTCCCGTGCTCCCGAGCGCAGGGGATTCTCGGGCCCCGCGCAGAGCAGGGTAGGGCGGCGGCCGCGCTCCCCGTGCCCTGTTAAAAGCTGCGTGGTCCAAGGCTTCTCGCCGCCATCCTCACCGCAGCTTGGGAGGTCCGATTATCGTCTCCGTGAACACATCCCTTCTCTGCTCCTCTCCTGCCTTCCCCCATCTGTCTCCCTTCCTACTGTGCTACCTGAAGGCCAGCTTTGTTAGGACTGGCTGAAGCAGGTTTCTGTTACTTGCCACGATTTCGCACCTTTGGGCAAATCAGTTTAACCAGGCTGGAGGTGGGGAAGATTCAAATAGAAATTCCACAGATACCTCAAGCGCGGCGCTTCCAACCCAGCCACAGTTTCTCCCCAAACTGTTTCTTCTTTGTGTCCCCATCTCTGTTTTAAGCAAAAACTTGATAGCCATGTCCATCTTGCTGCCCCCCATCAAATCTATGACTGAAACCTATTAAATTTACCTCCAAAATATTTCTTAAACCTCAATATCCAGTATTTTCCCTTAGCATTTATCCCAATTTGTACCTGTATGTTTGTGATCTTTTTTTTTGCAAAGTAAGCTCCATGAGAACAAAGACCTTGTCTTTTTGCTCATCATTGTACCACCAATACAGTACTGGCACACAGTAGGTGCTTGATAAAATTTTATTAAATGAATAGATGCATGTCTAGTTCCGTGCTAGGTACTAGGTGTGGAGGGGGATACAGATTTTAAGATGAGACACACAGTTCTATCCTCAAGAAGTCATCTATGTAACAAACAGGCACTGAGGCCTTCTGGGCCAGCCCCTGAGCAAGGCGGGCGCACAAGATGAATGAGACCCTATTTCAACTTTCCGCTTTCATCTGGAGGCAGTGGTGCCTCCTAGACATGACCAACCTAGACAGTAAGACTCGCATCAGAGGGGTCAGGTGTGGTCGTATATAATGACCCCTAGAGTCGGAAGAGTCCAGGGTTTAGAATCTAATGATCTGGCTTCCCAGGCAAGCTTTGCCTCCTTCTGGCTGTGTGACCACAAGTCTCTTCTCTCTCTGAGGCTCCATCTTTTCATCTTAAAAATGGGAGATAACAGTACTGTCTAAAAGGGCTGAGAAAGGGGCTCAGTCGTTAAGCGTCTGCCTTCGGCTCGGGTCATGATCCCAGGGTCCTGGGATTGAGCCCCTCATAGGGCTCTCTGCTCAGCGGGGAGCCTGCTTCCCCCTCTCTCTCTGCCTGCCTCTCTGCCTGCTTGTGGTCTCTCTCTCTGTCAAATAAATAAAAGGGCTGAGAGATATGAATGAGATAAATGAAAACACTAGTGCCAGGTTTTACAACAATGCCTGGTGTAGGTGGGTGACCAGGCCAGCTGACAGCTGTTGAACTAGGGCAGTTAATCATAGCATTCCCTTTCATTCTCAGAAGTGTCCTGGGTTTGCACCATCAATTATGTGGTCATCCTAGTAATAGGTGTGAAACTAGAATAATCCCCATTGTGCCGGGGAGACACAAAGGTGAGAGGGTGGTGGGGCTGACTTGGAGGAAGGGCGGTTGTGACCATGGAAATGAGCCTGGAAGTAGGCATGTGATTACACCAAGTGAAGAGAGATAGGAAAGGCATAACAGGCAGAGGGACCAACATTTGCAAAGGAGACAAAACTTGGTAATTTGGGGCATGTTTAGATCATGAAGGCCCAATGGTCCTCGCTTTGGCAGCACCTACACTAAAAATGGAGTGATACAGAGAAGATTAGCATAGCCCCTATGCAAGGATGACATGGAAATTTGGGAAGTGTCCCATATTTTTAAGGGGACCCTGGCTGGCTCTGTTGGTAGAGCATGTGACTTTTGATCTCGGGGTCATGAAATTGAGCCCCATGTTGGGTATAGAGATTACTTAAAAAAAAAAAAAGAAGCCCGGAAGGAGATGGGACTGCCAGTGGGAACTGTAGAAGGGATTGACGTTAGCTGGTGGCTTCACAAAAGAGACCAGTTGAGAAATTGGGGCCAAAGACCAGGCAAGAGAAATAATGAGGCCTATAGCCAGGTAAGGTTCTATAAGCACTTTAGAGGTAAATTGAACTTGGACGTGGGGGTTGGAGGATAGGCCAGGGGCAGGAGAACTTCCAGGCGAATGCGGAGGCCATTCACTGAAGCAGGTGGGGAGAAGGGAGGGCCAGGAAACCCAGAGACAGGAGATGACGCAGATTGGACTTATGGCATTCATCACTCTTGATCCAGAGGGAAAGAGTAGGGGTCATAAGAGGTAGAGGTCACTTCTGAGGCCAAGGGAAGGACCTGGGGCCCAGTCAATATTCAGGTGACATCTGATTAAAATTAGCTTTTAGAACAACCTTGAAAGGCAAGAGAAAGCTCAAAAATAGAGCCTCAAGTAAAGAAAGAGCAGATTTTGCAGACCAACTTCTTGTATATATTGCTCTCTTTGATCAAAATGTTCCCACAGTGCCCCGCTACCTAACAGAATAAAAGCTGAGGTCCTCAGCCTGGTGCTCAAGGCTTCTGGTGACCCAGCCCCAACCTATTTCTGGTGAATGGTTCATATTTCCCTTGGTCATGTTTGGCCCTTCCCTTCTTCTGAAAACACAAGAATTGCCCCTCCCCTGGTCCAACCATATGGTCCAGGTGGGGACTGTCAATTTGGGCACCCCATTCCCCCTGATCAAGGGTTTGAGTGACCATGTGACCAAGCCTGGTCATTCAGAATCCTCCTGAAGGATTTGGGGCATTTGGAACAAGGGGAAGAGAATTTCTCATCTCTCTGGTGAGGAAGCTAGGAGGTGTGAGCTGGGGACAGCTGTTGGGCCCAGTTCCAGCCTGGAGAGGCAAGTGGTCTGAGAAACCAAAGTGGGGAGAAGAGACGGCTATTGTTTCCTAGGTACAGGGTTTCAGTCTGAGAGATAAAAAAAAAAAGTTCTAGAGATGGATGGATGGATAGCGCACAAATAATAATGTCACTGAATCACACGCTTACAGTTGGTTACAAAGTTATTTTACATAATATACACTTGGCCACAATTCAAAGAAGAAGAAGGAGGAGAAGGTGGAGGAAAAGCTGCCAGGCAGACAAGCGAAGTTGAAAGCTGGAGGAAGGCAGGTGGCTCCCTGGATGGGGTTGGTCCTTGGGCCCAGTGGCTGTAGTATACTTGTCTCAAAGGGTTGCATGAGCCAAAAAAATGGACTCTTGGCATAGGCCAGTTGGCGTTGGGCTTCTCTTCCTTGCAGCTGATGGAGTCGTAATGCAGAAACTTTCCATCCTCTCTTCTTTCTCACATCCTTTCAGACATTCTCTACTCCTGTCATACCCCGCTGCCCACACTTCCTCAGACCAATCCGGTGTCTCCTCTGTGGACTCTCCTCCAGGCTCCCTCTGCCTTTCCCCCTACTTACAAATGTCAACTCCTACTCATCCGTGGAGACCCAGCTCAAAGGGCTCTTCCTCGGAAAGCCAGCCCTGACCACAAGTCTTGCCATGCCTTCCTCTGTACACGTCTTCCTTTTTGTACGTGTCTTTGTCACCCAGTATCCCTATGACCTGCGTTCTTGTCTGTAACCCTCCTTAGGCTCCATTGTTCCTCTCCATGACCCTCGTGCCTCACAAACAGCCCAGCACAAAGTATCTTAAATGTTTACTGAATGGGTGAATAGATGAGTAAGAATCTTTCTTTCTCTCATGTCATCCCCCTGAGTCACTACTCAGTGTCTACCAAGTGGGAACACAGAGAGAAAAAAAGGGGGAGGGAATTGCTTTAATCCCTCAACTCAAGGGTGATGGATCCAGAAGGGAAGAAAACCCAGTAGAAATGGGGCCATTGCAAAGTTCAATGGCATTTATGACAGGTCAGCTTTCTGCCAAAGCACGGATGGTGGCAGCTTTGAGCTGAGGCAGTTTGTTTGGGTGCCAGTGCCAAGACAAGCAAACATTCAGTGTGTGGAGCTTTTCAGCAAGTGTGGATTCTGACAGCTGTGCAGAGAGAAGCACCTAAAAGCCCTCTGGGTCTGCCTGGACAGGGGATCCCTGTCTCCTTCAACACAATCTGACCCAAGGAATAAGGCAGCCATCCCCCCACCCTTCGTCCCCACCATGGGCACAAACCTTCTTGAAGGGGGCCCTGTAGCTGACCAGGACACTTGGTAGAGTAAAAAATAACTACAGGGAACTGTGGCTTTGATAATATTGCTTACTAACTAGTCTAACTTACTAACTAGGCTTTGATAATATTGCTTACTAACTAGTCCATGACTCCCCCCTACAATTCCTAGCCTCCCTAGCAGTTAGAGTCAGCTCGTATGACAAGTTCCAGTTAATAGTCTGAACAGACGTAATGAGTGCCATTTCCAGGCTGGAGTATTTAATTGCCAGTGCACAACCCTCCAGCAATCTTTCCCTTATTGAGACAATCCTGAAAGCCTTGCGTGGAAGTTGTGGAGGCGAGGATGGGAGAGCCTGGATCTCTAAGTTACCCAGTAGAGTAGAGGATATGTATCTTGGAAAGTGTCTTGAACGCATATCAGGCATTGCTTGAGTGAGAAAAAATAGACCATTGTTATGTTGAGCCATTGAGCTATCTGGGTTGTTTGTTACTACAGCAAAGCCTAGCCTATTCTGACCAATTAGCCATCCAGTATCAAACCTCCCTATTTGAGGAGAAACATTCCCCCTCTTTATGGTTTTGCCAAATCCAGTGGTCACTTCTCTATTCTTTCCTGATTTCTCAGCAGCCTTTGTCACAATTGACCACTCCCCCCTGGAAACATTTTATCTTGCCATCTGTGACATCACACCTGCCTGGTGTTTCTCCTCTCACAGCCCCTGGTTCTTAGTTTCCTTTGCTGGCTTCTCTTCCACTGTTTTACCTAAAAAGTTTGAAGTTTCTCAGGGCTTATTCTTGGGAAACTTTCTGGTGGTTTTACATGCCACCCATGAGAAAGACACCTGGTACCTTCCAGTATTCACTCTAGCATTCTCTATTAATCACAGAGCCTCTATTTTTAGCTGGGCACATTGTGTCTAGTTAAAAGATTACATTTCTCAGTATAGCCATGGGACTATGCTTTGGCCAATGAGATGTAAGCAAAAATGTGTGGGAGTTCCAAGACAGTCTCTTAAAAAGAGAGGGTGCACTTTTCCCCCATCTCTTCCCTACTTCCAAAGGTAGAACATAATGAGGTGACCTTAAGATTGGAAACCAAGTGCTGAGTTTACCAGAGCAGTCCTGGACCGCCTACCTCTGGACTTCTTTTTTGTGAAGAGAGAAATAAATCTCTGGATGCCTGGGTGGCTCAGTCAGTTAAGCATCTGCCTTCAGCTGGGGTCATGATCCAAGGGTCCTGGGATTGAGCCCTACATCCACTCCCCCTGCTTGTTCTCTATCAAATAAATAAAATCAAGAAAGAAAAAGAAAGAGAGAGAGGGAGGGAGAGAATGAAAAAGGAAGGAAGGAGGGGAGGGAGGAGGGAGAAAGAAGGAAAGAAATTTGTATTATAAGTCATTTTTTTTCTTTGGTTATGTGCAACTGAACCTAACCCTAAGGGACCATTCCTGTTGCTGTTGTAAGTTGCATGCTTGCCTCCCATCAGGAAGCCTGTCTAGAGCACAAGGGAGACACTTCCAGGGAAAAAAAAGGTGCGAGGCCTCCTTCCACAAATTGTAAATAACCCAGCCAACAGGAGGATAGAGTGGAAGGTGGGCCTGCCAGTACAGTTTATTAGTTCACAGAGAGCACAGAATGCTAGATTAAGGAAATCGGGCTTTATTCTGTAAATCCCTTGCTGATAGGGGACCCCGTCTGTCTTATCTAGTAATGGATCGACTTTGTAGATGCTTAATGAATGACTATATTCTTTTTTTTTTAAAGATTTTATTTATTTATTTGAGATAGAGACAATGAGAGAGAGCATGAGAGGGGAGAAATTCAGAGGAAGAAGCAGACTCCCCGTGGAGCTGGGAGCCCGATGTGGGACTCGATCCCGGGACTCCGGGATCATGACCTGAGCCGAAGGCAGTTGCTTAACCAACTGCGCCACCCAGGCGCCCTGAATGACTATATTCTTTATTAATTAATGCTGTTAACTTAAACAAGGTGTTGGAAGGTGGACCAGTCGGGAATCACCATGCGATCTGTCCTTGCCTATGTTTTACAGATGGAGTAACCTCAGTATCATTTGGTGTAAGAGGCAATCAGCCTGTCAGCGAGGAAAGGCAAACCGAAAACTCCACGCTGGGGATGAAGGCGGTCGGGTGACGGAATTGGGGGAGGGGGCCAAGAAAAGCAGTTGGGTTAGTGACTCTTCAAGATGGCTGCCCTGGAACCCCATGACCCCCGGGGAGGCGGAGCTCCGCCTCAGCCCGCCCGGCCCCACCCCGCTCGGCCCCGCCCAACACTGCCCCCCCCAACCCCCCGCTCCGCGCGGCGGGCGGGGGGGCAGTGCGGGTTGTGAGGTGTCTCAGCGAAGCGCCTGCGCAGTGGGCAGCGGCGCGCGGGGCGGAGGCTTTATAACCACTTCGACGCGGCCGCTCGGCTTCTATCTCGGGGAAGGCGGCTGAGGCGGCGGCGGTCGCGGCGCCGGTTGAGGGGGCGCTGAGGCGGGAGCTTTGGCGGCGCTGGGCGCCCCTCGCTCCTCGGCCTCTGGGGGCCATGGGCTCTGAGAAGGACTCCGAATCGCCGCGCTCTACATCTCTACATGCGGCCGCGCCCGACCCCAAGTGCCGCAGCGGCGGCCGGCGCCGGCGCCTCACCTTCCACAGTGTCTTCTCCGCCTCGGCCCGCGGCCGCCGCGCCCGGGCCAAACCGCAGGCCGAGCCACCGCCCCCGGCCGCGCCGCCGCCGCCCGCCCCCGTCCCGGTAGCGGCCCAGGCCCCGCCGCCCGAGGCGCTGCCCACCGAGCCGGCTGCCGAGGCCGAGGCGGAGGCCGCGGCGGAGGCCGGGCCCGGGTTCGACGATGAGGAGGCGGCGGAGGGCGGCGGCCCGGGCCCGGAGGAGGTGGAGTGCCCGCTCTGCCTGGTGCGGCTGCCGCCCGAGCGGGCCCCGCGCCTCCTCAGCTGTCCGCACCGCTCGTGCCGGGACTGCCTCCGCCACTACCTGCGCCTGGAGATCAGCGAGAGCCGGGTGCCCATCAGCTGCCCCGAGTGCAGCGAGCGACTCAACCCGCACGACATCCGCCTGCTGCTCGCGGACCCGCCGCTCATGCACAAGTACGAGGAGTTCATGCTGCGCCGCTACCTGGCCTCAGACCCTGACTGCCGCTGGTGCCCGGCCCCCGACTGCGGGTGAGCGCGGGGGCGTGGCCGCCGGGGCCGGGGCTGCTGCGGAGGGGACCTGGGTCGGGGGACTGGACCCCCACCCCGCGGGTGGCCGCCAGGAGAGGCGGCCCTTGGTGCAGCGAGTGCGTGTGCGTGTCCCAGCACCGAGGGAGAGGTGAGGGCTGAGCTGCGGGAGGGAGGAGAAGGCGGCAACTGCGGTGGGTTGGGAACCGGTCACCGTCGGCAAGCCCAGACGAGCGGGGGAAGGCACCCGCCGCCCGATCTGCCCGAGGGCTTGAGATGGGGGCTGAGCCGGCGGTGAGGGGAAGGGAGCTGTCCATCAAGTCAGGAGGCTGGGAGAGGCTTTTAGGTGGGGTGCACGCCCCTCTGTCCAGAGGTAGGGACCATGTCTTAATGAGGGCGGGGAGGGGATTGACTGGCAAAGGAAGGGATGAGAATATTCTGAGGGGCTCACAGCGTTCGGAGGGGTGTGTCCCTTTAGCCAGGGACAGACTTTAGCAGCATTACCGGAGAAGGTGTGTTCTTCCTGACCACAGCTGCTGAAAGTTAGGATGGAGGTGATGGAAATGGCACTAGGGGGAGAGGACAGCTCACTGGCAGCTCTGGGGGCACCCTGGGCATTGTGTGCCTTCTGTGCCAAGCTGTTGGGAGGCCCCCTGTGGTTCTTACACTGCTGCCTGGAGTAGGGTGAGCAGTGGAAAGACCCTTTCTTTGTCCAGAGAAGCAACGGGTCACTGAGAAGAAGGATGCCCAGAGGCTGACACGACGGTAGGAGAAAATGTGTTGCCCAGCCTCTCTGATCTTGAGTTCTTGACAATAAGACAAGTCTTATTCTCAAAAGACTTGACAATAGTCTTTTTAAGGCACCATGTATCCTGAATTTTTAAGGTCAGTGAGAGAATATGCAGTATGTGCAGAGACAGGATACCACCAGATTTTACTATCTAAAGTACTCAATGGAGACCACCCTCCAACCACATAAAAGAAAAATCTGTTACTGTCAGTAGATCCCATGAATGGCTGCATGCCACAAAGAAGAGCTTATCTAAGTGATTGGAAGTCAGATTGTGCCATTTACCAGTTCTATGACCTTGGGCAGATCATTTTATTCTTGTGTGTTATGTTTTGGGGACAACAAGGTGCTAGGGACTCCTTGCAGTGTGTGAATGTAATGCTAGTAAAAAAGCTGTATGGGCCTTTGCTTCAAAGGAGTTAAGAAGGGCTTTTAATTGTAGCCTCTATACCAAGCCTGTTTTAAGATTTCCATTTAAGATTTCCATGATGCTACTGTTTGTCCCTTTCAAAAGAAACTGGCTTAAGAGTGTCTAGGAGAGTAAGAAGAGTTAACTTCTGTCTTTCTATTCTGCCAGACTTGTTTAGAGATGGGTGTGTTATTTAACCTCACTGAGATGGGGTTTCTAAATTACTTTGAAGTGTTGTGGGCAAATGTATGGTGTTTGGGTAGATCACTTTCACTTTGAATTAATAAGCTTTGGAAACAACCTTGTAGGCTCTTATATCTGGTGGCCTGGTGATCTCACTGGCCTTAGGAGGCTAATGTATATGATAGATTTTACAGATACTATTGATCTATTTTCTGAACCAAAGGAATATTTACTTAAGAAAACACTGCATGGTTAAAATTGGAATAGTATATTAACTCCTTTTTGAGATGTCTTTCCTGGAATTTTGACTAAGAAATGTGGCATTGCTGATTATCTTTCTGGAAAAGCTCCCTTTTTGTTTTTATTTCTCTAAAAGTCAATGATTGTCTTTGCTCACAACAATAAAAATGGACAGGAATTAATTTATAATCTTTGTGGTGACACCGTAAACCATTACTAAAACTTAATGAAGAGGGCGCCTGGGTGGCTCAGTTGTTGAGCAACTGCCTTCGGCTCGGGTCGTGATCCCAGGGTCCTGGGATCGAGTCCCACATCGGGCTCCCAGCTCCACGGGGAGTCTGCTTCTTCCTCTGAATTTCTCCCCTCTCATGCTCTCTCTCATTGTCTCTATCTCAAATAAATAAATAAAATCTTTAAAAAAAAAAAAAACTTAATGAAGAATTAAGGCCATTTCTTATTTTAGCCAGGTATTGATTTAGTATCATAAAGAGGGTTTTTTTTATTAGTTAAAAGCATTATACACATTTTATATATTTTTTAATGTGTTATCTATGGGTTTAAAGAAGGTGAAGTCTGGAACGAAAGCAAGCTGGCATCCAAGTGTCCATGTACCAGGCGTACATAATTTAATTTGATCCTTACAACATTGTAAGATAGATTTGATTTCATTTTACAGATGAGAAAACTGAAATTTAAATAAATTGAGTGACTGTTCAGGGTCATATAGCTAGTGGGTGGTGGAACCAGGCTTGAAACACTGGTCTTAACTCCAACCAAGGTCCATATTCTTTCCTCTCAGCCTTTTTTTTTTTTTTTTAAGATTTTATTTATTTATTTGATAGATCACAAGTAGGCAGAGAGGCAGGCAGAGAGAGAGGGGGAAAAAGGCTCCCTGCTGAGCAGAGAGCCCAAGGCTGGATCCCAAGACCCTGAGATCATGGCCTGAGCAAAAGATAGAGGCTTTAACCCACTGAGCCACCCAGGCGCCCCTCAACCTTTTCTTTTTAAAAAGCATGCACTTGTTGGGATTATTGGGGATACTACTGTTTGTATCATTTTGTCAAATGTGGCCTAAGGACAACTTTGAGAGAGCCATGGATCTGAAATCTAGTTTCTTTTCTGATTCTTTTTGTGAACATCCTCTTATCTACTTTTTTTTTTTTTATCTGAAATAGGCCTAATCCTTTCCTCGAGAAGCTTAATGTTTGCAAAGTGTTTTGAGATCTACAGTTGGAGGTGTTAGATAAACAAGGAGTAACTTTAAAATTACGTCACTTTCCAAACAGGTATCTGAGTTCCCTGAAGATGTGGCCAATGGTTTTGCCACCTCTCTTTAGTCTCAGGAGAAAAACAGCTTATTTTGTTTTGTTTCAATCAAACTGTTCTATTCTTCTGTGTCTGGTAAAAATCATGGATGAGCAGTAAGTCTAATCCCTAATTATCTCTTCTTCTTGTACCTGACCATCTTTACTTTACTCATAGATCGAGTTCTTACAGCCAAATTTATCAAGTCCTCCCTTTGCTCTGTGTGTGTATGTGTGTGTATTTGGCAGGATGGGGTTCCCTGCTCAGTGGGAAGTCTGCTTCTCCCTCTGTCCCTTCCCGTGCTCATGCTCCCTTTCCCTCTCTCTTTCTCTCAAATAAGTAAAATATAAAAAAAAAAAAAAGAATTTTATTTGGTAGGGTGAAGAAGGCATGTAAGTAATCTTACAGAGTTCTGGCCATTAGTTTCACTGTGATTACGATAGTGAGAACACTATTAAAAGATTATTTGTTTACAAAATATTTGTAGAGCAGAGTCTTGAATTTTTCTTTTCCCATACTTGAATATGATCTATTTTATTCATAAATAAGAGAACTAATTTCAGTGGGACAACATTTGCATTACTGTTTAATATTATTAAGTACAATATTACCATGTATATTTAAAACATACTTTCAAATGAGATAAAATTAACTCAAAATACAAATAATTGATATTTTTATAGTTCTTTATAATCTTCAGACTGTAAGCTCATCCAGGAATAATTTTAGTTTCATACAGGTGGTAAAATAGGTGGGAAGCCTATTTTACAAAGGAGAAACCAGTTCAGAGAAGTTAAAGTGTGGGCTTCAATGTCTCATAGCTAATAAATGGTGCAGTTGATATCCCTTAGAGTCTCTCCTTAAGCATGAGTCTTCTCAGAAACCCCCACATGATGTAAATATATAATGTTTTCCTCTCAAGTACCCTATTACCAATCTTTAAACGCTTTCAGAATCTCTATGAGGTGAGTAAAGGAGACAACAGAAAATTTCCTAGTGTGCAGGGGCAGATCTTTTCTGTATAGATGAATAGGAGATAAGGCTGTCTTGACCTCAATTCTTTGTGCAGGTCCACCACTCCAGCCTCTCTTTGCTGGCTGGCTCTCCTGCAGAGTCCCCCCTTCTACCTGACCCCAACAGGTAGTATCAGCTGTTGGCCTTTCTGGATAACTGGACTGGACCATCCCCTAAACAGGAAGCTTCAGTTCATCTCTAGCACATTTAGGAGGGAAGAACAAACTCCTTGAGCAGGATGAATTTCTCAGTCAGTGAAAAAGGATTTTTTTCCCCCTCTCTGAAGCCTTCCTACATCCTTTATCTCTGTCTCTCTCTCTCTCTTTCTCTCTGATATGACATTTTAAAAATTGGGATATAGCTGATCTGGACATCTTCTCTTAATTTAGCTCTGTACCTTCTATTTGACAATACCTTCTTCACTCTATTCCCGTCCCGCCCGTCCCCCGCCCATCTGTATCCAGCTCCATACAATTTCCCATATTTGCCAGTGTATCATTCTAAAGTGGAACATTTTATATCACTCCCCTGCTTCAAACTGTTCATATCTGACCTATAAAATGACTTCTTATGACTTTAAGAACTGATTATTTATATGATCTACCCTTTAATTTAAGCCCCTTTACAGTCTCCTACCATCTCTTACCATCTTTTTTATCTTATTTTCTATTTTTCACTTACATTGATATTTTCCAGTGTATATTTTGCTAATCCTGGAAAGGAAAACATTTTGTGATCAAATAAGCTTGGGAAGTATTGGATTGAACAAAATTTATTTCTGAGCTTTTTATACCCTTTAAACATACTAATATACACTATAAATTTTGCTAATGCTAATATGGAGTGCAAATCTTCAAATCTGGTGTAATTTCCCCAAACTTAAATCAACAGGAAACACATTTTTGTTTTTTCTATGGCATCTTATACTAACACTTTCTCTATTTACAGTTTTCTAAACTCCTTTAACAGTCACTCTGTACAGTTACTCTGTCTTCTGTTAGTGTCCTTATTTAACAGTGAATCTTGTGCTCTGAATAGATTGAGAGTCCTTTAGCCTAGGTTATCCATATTCCAACTTTTTCTACAACTCTGTGAACAAAATTTTTCAATTAGATCCCAGAAGAATGAGATAGTTGAATTTTGATGAGGTAGATAAAGAAAATGAACAGCACAGTTTTTGAAAGAGAAACAGATAATGAGGGTGGAGGGCAAGAAGAGGACAGATGATCATTCAGTAGACACTTTGGAGAATTATGTAGTGTTGAACTTTAAGTGAATATTGGGTATTACAAAAAGGACTTAGACGTGGTCCTCTTGACATGGAGTTTGGCCTGTTAGAAGAGATTAGATAGATAGATATAGATAACAGATTGTAAATATAATACATACTAAAGAAAACACAAATGCTCTTACAGGGTAGTTAAAAGATTTTGCATGATGGTGTCAAAAAAAGACTTAACAGGGGGGCCTAGGTGGCTCAGGGGTTAAGCCTCTGCCTTCAGCTCAGGACATGATCTCAGGGTCCTGGGATCGAGGCCCGAGTCTGGCTATCTGCTCAGCAGGGAACCTGCTTCCCCCTCTCTCTCTGCCTGCCTCTCTGCCTACTTGTGATTTCTCTCTCTCTGTCAAATAAATAAAAATTTAAAAAATCTTAAAAAAAAAAAGACTTAACAGAGGAGGTAATATTTGATCTGGGCCTTTAAGAATGTAAGCAGGAATTCATACCAGGTAAACAATGATGTGAGTAGAGAAAAAAAGCATCTTAAACCAGAGTGTTTTGAGCAAGTGCAGTGCATAGAGGTATAAAAATACAGTAGTAAGTATGGAATCTATTTTCATCAGCCTCTGGGTACACGATATAGAGACCATGATCTGGAAAGTAACTAGAGATCAATCTGGTACACTGGACTCCAGTTGATAGACTTATCTAAGCCACGCAAAGAAGTTTAGGTTTGAAGGACTTTTTTTTCTTTTTTGTTGAAGGATTTTAAGTAAAAGAGTTACATAATGATGGATAACCTTCTGAAGTTGGAACTTGGATTAGAATGGGAAATAAGGAGATCAGATATTAGTCTCTTGCAGTTGTCTGGCCAAGGAGTAGCATAAATTTGATGCAGGGCAAAAAAAAGAGGAAGAGAGTAAGAGTACAACTCATGATAACTTGGCGCATGTCAAGTTCAGAGAAGTTAAAGTGCTTCTTTACACGTGCTTGGGGTCCATTTGTAAATGAAGTTATGTGGTCTAGAGCTAGAAAGTTCAAACATAATATAAGAACACATTTCTTTTTTTTTTAAGATTTTATTTTTTTATTTGACAGAGACACAGTGAGAGGGAACACAAGCAGGGGGAGTGGGAAAGGGAGAAGCAGGCTTCCCACAGAGCAGGAAGCCCAATGCAGGTCTCGATCCCAGGACCCAGGGATCATGACCTGAGCCAAAGTCAGACGCTTAACAACTGAGCCACCCAGGTGCCCCAAGAACACATTTCTAACTGCTAGGGTCTGTTAAAGCATAAATTCCTAAGGATGGGATTTTTTTTTCTCCAGAGCTGAAGTTAGGTAATGCTGTGGTTAGGTAATGTCACATATTATGATATTTCTGAAGATTTAGGAAATTAACAAAATTAATAAATTTGTATAAACTTAAGGATAAAGAGAACACCTGGGTTTTTTTTTTAAAGATTTTGTTTATTTATTTGACACAGAGAGAGAGATCACAAGTAGGCAGAGAGGCAGGCAGAGAGAGAGAAGAGGAAGCAGACTCTCCACTGAGCAGAGAGCCCGATGCGGGGCTCGATCCCAGAACCCCGAGATCATGACCTGAGCCGAAGGCAGAGGCTTTAACCCACTGAACCACCCAGGCACCCCAAGAGTATCTGTTTTTTTAGCAGCATGTAATTCTTGTCTCCTGTTTAGCTTCTTCTTTCTCCCCCTCTTATTTAGCTTCTAATTAGCAAACCTGAACACTTAGTTAAGCTAAGAGCAGGTTAGGAGAGATGTTCCAGGGTAGGACAGGGAAGAGAAGGAACAAGATTGTCAAGGCAGATTTGGCCTCAAGGATGAAGTTTTTTTCAACTACCTGGGAAAGAGTACCCTATTCAAAATCTAGGAGTTTGCCCCTAAAATGGGCTTAGAGAAAATTTTAGGTCTAAGTTATAACCTGGCATAGAGTAAACCAGTAGATACATCAATAAGGTTTAAAAATTGCTTTGGGGTAGAGTAATGGTCCAGGAGAAGAGTTCGAATGGCCTGGGGAAAATAAAAAAGCTGAACAGGAGAGAGTCTCTATCATTCATTTGAGCCTGAACCGGTATGCTAGACTCTGAAGATTAAAATATGGATGATACTTTTCCTTGAGTCTTGTCTGGTGCGGAAGCACACGTATAGACATATAATTACAATATAATGTGATAAGTAGTATAAAGTAATTGTACATAGGCATAAAGTAGGCAACCAGCTACCTGGAGAGGTTAAGTAGATTTTATAGGGAAGATGACATTTGAGCTGGTTCTTAAATGGATAAGTATTTGCCAGGGCAAGAAGAAAGGGAAGAACATTCTACGCAGGAGTAGATTATGCAAAGGCCAGAAGTAGGATAAAATGTGCTATATTTTTATACCATACCTTTCAGGGCAAGATCTCAAATGCAGTTTTAGAATATGTTTAGTTACACTTGAAGGCGGCAAGCACCTATCCTTCCACTTTTGGGATGGGGTTGAGACTTGTAGATTTAAATTAGCTCAGGGGCCCCTGGGTGGCTCAGCGGGTTAAAGCTTCTGCCTTCAGCTCGGGGTTGTGATCTCAGGGTCCTGGGAACAAGCCCGCATTGGTCTCTCTGCTCAGCAGGGAGCCTGCTTCCCCCTCTCTCTCTGCCTGCCTTTCTGCCTACTTGTGATCTCTCTCTCTCTCTGTGTCAAATAAAATCTTTAAATTAGCTCAGTGTCATGCAGTATGAGTCAGGGGCAAGGAGCCCAGACCAGGCGCCCAAAAACAGGAATGCCAAGTCTCGTGCCCTGAGTAATTCTGTGTCATGGTGATAGATTGTTGTAGGTTCATGAGTATTTGGGATTATTTTACTTGCTTGGAACCAAATTCCACACCCAAAAGTGACATTATCAATCTTGTCAAGTGTTCTTAAAAAACAAAAACAAAAACAAAAAAACCCCCACTATTAATAAATATTTACTCCCACCAGGGGAGGTAGGAATAGATCAGGAAATGATCAAGGCTCCTGACCAACTATGTAATTTGTATCATCAGAAGTTGACTTAAGGTACTGAGGTCATCCAGTACCTTTACCATTTAATACAAAATAGCAAGCAGGTCACTTTCTTCAGGAGAAACATTGTTAATCTGTACTAGCTATTTTGCAGCTAGGTTGGGTAAATTTGCTCAGAACTCCTACAGGATATGAATCATTTGCATTCATACATTGACCTATTCTCACTTTGCTCTTTCTGAGAAGAGTTTTAGTACAGACTGTATTATATAACATAAATGATATGTCATCGATATTTTCAGTGTCATTCTCAATTCAATTTGCAGAATCTGTAATAAACCTGAGAACTCGAGTTCCTGTTAAGAATATCTAATGTACATTCAAATAAACAAGCAATAGAATAAATCCAAGAAAATGTTATGAACCTTTTTTATAAGTTGTTTGAGGTCTTTAGCTATTGGAGAAGAAAGTGGATAAGGAACAAAAAAGCCCAATGGCAACACCTAAGCCTCCAGTCATTGACCTGTTTAAAAATTGTTTGAACTTTTCACAGCTATTTCCCCTTCTTTGTTTCTTTAAGTTACTTTTTAATTTCTTTTTGTTTTTTTTTTTAAGTTTTTGTTTTTGACAGAGAGAGAGAGAGAGATTACAAGTAGGCAGAGAGGCAGGCAGAGAGAGAGGGGAAGCAGGCTCCCTGCTGAGCAGAGAGCCCAATGTGGGGCTCGATCCCAGGACCCTGAGATCATGACCTGAGCTGAAGGCAGAGGCTTTAACCCACTGAGCCACCCAGGCGCCCTTTAATTTATTTTTAATCTTCAGTGTTCGCTTGTTAGGATAATCTAAACATTTAGTTGACATATTTAGAACTAATCAGAAGGGCTAAGAGTTGTAAGTATATTGGATTTTTTGTGACAGAGTAATTCTTGGAAAATAAGTGAATTATGAGAAACAGTCGATGTTGGTGCAGATGGATTCTGAATTGCGCATCTTTACTAAGAATATGTGTCAGGAGAGAAAAGAAAGGGGAGGGAGATTATAGCCTTATCATGTATTAATTAGTAAGGTAGATGAGTGGTATTCTTAGATTCTGGAGCCGTCAAGGAAGTAGATATTTCAAGGTATAGATTTGAGCTAAAAAAAGAAAAAAATTGAAAAAAAATTCACTAAAATGAGCTTTCAGTGGGAGAAGTTGATCATGAATCCATCTGTGGCTATTGTCTCAGACTTTGTGTGCTCAGACCAGCTTCACTGTGGAACTTAAAAATGAAAAAATATGCTTTAGTTTCTCATACTTTTATTTTACAAATGTTCTGTCCTTTAATGTAAACAAATTCTAATCTCTCTAAATATAGCAAACCATCAAAACGATATAGTTCTGTACCCTGTTATTTATGAAACTTGCTGTGGTAAACTCCTCTTAAAGTAGCTTAAACTGTGACTGAGTACATGCTAGAGTTCCAGCTAAATCTGGTGTTTCCCCCTATTTTTTCAGAAGATAAATGATTTGTTTTTAAAATCTCAAGAAGAAATTTACTTCCTAACACAGAATATGTTTTACAGTTTGTTAGGCATGCTTGTGTGTGTGTATGTTATGTGTTATATGTGTACCCTTTTCTCTATTCATGTGTAGTGGTAAGGAGTATCAGTGTTACCCCACCGAAACTGAGCAATACTGTCTGTCTTGTTCCAATCATTCTTACCTTATTAACATCTCTTCCTATTTCCTTACCCAGTTATGCTGTTATTGCCTATGGATGTGCCAGCTGCCCAAAGCTGACCTGTGAGAGGGAAGGCTGCCAAACGGAGTTCTGCTACCACTGCAAGCAAATATGGCATCCAAATCAGACATGCGATATGGCCCGTCAGCAGAGGGCACAGACTTTGCGAGTACGGACCAAGCACACTTCAGGTCTCAGTTACGGGCAAGAATCTGGACCAGGTATATGTTGGCATTGTCTCATTTTTCTCTTTATTTGATATTTCATAATGTGAAATAAAGCTCATAATGTGAGCCTAAAGCTGGGAGAGATTATTTTACTGTATAACCAAGCATTACCTGGCATCAGAGAGCAAAAACACTTGGTAATACATTCAATATTATATTTGATATGTAGCTTCTCTCTCTGACAACTTTAGGTTTTCCAACCTATAAATTGGTAAAATTGGAATGCAACAAAATTGAATTCTGTAGTTTCTACCTTCTTAATAATATGTCTCATATTGGAGAGTAATTAGGTCCTTTTGTGAAGGACTTTTTCAAAACTTTCATTGTGAGCAGAAAGACAATTAGTATTAAACCTCTACTATCATCCTACTAGCTTTAAGTGCATCGCTGCTTTTGGAAGTAGGTTACAGAGTTAAGGAAAGGAAATAATATTAGTATGGATTAATGATTAACCTTAAAAGGAGGAACTTTGGCAAGTCAGAGTAAACCTATTTAAAAATATCAGTGGGTTTATTGCCTTTTATAAATGTATTTTATTTCACTGATCTCATTTGGGAGAGGCTGGTAGGAAAGATTTTACCATTCACTTTTTCCTGGCACAGCATAATCTCCTAAATTGTCATTTTAATGGGATAGTTCCTAGCTTGCTGTGAAAATTACTAGGTGTGTGCTACATAGCATACCCAATTATTTTTGGGTTTTGAATTTGAAAGTATCATGGGAGGGGTCTGTGGGTTGTGTTAAAAGCACATCACAATGATACTTGCTGAGCCTAAGAAATGAATTTCCTGAGCTAAAGTTTTTCAAAATTTAAAGCCAATTCCAAGCTGCAGACTATTCTTCCTGCAGAGCTCTGCTTTGAATTCTGCCAGCCTATTGGCTAGTGAAATTCCAATTTTCTTGCAACTATGTTTGTCTCTAGGAAAGTCTTCTTATTCAGAGTGGGGATAGGCAGCTCAGTAGGAGACAAGGATCCATATTATGAAAATTCCTGAGGTCTAGACAATAGCCAGTCTTCCAGTGAAGTGGGTTGCACAATTTGAAATTCTCAGCCAAGAGTTCTTGACTGTCTCCTCATTGTGTGTGTGTGTGTGTGTGTGTGTGTGTGTGTTCCTAGGAATAATAAATCAAAATAGGTTTAACTGGGGGTATTTTTCTACCCAATCTTCCTTCCCCCCTTAGCAGATGACATCAAGCCATGCCCACGATGCAGTGCTTACATTATCAAGATGAATGATGGAAGCTGTAATCATATGACCTGTGCAGTGTGTGGCTGTGAATTCTGTTGGCTTTGTATGAAAGAGATCTCAGACTTGCATTACCTCAGGTGAGGTGGGAAATGTGTCCATTATTTTATAGTCTTGTTCTTTTGATGATTTGGGGGAAAGGATGTCAAAGAGACACAGTTGTCTGTCCTCTCATTACAGTGTCAGGAATCTGTAAAAAGGTCTTCTGAAGCACTCCTGTGACCATGTTTTTCTTCAGTTCAGCAACTTCCAGGGGCTTTTTTTATTACCTCCCAAATAGAGTTCAATTTCCCAAGCATGGCTTTGCCACAGTCTGGCTGTAATCTCCTTTTCTAGCTTTTCCCATGTTGTTTTTATACATGCTGTATTCCAGTAACCTGGGCTTGCTATTCTGTCTCCTCTGGCTATCTTTCTTGTTCATGTTCTTTGATAATTGTTCATGTTCTTCCTTTTGCCCAGAATGCTTTCTGATCACATCACCCTCTTAGCAACCCCCTTATCGTAACCTGTCCTGTTCTTATTTATCCTTCAGGGGCCACTCAAATGCCATTTCATCTATGATGCCTTTCCCAGCTTTTTGCTGCCTCATTCTTCTGTATTGGCATTCCTTAAATGTTTCATGATAAACATCACTACTTTTACTTCATATACATGTCTAATTTTGCTAAACTGCGTAAGTTTATTAAGGTCAGAGTTATCTTTTTACAGTTCCTTGCATGTAATGACTTTACAAAGAATTCAGAGTGAATATTAAAATATTATCCTGAAGGAGTTAATATTTACAAACTTAACATTCATTGTGTGGATAAAACACTTTCATTTTCAGTCTAGCAAACATTGAGTTACTTACACTGTACTGATTATCAGGGACACAGGTGTGTAAGATATGATCCTCACTTTCAAAATTGCTTATCCTATCTAGTAGAGAAGACGGGACAAAGGGAGTGAGCAAAAATGGTTGAACACAGAAGGACAGAGTATAAAAGTAGCCAAACTCAAAAGAGTATGAAACTGACATAAAGGGTGTGAGAAAGTCTTTTTATATCCTTCCCCAGGAACATGGTTTATACTATCTATTGGATATGGATAGGACATATGCCAAGAAAACTATTCAAATCAGTGTTCATTAGCTGCAGGGCACAGCGCTTTTGAATGACATGTCAAGTGTGTAGGTTTTGCAGGATCCCAAGTAGTATATGTATCAGTTGAGAAAGCTGGATCAGGGGTGCCTGGGTGGCTCAGTCATAAAGCGTCTGCCTTCGGCTCAGGTCATGATCCCAGGGTCCTAGGATTGAGCCGCACATCGGGTTCCCTGCTTGGTGGGAATCCTGCTTCTTCCTCTCCCACTCCCCCTGCCTATGTTCCCTCTCTCACTGTGTCTCTGTCAAATAAATAAATAAAATCTAAAAAAAACAAAACAAAACAACAACAACAACAGCAAAACGCTGGATCAGTGTTGGGTTAGGGAGGACAGGGTTCATTGGCAAAGAAAGGAAAAGAGGTTTCAAGTGTGGAAACCTATCTTTACAAACAAAAAGTAAAGGGCCCAGAGCTCTAATAATCTGATCTTGTCTTTTTCTCCTCCTCATGTAATACATTCATTTTCTATAACCTCTTGTAACTGTTAATCATTCTTATTGGAAAAGAAGGCTCTTATCAAGCCCTCTGATGACAACAGCTGCATTTGTAATATTGATACTAACTAGAGTATGTGTCCTCTGCAGCCCCTCTGGATGCACATTCTGGGGCAAGAAGCCGTGGAGCCGTAAGAAGAAAATTCTTTGGCAGCTGGGAACACTGATTGGTGCTCCAGTGGGGATTTCCCTCATTGCTGGCATTGCCATTCCTGCCATGGTCATCGGCATTCCTGTTTATGTTGGCAGGAAGGTAAGACGCTGAGTTCTGTGCATGTTCTGCCCCCGGGGTTGTTGGTAAAGTTTTGAAGGAAATAGGGAGGAGCTTATATTTCAGAGCTTCCTGAAAACCAGCTGGTTCTTAGATAAAAATAACCTTAATTTCATAAATGGATTTTCATAAACCCAAGAGATCTAAAAGTTCTTAATAGCATCCTGAGCCTGGTTTGTCTCAGTGACTTAAAGGTCAAATACTTTCCTCATAGCCCTGAGTTGCTTTGTCTCTCCTTGAATTAACTTGTTCTGTATTAGTTTTATGTCACCCTGGTCTGAGTTAGGCTGAAATTTGAGAAAGATAGCCTCTTGGTGGGTAGGGTATATATTTTAATAAAGATAGAATATTCACTTGTGTTTTTCCATCCTGGCAAAAAAATTTATATCCTAACCTGCTGACCCGGATTTTCTTTCTTATTCTTAGATTCACAGCAGGTATGAGGGAAGGAAAACCTCCAAACATAAGAGGAATTTGGCTATCAC
>CM052798.1:21694513-21712209 GCA_028533885.1 Nasua narica | reverse complement strand
CTCTATTTGCTAGGGAACGCACAAAATAAAATTACCTTTATTTTGATTTGTTTAATGCCTCACAGTATTTTGGGAGGCATGACGGTTTGTTTTAGAATAAGAATATTATAACTAACATTTATTAAGGCTCTCCATGTACTCGGAGCAGTTCTGAATGTTTTGCATGTATTGATTTATTTAATCCTCGCAGCAGTACAGTTGTGATAGAAAGGTGTTATAATTTGCTCAAGGTCACTTAGCTGGAACATGAATCAAGGTAATCTGACTTCAGAGCCTGTGCTCTTAACAGCTAAGCCATTCTGCCTTCACAGCAGTAAGATTTTGGAATTAACATTCTGTGGGGATCCTAAACCCCAGGAATCACTTACTTAATGTTTGAGTATTGATTGGTTCTTGGATTAGCATGTCAGCAGTGAGTAGAAGAGGGAAAATGAAAGCAGCATATACTCACTGTGCTGGGCACTGTACATACCTTCTCTTTTGATTATTGACAATCCTGGGAAGAAATGTGAGATTATACAGCTAGTAAATTGGAGCCAGGATTCTAATCCAGGCCTTTTCTAATTCCCAAGTCCAGTCCTCATTCTGTTAGACCCAGCTGCCTTTTTAGGATAGCCATCTTCTGTCTTTCTTTGACCCTTTATAAAGTGGTTTGTCTGTGCTCAGGCTGGGAAGGAGAATATAGGGCAGTGGCCTGCTGACTTGTTTCCTTCTCTCCCCCAGGTATTGGCGTTCCCATTATGCTGGCTTATGTCTATGGGGTTGTGCCCATTTCTCTCTGTCGCGGAGGTGGCTGTGGAGTTAGCACAGCAAATGGAAAGGGGGTGAAAATTGAGTTTGATGAAGATGATGGTCCAATCACAGGTAAAGGGAAGTTTTTAATTTCCTTTTGAATTTATAGGGGCAGAAAATAAAAATCAGTAGAATTCAGCACATTTTACAGAGAGATTGTCATTGGATTACTTTGGATAATGAGCTTTGTAGGGGGTAAAGTATTTTTAGCTTTTCATTTCTTTGTTCCAGAGTTATTAGGTTAATTCCTCTGGTACTTGGCTCTGTGTGGCAGGTACAAACTAGTAGGATTCCAAGTAACTCCAAGTATGCTGGTAATAGTAGTGATTATAATAAAGTCTTATATCTGTACAGTACTGTGTAATTTTCAGAGGACTTTACACAGTTATTATCTCACCTGGTTTTTACAATAGCTCTCTGAATATTATCCCCATTTAATGGGAACTTCCTTAAGCTTTTGCCTCAACATCTGTTAAATGGGTTTAAGAGCTTCTGCAGAGCTGGGACTAGAGCAAATCTTCCAGCTTCTTTTTTTGTCCCCCCCCTCTTTTTTTTTTGGCTGCTACTTTGATGTTTTCACTTTACCATATTAACTAAGCTAGGGCACAGGGAGTCCCACAAGTTTTTGAAGCACCCTACTAGAATCAACACCTAACATGACCTAAACATGTTTTGAAATCTTCCTGTTTGATTAGATGGCATCTACGGTATAATGGATAGAATAGTGGATTTGGAATCAAAAGTGTAGTTTCGTGTGACCAGGCATGACTTGGACGTGTCATTTAGTTCTAAGCTTTCATTTTCTCCTCTAAAAGTAGGGCTGTTATTGCGTAGTTATTGGGAAGATTAAATATTAACAATATGTTAAAACACCTGATGTGTGGTAGCTGCATATAGTCGCTGTTCATTAGGTGAGTGAGTATTTTTCTGCATGAATATTCTCCACTCTGAAGAATCATTACAGGGAAATAACAGACTCTGTTTTGATGCTATCTTATCTTGAATTGAAATGTTCGGTTCCATCCCCAGTGGCTGATGCCTGGCGAGCCCTCAAGAATCCCAGCATTGGGGAAAGCAGCATTGAAGGTCTGACTAGTGTATTGAGCACCAGCGGGAGCCCTACAGATGGACTTAGTGTTATGCAGGGTCCATACAGCGAGACAGCCAGCTTTGCAGCCCTTTCAGGGGGCACTCTGAGTGGTGGCATTCTTTCCGGTGGCAAGGGAAAATATAGCAGGTAAGCGAGTAGACAATTTCTGACAGAATCAGTTGGAATGATAAGAAATAACATACCTGTGTTGAGCCATTTCTCTGTGCTAGGCACAGCTCATGTATCATCTTATCACCTCATTTTGATGTAATCATCAGTGGTTTGGGGTTTTTTTGTTGTTGTGTTTTTTGGTTTTTGTTTTTAATTTTATAATGAGAATACAGGCTTTGAAACATTAAAACATATTACACAGCGTTCAGTGTTCTTTCCACTATATAAAGAGCAATCCTGACTTAAGATCTTCCCTCTACTGCATTAGGCTGTCTGCTCTGGGAAGGGAAAGCATGCATTTTTGTAGAATTCCCAAAGCTATGCTCCCCATTAGGCTTGTCACTGACTTTCGATTGAAAAGCATTTTTACTGTATCTTGTTGGCTTATTGGTGCTGTGATCCTTATTACTTTCTTACTCCCATTTGATAGATAAGGAAAATCAATTCTATGAATTTGTGTTGAGAAGCTGTTAAGCTTTATGACTAAAAATGTTACAACTTCCTCAGTCATTTTACCAGTTAGATAAACCAGAATATATTCAGAGGAGCACAACACGTGTTATATGAGAAGCAGTTAGTTGAATGCACTGGAGAAGAGAGACCTGCAGATAGTGCAATACAAGGTAGGGAAGAAGGAGAAATGGCTGCCTTCAGATATCTGAAGGACTTTGAACAGGAAGAAAGGATTCTGACTCATGCCAACAGGTAGATTAAGACAACTTGGCAGAAGCTAGAGGGAAAACTTAATTTTTGTTTCATTATAGAGAATATAGGAAATCTATATAAAAGTCCAGAGAAGGGTTGGATTACTTTAGAAGGTACTCAGCTGCCTATCCTTGGAAGTGCTTAAAGTAAGACCAGATGGCCATTTGGCTATTAGAAGAAGTCAAGCAACAGATGACAGATGGACTGGATCCCACACCTGAGTGCCTATCAGTCACCTGGGAACCTCTTAAAAATAGATTTCATGGCCTTATCCCAAAATTAATAAATTGAATCTCCTGGAGTAGGACCTAGGGATCGGTATTTTGAAAAGGCTCCCAGGTGATTCTAGCAGAGTCATTGCACAAGCTAGCATCTGGGAAGCACCTAAGCGACGGTGTTTGTGAAAGCCTCTTCCAATTCTGAGATTCTATGGAAGAGCTGAAACTAGAACCCAGGTCTCTGATTCAACACACTTTGCATTGCACTGCCTCATTTTCCAGGGCCGTGCGTGGCACATCTTGAAGGCTGTCCGAGGCTGGAGCTGCAGAGCGAAAGTGTAGGCTGTAGGACAGGGGTTGCTCGAATGTGCAGCTGAAGGCTGCTGCTGACCGGTCTGTGTCTCATAACTCTGGTTGTCTCTTGTTAGGGGATCCCGCCCCCACATGCCGGAGAATTCACTGCTGGGCTTTCTTAAAATCATCACCCTTGTAAATAAGCAGACAGACATAAGTGGAGACTGACTTGCTGAAACTGCAGCTTAGCCAGTCCAGCTGTTCCAGTTCTGTGAAAGCCTTTTATAGGAAGTGGATGAGTCAGATGGGTTTGACTGTGAAACCCATTAAGAGGAAATACTTAGGTGTGCAGCAAACTGGTGTTAGAGCCAAAGAGGGAAATAGTTGTGGGTTCTCAGCTTCGAGACACCATTGGGAAAGTTTGCTGCTCTTGTGGGAGGTCGAATCCTCTATGTCCTTTAATTTTGTAGTCTGGGGGTAGTTTGATTGTTAAGTGTTTGACTTCCTATGTGCAAGACACAGAGGGTAAAGTGTGAATGAGATGTGGTCTCTCCTTTTTTTGGAGCTCACAGAAGAGTGAGGGAGAGATGCATAAATTGTTTTAATAAATAGGAAGATGCTGTGGGAACATTTAACAGGAAATAAATGGCTAGTTTGCTGGGAGAGTGAGGGGGATGATACTTCCTTTGTCATTAAGGACTGAATGTGAGTTTGTCACATAGAGAAAAGAAACCTCCACAGAGGGAAGAGCATGTGCAAAGTCATGGAGGTAAACAACATATATAGGTGTGTAAGGAAAGAAAGAAGTCCGAGTGATTATGATTTGGGACCTATAGTGCGAGATGGAACTGGAGAGCTTGGAGACAGATCAGGAAGCCAGGAGAGGACCGTTGGCAGTAGCGAGCCAAGAGAGGACGGTTAGAGTGATCGGGGTTTTGTCCACATTGGCACTGAGCTAGAAAGTGTTGGACTTGGACTTAGGGCTGCTGGAGAGAGAACCCGATTGCAATTTTCCAGGCAGGATATGTTCAGCACCTAAAGTTAATGGGGATAGAAGGAGGGGACGATTTCAGTAGATATTCAAGAAACTGCGGGCATCTATTTGAGCTATTGGACAATTGGAGAAGATCGGATCCACTCAATTTGCAAGAGAATAATAGAGGAGATGCGTGCCAGGAAGCAGACTGTCTCGGAATACCCAGGTCTCGTATTAACTTGAACGTCCCCTCTTTACACAGGTTAGAAGTCCAAGCCGATGTCCAAAAGGAAATTTTCCCCAAAGACACAGCCAGTCTTGGTGCAATTAGTGACAACGCAAGTACTCGTGCTATGGCCGGTTCCATAATCAGTTCCTACAACCCACAGGACAGGTATGTGAACAGTCAGATGCCCAGGAGAGGTTACAGTTTGTGGTCGGGGCCTAGGCCTTCAGAAGCTCAATGCCTCATGTTAGGGGTGTGTATACCATCAAATGGGATATAGTGTGTGCCCTGAGTTTCCTGGGCAGGTTCTTGGCTTTAGGAGTGTTTAGGATCTCTTGATTGATTCTTCTTGTTAGCACTTGATTTTTAGGGGTTTCTCTCTTTCTTTCTTCCCCCATTTTTTGGGTCTTTTTTGGCTATTGTGTAATTATTCTGTGAAACTTGGGCTAGATTGCTGTTCACTGATGTCTGCGGGTCTGTGGCTTTTGCTCTCATGTTGCCCTTTGCCTGATGTGACTCCTGTCACCTAGTTCTCTTTATTTCTGAGAAGCTAGTGAAACTGGTAGGGCGTGATCGCAGCACTCCCTCCTGGAGAGGTTCTGGTTTCTTCTCATTGTGACACGGTAGTAAAACACTACAAATCTTCTTTCACTTTCATATTTTGAGTAAGATAGTGTGAGGTTCCAACCCTTAGTTGAATTTTGAAAGCTCTTTTCAGTTGTGTAGAGAAATTGACAGAGGTATGTGTGTTGTTAATCATCAAAAGGGATCTAGTTCTTCTTCATCTCATTTGAGAGTTAGATTAAATTTTTATTTTTGCTAAAAGTGAGCTTTAGTCTACAGTTTACCTGTGTGTTGGACTTCCTGATTCCGATCCCACAAACTGCCTGTACCAACAGGTAGAGCATGACCCGTACATGACTCAGTAAAGTGGATTTTGTCTCCACAGAGAATGCAACAATATGGAAATCCAGGTGGACATTGAAGCCAAACCAAGCCACTATCAGCTGGTGAGTGGAAGCAGCACGGAGGACTCACTCCATGTTCATGCTCAGATGGCAGAGAATGAAGAAGAAGGTAGTGGTCGTGGTGGCAGTGGCAGCAATGAAGAGGATCCTTCCTGCAAACACCAAAACTGTGACCAGAAAGACTGCCTGGCCAGCAGAGCTTGGGACATCAGCCTGGCCCAGCCCGAGAGCATCCGCAGTGACCTGGAGAGCTCTGATACGCAGTCAGATGATGTGCCAGACATCACCTCAGATGAGTGTGGCTCCCCTCGCTCCCATACGGCAGCCTGCCCCTCAACTCCCAGAGCCCAAGGTGCACCGAGCCCAAGTGCCCATATGAACCTCTCTGCCCCAGCCGAGGGGAAGACTGTCTTGAAGCCAGAAGGTGCAGAAGCCAGAGTATGAAGTGGAATGAATGCTCCTGTTCTGAGAAGCACACTTGTTGTAACTGCATCTTTTGGAATCTTTTTTTGGGGAGGCAGGGATTTATGTATTTTATTTCAAAGATTCTCTGGTCACAGGTTTGCCCCAGGGAAATTCTGAGAAATTTTCAATTTCTTACCAGAAAAAAACATGGAGATTTTTGTCCTTAGTTCTACCCCCCACCCCTCCCTCCTTTTTTTAGTTTTAATTTATTGGTTAAACTGATGGTGGCAATCCGTGAGGTGTGTCAAAGAGTGTACAGATGTATGTGTGTATATTGTATGTATGCTAACATATTACTGAAGGACACATTTTAATAAAGATTTCTGTCGTAATTCAACTCAATCTCATTTTCCTTGGCTTGGATAGTCCTACAGAGCCAAGTGTTTGAATAAACCACTTATGTCTTTAACAGTCTCTAGACGAGTTTTCCCAAACGCAGGAAAGGATTGTATTCTAATTAGACTGCAGTGGAGTCCTCTGTAAACCCGTTTCCTAGCCTGACAGGAAGCAAAGGTAGCTTGTTTTGGACTGGGCTGTCGGACTAAAGAATTAGCTGAGTCAGCCCTATGGAGACGCTCTAGATTAAAATGAACCTTGTTTGCCCTCTAGAGGCAGCTGTGCAGTTTTGCTGTTAAAGCTTTATTCTCATTGTCGTCGCTGGTAGAAATGGGCTTCAGCGGAGGGAAAGGGGGTTGGCTGTTCCAGTGGCTTTTCAGAGAGAGCCTGGTGAATGGTGCAGGGTTACAAGTTGGGGACAGAGTATTCTTACTTGCATAATCACCAAGCAGTAATCCAGGTGTTTGTTATATTCTCTGGTATGCATTTCCTATTCCAAAAAGCTTTCTCTGTTTTGCCAGTGTAGTTTAAGTAAGAGGGCCTAAGGAATCTGACTAAAATTCATAATGAAAGGAGGAGACACGCCATCAGAATCTCGACCTTTAATTTTATCTGCTCTTACAAATTCATCAGAATTGAGCTAAGTTAGTACTACTCGGGATTTTGGCTCTGTCTAGGATAATGACCTTAGCAAGAAAGCTCATACATAGTGTAGCAGAAAAACTAAAAGATTCATGAAACCTGATGTAAGATTCTAAATCTGGCAGTAACTTTGTGACTGTGAATCAGTTTCTCTCATGCCCCTAATTTCCTACTCTTAAACAATATTTAAGGAGCTTCCAGTGCCAAACGTATCTAGCACCTTAGTCCTGGGCCCAGAGGAAGAGTTGCAAACATCCTTTCCCTGAGGACCAGATGGCTTTCTGTTTCCTTCCACAGATGCACCTGCTCCTTGTGTTCCTGACCTGTGCTTTACCACAATGAGGAGGATGAGTCTGGACAACAACTTGGAAGATCCTTGTCTCTTGGGCACTGCAGCTAGGCTGAGCACATTTCCCTGCCCGTGGGACAGGAAATGCTCTTAGTGGACTTTGGGTCTGTGGAAGAAAATGCCCTAGTGTCCTTGTGTGAAAAAGGAAACCTGTTGGAGAAAGGGGCAGACAGTCTGAAAATCCCTGAAATGCAAATAATCAACTCAAGACTGCAGTTCTCTTGAAGTCTCACCAGGATAGCAGTTAACTTGGATAAAATCAAAGAACTTTTTGGAGGGACAAGACTTGGCAGCCAAACCTGTGTTGTTATCTAGGCTCCGCTTCTTCCCACTGTGAGACTTGGGCAGTTGCCTCTGAGTCTGCTTTCACTTGGCAACATGGGGAAAACTTAGTCCTTAACTGTGGGGTCCTAAAGATTAAGTCACATGGTGTACTGAAATGCTTTTGGTGACGTGAAGACCCATGTTTTTTTCCTCCTGCAGGAATAAGAAGAAGTAAGTTAAGGGAGATTATCAGTATAATCTAAGAAAAGCCCGGAACTCTAGACCAGAGGCTATGAAAAACTAAGCTCACTCTTTGCAAAACTCCTGTTGTAGATCCTAGACGTTAGCGGATGAGAAGGCCCTTTGGCGCCACCTGGAGGAGAACATGAGTAATGCATTGGGAAAGTTCTCCCTTTAGAAAATGGGGAAAGTTTAACTACCTCTTTGTATAGCATTCATTCATTTTGAAATGCCTACCACATTTCAAGTGTGGAATGCAGCAAAGAAGAAAACACAAAATTATTGTCCCCATGGAACTTACACTCTTGTGGGGAAAGACCATGAGATCTATAATCTGGATGAGGATAAGTGCACTGAAGAAAACAAAGCAGGGAGAGGGAAGAGAGAATGGTAGATGGTGCTACTTCAGATGGTAGTATAGGCCTTTTTGATAAGAGTAATTTTATCAGAGTCCTAAGGGGATTAAGAAAGAACCAAGTGAATATCTAAGGGAAGAATATACCAGACATTAAGAATAGAGTACAAAGGCTCTTTGGTGGAACATCCTTAGTCTGATTAAAACACATGTGCACACACATACATAGATAGCTTAGAGACCTGTATGGCTGGGAATGAGATTGTGTAGATTGGCAAAACAACTCTGAAGACAGCGAAATTTTTAAGTTTCTCTTAAGGCCAGGAAGAGAGGTAACCTTCAAAGCCAGACAGATGGGATGCCTGCAGTCAACTTTCAAAGGGGCTCAAACTGGGGGAGGGTGTGTCTGGTCACGAGTCCTACTTGGATGGGCTAATGTAAGAAACTCATGGATATGGTAAATGGTTACTTATTCATTCTGACCCTTCCTAATATACTTTCTTGTACTCCAGAGGCTGGAAAGCTAAAAACTACATGTCTTAAACTTCCTTAAACCAAGGTTCTGAATATAATTTAAGGTTTGCCAATTAAATGTGCAAAGAAGTTGTGAAAGAAGAAGTAAGTGATGGAGGGGTCATCTTCAGCTACTTTGACTAGCTGCTCCTGCAAGGATACAGAGACCTTGGGTTTCTCTTCAATGGTATTCCAATATCCGTCCATAGCTTTTATCAAGAAGGGCTTCCTGATCCATAAATAACAGTGATGTGTGTTCTTGTCGCCAGCCTGTGGTGGCCTCCTGATCCCTCATGTTGATGGTCACAGAGGTAACAGCTACCAGGGTAGACCAATCAGTTTTTCCTGGAAGTCCAGCCTAGAGCCCATCTGCTCAGGCTTTCCAATTCTTAAAAGCACCTAATTTGCTTGTATCGAATCCTTTTCTACTTAAAATAGGTAGAAGGGTTTTGCTTCCTACACCTACTAAACACTGATAATGGCATTTGGTTCCAAAAATGGTTATAAGCAATAGGTCCTCAAAGACAAGACTCTTAGATTAGTTGTGACTCTGTTGGATTTGAAGGAAATGAGGATAAGATTGCCATTAGGAAGCAGTAGACAAAGATTACTTACGTTTATGGCCACTGGAAATGAAATGTTTTTTGGAGAACTTTGCCAAACCAAATGGCTGCCACTACGGACCATCATGTAAGAAATGAGGGCCTAGATGGTAGTGGCTGTGCTAAAGAAGTGAAGGAAAGAGGGGCGCCATCTGACTCAGTTTCAGCCGGGGTCATGATCTCAGGATCTTGGAATTGAGCCCCACATTCGGCTCTGTGCTCAGCTGCAGAGTCTGCTTCGGATTCTCTCTCCCTTTCCCAGTGTCCCTCCATTACACACACACTGCCCTTGCGCACACGTGCTCTCAAATAAATAAGAATTTTTAAAAAGTAAAGGAAAGAAAACCAAAGGCTCAAGAGCTTTAAGTTTTCAGCTCAAGCTGTGTCTAGGAGAGCCCCAGAAGAATTTTCATCTCTTGCAACTGCAAGGCTGACATACACGAAGATCAGAAGGAGATTCTGGGTTATAGAATTACAACCTAAGTTAAATTCATAGCCATATCATGTCTCTTATGTGAAAATTACAGCATTGTTTGGGAGAAAGTGGGACCCTGAAATGAGAAATGGGGACATTTGAGTGGATTTGGAAAAACTCCAGTGTTCTGAATCCAGATTCCATTTACCCTCTCTTACTAGCAGAAACAGTCTGTCTTCCCCGAACTGATATGACTGGTCCTGTCTCACTTGGAGCCCTTCGGGTACTCGTCTTGAAAGGGAAAGCCAGTACTTACGTCCCACCCACTACCCCGTATTGCCACCAGATCTGTAACCCGAGTCGGACCCCAGTATGCTTTTAGAAGCAAACAAAGTGTGATCTAAGGGAAGTCTTACCGAAGAATTGTAAGATCTTGTTAATTTGAACCAGCAGAAGCCTGGATTTTAAAAGTTTAAATTAGACCAGGAAGAAAAGAACATTATTTTCATTTGGGTTGAATTAATATGGAAATTCTAGAGATACTGGATTCAATATGTTGGCTTTAGCAGCTAAGGGTGCTTCTTAGCTGGTTGGTGAGGGGAAACCTGGACTGAACAGTGGTCTACACGCAGATTGAAGTGCCACACATTCCCCAGTATAGCATTAGAAGATGAACGCAAAAGCCTGAAGATAGAAATATTGATGCATATTTATCAAATGTGTGACTTACTCCTCTAATTTTCCCCTCCAAAACTGCTCCGAGGATATTCCTTTCTCCAAGGAATTGGAAAGTACACAGATAAGGGGAACACCTTACCTGGGGAAATGCTGTGGTTTATATCCTCCATAGGCTGGGAGTGAAACTCAGAGACGCTACTGGTGAGATGGAATCTCTAATATCGGTGGGGATGATGGGATACTGGGGTGGCAGGGGACAAGGGGCAGAACCGAGGCAACAGAGCTGGGGGGATGGTCCTATTTGGTTTGTATATCCCAAAGCGAGACTCCAGATCTGGCAAAAAGAGACCTGTCTTGAGTCACCAAAATGGAGAGTTATGAACTCTCACTAAATTCTTAGACCCAAGGTCGTGAATAAAGGCATGCTTAGTACCCTGGAGGGAGCACCCAACAATATCACCGTAACTGCAATTGTAAACCTTTTAATCTTCCCTAAAGGAGTCTTAAGCCATTTATCCATGTTCCTGTGCTTAGAGAAATGGAAATATCCAGGGCTTTAGGGACTACTTAGAAAATAGCCCCATGCTAGCTGTAATCCTAAGGGACCTAAAAGATCTTTGTAGTCTACTAGTTAGAATAGAGGTTTATGGGGTGTTAGGGGCTGAATTGTGTCCTCCAAAATGTATGTGTTGGAATCCTAACCCCTAACACCTCAGAATGTGACCTTATTTGGAAATAAGGCCACTGCAGAAGTAATTGCATTAAATAGGTCATATTGGAGTAAGGTAGGCCCCTACACTAATATGATTGGTGTCGTATGTAAAAGGAAAAATTTGGACACAGAGACACAAAAACGGAGAACACCATGTGAAGGTGAAGCCAGAGATCAGGACAATGCCGCAGAAGCTCAACAAACCACCAGAAACCAGGGGAGAAGCCTCGAATAGATTCTCCCTTACAGCCCCTCGGAAGGAACCAAACTCGCCAACACCTTGATCTCGGATTTCTAGCCCAGTCAATTTGTGGTGTTTAAGCCACCCAGTTTGTGGTACTTGTTATAGCATATCTCACAAACTAATAGATGGGGATCAAGTAATTTAAAAGGAATTTTGGCCCAGCCCTATCTCACATATTCATCCTGTGGTTAATTCCCAGTTCCGGTAGGCACAATTGTAACAGACATACTTGGCAACTGGCAGAATCTCCACACTGACATCTAGAGTGAAAGCTGTTGTGGTAAGAAGAGCAAAAGAAAGCCCCTGGAACTGTCCTTCCCCAGCAGAATCGTAATTCAAAAGCAGAAAGCGATCCCTGAGGGCATGCTAGATATCACCGCCACCGTCAAACACTGAGAAATTTCGGGAGTGCTGATCTCTATCTCACCCACATTTAAAGTATTTGTTTGCCCTGTACAGGATTTGACTCGAAGCTGTCATTCCAGATACAATCTCTTCATGAAGCAGGTCAGCACCTGCCCCAGCACCTGGGACAGTGACCTGGAAGACGCTTTCCTCTCTAGCCCTAAGAGCAGAAAACATGAAAGCAGATGACTTTCACCTACCAAGGTCAACAGTTCATCTTACTGTCCTGCATCTGGGTTATGTCACCTCTCCAGCTCTGTTGAAATCTCATCCGTAGACACTTAAATCATCTCATTTCCCAGAACACCACCCTACATGTGATAACATCATGTTTTTGGACCTAATTCGAAGTAGCACGTGTCTAAATGCCTTGGTAAAACACATGTGTTGTAGAGGCTAGGAGATAATCCCTGTGGAGATTAGGGGCCCTTCCACCTCCATGAAGTTTTTAGAAATCCAGAGCGGTAGCCAGGAGCATGGTAGGTTATCTACAGTGAAAGATAAACTATTGCACTGTTCACTTGCCACCACTGAGAAAAGTCCTGAGAATTTAATCTCTTGATATTGGAAGTAGCCTACCGCATTTAGTTATGCTGTGTTGACATACTTACCAAGTAACTCATACAGCTACTGACTTTGGTGGGCCAAGGAAAAGAGAATGGTCACCAGCTGCAATAGGCTGCAATAAGGGGCGCCTGGGTGGCTCAGTGGGTTAAAGCCTCTGCCTCCGGCTCAGGTCATGATCTCAGGGTCCTGGGATCAAGCCCCGCATTGGGCTCTCTGCTCAGTGGGGAGCCCGCTTCCCCATCTCTCTGCCTGCCTCTCTGCCTACTTGTCATTTCTTTCTCTCTGCCAAATAAATAAAATCTTGAAAGAAAGAAAGAAAGAAAGAAAGAAAGAAAGAAAGAAAGAAAGAAAGAAAGAAATAGGCTTCAATGAAACCAGTTTAGGTTTTATGACCCAGGGCATCTGGTGGTGTTCAAAGTCCCTGGGCAAATGAGGATACTGTATACATACACTCCAGCAAAAGTCCATAGAGGTACCACAGCACTGGGCCTTAAGATAATGGAGTCAAGTCGTGCTGATTTTGACAATGCCTATTCTTTTTTTAAGGCTTTAATTTTTTGACAGAGACACAGCGAGAGAGGGAACACTAGCAGGGGGAATGGGAGAGGGAGAACAGGCTTCCCGCGGAGGCCGGTATGGGGCTCGATGCTGGGCTGGAAGTGGGGCTCTATCCCAGGACCCTGGGATCATGACCTGAGCCAAAGGCAGACACTTAAGGACTGAGCCACCCAGGCGCCCCAAACAATGCCTATTCTTTTGAGAAGCTGATACTGACTTACCACCGAGCCCTGCTCCATGCTCCCGGGGGGACTAACTGCGCACTTACTAGCCGAGCAGATCCCTTCCATCACTGAGAACACGGGGATTTTCCACTCTGGAAAAGACACACATTCAAGATATAGATTGTTTCCATGAATGTCAAATCTAAAGTATTCACAAAGAAACGTTAAATAAAATTTCAGTTGTTATGAAACAACACATTTCTCCCCCTTCCCATTATTCTAAATTTGATTGTAAATTTGATTGTACAGTCACTTCGAGAAGCACAGTGGTTAAGAGGATAGACTCCAGAGCCAGGATGCCTGGATAGAAATTTCTAACTCCATCATTTTAAGTAGCTAATGACCTTGGGCAAATTATTCAACTCTCTATCTCATTTTCATCATTTGGGACTGTGAGGATTAAGTGAATACATATAACTGTGCCTAGCTTTTAGTTAGTGCTACATATATTAGCTGATATCATTCTTATCATCATCTGTGAACTTACTGAACCATATTCATTGGGTAATATGCCACACATTGCCTCTCATCAGGTGAGCTAAGTAAGCTGGGGCCGATGGGGCTAAGACCTGTGGCCCCAGAGAACAAACGGCTTACTGAGGACTTACTGGAAAACCACCTCTTGTGAGGTTGAAGTTCTTTCCCACAGTATAAGGTTCTGAAACAGTGACCAATATATGTTCTGCTGCTTGTCCCCGTGACTTTGGTCTTTGCTAGTTGAGAAGTCTCATTACCCAGGGGCGCCTGGGTGGCTCAGTCGGTTGAGGGTCTGACTGTTGATTTTGGCTCACATCATGCTCAATCTCAGGGTCATGGGATCAAGCACCCTGCGGTGGGCTCCGCACTGGGCGGGGAGGCTGCTTAAGATTCTCTCTCACTGGGGCACCTGGGTGGCTCAGTGGGTTAAAGCCTCTGCCTTCGGCTCAGGTCACGATCTCAGGGTCCTGGGATTGAGCCCCTGCATCGGGCTCTCTGCTCAGCGGGGAGCCTGCTTCACCCCCTCTCTCTGCCTACTTGGGATCTCTCTCTCTGTCAAATTAATAAATAAAATCTTTTTTTAAAAAAAAAAAAAAGATTCTCTCTCACTCTCACTCTCTCTCTGGCCCTCCTCTGCTTGTTCTCTCTCTTGCCCTCTCTTTAAAAAAAAAAAAAAGCCTCAATACCCAGATGAGAAATACTTCCACCAGCGCACACAACAATGAGTCCATTGGGCCAACATTTTCCCTGGTATTATAAGGTGTGTTTTTGTTGCTAACTTGATCATGTAATCCTTAGGTTGTTGAGGTAGAATTCTGCCTGAACTAGGATAAACATCACCCAGAGGTGGATACATGACTAATGGGACTTTGGATATCTCCTTTTAGGGAGCATGTTTAGATCCCTAAAAGGTCAAAGGGTAAACTAGCATAGATATGAAAATCTGGTCATCAAGCTCTGTTCCGATCTCTTCCTCATGCCGCCAAGTCTGAAAAGTTAAACACTCTATTTCCCAGAATCCCTTGCGGTTAACATTCGGCATGCAAATTAGGGTCTATAAATTGCATCCATTTATATAAGAGTTGGGAGGAGAAAGCAAGGCCAAGGTCGCCTCCCAGCTGTATGGTTATTGCTTTGTGTTCCTGGCAACCTTGGGTTACTCTTCAGCAACATTCCGGGGTGCAATCACTAGCAATGCAATCAATGCAATCCACGAGGTTGAAAAGCGGCAGTGACAGCAGGGGGCGGGGCGGGTGGCCTTCTGAGCCTGAGATCCCTGTCGCAAGGGTGTGTGTGAGTTTAACCATCCTTTCACTATTTTAAACTGTATAACTCGGCAAAAAATAAACTGTCCAACTCAGTAGATTTTATGTATATTCATATAGTTGTGCAACTATCACCACTATCCAATTCCAAAACATTTCCGTCACCCTTGAAGAAATCTGTAGTAGTCAGTCCCAATTCCCTCTATGACCTTGCCTCCTCTGCACACTGGACGTTCTGTATAAATGGAATCATACAATAGAGAACCTTTCGTGTCTGGTTTCTTTCCCTTGACACAAGGTTTTCAAGGCCCATCCATATTGTAGCATGTATCCGAATTTCATTCCTTTTTATGGCTGTATAATACTCCATTGTAATAATCCAATCTTAAAAACATCTGTTAAAATCACTGTTTCCAATTCTTTTTTTTTTAAGATTTTATTTATTTATTTGACAGAGAGAGAGAGATCACAAGTAGGCAGAGAGGCAGGCAGAGAGAGAGGGGGAAGCAGGCTCCCTGCTGAGCAGAGAGCCCCATGCGGGGCTCCATCCCAGGACCCTGAGATCATGACCTGAGCCGAAAGCAGAGGCTTTAACCCACTGAGCCACCCAGGCACCCCCCTGTTTCCAATTCTTTTGGGTCTATACCCAGACACGGAATTGCTGGATCATATGGAAATTCTGTTTAATTTTTGGAGGAACCACCATCCTGTTTCCACACAGGCTATACCACTTACCCACCAGCAATACACAAGTGTTTCAATTTCTCCACATCCTTACCAATCCTTGATACTGCCTGTCTTTTTGGTTGTAGCCATCCTAGTGGGCATGAAGTGGTGTGTAGTCACAATTTGTGCTTCTCTAATGACAAATGATGTTGAGCATCTTTTCACTCACTCCTTGGCTGTTTCTATGTCTTATTTGAAGAAATATCTTCAAATAAGAAATTCCAGACCTTATGTGCTTTCCACTTGGACAAGACTATGCACCAGGGGCGCCTGGGTGGCTCAGTGGGTTAAAGCCTCTGCCTTCGGCTCAGGTCATGATCTCAGGGTCCTGGGATCGAGCCCCGCATCGTGCTCTCTGCCCAGGCGGGAGCCTGCTTCCCCCTCTCAGATCCCTTGCTTATTTTTAAATTGGGTCATTTGTCTTTTGTAGTGTTGAGTCAAAAGAACTTTTTATATATTCTGGTTAAAATTCCCTTAACCGACATACGATTCACAAATTCTTTCTTCCATTCTGTGGGTTGTCTTTTCCCACAGTGCAAGGGTTTTAGTAGCAGCCTCCTGACTCAACCCCTTCCTGATTGTGCCAGAGTCAGCCGCTGCTGCGGGCTCTTGTTCTAGGAGTCATTCCGGGAGGTTCGTCCCAGAACCCGCTCCTCCAGCCCTTCCAACTATTTCTTTTAACACAGGATTCCCTGTATTAAGTCCTTTTCTGCTTGAACTAATTAGGGCAGTTTCTGTGTCCTGTGACTGAGCCCCGACCGATAAATAGCCCACCTCGAAACCTTCCAGCAAGCATAGGACATGGCATTTTGCTAGAGCTGATGGGCAACCATGCTGTGATAATAATAAATTTCTGGAAAGTCAGATTTGGAAGCACCTTTGAAGACCCACTGGTCCCAACCCTTTCATTTGTCAGACAGAGAAGGAAATTGAGACGCAACGAGGAAGACACACAAGCACGGGGCTCAGCGCCCGCAGTCCCCGCAGCCCTGTGCCGCGGCCGGTGGACCTGAGCTGACCTTGCTCCACGACATCTGGGATCTAGGTCACATAAATCCAGCCCTGCCAACCTTCCTGCAGCTGATTGGACACAGGATTCGGGCCCAAGCCCAAATGCTGCCGCGAACAACCTAGATGTGACAGGAGCCGACCGCCAGTGTGAGACTGCCTGGCATGGGTGATGCGAGTGCTAGAGGACACCCAGAGAACATCACCGCGTCATCGTTCTTGTTCTCCAGGGACCTCGGGGGCTGCTGACATGGCTTCCCTGCCGACCTCACTCCCTCCCTGTCCTGTCCCTAGCCCCCATCACTGAATGCCACACCTGACTCTTCCTTGCCCACCTGAAGCAGCTCAGGAATATACCCAAACATGGCCACTGGTTTTCTGGGAATCACAGCTAGATTAAAAAAAAAAAAAAAAAAAAGCAGGCCATAAATGCAGATCTGGAATTCCAGACCTTATGCGCTTTCCACTTGGACCAGACTATGCACCAGGGGTGCCTGGGTGGCTCAGTGGGTTAAAGCCTCTGCCTTCGGCTCAGGTCATGATCTCAGGGTCCTGGGATCGAGCCCCGCATCGGGCTCTCTGCTCAGCAGGGAGCCTGCTTCCCCCTCTCTCTCTGCCTGCCTCTCTGCCTACTTGTGATCTCTCTCTCTCTGTCAAATAAATAAATAAAATCTTAAAAAAAAAAAAAAAAAAAGACTGTGCAACATAAGAGTGGGGGCTTCCTGAGTGCACGGGGGACTGGAGGAGGCTGCTGGCTCTGGGGGGTTGAATTCTGAAGCCTGAGTTGTCATCGGCGGGATCCAGCAAGGGCTGGATAACGGCCCCTCATCTTAGCCCGCGCTGGAGTTGCTGCTTCCCTTTTCTTCTGTGGGTCTGCCTTTGCGAGTGGCTTGGGATAGAGTTCTAGATGCATGTACCGACACCGCTTGGCCATTTCTGAGGCCCCTGCCTTTAAGGAAATTCATTCATTGCTCACTGTGTGTGGACAGGGGCTCAGCTCAGAGTCTGTGCTTGGACATCGAACTGACACCCAGAAACAGACCCAGACCACGGGGATGGGAAATCGCCAAGGATAAAATGGCAACCGAAACCACAGATGTAAATGAGAGGAGGATTGGCTTTCTCTTCTCACAACCGCTTCACTGATGAGAGCAGGGCAAGGAGCAACCGGGGGGGGGGGGGGGGGGGGGGGGGGGGGGGGGGGGGGGGGG
>CM052798.1:21678562-21694413 GCA_028533885.1 Nasua narica | reverse complement strand
AGCAGCAGGAGAGAACGGATTTCATTTAGTTGAGGTGTCAGTGGACGGGAGGAGGTAGAGATGGTAGACAATTCTCTCCTAAGAAGGGGAGATATCTTAGTAGGAGAGACTCGTGCGTGTTTGGAGGCTCGGGAGGAAATAGGGAGAGAGAGGAAGCGACTTCATTGCTCTCTGCCCCTGGAAGCCAGAGGGACAGAATCGGGCGCAGGCAGAGGGGTTGGCTGTGGACACCGTAGGGGTCCCTCCCCTCTCAGCTTGGAGGGACATGAAGACGACCGTGAGATTTAGTGTCCTTCCCAAAGGGGCTAATCTTCACTCTGAAAAGATACACCATGCCTAGGACAGAAAAAATGGCTGATAAATAAATACCAGGCCTCCCCCCACACCCCCTGCTGGCTGCGCCGCTTCAGTCCTCTGAAACCACATATGACGTCACTCGGGGCTGTTCCAAGGCTAAAGAACACAGCCAGAGCTGGAGAAGTTCAAGGCAATCCCAAACTTTTCTGGAATTTCAGAGGGTAGAGCTTGCTTTCTCCCGAGGCTCCTAAACTGGGAAGATGTAGGTAAGGTGGATCTTCCACTATGAGGACAGACTTCCTGACACTGAAACCACACAGAGGAAGGTAGAGCTGAGAAATGGAAAGCAAGAGACAAGGACACCATGTGAAGACACCAGATGACATCATTTTAGGGCCTGGATCAAACCATGCCTGAAGGCCCTAAACTTTCCTATACCATAATCCAACAAATTCTTTCCCCCTCTCCGAAGCCCATTTCTGTTAGGCTTCTATCACTTGTAACTGAAGGAAATGGGGTGATGATTCCTGAGCCACGGAACTGGCAGGATTGAGGTGGGGTGTGGACAGTGAGGTTTTCCTCATCCCAGCCCGGCATGCCCTGCAATGCAGATGCTCCTCAGAAACTTAGATCATGTACCTAACACTGGTGGGAGCTCAGGGACTTGGTGGAAATCTGTCATGAGGTTGTGTGTGTCAGTTGTTTTCTCAAGCCTTTAGTTTGGAGTCAAAGACACAAATTTTGCAGCCAGAATAATGAATAATAAAAGCTACTATTTCGGAGGCACCCCTCCTGTGCCAGGCTCTAAGGCTTTACAGACAGGAATTCACCAAATCTTCACAGTAACACAAAGAAGTAGGTACCACTATTACTCCTCCACTTTACATTTGAGGAACTGAGGCACAGAACAATTTCCCAAGGTCACAAAGCTAGACAGACGGGCGAGGGATACCGCTTGAATCCAGGCAGCCTGGCCCCAGATCTTGCCTGCCTTTGCCAAGAGGGACTGCCTGCGGCCAACCCCAGCTGACGGTCACATGCTTTGCAGGATTGAAAAAGCCCATCTTTTCACGTCAAAGCTAAAGTGAGTGGGAACAAAGGCAGGAAGGCAGGAAACAACAGCCCCACCCAAGCCCTTCCTGCCTGTCTCCAGCAGCTCCCCGAGGTAAAGAGCCTTCCACCGGGAGGCAGCCTCATGGCCAGAGTTGCCCCGAGGCAGAGGTGAAGAGGGAGGCTCTGGGCTGAGGACTGGGAGGTCCCATTACCGGCAGACTCCCCCAGTCTAGATTCAGAGACCTTAGTTCACAATTCTTCTCACTTGGTTCTTAATTCGTAGAGTTTTCCAAATATGAGTAGTCAGAAACCTCCCGCACCTTCTAAGGGAGTGGTTTTGCCCGAGAAACCCAAATCTTGGCAAGAGGAAGCCTGCGATGATCCACCCCAGGGCAAGGTCTTGGTTCCCAACAACAGGACATCTTCAAAATCCTTCTAAGATGTGGCCACGAAGTTACAAGAATAGGGGAGACTCCCCAACACGGCAGAGCCGATAAACTGGCTTCACTCTACCAAGGCAGGGAATCCTTGCTGTTCTCCCCAAAATGCAACACACACCGTTGACCATTGGGTGCTATTTTGTCTCCCCTCCTTTTCCAGATAGGGGTGTTTATTTACAATTACCTTGCGTTCCCTCCACCAGTGCACCAAGGTATCCTGTATGCGGCTGATTCACGTTATTGTTTATTTACAGCAGTGTTTCCCAAACTTCTTGGTCTCAAGATCCCTCTGAAAAATTGAAGACCTGAAAAAGCTTTTGATTATATGGGTTACATTACTGATATTTGCCATATTTGAATTAAAATTAAGAGTTTGAAGGACACTTAGGTGGCTTAGTAGCTTAAACACCTGCCTTCTGCTCAGGTCATGATCCCAGGGTCCTGGGATCTAGTCCCACCCACATGAGGCTCCCTGCTCAGCGGGGAGTCTGCTTCTCCATCTGCCCGCCCTCCCCCTGCTTGCGCTCTTCCTCCCTCTCTCTCTCTCTCTCTAACAAATAAATAAAAACTTAAAAAAAACCCCACAAAAATAAAAAATAAAATTAAGAGTTTTAAAAATACAAGTATTTATTTAAAAATAAAAATAATAAAAAATAATAAAACCACTAGTGTTAACATAAACAATGCTCTTTGCAGTGAAAAATAGCTACATTTTCCAAATCAAAACATTAGCAGAGAGAATGACATTGTTTGACAGTTTTGCAAATCTCTTTAAATGTCTGGTTTCATAAAAGGCAGCGAGACTCCCATATCTGCTTCTTTATTCAATCTGTTGAGATGTGTTGTTTTAGTTGAAGAATATGAACAAAATTCAGCCTCATACAGATATAAAAATGGAAAAAGGAGAATTATTTTTAAAAGCCTATTCAGATAACTGTGGATATTCCTCTTTTTTTTTTTTTAAGGGAAGAAAGTGAACACAGTCACCCACTTCAATAAATTATGCAACCAAGTCTCCCACATTTGGGGAAATCAAAAAGGTCAGCAACCCAGAGTGACTGGGTAGGTCTAGCCCTGGGAAAGGCACCTTCATGATCATGGTTCTCCCCTGCCCGGTAAGTCTGTGGATATTTCTTTTTGATGTTATATCAAAACTTAACAAATGATAATTCTGTAAAATTTAGTCTCAGGGTGGAATCTGAAAACAGTCAATTTTTTGTTAAATTAAAATACATTGGTCTACCTTCCACTTTAAATGCATCTTTCATCCAGGAATGATTTTGTAACCCTTGGAACCCAGGGTTCAGTGAGCTATACTCTACAGCTGTTCCAAATGTCAATGTGTTATTATACAATATTTTTAAAAATCATATTTGTTAATGTCACCGTTGATCTTATCAGAAAGTCCTTAAGTGTTAGGAAGCTACTAAGCTCGCAGGGGTGGATACAAATATTCCAAAAGACTAATATTCGCTCAAAAACAAATTTTATTATTAGCAGCAAATATTGTCAATTTTCCCCCTTGAATCGATCAGCTCACTTATTTTAGAGAAAATACACACACACACACACACACACACACACACATATTTGCGTGATCATGATGTGTCTTTCAATCCTTTCAGGTAGAAATGGTGTTGAACTTGCGACTAGAAGCTAGTCCAGCTTGCAACTCAAACAATACAAGTGCTTTTCCTGAGACAACTGTGGTCTTTAGGCATTTAGCAGAATTCTTCCCACTCTGTGAAAATGTTTAAAAGAAGTACACTCAAAGGCAGAGATTTGATACAGTTAATAATTTTTACTGCTTTATCAAATAATATTTATTTATTTATTTATTTATTTATTTAAAGATTTTTATTTATTTCTTAGAGAGCGAGAGACTGAGAATGAGAGGGGAGAAGATCAGAGGGAGAAGCAGACTTCCCGCAGAGCCGGGAGTCTGATATGGGACTCGATCCCGGGACTCCGGGATCATGACCTGAGCCGAAGGCAGTTGCTCAACCAACTGAGCCACCCAGGCGCCCCATTCTCTTTTTTTAAAAAGATTTATTTATTTGAAAGCAAAAGAGCACAAACAGGGGGAGAGGCAGGCAGAGGGAGAGGGGGAAGCAGGCTCCCCCACTGAGCAGGGAGCCCTGTATGGAGCTGGATCCCAGGACCCTGAGATCATGACCTGAGCCAAAGGCAGTCACTTAATTGGCTAATCGACTGAGCCACCCACGTGTCCCTTATCAAGTCATTCTTAGGCAAAAATGCTCTATTTATTTCCTTTGTTGGGCAGACAGAGCAGGAAGGACCACAATGACCACAAGTGTAGCTGCATCCGTGCCTCACTTTAAGGGGTCAACTGTTCTACCTGCCGTAGCTTTCTCACCACCAAAAAAGGCAAAAATAACATCTTAGTATTATTTTGAAAAAAATTTTGACTCCACAGAGCCTCTGAAAAGCTCTCGGGAGATGTCCAGGGGTTTGTAGACCACATTTCAAGAAGTACTGCTTTGTTTTGTTTGTTAACTTGGCTCCACACCCAGCGTGGAGCCCAATGCGGGGCTTGAACTCACGAACGTGAGATCAAGACCAAGCTGAGATCAAGAGTCAGGTGCTTAACCAACCAAACCACCCAGATGCCCCACTCTTTCTTCTTTAAATCACCTTGGTACCTTTGTAAAAAAAAAAAAAAAAAATTGACCACGTACGTATTTTTATTTCTGATTTATTTCTGGTTTCTTTATGTATGTTTTTACTCTCCAATCTATCCCATTGACCTACATGACTGTTTATGCCCAGTATCGTGTTGTCTTGATTACTGTAGCTTTGTAGTATATTTTGAAATTGGAAAGTATGAATCTTCCAACTTATTTCTTTTTCAAGATCGTTTTGGCTATTTTGGATCTTCTGCATTTCCATATGAATTTTAGGATCCTCTTGTCAAGTTCTGCAAAACAAGGGCAGGGGGAGCTTGGATTTTGATGGCGATTGCAATGAATCAGTACATCAGCTGGGAAGAATGGCCGTCCTAACAATATGAAGTCTTACAATCCCTGACACCAGGATGGCTCGTCATTTATTTATGTCTTTTAAATTTTCTTTATGCAACTGATTTTAAGCAGAAGAGTGACATAATCTGGTTTATACTTTAGGCAGATTACTCAGGAGTGTGTGGAAAAACAATTGGGGGCTAAGAGATGCTACATGAACAAGGGCAATAGTAGCAGGGACAAAGAGGAGAGCACTTGTTACAGAATCATTTACGATGTAACTCAGCAGACTCCATGGTCGACTCTGTAGAAAGAGTTAAGTGTAAAGAATGACTCCCAGGTTCTTGGCTTGGATACACTGTGATGCTACCAACTGAGACAGAAAATACACAAGGAGCACTTTGGGAGAAAAGAGGAAATGATCAGTTGGTACATATTGAGCCTGAGATGACTGGGACACCCAGCAGAAAGGGCAGGCGACGGTTATATTTGGGTCTAATGCTCACTTTAGAGGGGACCGTAGTCTGGCGGGGGGTGATTTGAGAATCATCATATAAAAGGACAGCCAAGAGATGACATGAATCAACCAATGGGAACAATAAAGGAACCAGAAAGGATACAAAAGATTACCAATATTTATTTATTAAAGATTTTACTTATCTATTTGACAGGCACCCCAAGATTACCAATATTTAAAGGTAGAGCACAGGGCGCTTGGGTGGCTCAGTCAGTTAAGCAACTGACTCTTGATTTCAGCTCAAGTCATGATCTCAGGGGGTCTGAGATCAAGCCCTGCATCAGGCTCTTCGCTCAGTGGGAAGTCTACTTGAGATTCTCTTCCTCTCCCTCTGCCCCTGCCCCTGAGTGCTCTCTCTCTCTCTCCCTCAAATAAATAAGTATTTAAAAAAACAGGGGCACCTGGGTGGCTCAGTCAGTTGAGCGTCTGCCTTTGGCTCAGGTCACCATCCCAAAGTCCTGGGATTGAGCCCCACATGGGGCTCCCTGCTCAGCAGGGAGCTTGCTTCTCCCTCTTCCTCTGCCTTTCCCTCTGCCGCTCCCTCTGCTTGTGCTCGCTCACTCTCGCTCTCTCTCAAATAATAAATAAATAAAATCTATAAATAAATAAATAAAGAAATAAATAAAGCCCATCACAAAAAGTCCACAAAGGACCATTTGCAACAACATGGATGGATCTAGATCGTGTAATGTTATGTGAGATAAGCCAGTCATAGAAAGACAAATACTGTGTGATATGATTCATATGTGGAATTTAAGAAACCAAACAAAAGAACAAAGAAAAAAAAAAAAAGACAGACCAACACACAGACTCTTTTTTTTTTTTTTCCCCAAAGATTTCATTTACTTATTTGTCAGAGGGAGAGTGAGAGAGAACAGGCAGAGGGAGAAGCAGGCTCCCCGCTGAGCGAGGAGCCCTTGGGATCATGACCTGAGCCGAAGGCAGACGGTTAACCACGGACTGAGCCTCCCAGGTGCCCCAAAACACAGACTCTTTTTTTTTAAAGACTTCATTTATTTATTTGACAGAGCGAGATCACAAGCAGGCAGAGAGGCAGGTGGAGAGGGAGGGGGAAGCAGGCTCCCCGCCCAGCAGAGAGCCCGATGCGGGGCTCGATTCCAGGACCCTGAGATCATGACCTGAGTTGAAGGCAGAGGCTTTAACCCACTGAGCTACAGACTCTTAACTGCAGAGAACAAACCAGAGGTTGCCGGAGGGGAGGTGGGTGGGGGTATAGGAGAAATGGGGGATGGGGACTAAGAGGACATTTACCTTGACAAGCACTAAACAGCGTACAGAATTACTGAATCACTATATTGTACATCTGAAACTAAAAGAACACTGTATGTTAACTATACTGGAATTAAAATAAAATCAAGTAAAAAAAGAAAAAAAAAAGTGGAGACAGAGAAGGAAGAAGCAGGGGCGAACCAGTGTTCTGAGTGCAGGGGGAGCGGCTAATAACCACCAGCCACTCGCTGACCTGCTTCCCTTGGATTCGCCGGGCGCCTGGGGGGCCTGGAAGGGGCCCCCAGCAGAGGGCCGTGCCACAGAGCTGTGGGGGAGGGGGAGGGGTCGTTGAGAAGATGGAGGCAGCATAGAAGGCTAATTCATTCCAGAAGTTTGGAGGGGAAGGGGAAGGACAAGAAAAAGAAGTACCTAGAAATGTAAAGGGAGTGGAGGGAAGGGCTTGTGGTCTAAGGATAGAAGAGACTCGGTGTGTTTCCGGGCTGGTGGGGAGCATTAGCTGGAGGGGGGAGGATAAGGGGGAGGGTGGGGTCCATGTGGAGCCCAGGGCCTGCCTCAGAGGAGGAGAAAGCAGGTGAGTGGCTTTGGAATAGTGCTTTTCAATTGCGACCCATTGCACATGTCAAATCTCTCCTCTTCTCCCCAAGTTCAAGTCCCAGCTTTGCATTCCTCACCCTGACAGAGGCTCAGCCGGGGCCTTGTGGGACAAGTGGCCAGGAGGGGCTGACTGAACAGAAGGAAAGAGAGTGAGCCAGTGGCCTTTGTAAAGTCAGGGGATGAGGCACAGGGAGGAGAAGACAGGCAAGCTGCTAGAGGGGCCCTGGTGGGACCCTTGAGGCTGGGGTTCCAGAGGGGCTCATTCAAGGTGTGGCCCCAGAGAGCACCACGGGATCCCGATGAAGGTCACTGAGGAGGTCAAGGAAGGGTGTCGGAGGGTCATTCGCACGGATGAGCCGGACATTAGGCAGATCACCTGACAGAAATTCTGAAACCCAAGTGCTTGCTGGATGGAGGGGGTGACGGGGAAGGCACTAGGCCAGGGTGATGGGAGGCTGGGAGAGCAGAGCCAGGGGGCAGGAGTCTCAGAGGAGGAGAAAATGACCTTCGTGCACCAGAGAAAACCCTCCCAAATGTGAGTGGGGACTGCCCGTGAGGTCAGGAAGGCCTCTGGGTCGTTCTGATTTCTTCTTTACGCTCTCCTGTTATTTCCTCCAAGTTTCCTACAATGATTTTTTTTGGAGAAATGTAAAAGATGGGGGAAAAAATACAAATAACAAATACCCCCATTCACAGCATCTAGAATCCACCCTTGTAAACGTGCCCCAGTCCCCCCGAGTCCCGCCTCCCCTCAGACAAGCACGATCAGGAGGCTTTTGGTTTTGCACACGTGCACAGACACCTGTGGTAGGTTTGTGCCTGAGTGTGTCATTTACATGGGGAAGTGCTCGAATAATCAGAGGGAAGGAGCGGAGGGGCCTGAACCCCCTCTCCAGCGGAGCGGCTCGGCGGGGAGGCCGTCAGTGCTGGGCCTCCCCTGGCTGTTGTTAATTGTTCCAGGAAGAGGGGAAATAACTACTTTTATTTCTCTGGCCAGGTTTCTACACACTCTCTTGTCTCACAAGTCATTTACCCCTCAGAGATCTGGGAGGCAGGGAAGGCAATCATTATCCCCATTTGACAGGTGGGGAAATTGAGGCCCGGGGAATGGCAGGGAGCTGCCAGGATGTCACAGTGAGTTGGGAGAGGACAAGGGACCAGAGCTTGGCCTAGGTTTCTTCGCAGAAGCCCAGACCAGTGCACAGAAGGGTGGGGTAGAGGCAGGGAACACTGGGCAGCTTGGACTTTGGCCACTTGGCAATAAGGAAGAAAAGTGGAAATAACTTCAGGCAACTAAGGCTGGGCCACGGGAATCTGGGAAGAAACAGATGGGCAATTCACGCTTCTCAGAGGTCTCAGAGAGCAGGCCCACCCCTGGAGGCTGGGGCTCCCCGCCCCACCCCCACTGTTCCCTCCCCTACCTGGAGCCATCCGCACTGGCACACAAGGCTCAGCCCTGCCACTGACACATGCTATGTGATCTTTTTTTTTTTTTTTTTTTTAAGATTTTATTTATTTATTTGTCAGAGAGAGAGAGCACAAGCAGGGGGAAAGGCAGGCAAAGGGAGAAGCAGGCTCCCTGCTGAGCAAGGAGCCTAATATGGGGCTCGATCCCAAGACCCTGGGATCTTGACCTGAGCCGAAGGCAGACACTTAACTGCTTAACCAATTAAGCCACCCAGGTGTCCCTGCTGTGTGATCTTTGAAAAGCCTTTTACCTAACTGGACCTTGATTTCTTTCATCTTTAAAACAAGGTAGTAACCTTGAACTCAGTATTGTTCCAAGGATGAAAAGAGAGAATCCTCATCTACACATCTGAAAGCAGAGACGTTAAAGAGGTCTGGGTCCCCAGCCTGACTCCCAGGAGGCCCAGATGGTCTCAGTGTCAAGGGAACTGCCTGACACGGATGGAAAGGCCATGCGCACGGTCACACACGGGAGATCTGGCATCCGCTTTGCAGGGACCAATGGGCTCTCCTGCGCAGTCCCTGGGAGGGGGCCCGTGTCAGCAGAAAGTTGTTGATGGAGCGGGGCAGGGTGGTGGCGGTGAGGGGGCCTTTTCTTTCTCTCTTTGTAACAAAAGCAAGACATGAATCAGTGTGCATTGTAGACGCCTACAATACAGCCCTGTGCAAAACGAACATCCAAATCCTTCCCTCCCTCTCCTTGGGGGCCACCCTGCCCTCCGCTGTCACTTCGGTGCGGTTTCTTGCTATTAAGAACAGCTCGTCCATAACCATCATTAAACCCATGCCTGTCTTGCACTTTCTGGTGTGTAAGATGAAGACCTAGAAATTGCTGGGTCACAGACACAGTTGTTTGGCCACTACAATGCGGATAAGTACTGCCCAACCGACCCGCTAGAAGGTTGCCTCTATGGACATAAAAATGCCAATGCCAGCCTGGAAAGGGACCAGCCCAAGGGCTTCCTGACCTGCGCGCATCTTGCCTTCCCCCCTGAGAGTCTTTCTCCCCACTCTGCCCCTGCCGGGCGCGGTCCCCCTTCAGACAGCAGATAACGGGGAGGCCTATCCGACCAGTCTGCCCGACTGTGGCCAACACCCCAGGGGGCTCCCCAGCCCCAGTGTCAGCTGGTCCCACTCCCCCCTCTGGCTCTGTGTGTTGACCCAGGTGTCTGACACACAGGGCACACGGCTGGGACCAGTACGGGTGTGCGGGAGGGGACACATTTGGTGGACATGTGGTGCTCCATGCGGCAAGCCAGCCCCTGCCCTTAAGGCCACTGCCCAGTGGGGTGGGGGTGCAGACCGCGAACTCATGCTGCCCAGATACCACAGGAGGGCCTCCCAGAGGCCCGCTCCGCTCCGAGGGCTGGGAAAGCCCAGGGAGACAGCCACAGCGCGGCCAAACCGGGGCAGGTGGGCGCAGACCTGAATGGGAATCTGGGGTCCCCCTTACTCCACCACTCCCAGTTGGGTGCTCTTGGGCGAGTCCCCTTCTAGATGCTGAGGAGGAAACAGGGGAGGGCAGGGGTCCATCTTGGCCCAATAAATCGGCTCAGTTACCAGCAGCCAGGATAAGTAAAGCTCCCACTCTGTGTTCCTGCGAGGTCTACACTTGGTCTTTGAAGGTATTCTGGAGAATTTCCCAAGTGTTTCCTTATCTCATTTTTTGTATCTCCTTTTGTCTCACCAGGGCCTTAAAGAACAGCAATTGTTATCCCTGATTTTTCAGTGAGAGAACAGAGAACACCCCCCACCCCGCAGACAGAGAAATAAAGCGCCTTGCTCCGCGTGGAGGACCTAGGCCTCCCAGGATGGGTAAAACTAAGGTCCAGGGAGGGAAAGTGATTTGCCTGAGGTCACACAGTAAGTCAGGGGACAGACTCTGGTTCCCTAAGCAGTGCTCTTGCACCACCATGGCTGCCCCTCCCCATCTTCTAGAAAGAAGTAGATTCTCGGACCTTCACCCTGGGGCTGCCCCGTCCAGGCGCCCATCAGGTCACGACGGCCACAGCCCACACGCACGCGGCCCCCACCGGGAGGACGGCGCCTCCTCGGAGCCTCAGTGGTCATCTGTGCAATGGAACCACTGCGGAGGGGTGGGCTCGGGGGTCGGGGGAGACGCCGAGGCCGGCGGCCCGGTGGGTGGCGCCAACGCCGTGACTCAGCCGGGCGGGCCGGGAAGGGCTGCCCAGCCGGTCCGACCGGCCCGGGATGCAAACGAGCCGCCAGGGCCCTCCCGGGGCTGGGCCGCCCGGGGGGTGACGGGAAGGGAGGCCGGGCCGGGCGCCGGCGGGCCCTCGGCTCCGGGCCGGACGGAGGCGTGGCGCGGGCAGCGCGGGCGGCGCGGGCGGCGGGCCGGCGCGGAGGCTGCGGACGGGGATGCGAGCGGGGCCCCGCCGGCCACGGCACCCGGAGCCCCGCTGAAGCGGCCGCGGAGAGCCCGCGCGGGAGCCGAGATGTGTCTGCGCCTGGGTGAGCCGCGGCGGGACGGTCCGCGAGGCCCCTCGCCGCCCCCGATCCTCCCGCGGGGGCGGAGCGCTGCGGCCAGAGCCCGGAACCCCGGGGTTCGCGCCGCCTTCCTTGCCGGTCGCTTGTTGCTCCTGGCCTCAGTTTCCCCAGCAGGGAGGTGGAGGGAGGAGGGCTGCTGGTTTCTTCTCGAGGTGGGGTAGCGCCTCCGTCCCTCGTCCCCGCTTTCCTTTCTTGCCGAGGAAGGACCCCCCAGGCGGGAGGAGGAGAGCCGCTGGGGAGAGCAGCTTGCCCCTCGCCCAGAGAGCAGAAAGGAAAGCAGAGGGAGAGAGATCCAGGCCCCAGAGAGCTCTGACCCCGAGGCTCCCTGCCCTTTCACCTCCTCAGCCTTGCAAAAGGCTCCCACTTCCAAGCCTCCGCTCCTCCAGCCAGGTGGGGATAGAAGAGCCTTTAGCAAACAGGATCCGGACAGAGTGGGACCGATGCGCCCTCTCCCCTCACTCCCCACGCACAGCGATGCTGCTCTTGGGCATCTGACGGACCTGGGGACTCCCCACTTTCTAGAGAGACCTTGCGAACCTCAGTTTCCTCATCCATACAATGGGGATGGTAGCACCACCCCCTAGGGTTGCCCTGAGAAGGAAGTGAGCTCCCAAGAGTAAAGTGCTGGCTACTGTGCCAACCCCGTTGCTCAGTGCTCTAAGACTGGTCACTGGGGGCCAGAGAGGCCAGGACTGCCCTGAGCCTGCATCCAGGGCTCGGGGCACAGCCCCACACTGGCCCAGTCTCCAGTTTGACCGAGTCTGGGTCCTAGGATGTTGTTGTTGTTCTTGAGCCCAACCCTGAGCCAGGTGGCGGCTGGGCCGCCCGGTAGGTGGGTGGATGGCAGGAGGTGGGTCAGGCCCCTGGGATGAAGCTTCCGGTTCGGCTGGCAGCTAATCTCCACAGTGGCATTCCAGTGCCACAGTGCCCATCAAGCCCGTCATCGGCCCTCCGCTCCCAGACCTGGTCCAGGTCCAGAGGGCCCTGCAGGCTCCAGGGGTCCCAGAGACAGCTAGGCCAGCGGCTCCCCATTTTATATATGGCAAGGTCACACAGACGGGCTGTGAGCAGGGCCCTATCCTCCCTGCTCCCTGGGACTGCCTCTTGGACAGGCTCCCAAGTAGTGATCCCTCCCTTCCTCCCTTTCTTCCCTCCCTCCCTCCCTTTCTTCCTTCTTTCCTTCCTTCCTCTCTCTCTCTTTTTTATCTCTTTTAGCTAATATACGAAATATGATCCGACCCCGTCTGCCACAGATGGGGAGACTGAGGTCTAAGAAGGGACTCACAGGTCCCACTGGGAAGAGCTAAACAAAGAAGAGAGGTTGCTTAGTTCAGGGGCCTGGCCAGTCTCCCAGTCTCCCAGAGCTGGCTGGAATGGGGAAGCTGGAGGGCCAGGGGGCTAGCATGGTGTGTGGCCTCGGTGGCACAGCCAGCACCCATAGGGGACATTCCAGAGGACAGATATGGAACAGCCTGAGCTGTCCAAGGAAAGGGTTCCCTATTCCTGGGGGGTGTACATAGGAGCTGGGTAGCCACTCAGCCACTCGCAAGGAACTTGCATGTGCGTCTCCGGTGTTCTTTTGACCCAGCGGCCCCCACTTGCCCTGTCCTTGCCCAGGGTCCCTGCACCAAGAGCTTGCTTTTCTCAAGACCTGCACGTCTGTCCCGCCCACCTTCCCTCCTTCCCCCACTTCCTGTCTCCTGGTGGGACCCTCCTGCACTGGGAGACAGGGGTTATTCTTCCCATTTTAAAGATGAGGAAATGGATACTCAGAGGCTTGAGTTTCTGGTCCCGAGTCCGTTCAGCAATTGTGAGCTGATTTGTCTTCTGTGTGCCGGCTCTATATCCCAACGTGAATCCCAAGCAGGACCTGGTCCCTGCTCCACGAACAAGGGGCTCCTTGGACCGGGACAGGGACCGTCCAACTCACCGCGGTGCTTTTTAAAGGGCGTGGCCCAGAGCAGGCGCTCAGCGAACATTTGTGTAACAAACACCTGAGTGAATAAATCAGTGAATGGGGAGCTTAGTGGAAAGACCCAGGTTCAAGTCGAGGCCCTGGCCCTCGGGACCTTGAGCACTCACGTGGGCTGTGACCCTTTATTAAGTACCACCAAAAGCTGGTGCTTTTCCAGCCTTGGAGTTCGGGAGACTCTCATGAAGGCACTGTGAACCCCTTTCCTGTTTGAGGAAACTGAGGCTCAAGACAAGTTACTGGCCCCAAGTCATCCAGAAACAGACTTAGAGCCCAGCGTCCATTACTCCCCGCCGGGCCTCGGTCTTCTCCTCTGCCAGAGGCTGTGTCCTCCCCCGCTCCCCGCGCCGACCCTGACACGGCTGTCCCCCGCAGGCGGCCTGAGTGTGGGTGACTTCCGGAGGGTGCTGATGAAGACAGGGCTGGTGCTGGTGGTGCTGGGCCACGTGAGCTTCATCGCAGCCGCCCTCCTCCATGGCACCGTGCTACGCTACGTGGCTGGCCCCCACGACGCTGTGGCCTTGCAGTACTGCGTGGTCAACATCCTGTCCGTCATGTCCGCCATCGTGGTATGGCAGGGCCGGGAGGGGGACTGGCGAGAGGGGGTGCCGGGGGCTTGAAAGGCCTTTGACGAGTCCCCACCCCGAGCCTCTTGGGGGAGGATGGGCAAATGGAGGGGCCCCACGCCCTTGCCCTGCCCCTTAGCCACTGGACAAGGCTCTCAGCCTCTCTATCCGTCTCAACTGCCTTGTCTCTAACATGGGGAAGGTAACAGTGGCCACTCAGAGGGTCCCGGTGAGAATTAGTGAGTATCTGGCGCCCGGTCCATGCTCACCACTGCAAGCTAGGATTATCGTGACAAGAGGGAAGTAGTGAAGGCAGTGCTGGGCAAAAGGAAGGAGCATCAGCTCAGCTTGGGAGGGTCCAGGAGGGCTCCCAGAGGCGGAGGCCCCGGAGCTGGGTATTGATGGATGAGTAGGAGTTCAAAGATAGGCTGTAATTACCATAATCCAGATAGGAGGCATGCTGGAGCCAGCAAGTAGAAGAGGAAGCTGGGGTGACATTCCAAATACAGAGAATGACAGAGGCAAAGGTGCAGAGGGGGGAATGGTTAAGATCTATTCTGGAGACCCTGAAAAACCCGACTTGGTGGGAACTCAGCATTAGGTCTGTGATAGGTGCTCAGCTAATGGTGACCATGTTCCATGGTTCCTGGAGTTCCATCTCTCACCTCCTGGCCGAGGGGCTTATTCTGTCCCGAAGCCTGTTCTGTGCTCTGCAAAGTGAAGCTCTAACAACAGCCTGCTGGCCCCAAGCCTTGGGTGAATGGAGATGGCAGGCCCCAGCAAGCAGGAGTGGGACAGGGCGGGGCCGCAGAGCTGTGTGCGGTGTCCCCTGGCCTTCTTGTTACTCTGGTTCCTTCCTTTCGCCAGCCAGCCTCGTAAGGAAGTCAGGGAAAGCAGTGAGGGTCAGGAGGTCCACCGGGGATGGGCCCCGGGCCACACCCCTTCGGCTTTGCCCTCATTCTTTGAGCTAATCCTCCCTGCTTCCCGGCAACACAGGGCCACGACTATCCCTGCTTCCCAGACGGGGAGCCCACACTGAGGGTTCACCCAGCACCCTGCTGATACAAAGAAACCGACTGGATTTGAAACTGTTTGTGTCGGACCCCAAAGCTAGTGCCCTTCCCGTGAGCTCATCCTACAGCGCGGAGCTTGGCCTCAGCAGGCCGGGGCACTGACTTGTGTCCGCTTGGGGACTTAAAGACATTGCTGGGTCTCCAGCACACAGCCTGCCTCCCACGGGCCCAGCGCACAGAATTCTACTCCATAACGTTTTCTCTTTGTTTTCTTTAAGTAGGCTCCACATCTAACCTGGAGCCCAACACGGGGCTTGAACTCAGGACCTTGAGATCGAGACCTGAGCTGAGACCAAGAGTTGGAGGCTTAACTGAATGAGCGCCCCCCTCCCCTCCGGCACCCCCAATCCACAAAGTTTTCTGACTTGTTAAAATAACAATTTCGTTTTTAGTTCCTTGCCAGTCGCGTTATTTAGTTTCTTCCAGAATCTCTTCCCCTCCAGGAAGACGTGCTGTATATATCCTGTGTCATTGCCCCCGCAGCCCTGGGCTACACAGGTGCCTGATGAGATACACAATTAGAGGCAGTGGGGAGTCACAGAAGGTTGTAGGCAGGGAGTTACTGGGTATTAGAAACGTCTCTTCAGGGCTGGACCGCGTACAGACGGACGTAGTGGGGCCAAAGTGGAACCAGGCTGAGGGGCTGGGGGCTGGGAGGGCCAGAGTTGGCATCGGTGGAGTCTTTGTCGAGAGTGGCCCTGATGCCTGCTGTCCTTCCCCGCAGGTCATCGCCTCCGGCATTGCAGCCATTGTGCTGTCCCGCTACCTTCCCTGCGTCCCCCTGGTATGTGGCTCCTCCTGGGAGGGGCTGTAGGGGTAGCTCCGGGGCAGCGGCCGCCCCCAAGGGCTTGGCCTGCCTGGAGGGAGCCAGGCTGACCCCACGGGGGCCAAGCCTGACATCCGTTGACCAGTGGCCTCCCCCATCCAGCGCTGGACAGTGTTTAGCTCGAGCGTGGCCTGTGCCCTTTTGTCTCTCACCTGTGCTCTGGGCCTCCTGGCCTCGATCGCCGTGACCTTTGCCACCCAGGGCCGGGCCCTGCTGGCCGCCTGCACTTTTGGAAGCCCCCAGCTGCTGGTACTGGTGCCCGACTGTCCCTTCGACCCCACACGCATTTACGTGAGTGTTTAGGCC
>CM052798.1:21649419-21678062 GCA_028533885.1 Nasua narica | reverse complement strand
GGGGGGGGGGGCTGTGCTGCTTTCCCACACAGGGTGCTGTGGGTGGGGCTCTGGGGGGGTCCGCCCATCCGCGGGCCTGTGTGTGTGTCTGAGGGAGGAAACACACAGCGGGATCAGTGGGTCTGTGTTCATCCAAGTGCTGGAAGGCAGGTGGGGGTTCATGGGACCCACAGCTGGGAGGCTGGAACCCCGAGGTTTTCCTTTTGCATCCTGGCCTCGGGGCCAACAAGAGCAGTGGGACAGGAAGGGTTGAGGCCCTCCTGCAGGAAAGGATGGCTCAAGGAAGCGTTTTCCTCAAACACCCCCCGCCCCTCCACTTCTGGAATCCTCTCCTTTCCAAATGAAGACAGCCTCCTCACCTGGGAATGATTTCCCCCCTCCCGCCTGACTGAGAGCTACGAGGGCGGGGTGGGGGTTGGGGAGCTTGCCCGGTGGTTGGGGGAGGAGCTTGAGGCTGCGTGGGAGTGGGGGGGGGCGGGGGAGAATGGCTGAAGTTCTGTCTGGGCGAGGGAGGGCAGACCCAGCCAGAGCCTGCGTCTCAATCCTTGCCTAAGGGAGATACTGCCTCTCGGCTTGACGGTGCTGACCGCTTGCTTGCTTGGGCCTTGGGGGTACTGCGGGGTTCCCTTCTCCATAGACCCCGAGTGCAGGCCCTGGGGGGTGCCCAGTCTGACCCCCAGGCTGGATGGACACAAGGGAGAGGAAGCTGAGAGCCGGGAGAGGGCCAGTGAAGGCAGGGAGGAGGGGGAACCTGGGTCCTCTCGCTCAGAACTGGGAGGCGCTGCTGGGGTCGCACTGCAGCAGGCGCACGATGGACGGGTCGCTTTTGGCCCCGCGGATGAACTCCTCCAGGGACAGCTTGCCTGCGGGGCGAGGGGAGCAGTGATGGGGGAGAAGGCGGCCGCGCAGCGAGGGCAAGCAGAGCAGCAGGAGAGGAAGGGGGGAATGGCGCCCGCCCCGCCCCGCCCCTGCCCCCTCACCGTCGTTGTTTGTGTCCATTTGGCGGAAGATTTTCTCGGTCCTCTTTTCTGGGGTCGACTCGTCCTCCGGCATCTTCATCACGGACGAAACCATCTTGTAAATAGCCTGAGGGGCGGGAGGGGGAGGCAGGGAGTGAGAGGAGCCTGCCCGACCCCCCACCCTCACCCCCATCATCCAAAACCGCCCCCAGACACGCAGAAGATTGAGGTGAGGTGGAGAGGTGGTCACGGAGAACTGGAAGGGCGGGGGAGGGGGGTTCAGGAAGGAGTGCCTGGGAAGGCTTCCCAAAAGAGGGGGCTATTGGAGGGGGCCCCAACCAAGTTTCTTTGGAGCGCCAGGGGGGAAAGGCACCGCTAGCAAAGCAATCTGCACGTACGAAGGAGCGGCAGCGGGGAGCTCCGAGTGGGCACCGAGAATTTGGGAGTGCCTGAGAGCAGGGGCCCAGGAGAGATGTTGGAGGATATCAGGGCCCAGATAGTGAAGGGGCTAGAACACCCGCCGCCGCGGGCTCCAGGGTAAGTACCGGCTAAACGGAGGCTTTTCTGAAACTTCAGGGCTCTGGGCGGCCCGCGCTCGAGGGCCTGCAGGGGGCGCTGGGCGGAGGAGGTGACATTGGGCTGCGGTGCCTCTGTGGCCAGAAGGGGGCGCACGGCCGCACTAAGGGCTGGAGGGCCCGGAGCAGCTGGACCCAGAGGAGGAGGAGACGTTATGCAAATAAACTCAAATGAGCATCTGCCAGGGGCGGGGACAGCATGCGCTCAGTTGTGCCCAGAACTGCAGCTGCCACGTGCAGGATCTCTGGAGGCAACCCGAAGGACGGTATTTGTGCTAAATGTACACAGAGCACGTAGGGCTTGGCCTGGGGGATAGGGTGGGTTCCAGCGCCCCAGAGCTCGAAGACGGGACCGATCGCCCCAATCTTCCAGCTTTTTCCTACTGACACCTCCGCCAAGAAGCCTCCCTTCTCCCATCCCAAACACTTCCTTTGCCTTAGATCCGGCTCAGCCTCCGTACTGGTCTCTTCCCCTCAGGTCTGTCCCCCGCGCTGCCTCTGAAATCTTTCCAAACACAGATCTCCGCTGCGTCCTCAGCCCAATGGACCGCCCCCTCGTTCCCATCACACACAGGCTTCCCTCCAAGCCCACCGTACACCCAGCTCCTTCTAGATGCTGCCCCACGCTCCTTCTGCTGCCTCCCACTCTTCCTTGGGACGCAACTTACATGGCACTTCCTCAGGGGGACCTTCTCTGATCGGGGCTGGGTCAAGGCCCATATGCTGGCCCAGTGTCTCCTGGGCTTTTCCTTTGGGGACACCGCTCTGGAAGTAATTTTGCCTTTGTAGGATTGCTCCTAGTCCCCAGCCTACAGATAAAGGTCATGGACATCTAGCTAGTGGCCATATCTTCAGAACTCAGCACAGTGCCTGGCATGTGGCAGGGACTCCATTATTTAAAAGTCTTTGGCACCTCTCACTGCTCTTTCTACAAAGTCCAAACCATTCAGCCCCAGGAGCTCAAGGTACTTGGTGCTCCGGTGCTTGCTGAGCTCTCCATCATCGGGCCTTCCCCCGGCAGGTGGTCCTGCCGCAACCGGATACCTCTACGCCTTTCGGGTTTCCCAAAATGGACAGCTCCCGCCTGGGACAGTAACACTGGCCACCCCTTACCGGGCACCTGCTATGTGCCGAGTACCTTACACACATTACTTCTCAACAACAGCCCTGAAAAGCAGGTATCATGACCCCCATTATGATCCAGATAAGAAATGGAGGCTTGGAAAGGGGATTGATGCCAGAGACCGAATTAGAATCCGCTCCTTCGTCGCTGCTGGATAGATGCTCGTGGGTGGCGATGACCAGCAGGGACTTGGAAGGAAGGTGTACCTGGAGTGGCATCCCGGCTCGACTAATCACGTTATCGGACAAGTCCTTAATCTCTGTGAGCCTCAGTTTACTCATGTCTCCCCCATGGGGACTGCCTCGAGGATTGAATGAGACAGTGTGTATAGCCAGGAGAGTAGCTGGCGAGAGTAGGTGGTCAGTCAACAGCAGCTTATAGTATCATTCCTCATCCACCGCATCTTCAAGTCTTCCCTGCCTTTCAGTCCCCTAGACTCCCAGATGCCACATTTAGCTAGTCCGCGTGGGCTGCCGCACACTTGTTTGCTCCCGCCAGAGTGGGAGCCCCAAGAGGCCAAGGTGCTGCATTTTCCCTTGTAGTGTGCCCACCACCGGCCCACAGGGTTGGGTCCTGAGAAGGATGGGCGAGTGACTTAGAGAGTGACTGCTCCGCTCATGACAAGCCTCTCCTGGGCCTCCTAATTAATTGTCTGGAATTGCTGCGCACTCATTGTTTCACTGGAGCCGGCTTGTAATTAATCAGTCACTGGGGTTTGCAGAGCTCTGACTGCACCGGCCGTCTCGGGGCCCGCGGCTGCCATAAAGGAAATCGGGGCGTAGGCAGCAGAGGCCAGCCAAAGGGGTCCTAAGGATGCCCAAGGAATGAGGCTGGCTTGACTGATGTCTTGGGTTTGGCACCTCCCGTAGGGCCGAGATTTACCAGTCTATACCAGTGCAACCACATTAAGTAGTAAAACATGAACATCCCTCATATTGGTTGGTATGCAATCCCTTGAGTGATCTTCCATCACCCCACCAGCCCCAACCTTTCCGCCAGAACCCCCAGAACGTCCCACTAGCCATCAGCTAGAGAGTTAATGTCTGACCCATGGGAGTCACGGACAGACATTAAGGCTTTGCGCCTAACACTAGTCAGGGGAAGGGCATCACATCCTACTGTAGCTCAAGAGAGCTAGAGGCTGAGCAAGAGAGAAGCCAAAGCAAAACTCCAGGAGGGACTGGATGAGATGGAAGGGGAAGCAGCAGAGCTGGGGGAGCAGAGGGAAAGGTTTCAGACAGGCAAAAGGAAAGGGAGCAAGAGCTTGTGCAACGCTGCGCGGTGGGATTACTCGGGGCATATCCCAAGGATGTTGGAAAGGCCATTCTGGCTAGAGTAGAGAATGTGCAGAGCAGAGAACAATAACTGACAACTTCTCACATTTACCGAGTAGCAGTTAGATGCTGGACCGTCTCCCGGAGCCCCCATCCCACTCTATACCTACAATAGCCTGGCGAAGTAGGGGGCTAACACCCCCACCACCTGGGTAAAGAAATAGCGGCTCAGGCAAAAAGTGAACCAAGAACGGGGTAGATAGAACCAGAGCCCTGATGGACTTCGGTGACAGGCTGAAGGGATGGGCGCTCCGGAAGTTTTCTGAGGGACAGCTAACATGTGTTACACTTAAACTTGTACTAAGAAAGGGCACTCACATCAGGTCCTTAAATCTCCTGGTGAGATTAGTATCATCATCCCCATTTTACAAACGAGAAATCTAAGAGCTGAAGCCAACTGCAGATCTGGAAGCCAGACCCCTTTCTAGGGGCAGCTCTGAGTAGCGGTTAGCTTGAACTTAACTCCACTTACATGCTGTGTGACCTTGAGCAAGTAACTTCACCTCTCTGAACCTCACGGAGTTATTGTAAGGAGACACTGGCTCATGGATAAAGACATCTCAGTTAGTACCAGGCTCTTAATGAGCCCTCAGTTGCAAAGTGGCCAGGTATCCAGATGGGAAGTGGATGGTGGAGCCAGGCGGTCCACTCATGGGCTGTGTGGCCTTGGGCGAATGCCTTTACCTCTCTGACCATCCATTTTCTCCTGAGTAAATGCAGACCAATGAAACATCACTGGCCTGGACTCTGAAGAAATGTCAACTTTTGGGGCACCTGGGTGGCTCTGTGAGTTAAGCCTCTGCCTTCAGCTCAGGTCATGATCTCAGGGTCCTGGGATCGAGCCCCACATCAGGCTGTCTACTCAGCAGAGAGCCTGCTTCCCCCTCTCTCTGCCTGCCTCTCTGCCTACTTGTGATCTCTCTCCTCTCTGTCAAATAAGTAAGTAAATAAATAAATAAAATCTTTTAAAAAAAGAATTGTCAAGTTTTGAAAGACAAAGGCTGAGGGGCTGTTACAGATTAAAGGCAGCTAAAGAGACAGGACAATGAAATGCAACGTGTAATCCTGGACCTGGGTAAAAAGGGCTATAAAGGACATTTCGAGACAGTTGGCAAAATTGAATATGGTCTGTAAGTTAGATAATAGCATTGTTTCTACATTAAATGTCCTGACTTCGATAATCATATTATGGGTTATGTAAGAGTATGTCCCTGTTCTTAGGAAATATATCCTGATGTAGTCAGGGTTAGAAGGTCACGCTGAGAACACCGGCAAAGCTTTACACACATGCGTGCACACACACACACAATGATAAAGCAAATATGATAAAAGTTAATTGGTGAACCTGGGTAAAGTACATATGGGAGTTTTCTCAACTTTTCTTGAAACTGGAAATTATTTCCTAATGGTTTTTCAAACCATTTCAAACCATACTCACAAGAATAGCACCTGCCGCTACCTACCCACGAGGGCTGTTGAGAGGATAAAAAGGGATGGCGGGTGCCCTGCGCCTGGCATCCTGAGGGGCCCAGGGGCCCACCTGCACAATCTCGAGCATCTCCTCGCGGCTGATGTAGCCGTTGCCATCCAGGTCGTACATGCTGAAGGCCCACATGAGCTTCTGCTCCAGGCGACCGCGTGAGGTCACGCTCAGCGCGATGATGAACTCCCGGAAGTCAATGGTGCCGTCGCTGTTGGTGTCGAACGTGCGGAAGACGTGCTCGGCGAATTTGGAGGCGTCACCATAGGGGAAGAAGTTGGCGTAGATCTTCTTGAACTCGTCCACGTTGAGGATGCCCGTGGGACAGTCCTTGAGGAAGCCCTTGTACCACTCCTGCAGCTCCAGCTCGGAGAACTCCGTGTTCTCGCGCAGATCCTGCAGCATCTCCGGCCGCAGCTTGCTGTTCTGCTTGCCCATGGCCGCCAAGCCAAGTCCCACCTGGGTCCCCGAGGGGGTCAAGGGGCAGAGAGGAATGGTCAGGCCCTCTTGGCCCCTTGTCACCACTCCGGGAAGGGCCCCAGACACCAGCCACCCTGGCCTCTCATCTGACCCAGGGAAAGAGAGGAGCTGGCCCAGAGTCCGCCTCCTGCCTCTGTGACCTGCTCCACACCACGTCCCCAGACCTTCCACGTTCCCAGGGAACAGACCAGGAGGCAGAGGAAGGGAAGGGGGCTCATTTACCGATGGCCCACTCGGCGCCAGCCACTGGGCTGTCACAGATGTACACCTCTCCACCCTCACCAAGGGAAGTCTGGGGATTAGCCCCGCTTTACCGATGAGAAGGCAGGCTCAAGGAAGCCAAGTGACCTGGTTCAGGTCATGCAGCCATGGCGCGACAGGGCCGACTCCCAGAGATACCCAGGGAGGTGCAAAAGGTCTTCTGGTCCTCCCTCCTCCCTCCTGCTCCTCCACTGCCTCACGTATGCCCGCTTGCTACAACACACACCTGCAGCCCCGACACCGACTGAACACGTGTGCCTGACAAAGGCCGGCATAAGGTGCCAGAGGCCGACCACCTGGGTTTGAATCTCAGCTCTGCCTCTCACCAGGCAGGTGACCTTAGACGAGCTCCTTATACTCTCTCTGCCCCGTCTGTAAAGTGAGGGTAACATTACCTACCTCGTTACTGGGGGGATTAAATGAGTTAATACATGCAAAGCACTTGGAACGGTGCCTGCACCTCTATGTGCCACCTACGTGTTAAATAAAAATGACTTAGGTGGACCCAGAGGCCACAAGGCTCATACACAATATACAAACACACGCTGACACATATTATGCTCCACAGCTCACCGAATCCACACACCGGCTCCCATGCCACTCACGCACCAGCCCACCGCCACCCATGGGTCACCATGCCTCCACACATGACAGCATTCCCTCAGCTCCACAACTCACATGTTCCGACACACGGCACAACTCACGAAGAGCTCCCATACCCCGTGCATCAAGACAGCAGCCCACGACCCCACATGTCTCACACATGCCATCACAAGCCAACTCCCATGCTGACATCTCTCACATGGCCAGCTGCACGTGGGACCCTCGGGCACCCTTGCCATTTTTCTTTCCCCAGGGGTGCTTCCAGGTCCCAGGAGAGGGAGCCACAGCCCTTCTCAAACCTACTAGGGGATGTTTCTTCCAGGGAGAGCCCTGGCCAGCCAACCCTCCCCGGATACTTACCTTTTCCTGTAGGAGGTTAGAGTGTGGGGGGCTGAGGGGAAGGCAAGGGAGAGGAGACAGCCAGGCAGTTCCGGGCAGGGATGGAGGGGCACAGGCTGGTGAATCCTCCCCACCCCCCAGCTTGGCACCAGGAGTGAAATAGGGTGAGAGGGGTTCCTTGTGTGTGCATCTGCACGAAGCTCTGAGCACATGTGATGAGCATGTGTGTGAGTGCTTGTGTTCATGCATGCACGGGTGGCCCTGGTTTCTGCATGATTTTGACTCCCATGTGTTTCGGTCTATATATGTGCCTGTGACTAGGTATGCACCCATCACAGTAGGAGGACGATGTTCCTGCGTGGCCATTTGGGGACTTGTGTGTGTCCTCAGCAGTGTGTCACAGGCATGTTTTTGTAAGTTGGTGACCCTCCTTTTTAAAGCAGCCTCTTCTGCCCCAGACTGAGGACCCAATGAACAAGTGTGTGGGAGGGGATTGAGGAAATGCGTGGGGCTGAGGCGGAGGAGTGTGTCCCTTAGTCCCCTCCTCAAGGTCCAAGGAACTGGGTCATCGAGGCGGGGGCAGAGAGATGCACTGAGCAGGAGAGCTCTTCCAGTGCCCCCTCCTCCCCGCCACCCTCAGAGCTGCCCCTCCCAATCGGGAGACTTGGAAACGAGGGTGGTAGGAGATTCTGTTGTTTCCGCAAAGACCCCCTAATCCCCCGAATGGGAAGGACCCACAGCTCGACCTGAGAAATTCACACCGGGGACCCTCTCCAAACCTCTCCCCGGCTCTCCCCCAGAGCCCACGCTTCAGAGCGCCTGGCGCGGGGCCCCTCCTGGAGGGGGCGCTCCGAAGCGGCCAGAACGCGACTCCTCCCGGCCGGCCACTCGGCGGTCAGGACCCTGGAGAGCGCCGCGCTCTTTTCCCCCCGGGGAGCCCCCCCCTTCTTCCCCGCGCCCTCGGAGGCAGGCTTCCCGGGAGGCAGGCGCGGGAACGGCGAGGCTGGAGAGGCTCGACGGGGCCCCCTCCCTCCGAGCTGCCCCCTCCCCGCATCCCCCAGCCCCGGCCGGAGCGGCCCCCACTCACCCAGCGACGCGGAGACACCGACTGCGCAGGGAAGGCGGCGCTGCTGCGGCGCGCGGCGGCAGAGGCGGCCGGAGGGGCGGGCGGGGGGCGGGGGGAGGGACTGCCAGGGAGACGCCCCGCGGCGTTCGCCCAAAGCCCCTCCCCTGAGGGGTCCCAGTTCCTCCCCTTTCCCTCCAGCCCCCTGGGCCGCGGGGAGTAGGGCGCTTGACTCCGCCCCCGCCCCTGCCCGGGAGAGGGAAGGGGGATTCCCTCACTTCCCTGGCCCCCTCGTGAGGGAGCGCCTGCCGGGGGAGGAGGACAGAGGTCTCCATCTCAGCATCTCTCGACTCAGGTAGCCCAAATGGGGTCGGGGGGGTCAGTGCCCAGAGACCTCCTTCCGAACCGAGGACAACCCCCGCTCCCCCCGCCTTCCTCTCCCATCCCTACCTGGGCGCGGAGCTTCACGTCGCTCCGCGGGCGGAATCCGGATCCTGGGCGGTTCGATAGGCACCCTCCCTGCCCCCGCGCCTCAATTCGGGAGCTAACTGAACTGGGGGCTCTTCCGCGAGGGGGCAGCGCCCACTCTTCTAGTCCTGGAGGTCTTTTGGGGGCCAGACACACCCCCTACCTCCTCGGCCTTAGAGAGCCCCGCCCCCATCTCCTGCCCACCGCCCCGCATCTCATCCCAGGACTCCTCTCAGAATGAATCCCACCTCCCAACATTGATGGAAATTGCTCCTCCTATACCCCCCCTTCCTCCCCCGCCTCTGGTCATATGTGAGGACTGAGGAGCAAGCATCTCCAGTGTGAGGGGGCTCTGAAGTGCGTAGGCACCTCACCCTTAGACTGGACAGCCCTTCTCGGGAGTCACTGACCCCCCCCCATTGCATTTCCTCCTGCCAAGATGGGGGCTGCATCCTCCTTCCCCCATCTTCTGCAACAACCCCCATATCCTGAGCTTGAATTTTGTCCTTTATCTTTAGGAGGTGGTCCTTATTGTCCCCTCTTCACAAATGGGCAACCTGAGGGTCAGAAGGGTTACATGATTTTTCCCGTGTCTCACAGCTGGTGAGTGGAAGGCTTGGACTTGAATCCATATGCCTTCACCCATTCATTGCACAAATATTCATCAAGCACTATTTCTTTGCCCAGCGCCATTCTAGGCAGTGGGGTTACAGAAGTGGGCAGTAAACAATGGACAAAATATACAAGTCAGTCCTGTGATGTATTAGATAAATGTTGGGGGGAAGTTGAAGCGGGGGGGGCGGTTCAGAGGTTAGGATGGTGGCTGTACTTAGGACCATTCCAAGGACTTTAGATTTTATCCAGGTGAGATGGGAAGCTCTTGGGGCTTTAAGCAGAGTGAGGGTCTGACTTTCAGGTGAGGCGTCCTCAGGCATTTTGCCAAGAACAGACTTTGAAGAGTGGGGGCCTGGGTAAAAGCAGGGGGCCATTTCAGGGTGAGCCAGATGGGTCTGGTTGCTTTGAAGGTGAACCCACAGCATCTGCTTTCTGACTGGACAGCTCCTTCTGACTGTCCCGGCTGCTGGAGGCCCTTGGCTTCTCCAGGGCTCAAGCCAAAGCTCCACTTCCAGGTCCCAGACCAAGCAGTTTAGGCGACCAAAGTCTATCCAGCCTTAGTCCTTCCTGCCTGCGGATGGGGAGGTCTCAGCCGGAGGAGCTGGGGAGCCGGGAGCCGTGGGGGGGGGGGCAGTTGGGCCCTCTAGAATATCAGTTCCTCCGTGTGCCTCGGCTCTGGTGTTAGACCCCCAGCGGAGGCGTGAGAGACGCCAGACATGCGTGGGCGATCCCCAGCTGCCTCCTGCCTGAGGACCTGGGGGCAGGGAGAGCCTTGCCACTCAGCCCCCACCCCAGGCCCTTGGAATGACAAGCTCCCTCCATCCTCCCCACTAGGCCTGGAGAGCTTTCCTTGTTTGGGTTTGGGTGATGGGATAGCCCTGCATTCACTGCCTGGGCTTCCCCTCCCACTCTCTCTTTCCTCTCTCTCTGGCCTGAAGCCAGAGATTCCTCCCAGCCTGGTCTGGATCGTCCTCTCCATCCTCGTGAGGCCTTAGTTTACCCTCACAGGGTGCTGCTCAGCCACTGTCTCTGCTTTCTTCCACTTTCCCACCCCAGCTTCACCTCCTCCAGGCTGACTTCTTGGCTTAGCCTCTCAGGAGCCCTCCATCCCCACTGTTTTTCTTCCCTGTGAGGGTAACTCTGATGCCCTGCCCTTAGGACCTCCAGTCTGAATTCTGTCTCCCGGGGAGATGGGCCTTCTAAAGGCAGGACCTTGACCTTTCTCCCTGGAGGCCTTACCTCCCTTGACTTTCCCTGCACCTGGAGTAAGTGGATAGATCTGGGGCAGAGTTTGAACTCGGGTAGGCTCTGTACTACTTCTTGTCAGCCACCTTTCCCCTCTTGGGGGCCTAGGAAGCACTGGGAGGCCCCCCTGAGCCAAAGCAGAAGGCTTAGGGCTCTCCCACACTGCACACCAAAGGCCCTTGGCCCCCAAGACCTAGTGCCCTGAGATGTACCCCAGAAAAAGGGGGCCAGGGGGGCAGCTGTCAGGAGGCCTGCCTGGGCCCCTCACTTCTGGATGACCTGGAGCAAGTCTCTTCCCCTTTTGGAGCAGGAAGGTTAGACAAGTGATCTGTGTACCTTGATATACCCGGTTGAAACTCCTGACCACAGTACTAACAGGCCTCCCTTACTGCCTTACAGACCCCTCACAGGCCTGAAATTCTGGGCATGAGCAGAGTAGAGATGAGGCCCCGGTGGCTCTGGAACCCTGTTGATTTGAACAGCTATGTGGGGACCTATTATGGGGGTGAGGCTGGGGGGTGTCCTTGCAGACGATGCTCACCCCCTCCCACCCCAACCTGAGGCATCTAGGAGCAAGGGAGAAGCGCAGCTTCGGGCAGATGTTGAGTGGGGTCACTAAGAGAACTGAGCAATGGGCAGGACCCATGGGGGATGGAAGAAAGTGCAAGTCCCAGGGGAGGGGTGTCCCCAGGCCCTGAGGAATGGGGCTGGGGTAGAGAATCCAGAGGTGGCTACGCCTCCGCCTCCTCGAGCACTAAGGAGGGATGCCAGAGAGAGAGGAGAGTGGGGGATGAATGGAGAGAGGACTGCCTCTCTCTTGAGCACCTACTGTATGCAGAGTACTTTGCAGGTATCACCTCCTTTGATCGAAACTAATCCTGAGGGCTCGGAGACCTCAGGTCACCTGCTGGAGGTCAGACAACAAGAAAATAACAAACCAGAACTTGAACCCAGTTGTATGTGACTCAGGAGCCCGGGCTCTCCCTTGGAAGCCTCCCAGTGAGGTAGGTGGAGGCAGCCCCTCCCCAGCCCCCTCAGACTCACACCCCCCACCCTCCCCTCTTTGGTCCCAAACGGTTTGGAAAATCCTGATAGGAGCAGATGGTGGGGACAGATGGAAGGAAAAGCATCTCAGGGCTGAATTACACAAACAAACATTGATAAAGTGATTAAACCTCAAGCCACCCCTTTACAAAGGGCCCTGCCCACCCCAGCCTGGAGCACCATGGACCCAGAGGTAGGGGCCTGGGGCTCCCCTGATGCCCCAGTCACAGCCCAGCTGATCCCAGCTTCTGCCCGCCCGCCCCTCCCGCCGCCGGGGCCACCCCCGGACCAGAGCCCTGGGTGGCAGAGCTGCCAAGAGCACAGCCCGGGAGGGGGCGGGGCGGGTCTGGCTGTTCCCAAGGGAGCTGGGCCACCAAGAACTGAATGGGGGCGGTGGGGGTGTTGGGAAAGTCCTGGGAGCTGGGACTGCAGACTTGAAATCAGGGTGGGGCGGAGTCCCTCCGGCAAGCCTCACTATACAGATGGAACTCAGAGAGCCGCTGGGCCATGCTGACCCACCCCTGAACCCCACAGTGGAGGGGGGCAAGGCCCTTCACCATCTCTACAATGGAAACAATAGTATTAACGCCCCCCTGAAAGGGCTTTGTGAGGATTAAGTGAAAGGAAGCCTATACAGGCTGGGACACCAGGCTGCATGCACTTAATGTCAGCTCCAAGTGGTGCACTGGGGGGGGGAGTGGGGTGGGGGGGAGCAGGAAGGCGGGGTGGGGGCAGGGCTGGTTGGAAATGGCCCCTCCGCAGAGCAGAAGTCTGGGCTTGAAGATCCTGCCTGCAGAGTCCCTGAGGCGGCTGGGCTCTGCGGCAGCCATTCCCACGGCGGTGCCCCCCAGAAAAGCACCAGCTCCCCCCTGGGTAAGAGCAGCTGATCACTCTGCCGAGCTCAGAATCCAGGACCCAGCGGTCCACCTTTGCGGGTCCCTCAGTGTGAACCCACAGAGGAAAACAGACCCGGCTCAGGTCTTGACGTGGCCCCTTCCCAGCTTTGGGAACGTCGACAAAACAATCCCACTCCCTCTGCCTTCTTCTCAGGAAAGCCGGTATTTCCAGCCACTTCCTGGACTTGCTGTCGGAAGCCCAGAGGCACCTCAGACTCAAGCCAGCTAGCATCCCGTGCCAGCATGCAGCATCATGGCCCTCCACCCGCTGCCCTGTGCCTGGGTCCCCTCCAAGAAGCCCTCCCTCCTCTTCATCCCACCCCTCTTTCCTTCCCAAGTCAGAGGTCGACCAAAGGATGCCGCTCAGGCCTGCCCTGTCCTCTCCCCACAAGCCCCCTGCCCCACTCCCTCTTCTGGTAACCCTGTATTGTCGCCTGGTCCTCTTCCAGCTCCCCAGCCTTTGGTTTCTCCACATCTAATCCCCTTCCTCCCTGCTTAATAACCTTCCATGGCTCCCCACTCCCTACCAGAGTAATTGGGCGCTGGAGACTCTCTATGGCTTGCACAACCCTTGCCTCCCACTTCAGCTCTCCTCTCTACCTTACTCTGATGAGCCCCCTGAGGTCCAGTGCCGCCTCCACAGATGGCCAGGATCTCCCCTACGCTGAAGAAGGGATCTGGACCCAAGGCTGGGGGGGCCAGCCTGACCCCCAGATCCCTGCATGTGGGTTTTACCCTAGGTGGGGGTGGGGTGAAGGGATGCCGGCAGCTGGGGTCACATCCCAGCCCCACCCTGTCTGCACAACACTCCCTCTTCCCTGTGTTGGTGAAAGCAACTCTTAGCTGGAAGAGCCTCAGACTCGATGGCTGGCCTTAGGTCCCCCATCCAGGCCCATCCTTTTGCCCCCTCCTCAAATCAGAAGTGACGCCTTCTGTGACACTTTTCCTAGAAAATAAGCATTTGGATCTTTCTTACACATTTTCATTGCATTACACATTCTGTTTGCTCCTGCAGCTCCTCCCAGTGTATCTCTGACTGTTTGAAAAAGGTTCCTGGGGTCAACAGTCACTCTTGGAAGTGGGATAAAGGACAGGAGGTTGAGTGTTCACTTCTAACTGTGTACACAGTTCCGTGTGCATGCCTACAACCTGTGTGCGTGCACTCAACCTCGTTTGAGACTTGAGTCAAAATCTAAAGAATCAAATTTTTTTTTTAGGTTTTTTTAAGTCGTCTCTATGCCCAATGTGGGGCTCGAACTCATGACCCCAAGATCGAGAGTCCCAAGCTCTTCTGACTGAGCCAGCCAGGCGTTCCAAAAAAACCATTTTTTTTTAAAAGTCCTTCCTAAACTGGTATCTGTCTCCGCCTGGGGGGGGGGGGTGCCCAGGGCCCAGGGCTGCCTGAGGTCCCTCCCCCACCCCTCCCAATCCTGAAGAGCGGTTGGAATTCCCAGTCACCTGGGCAGCAGCGTAGCTCTATGGCCCGAGGGATTGCTCAGGGCTGGGGCTCCCAGGAGTGCGGGCAGCAGACCTGATTCCAGCGTGGCCAGCTGTGTTCTCCTGGAGCTTCAGTTCTGCTGGGAGCTGCCTCCTTCCTGGAGCTGCCGTGAGGAACCCGCGAGACACTGGAGGGTAGTGCCCGCCAAGGAGGCTGCCCTAGGACACTGCATGGCCCGGGGTGCTCACTCATGCAGCCTGGAGGGCGGGTGCTCCCAGGGAGAGGAAAGGGGACTTTCTAGCTCAAGGCTTCCATTGGCACTCACTATTGTCCCCATTTTATAGACAAAGAAGCAGAGGCACAAAGAGATGGAGTTCCCTGCTTGAGACTACACATGGGATTAGAGCCAGATCCAAGATGGGACCGGCTCTGTTTCCAGGGCTCTTTCCAGTGGGCCATGATGTCTTGGAGAAGTGTGGGCTTCCCAGAGGGTTCCAAAGGACCCAGAGTCCCAGAGCCCAATCCCCAGGGGCTGAGGTCAGATCTCAAGAGCTTCCCGATCTGTCTCCCTTGCTGGGAAGACTGGATCAGCTCTACTTTCTTGCACCTTGTGCTCTCCCTGAGGCTGGGGATTGCCTCTTGGTTTCCATAGTAACGGTGACCGAAGGGGTCCCGCAAGGACCTGCAAGTCCGCATGTGCCCTGGGAATCCCTGGGATGGACAGCCCTAGCTACAAGCACACAGACACACATACGCTTGCACGTGCATACACGCCCAATGCACACGTGTGCACACTTACGCCCCCTCGTGAGCACACACATACATCCTTGCACTGGAGGCCCAGGTAGGTGCACGCACAAGGTGCCCGCTAACCGAGAAACGGATCCAGACATGATCGTAGCTGACATCACCCACTCCCAGAGCCACGCTGGTCCCCTCAGGCATATGGAGGGGCTGGGAGAAATGAGAGACTTCCACTTTATAATACCTACTGCCACATTTATAGATACTATGTGTCCAGGGCTGCATTTTCCTTTTCCCTGTATAACATTTGCATTCCCCATAGTGCCATTCTGAGACGGGCGCTCAGTGAGGAAACAGGCTCAGAGAGCGGTGCCGGGGTGGAGGGGGGAAGGGGGTGCCAAGGTTTGAGTCCAGGACTGTCTGGCTCCCACCTTCCCCCCAAGACCTGTTGGTGCCAGACCCATGAGCGCCTGCCTGGGACCCATAAACACAGGTGAGACAGGAGCTGAGGCCTCCCAGCTAGAATGCCAGGGTTCCTGGACCTATGGCTCTGAGACATCAGATTCCCTCTGCAGCCCCAGCCATTCTGGAGACCGGCGGGGTCGGGGTGTGAAAGGAGGTCCAAGGGACAGCAGGGGCTTTCCTTCCCAGTCAGCAACAAGAACCCCCGGGGAATCTCCTGCTGGTGAAGCCCCCTGGGGTCACTGTGAGCTGCCCACGCTTCCAGCAAAGGCAAGAATCCAGCTGCCGAGGTCCTGGCCCTAACCTCCACCCTCGGAAGTGAGGGAGCCTGAGATCAGAGGCCAGGCCAGCCAGGTCCCCCTGAGCAAGGAGTTGGGCGGAGAGGGTGGGGGTGGGAAGAGGCATCGTCCAGGAGGGAGCTTTCAGCAAAAGGACACTCTGACAGTGCAAATGGGCTGCTGAGGAGATAGTGAGCTCCCCGTCACTGCAGGCATCCCAGATCTGTAGGTACCGCTGCTCCCTGATTAGGAAACTCAGTGACTGAGTCTTACATCATTATCACATCATTGACTTTGTCATAGTCACCCCTGTTTGGGTACCCTCTGCGTCAGGCAATTTAAGATATGACTTCCGCTACTGCTAATAAAAATAGCAGCCCCTATATATTCAGCCCTTATGTGGTTGCGCTCCCAGAGACCTGAGAGGCAGGTGCCATCGTTAAGCCCACTTACAGATGAGCCCACTTACAGTTCAGAAAAGTGACTCGTGCACGGTGCAGGGACAGCAAGACCTACGTTCTGCCTGGCTGCTGATTCTCTGGTCTGCCCACGTGGCAGCTGGCCTCCTGGGTCAAGCCGGGCATCCGCCCCCCCTCCCATGCCAGTCAGGTCCCGGCGTTCCTGGGGCCTTTCCGCCTTTCCTATTCCGGGCAACATCGGCTTCACTATGGCCGACGCGGCGCCCTCTGCTGGCCATTCCTGACGCTGCAGAACCGTGTTCCTTCAGGCCAAGGGAGGCCCTCTATCTCTAGTACCTGGGATGTGAGAGGTGGGCAGCCTTGGACCCATTCTTGGACCCTCACTTCAGGTGATACCTGAGGTCACCCAGCTGGTCAAGGCTGAGCTGAGGTTGGAGTCTAAGGGCTGTCTGATTCCCAGGCTCTTGTCCTTCCGCCCCTCCCTGGTAGGAAAGAGGTTTTACTCCAGCTGCCTTCACTTCCTACTGCGGCCCCCTCCACATCTGGGCCCATAAACAGGGTCTCTGGCCCCACTGCTCTTGAGGGAGCTTGGGGAACCCTCGTTTGTAGCTGAGAATCTGCCTCCAAGAGTAAAATGGGCCCCAGGGTTTGAGGCAATTTGAGGCATGGAGCTACCATTGACCAGCTGTGTGAGGTTGGGCAAGATTCTTAACCTTTCTGGGTGCTGTCTGATGGAAGTCGGTTCTTTTGTAGATGCTGAACTGAAGAGATGTGAGGAGATTCTTTTGCCCAATCAGAAAGCCTCGACTCGGCCGACAGCACACCAGCTCCCGGTACCCCACCCAGCCATTCCGTACTTTTCCATAGCCCCTGGGAGTCCCAGAAGGGATTTTACTTAGTCATTAGTTCACTGTTTATGGCCTGCCTCTCCCACTGGAATGTGAGGTCTAGGAGGGCGGGAATCTCATCAGCGGGGTCGGGCTGTGTCCCCAGGACTTGTGGCACGAATAAAGCCCTCCCTGGCCCAACTTCTCTGGCAGCTTGGAACAGCCTTCTAAATCCAGGACTGTTTTTCCTGCTCCCATGATCACAGCCCAGAGCTTGTAGCAACCCCTGCCACCCCTCCCTGCCATCTTCCTCTGTCTCCCCTGCTTTCCCCCACCCCCGCGAAGATTCCTTTTTCCTTCTGCCCCTTTCCCCTCATATAACTAATTCTCGCCTGACTCTCAGTACTAGTTAAGCTCAGGCATCACCTCCTCCCAGAAGGCCTCCCTGCTTTCCTTTTAAATTAACGATCCTTTCTGACCTCTTTAGATCCTTGGTGCCTCCTGGTTCAGAGGGTCATGTTCTCTCTATTTTAAACGTCTCTCTCTCCTCTACCACGGGAGCTCATCAGGGGCTAGGACCGTTCTGGTTCATCACTATGTCGTCAGCACCCAGGCCCAGGCTGGCCTGGCCCAGGCACTCAGGGAACATTGGGCTGGGCTGGCGTCATCAGTGCCGTGATGGGGACTCTGGGGATTGGACAGGCCAGACCAGCGTCTCCCATGGCAAGCCACTTCCTCACTTGGAGCCTCAGTTTCCTCATCTATAAAATGGGTACAACAATCCTGACTCCTCCGGGTTGTGAGGATTCAAAAGCGGCTTCTCACGTACGTAATGTGCTGGCACGTGGGGAACATTCGGTGAGTGGTAGTGGTGTGGTCTTGGGCCAGGCTTAGCCCTTGCCTCTGTAAACCGCAAGCCCCCACATGCCCTCCAGGAAAGGAAAATGTATGTTCTTTAGTGAACCCTGGGCCAGGATCCCTGCCCGAAGGACCCCTCCCAGAAGTGAGGGGAGGACATAGGGAGGCAGCCTGGGTCAGACGCCATAATTCATTGGTTGTGTGATCCAGGGCAGGTTCTCACACCTCCCTGAGCCTCTTGATCCAGAACGGGAGCTAATAAGTGCCAGCCTAAGACTCCAAATAACAAGGACAAAAAGTCAAGTTCTTGGTAGGTGCTCGATTATTTATATACCCAAAGCATTCTCCTGCCCTTCTCATTCTTCCTGTGATTTGGCCGGGTGGGGTGGGGGGGTGTATCTAGGGAACTCCCTAGACAGGGCCATGAGCATTCTAGGCTATGAAGGGGAGCCTTCCCATTCTAAATGGTCACCTGGGGTCTGGCCTGGGCACCTGCAGCCTGAGTGACATACTGGGACTCCGGGCAGCTCTGGGCGCTCCAGCCAGCCCCCTAGGAGAAGTCTGCGGAGTCATCCGAAGAGAAACCAGTGCATCCTGGGAGGACAGAGGCCCATCACCCAATCCCCACCTAGATCCTCACTCGTGCATTCATTTATTCTTCCACTGCCGTATTTCCAGAATATTGCACCAAGCCTGGTACATAATAGGTGCTCAATAGATATATGTTGGAAGAGCAACTTTATTCCATAAATTCAACACACATTTATTGAGTGCCTACTGCTTGTAGCCTTGTGCTACGAGCTGGCATACAAATGGTGCCCACAGAGCAACTGGTCCTGAAGTCCCCTCCCGAGATCACCAGGGGCTCTAAATCCTCTCAACTCTTCCTGCCTCCCACCTAGCTTCCACTGACTGCCAGACTCCCGGCATCAAAGGCTTTTCCCGGAATTGTGGTCATGCCCAAGCACCTCATGCATCATGGGGCCCAGGAAGGCTGCACCCCCACAGGCACGACTCCGAATCCTCCTTGTCTTTCACGCCCTCCTCCAACCACTTTCCCCCTCCCTGTCAAAGCCTTAGACACCGCCGTCACCCCCTCCCAGTGCCCTACATCTACCCGGGGTTATACCTAGAGAGGCCAGCAGGTGGCGCCAGACTCCCCCTTCCCCCGCGCTAGACTGGCCTCCAGACCCCACCAGGACCCTCTCTTCTCTCTTTTTCTCCCTAGAGGTGACAGGAGTGGACTCTGTGACCTCTAACTGACCCCTCTCCTTCCTGCTGGCTCCTGCGATGAGGCCTGAGGAGACTCCAGCTGCTCCTGCAGGCCCTGGGTTATCTTTTCCTGCCTGTTGGGGTTGGGGGGTCCCTAAGGGCCAAGCTGCAGCTGGTGGGGCGGGGCCGGGCGGGGTGGGGCTGAAGGCAGCTGCCGGGTGAAGAGAGAGAGAAGAGAGAGGAGAGAGAGGAGCTTTGGTTCCTTGGCTTCTGCCCCAAACAGGTGGAGGTCCCAAATGAGCCTCACCCCAGCACAAGGCATGTGGCTGGGGAAACCGATGAGGCTGGGGTTTCAGTCCTCCAAGCAGAGCAGGCCTGGTGGTACCGAAGGGCTAGCCAGTTGGGGTCCACTCTCAGTAAGAACCCCAGAGCCCCCTTCCATCCTACTCTTTCCAAAGTGACCCACAGAAACTTGGGGAGGTCAGTGCAAGGCGTCCTGGGTGGGCATTGAGAGAGGAGGGTTCCACGGCTGCTCCTGACCCCCGGTGTGAATTTCGGGGAGTTCTTTCCATCTCTGGACCTCAGTTTCTCAATATAAAATGTGTGCGAGGGAGATTTTGAAGACATTCTGTGAGATACCTTTGCAAAGTGTCCCTTTTCAAAAAGGATTAGCCCTTCCAGGAGCTTCTGGAAGACCAAAAGGCCCTTAAGACCCAAAGGAATGCCCCCTGATGGTGGAATTTCAGATGGGGGGAGGGGCTCATTCGGAGATGTGGGGGCCTCTCCGTGCTGAGGGCCTTGGGGCCCTGGTCTGGGCCTCTCTCCGCAAGGCAAACCCGTTTCTCCGACTGGGACTCAGTTCCACCGACTGGGTGGAGGGTAAGGTGGGGGGGGGGCTTCCCGAGGCCCCCTGCTGTTGCAGAGGTCCCTCTGCCAGGGAGAGGATGGCAGGTACAGGGAAGGGCAGCTCTCTGCCTCCTCAAGAACAGAAAATGGGTAGGTTGGGCAGAAGAGTGTGTGAGACCGAGGTAGAGACAGCAGTAAGCATAGGGGTGTCCCCAAGGTGGTGAGGAAAGAGCCATTCCCGCCCTTTATTAGCTGTGATGACTTGCGGAATCTCCAAAGCCCCTGGCACTTTAGGGTCATTAGCTCCTTCCCAGCTCGCAGCACTCAGCAGGGCCAGAAGGGTGGGGGAGGGGGCTGGAGCCACTCTTCCCTCACTCCTCTTGAAAAGAGATTGTTCCAGATTGTTCTCTGCTTAGGGCACAGCTGGCACAGGCAAGTTCTAGGATCTCAGGCATGGTAGGGTGGGTGAGTTCACTCTGCGTGGGGAGACAATCGAGTGAAGCCCACGCGTGGGAGTCAGATCAGTCTGTGTTCAAATCCCGGCTCTGCTGTGGGTCCTTGGGCAAGTCAAGTGACTTCTCCGAGCGGCAGTCTCCTGTGCGAGCCGAGCACCCCTTAAGGGGTTCGGTGAGAAGCGGCACGATGCAAGTCAAGCTCTTGACTTGTCTGGGCACCTAGTGGGTGCGAGTTGTTATTCTCATGGAGACAAAAATGGAGGACCAAAGAAGGGGAAGGACAGGCCGAGGTCACAGAGCTAGGTCTCCAGGGAGTCTGAGCACCCTCTTCCCCGCCGCGGTAAACGCTGAGCACCTACTGTATACACCCCAGCACTTACTCGGCACTCTAGTCTCCCTCCCACCCCCCTGCTGTGACACTCCCCTCTGCTCACGTCGGTCCCGGGCCCGGCAAGGCCTTGGGTGTGGGGACCCCAGGCCGAGGGAGAGCGGTGGGGACCGGGGGACACTGATTAGTGTCTGGGGGCGCGCGTCCTCCCTCTCCCTGGGGAAGGGCAAGCTGGAGCCCGGTGCGGGGGGGAACAGGAGTGGCGCACGGGCGAGAGGAGGGCGCCCCGGCGACCGGCGGGCCGGGAGGGGGCGGGCGTGGGGGGCGCCCTCCGCCCTCACCCCGCCCCGCGCCTCTCCCCGCAGCGGGGGCGCCCCGCCCCCCGGGCGCCCGACGTGGACGCGGCAGCCGCCGCCGCCGCCACCGCCGCCGCCGCCGCCGCCGCGCGGGAGTCGCTGTCCGCGGAGCTAACATGCAGGCGGCGCGGGGCGGCGCGGGGCGGCGGGGCCGGGCGGGCAGCGGGCCGGAGCGCGAGCGCCAGCGGCCGCCGGACGCCGGAGCCGCGTCCCCCTGCGCCGCCCCGGGCCGGCCGGCCGGAGGAGCCGCCATGCGCCCCGGGCCGCTCCGCGCCGCGCTCCGCCTGTGGCTGGGCTGCGTCTGCCTCGCGCTGGTGCAGGCGGGTAAGGGGGCCGGGGCGGGGGGCTCGGCGCGGGGCGGGCGGGCGGGAGTCCTCGGGCCCCTTGCTGCTCCCCGCCCCCCAACCCGGCCCCGGCCTCTTCCCCGCCTCCTGACTCCCAGGCCTGTCCTCCAGCCCCCGGCCCCCGGCCCGCCACCCCAGCCTTGGGGTCGAGGGTCTTGGGATCCCTAGTCCCGTCATCCCCTAGCCCTGACCCCAGGCACCCGAGCTGAGCTCCCTTCCCCGGCCTGGGGAGCAGCTGAGGACACCAGTCCCCCCACCTTGGGCCTCCCTCCCTGTCCCCAAAGCCCTGCAGGACAACTCTGCGGGTCGGAGCAGGATGGGGTCCCGGTTTGCGTGAGCAAGTGCGAGGGGGGTGGGGACTGGCACCCTGGGGCTGGGGTGGGCGGGGTGGACCCCGAGTCTGCTGCAGTCAGGGTCCCGTCCTGCCTGCCTGGAGCGCCGGCCTCATCCTCACCCAGCCCCGCCTCTCCTGAGGCTCTGTATCTGTCCCTTTGGCTTCTGGCACCTCGCCCATCGCTCCCTCTACCCATCTCTGTGGCTCAGTGCTTTCTCTCTCTCTTTCTCTCTCCCCGCTTCCTCTCCACGTCTGTCTCTGATAGCCCACTTGTCTGTTTTCTGGTTCTGTGTCTGCCGCCACCTGTCTGTGTCCCTCTGTCTCCCTCTGTCTCCACGGATGGCTTTGTCGCCCCAGGCCCAGCCCCTGGAGCCTCAGATCCACTCCTGTGTGGGCCAAAGGGTGCTGCTCAGGGCTAGGTCTTCCCCTCCCCGCACTCGCCCTGCCCCTCGGGAGATTTAGTTGCTGGGGGACTCCAGGGCCCCTCTCCTAGGGAGGTTCTTCCTGCCCTGACCTCCACCATCCCTGTCGCTTTCCTTCCTACTCCTTTCTCAACTGTCCCCCTTTCATCCTCTTCCCAAGTCAAGACCCCGCCTACCCTGCACTCTTGCCTCTCTCCTGAGAGAACCTGCCCTTGGTGACCCCATCTTCCCCTGCCACCTCCCCACCTGCCTCTTGGGGCTGGCAGAATGTGGACAAGAGGCTCACGTAGACCCCTCCCCAGGCTGCATTCTGTCTGCCTCACTGCCATACCAAGGATTCCTCTCTTGATCCGCGCTCCCAACCCAGGGCTCACCCTAACCTGGCTCTCCTCCACCTGTGGGTCTTTCTCCCTCCCTCAAGGTCGCTCACCAGACAATGTGGGACTGTAGAAAGAGCACTGGACTGGGAGTCCTTTTGACTGCTCTTCATCAGGCTAACTTACAGCACCTGCAACCCTGGGCACCTTTTCTTCCCCTGTGCCCCTGCTTCCCACCCTTCTGTTAGATCTGGCCCCAGCCCAGGCCCCTCAGTTTTTGCTTGGACCCCCGATAGGGCCAGTGGGACCACCCTGGACACGAGGAGCCTGGGGCCTCTCAGGCCTCACTCTTCAAGCACTAATGAACTGAGACCCATGGCCAGCCTCCCCCATTGTGTGGCCTTCCCCAGGTCCCCACTTAGGAGACCATGGGCCTGGGCCTCCCAGCAGGAGGTTCTCAGGCTCGGGTGCCTCCCCACCCCCAGACAGCCCCTCGGCCCCAGTGAATGTCACCGTCAGGCACCTCAAGGCCAACTCCGCGGTGGTGAGCTGGGACGTCCTGGAGGACGAGGTCGTCATCGGATTTGCCATCTCTCAGCAGGTGACCCTTGAGGGGCTTCGAGGGAAGGGCACGTCCGGACAGTAGCGGGGGGCGGGGAGGGGGCTGTGCAGCAATGGAAAGGAAAAAGGAATGAAGGAGCGAGAGCGGACAGGCGGAGGAATTGCACACTTGGCTTGGAACGGGGGCCCCAGTGGGGAATGGATCAGCGAGGTGGGCTCTGGGACCTTTGAAACCGGGCACTGAAAGTCCGGTTCGAATCTCACACGCAGACCTGAGTGTGGGACCCGGTGCAGGTTCTCACTGGAGAGACGCCCTTGGGCAACTTCTCTAAGCTCTCTGCACCCACCGTCTCCTGCCTGTCAAACAAGCCAGCGCTGGTCCTAGCCGCCTGCAGAGACGAGGGGGGCGTGAGGAAGCTGATGTGTGTGAGGCTTCGGCTGTCGCCGCCAGGAGGGGGGGCCCGTGGGGTTGGTGGCCGGCACCGCCGACAGTGGGGCTGACACTTGCCTTGGCAGAAGAAGGACGTGCGGATGCTACGCTTCATCCAGGAAGTGAACACCACCACCCGCTCGTGCGCCCTCTGGGACCTGGAGGAGGACACTGAGTACATTGTGCACGTGCAGGCCATCTCCATTCAGGGCCAGAGTCCGGCCAGCGAGCCAGTGCTCTTCAAGACCCCGCGCGAGGCGGAGAAGATGGCATCCAAGAACAAAGGCAGGCCCCGGCTCCATTGGGGGTGCTGGCTGGGGTGAGGGGTGGTCAGGGGCGGAGCAGTTGGTGGCTTAAGGAAAGCACCAGCCCCGCCACCTCCCCAGGCCCCCAGAGCCCTGCTGCTTACTGTACCCGAGAGAGAGGAGGTCACCCTAGTGCCCGAGACAGTGGGGATTTCAACCCTCAGCCTTGGGTCAGGCCCCGTTGCTGCCGCCCCAAGTGGCCGTCAGCATGTTCTCGAATCGCTTTTTGTTAGGTGTCTGGGCACCTATAGAGATAAGCGCTTAAGACCTCGGGCCCGGCCCTAGAGGGGGCTGGGGACGACAAGAGCCTCGGACGCAGTGTCTCTCTCCCCACAGATGAGGTGACCATGAAGGAGATGGGGAGGGGCCAACAGCTGCGGACCGGCGAGGTGCTGATCATCGTCGTGGTCCTCTTCATGTGGGCCGGTGAGTGCCCCCGGGCTGTGCCTCCCTTGGCCTCGGGGGAACGGGGCTCCCTGGCCAGGCCCCTTCTCTCCCAGAAGCGGAGGCAGCTGAGACATGATGGGAGAAGCCCGAAGTCCTGCTCTGGAGACCAGATGGGACCCATTCGCTGGCTTCCCTGTCCCGAGAAACTTAGCGGGCTGAGAGCCAGCTGCCTTGGAGGACCGGTTATTTGAGCACTTGCCCTTCCCTCCCTCGGGAGTGGTTCGGGCTCCTGGGGCGGACAGACCCGAAGCCCCTTCCGGCCATGGTTGCGGCAGCCATGCCTCCTTCTGGGGAGCCGGGCCTCCAGGTGCTCAGGCTTGGGACACCCTCCTCACCTCCTCCTCCTTCGAGCCCGGTTCTGAGTCCGCCTCTTCAGCGAATCTCCCCAGGCCGTCCGTGAGCACGGCACTGCTTGTCTCTTCCTGGAGCTCCTCTTAGATGAGGTCGTTGGGCTCATGCCTCTCCCTTTTCCCACGTATCTGTGAGCTACCCGAGTATAAAGAACAGATTTCATCTCGGTTCTTAACTCAACCAGCATTTTCTGAACGGCCACTCGGCTGCAGATAGTAGTGCTACAGCCTGACCGAGGAGAGCCCGGGGCTGGCAGGAGCTGGGTCTGGGAGAAGCCAAGCCCCTACTTAACTGTGATTCAGTGTGATGAGTGCTGTGTGTGGGGCAGAGGGGAGGGAATTCATTCTAGGGCTGGCAGTAGAAATTAGGAGAAGCACGGAGGGGAGGACACATGGGGAATGAGCTTTGAAGGATGAATAGGAGTTCACCAGGCAGCCAAAAAAAGGAACAGGGCTCTGTGGACGGCGTGTAGAAGAAACCAGTTCAGTTCAGTCTGGCTCGGTGCGGCTGTGACCTGAGAGAAAGTAGAAAAGGGGGGACAGTGAAGGATGGTGAAGCTATAAAGTTGGCTGGAGTCCGTTTTGAGGGACTTGAACACCATGCCAAAGCTGTCTTAGCATGGTGGTCGAAGGACAGCCTGTATTGTAGAAGCGTTTGGAAAAAATGTTCTGTAGGCACATCGAAAACCAGGCACTTGTAAAAAGAAAGAAAAAAGGTAGAAAAAAACCAAAGGATTGTACCAAAGAGGTTTCTGGTGCGTTATCAGACGTGGCAGAGACAGTATTTCTATAATCGTAAGAACATAAACATGGTGAGCTAACCCACCATGGCGATGCACTTCTGTTGGGATGACGGGAAAGGAAGTAGGGGGAGAGGTTAGCCTGTATCTACCATGGTGGAGAGTCAAAAGCTGACCTAAAGCCGGTAGATCAGGAAAGAGCACTCTAAATAAAGCGGCGGTAAAATGGAGACGACACCTACCAGCGTTGGAGCTGGCTTCCTTAATAGTATCTGACTTTCAAGAACTACCGCGCTCCCGTGTTCCGAGTTTGCTAACAATGAGCATTTAGCAGAGCCTGAGCCCTGGAGTGCACATCCGGGCTCCCCCACCGCGGGACCTCGAGGAGGTTCCTAGGCTCCCCACAACGGTGTCCTCACTGGTAGCCCCGGGCGGTAGCTACAGGGGCCCTCCTAGGGCTCCGAGGACTCCGCTCTGCGGTGGCATCGGCCATGACCCTGCCGTGCCCCTGCCGTGCCCGGCTCAGCGAATGTTACTGTGCCTGTGTCGATAAATGGAAAGGAGGGCTGTCGGGTTTAACGAAGGGAAGGCGGGGGAGACGGGATCTGATGCGCGCGGAGGCGGTGGCTGGTGGGGGACAGGGGGACCCAGGAGCTGGACGCAGCCCTTTGCAGGGCGGAGGACAGCTGGAGCTCAGTGTCTACCAGGAGCTCAGCACATGCCAGTGGGGATGAGTCGGGCGGGCGGGACTCCAACTCTGGCCTCTCACTGCTCTCCCTTGTGTCCCCCCCCCCCCCCCCGCCGCCGTCATCCCCCCAGGCGTCATTGCCCTCTTCTGCCGCCAGTATGACATTATCAAGGACAATGAACCCAATAACAACAAGGAGAAAACCAAGAGCGCATCAGAAACCAGCACACCAGAGCACCAAGGGGGAGGTCTCCTCCGCAGCAAGGTGAGGGCAGGTCCCTGGCCCCGGGACGGGGCGGGGGGAGGGGGCGCGGCCCCGGGGCTGCAGCAGGGTCTGCTGGGCGCGGGTGGCCGCGCCTGGGCGGAGCCAAGCTTGGCCGCTGCCGCTGTGACACAGGGGACACTGCACGCGGATTTTGGACCTTCTCCTTTTGCCGGGTGCCAGGGGCCAGTGGAGTTAACAAAATGCAGTGAGTGGGGAGGGCAGAATGCTTGGTTGGTGCGGGACAGCACGAATAGGGGGTTCTGGGCTCATTCCTTCTCCTGCCCTGCTGTGCAACCTTGAGCAGGTGCCTCACCTCTTTGTACCTTCATTTCCTCTTCTACAAAACAGATATGAAAGCCTGGTCAGCGCTGGCTCTGAGCAGCTCAGAAGCGACGGTAGAGAAGTGGGAGGACCTCATGGTTCTGACGATGATTACCCAACAAACAGACATCCGGCCCTCTCCACATTTCCTCCTCCCTCCATCTCCTCACACCCCCCGGCTTTCTGTCCTCTCTCTTGGCTTCTCTCTCTCTGGCGCACTTTCCCGAAGCCTCTTAGTAACCCCCATCTCCAGAAGCACGTCGCCAGTGTCAGGGGCCAAGGCCGCGCTCAGAGGCAGGTCTGCAGGATGGGAGCGAACCAGAGGCGGGATGGCTCTGCTGGGGGTGGACCGGGGGCCGGGGGTCGGGGGGGAGCCGGGGCCCGGCACCCAGTCTTGGCCGCTGAGCGAGTGAGGCCCAGGGCTGGGTTTGAGGAGGCAGAGAGATGAGACCCGCAGACAGGGCTACTCCTTTCCTTCCACGCGGGATGAGAGCTTGGCTTTTAGGCGGCAGCCCTTCCTTCTTGTGTCCTCCCCTTACTTCCAACCTTGCAAGAAGTCTATTCGATTAGCCCTGGCTGCTTCTCTCATTTTTTCCCTCCCAGTTTCCCAACAAGCCCTCGGTGAACATCATCGAAGCATGACTGCCTGCCTGCAGGGAGAAGGATTTCATTTTTCTTCTCTGCTGGTCTCCAGGTCCATAGGCACAGGGGACAGGGAGGACGGCGGTGGGGGGAGGCCCAGCTAGCCGCACTGTTCTCCCTCTTCCCCATCCTAGTCTGGTGAAGGAGGCTGAACGACAAACCCAAATTCTGCAAAAAATAAACAAGCCACAAAACTAAAAGGCCTGGCCTCATTCTGGAAAAGGCAAAGCTGCATGAGACACAGCCTTCTTTCTGCCTCCTCGCCTCTCCTGGACTGGCTTCCTCTTCGAGAAAATGCACAAAGCTCCTGGGAGATGACAAGCACCTAAACTGACTCCAGCTGTGTCTTTCAGACCGAGAGCCATCAGGGAAGCCACGGGGCAGGGTCATGGCTGCCAGCAAGCCTTTCTGGATCCAGCCATCACGGACTTGTTTGTGGTGTGATGCACAACTCGGCGAGTGTGTGAGATGTTTTGTTTTGTCTCTTTGGAAAGCACGACTGAAGGGCCTCACTCCCGAGCGGAGGAATTCCCCGAGCTGATTGCCTGCAGCCTCCACCTTCTTTGGCCCTTATTTCGACTGTAGTATCATTAGTCTGGAGTCTCTAAGAAGACGAGGTGGGAAAGAGACCTGGGAGGTACTGGCCCCATTTCTTTAGGAAGAGTCTCTTGGAGTTGGAACAATGCTGGGACGTCCTGGGGGCTGCCGAGTCACCTGCTCTGGAAGGGAAGCTGCTGGAAGGCAGGCCTGAGCCATTACCGCAGAAGTCGGAGCAGCCCTGGCCTCTGGGGTCTCCATATCTTGCCATGTCATCCAGGGTTCTGGGAAAGCTACCCAGGGGCCTCATGTCCTTCCCTAGAGCCCTAGAGCCTGAGTGGTGTGAGGTAACAGGTCTCTCTCCACTGCCCCTTTCTGGTAAACAAAACAAAACAAAACAAAATGGTGCTTGAGGAGGGAAGGCAGACTCTTCCCTCGGACCGACAGGTTACGGCTGCTGAATGCCTGCGTGGGAAGAGCTGGGCCTCGGCTTTGTCCGTTGGTGGCTCCGGACAGGCATGTGGGAGGACTGCGCCTAGCACAAGCCTGGCACACAGTAGGCGCTCAGTGAATCCCTGCTGAACAGACTGTGAAGAGCAGCGGCCCCCCGCCGGGAGAGCTGAAAGCCATCACCCAGTGACCGCCCCTTCCCTCGGGTCTACAAGAGCTCCCCCCGGGCGGCGGCCGGGTCAGCCGGCACTCTACTTCCCCGGACGCGGCTGCACAGGGAGGGAGGAGAGACGGGGTACGAGGCAGATGTCAGCAATATTAAGGGCTTCCTCATGGAAGGGCATGAGGCTCCACTCATTGTCTTGTGACTTCCATCCCTGCTGAATGGGGCTGCAAGGCCAAGGCTCCTTAGGGGAGAGGTCCTTACCTCTGATCCAGTTAGAGCAATAACCTCTTTTTAAATGTAAAATAAAAGACATTAAATGAAAAGGCACATCCTTGTCTTCTGGTAAATGCCCAAATGTTGCCCTCTTTTTCTGGCAATTGGCAGCAAGTCAGGATGTGTGGAGGAGGGAGTCGGTTCTCTCTCCGTTTTGGCCTGCAGCTTCTCAGGGACGTGCCTGCCAGCCAAGCTGGAGCTGGAAGGGAGATCTCGAACAGATGGGGGTGCACGTGTAGGAGGAGAAAATAGCTCCTCCATCATCCCATTACCGAGGCCCCCAAATCCAGGCTCGGGCTGCCTCGCCGCACAGGTACTCGGGCTGGTGCTCAGTTTTTAGAAC
>CM052798.1:21630244-21648919 GCA_028533885.1 Nasua narica | reverse complement strand
GGCCTCCTCCGGAATCCACCTTTAAGAGCTCTAATTCAGCTCTTTATAAAAATATGTAGTACCGTACCACTCCAGTCATGTGACATTTTAGACTGCTGTTACTTCTCACCCTCTTTAAACCTATTTGAGTTTTTGGATTTTGCTTTTAAGTGGCCTCCAAGAACGAGTTGCTTCCATAAATGGGACACTCCCCCTGGTTCCAGGCCCACCAATCACCATCAGGACAATAGTCCCAAACCCTCAAGTGTCACTTGAAGCTAAGTCGAAGGAGATCCTCACAAATAGTTCCTTAATGATAATGGTAACAGTTCAGGACTACCACACGGAGTGTTTTACAGGTCGTCCGAGATTATACTCCACCCCCTTTTCAGTGGGTGCTGGGGAGGGTCAGATTTTCTGTCTGCGGCATGTCCCAGTTGTCCCTGGAGGACAGGTGGGGAGGACTGACAAGGCAGGAGCTTGCTCATTAAGGAATTCCACCACTGACCAGCTGATACTTCCTGTGACAAGTGGAAATTTTTTTCCTGACAGGTGCTCTGACATACAAAGCAAGCGTACCCTAGAACCAGCTTAGGAATAATTGTTTTCTCTTAGAAAAGCAGGACAACACAAAGAAAAGCAGGGATCTCTGCTTTCTAGTTTTAGGTTTTTTTTTTTTTTTTTTTTCCTCCTGTAAAAGCTTGAAACAAGCTAGAAAATGACCCCATTCTTTTGAGAGAAGGTCCATTTCTCCTCCTCCTCACTTTCCACAACATAAAACGAACGAAGGGTAAGGAACACCCCCACTTCAGAGAACGCAGCCTGGTCTCTGCCACATTTGATGTCTGCAGTAACATCTTGCTAAAAAGGAAATAAGCAACTATTGGACAAAGGATTTACACCTGCCAGTCAAAAGGGGTATGTATAGGCCAAGAGTACCTCAGAGTGAGACCGTATCAAATAGCTGAGTATTTAGCAAATCTATATTGAAGCTTTTGCCTGGGCTGTAGAGTATCCATTAGACAAAACTTACATAACAGCAAGAGAGCCTGACCAAACAGGTTGCTACTTATTTTCTCAGCGTGAGTGGAGGTTTTAAAAGCATTGGCTGATATAGGTGACAAGCTTTTATTGCCTTCATCCCGCCTCCTGGGGTAAGTCTAAGAAGCGCAGGTTCACAAAAGAGGCCCAAGGACCGTCATGTGCTCCACATCTACCCACACTTATTCACCTTCACCCCAGCTTCCAGGAGCAGTCCGTTTCTGGAAGGGGGATCAAGAACCACCATCAATTTTGTAGGACCGGTTCTGGGTCCCATCCCCTTTCAAAGGGAGAAGGCCCTGGGATAACTCAGCTTCCTCCTTGATCAGCACCAGTTCGGGAGAGGCAGACGGAGGTCAACCACACAGCCATGGAAAGGAATGGAAGGCCGTGCTTGTGTGATCGGGCCGAGCTGTCTCCCCTCTGTGCAAAAACACAGCAGACATTTCAGGCTTTCCCTGTGTCAGGCTCCTGACTTGCACTGCATATGTCGCTGCAGATCCCAATCAATTTCAACATTTTTTAACGGCTGGAAGGCCTTTCTCAACACTAATTTACCCTCAAAAGAACAGGGAGCATGCACTCGCGCCTCCCCAGTACCACATTCTACTAACTGCCACCCCCGCCCAGACCCCACTAACCTGCCTACGCAAGAGGAAGGAACCCACCTTCAAAGCCTGCAACAGACGGCCACAGTACATATGCCACGACAAGAACTTTTATTTCTCTTTAATGACATTAAACACAACTGCTACAAGGGAAAAAACATGATAAAGAGGAGGCACCAAACTTCAGTTTCGTAGTTGATCCTCACAACTCCAGTCCATTCGGGCTGCCTGAGATGCAAAACTCCGGCTTAGAGCAGGCCCTTGTAAGTAAATTATGTAAACAGCACATTTTTACTCTTTGTCAAGACCCCTGCGGTGAGAAGGTCGTCCTGAAGGTCATGAACGAAGACAGCCAGGTAGGCAGTTAAATGCACGTAACCCTTACTCAAATAAAATACAGCAAGAACTCATGAAACACTAGACTGAGAACCCAACACCAAGTATGAGATATGAAGCTTTAAAAACATATTAAAAACTCCGGATTTTACCTACTACCATCTTGAAGGCAAACATGTCTAATAATGAGTTTTCTTTGGCTTTTTTTCCTTCTTAAAGAATACCATGTTAACTGCTAGAGAACAGTTCTCTCCTCCCCCAGTTCAACAGATTTAATTAAGCCGCTAACGCTTTGGAAAAACAGAATTATTTGAGCAAAGAGGAAATGTGATTGTCACATTTTCTAGTTAACCCGTCACTCATTTGGCAAAGGCAGTGCTGCCGTTACACATTCTGACTTAAACCCTCCTTTACCAGGAATGCAGGAACATGAACCGAAGCAAAATGCTGTCCCATCACTCCTCGGTTCCCCACTCTCTGGGAGAACTAGATAGCTACCTACAGTGCTTTATTCCAGCTACAATTTTTATTATGCTATGGTTCCAAAGGTAGATGTCTGCTTATCTTCCTCCATCATGCTAACTGAGGGAAACCCGGACAAGTGACTAATGCAGTAAATATCCATCATGCCAACCGAAATAATAGATTTTGACTCTTGCCTTTGAATAGAACTTCTTTGCATTTGGTCCCAGAATTTAAACCAAATGTCCAAGGAAGAGAATCCTCACCTAGATAAAAACAGTAAACACTTAGGGACATCCATCTAAGCTGATGGGGTGGCTTGAATGACCAAACCTTTCCCCAGTCAGTTTCTAAAACAGGGTAGGGTGTTTACGATAGGTTTCTCCCATACAAAGGTGGGGTTGAAGAAAACACAAAACCAGACAAGAGGCAGCGAGCCCGGTGTCACAGGCCGTGCTCTGGCAACCATGCGTCTAGCCTTAATGGAGGGTGAACAGCATGAATGCCAGAGTGCAAAACCTCCTGAAAACAGCCTAGAGCCGTCTGTGAAGAAAGAATAACAAACTCCTCAAACATGCCTCAGGACGGCTGCACAAAGTCTGGCAACTCAATTTAGAATACCAAACCTTCAGATTAGGTAATGCTTTTGTACACAGGCTTAATTACAACTACTTTAGATGGACGTTCTGTCCATAGCAGTTCTGTCCAGCTATGTATCAGAGGTTTAACCAAATGAGATGGTAACGTCTGGAAGCTAAAGGCACCTCTTGTTAACTAATAATGGAGACAAAATAGTGCCTCTCCAAATCGGACGGGACGGAGCTCACTGACTAACATATCAGCTGATACTTGAAGTTGGAGTCGAGCAGCTGAAACCGAAGACCAATGCTCAGCTCAGTAGCACTGGCTTGCTGGCCCGTCCTGGAGTTAAGACACTGGGTGGGAAGCTCTTTAATCAAGAGCCCGGAGGCTGTTCTCAGGAGGCATTATCAAGGTCTAACAGGACACAGGAACACACCAATAGAACCTTCGGCGCATAATGGTCACTGGGGAAAAAAGAAGGAAAACCCTTGAGAAAAGGCAAAGAAGACAATCAGTCACAAGACCACAAACGGACAAGGGTTAGTGAGCAGTCTTCTGTTAAGAGTTAAGATGTGTAGGATTTGTAAACCTATTGTGCAAAACACATTTAATGAAGAAGGTGGGGGGAGGCAAGAAAATAAAGAAAGGCAGCTAGCAAGTACAAAAAGGAGAGAAGATTTACACTTTTAATTTGTCCTTTCACCAGGATTTTTGTCCTGCTCCATCCTACTTCAAACGTCCTGGATTACCAACGTTAAAATACTGACAAGTACTCAGAGATTCAAATAAAAAAGTAAGAGGGGTTGTTAAAAGTGACTTATGTCCATTTATAAGTCATCAGCAATAATTAACACTGGCTCGCAGCCTGGTAATCTCTTCCTTACAGGAGATTAGAAGATGACTCTCTTCGGGGCACCAGAAGTAGACTTCACCTCTGTGTCGAGGTGGGTGTTTTGCTCAAGCCTAAGTGTTTTGGCTTAGCGCTGGCTTTCAAGCAGTGGCCACCTTCAACTTAAATAAACAAATTAAAACATAACAGTGCTTAAACGCATGCACACAGACAAACAAGGACCTTATACAAAAAAATTTCAAGTCAGCAATGGAAATTTCCAAAAGGTGACAAGGTCTTTAAATAAAAATCTTGTGAAAAATAAAATTCAAAATCTACAAAGCACGAAAGAGCAGAAGATGAGATGCTGCTCTGAACAGGACCCTGGGAAGGGACCTTCACTGCTGATGGGATGAGACAAATGGACTTGACGGCAAGTCCGGGAGACGCTGGAACCGATGGTGGCTTCGCATGTTCCTGTCAACCCATTGAGTCAGACTGTATCTCTGCAAAGGTTTCTGCCGGAACCGAGCGTAGTTTCTATCAGGAGAGAAGGAAAATACAAACGGGAGAGATGAGGGTTTCAGCTGGAATGGCTAATTGTACACAAAAAAATGGCTTGGGCAATTATTTTAAGAATATCTTGGGGCGCCTGGGTGGCCCAGTGGGTTAAAGCCTCTGCCTTCAGCTCAGGTCATGATCTCAGGATCCGGGGATCAAGCCCCACATCGAGCTCTTTGCTCAGCAGGGAGCCTGCTTCCCCCCCCTCTCTCTGCCTGCCTCTCTGCCTACTTGTGATCTCTGTGTGTCAAATAAAATCTTTAAATTAGCTCAGTGTCATGCAGTATGAGTCAGGGGCAAGGAGCCCAGACCAGGCGCCCCAAAACAGGAATGCCAAGTCTCATTCCCTGAGTAATTCTGTGTCATGGTGATAGATTGTTGTAGGTTCATGAGTATTTGGAATATTTTACTTGCTTGGAACCAAATTCCACTGAGCCACCCAGGTGCCCCTAGAGCACTCAACTCGATCTTGGGGTCGTGAGTTTGAGCCCCACATCGAGTGTAGAGATTACTCTAATATATATAATAATATACTGTGCGCAATATTTTTTTTGCCAGAGTATAACAGCAGAGACTATCCTAGAAAGAAAATAGTAAGGGTAGGGGCGCCTGGGTGGCTCAGTGAGTTAAAGCCTCTGACTTCAGCTCAGGTCATGATCTCAGGGTCCTGGGATCAAGCCCCGCATAAGGCTCTCTGCTCACTGGGGAGCCTGCTTTCCCCTCTCCCTGCCTGCCTCTCTGCCTACTTGTGATTTCTCTCTCTATGCCAAATAAATAAATAAAATCTTAAAAAAAAAAAGAGTATCTTTACTTTTGGGCACCTGAGTGGCTAAGTCAGTTAAGCGTCTGCCTTTAGTTTAGGTCATGATTCCAGGTTTCTGGGATCGAGTCCCGCATCAGGCTCACTGCTTGGCGGAGAGTCTGCTTCTCTCTCTACCCCTCCCCCTTGCTTGTGCTCTCTTTCTCTCAAATAAATAAATTTTTAAAATTCCTTAAAAAGAAAGAGTATCTTTACTTTTGGATATCAGATATTAATTTTGCATTTCAATCCTGACAATTTTAGAAATTATTTATACTATTTTACCTATGTGAAAGTCACAATGTAAGTGCTATTTCCTTCCAACTCCCAAAGCCAGCCGCCACACAGGTATTATAGTGGTATGTGCCATATACATGAATGTTAAGAAAACCTAATATAGAATGTATAATAATGTTTCAGTAGGAAGAAAATATTTTCTCCCTCAAGAAACATTTTTTTTTTAAAGATTTTATTTATTTATTTATTTATTTGAAAGACAGAGAAAGTGAGAGAGAGTATGAGAGAAGGTTAGAGGAAGAAGCAGACTCCCCATGAAGCTGGGAGCCCGATATAGGACTCAATCCTGGAACTCAAGGATCATGACCTGAGCCGAAGGAAGTTGCTCAACCAACTGAGCCACCCAGGCGCCCTCCCTCAAGAAACATTTAAGACAGGATCTGTATTTCATTGGTTACATCAGACCTGTACCTCCAACAGGACCTCATTGTCTGATACAGCTCAAGGTTGCTCAGGACACAGCAGTTAAAATTAGAATAAAATTCCCAGAGAAGGTAAGTCATCATGTGAGTATCACATTGCAAGTTTAGATACTGAATAATTAATAGCAAAGTCTCAAAGTAAAGCTTCTTGAGCTTCTCTCAGCTTAATCACCCCCAGTCCTTTAGGCTGGGGTTCTGAATAAGACCCTCTGAGATAATTTGAGCTCATTCTCAACTCCAGCTGTTCCTAATAACCACCTGGAAGCTTTTTAAAGGTAAAGCTGCTTGCTCTCACCCCCTGACTTAATGACTTCGAATCCCTTGAGGCAGGACCTGGACATCTGTATTTTTAGACATCTCCAGAGGCAACTGTTGCCGAAGTTGAAAATAATTATAACGTTTTATGACATTTATCTAGCCCTATATGAAGTACTTGCTGAATTCTTTAAATATTTCACCTCATTTAATGCTAATAACAATCCTATCAGAAAAGCACTCTCATTAATATCTTGTACAGGTAAGGAAACTGAGTCTCATACAGCTCTGATACAGGGTCTTGCCCAGGGTCATAAAGTGGAGTAAGTAGAAGAGCCTGGATTTGAATTCACACCTGTCTCCAGAATTCATCTAATAACCATAATACTGCCCTGTCTTTCTGAGATCTGCTATGATTTGGGCAACTATAGGGGAAACACTGAGTATAAAGGCCCCGAGGTGGGAGCATGTGTGCCATATTTGAAAAATAGCAAGGAAGTCAGTGTGATTAGTGCAGAATGAGCAAGGGATAGCAGGAGATGAGGTCGGTGAGCTAACCACATCAGCCCAAGCCGTGGTCCTTAGAGGGGATTGTGAGGATGGGAAGCCACTGGAAAATTCTGGGCAAAGAAGAGAATCTGAATCTCTTTGGCTGCTGACTTGAGAATAGTAGACAGGCAGAGGCAGAAGCAGGGAGACCATTTAGGAGACTTGCAACAGTCAAAGTGGAAATGATGAGAAATGGTCAGGTTTTGGACATATTTTGTATGCAGAGTTTATGGGATTTGCTAATGGGCTGAATATGGGGTGAGAAAGGAGCCCAGATTTCTCAGTAACTGGATCAAAGTAACTGAATAAATCTGTAAAAACCACACTATATCAAGAATCCAGAAGATTCCAGAATAGAAAGTCCCTTTGACATCAATTAGTGCAACATATTAGTTTTAGTGATGTGAGGATCAGAGAAGTGGCATGACTTGATCAAAATCATATAGCTAAGTTATAAACTGCAAAGCTAGTACTGGACCCCATGTTTCCTGAATTTCAGCTCAGTTCTTTTTCTTTTTAAAAATATTGTATTTATTTATTTGACAGAGAGATAGAGACAGCACAAGCAAGCAGAATAGCCAGAGGGAGAGGGAGAAGCAAGTTCTCCACTGAGCAGGGAGCTCGATGTGGGGCTCAATCCCAGGACTCTGGGATCACGACCTGAGCCGAAGGCAGCTGCTTAACCGACTGAGCCACCCAGGCGCCCCTCAGCCCAGTTCTTATCACAACCCAACTCCCTACAACATTCTTCCTACAGCCAAATTCTACCCTTTTCCTCCTCCTCCTCCTAATCACCCACTCACCTCATGGTGAGGTCCGAAGGATGCTGCCACTTTGGGTTCTGCATATGATGAACTTGACCCATCAGGGCATACAGTTCTCCCAAGGCACCTGTGACACAGAGGGGTCGTGGTTAGGAAGCAGCTCAGTGAACTCCCATCTCAGCCTACGTCAAAGCACGTGCTTTCAGGGCAAGAGAAAACAGGCACTGGTCCTAATACTATCTATGATTATCACAAGCAGCCAGCACAAAAACTATAAGCCAGAGAGGGGAGCTTGCTCTCAGATGATGATGATGAAGATGATGATGATGGAGCAGCAATAATGACAGCTACCATTCATTCATTCAGCACTCATTAGCTCCTACAATGCGTGAGGAAGTTTACTGACCTCTAGAATACTGCGGTGGACAAGATGCTGTACCTGCGCTCAGTCAAGTTTATAGAGGAGAGAGGCGATTCCAAAACTTGTAAGTGCAGTGACAGGAGAAACACAGGCTGCTGTGTGAGCACAGAGACTGGAGGGTGGGGTTTGAGAAAGCCCTCTCCAGGGGAAGGAAACCAGAAGCAGGGATCAAAAGGATGTCTAGAAGTTAGGTAAAGAGGGGTGGGGGTGTGGGTATCCAAGAGAAACAGCTAATACAAAAGCCCAGAGATAGAAGACGGCAAAATACATTCAAGAAACAAGAAAGGTTGAGAATAGAAGGCAGATGGGGGCTTTTTGCTAAACAAGAAAAATTGTTGAAGGTAATTTCTCAAACACCTGGGAGCCTGGCAAGGTGCTATGCACTTTATCTACTATGTTACCTAATTCTAAAAAAAAAAAAAAAAAAATACCTCATATGGAGATAGATGTTATTAACATCTTTTTGGAAAGGGAAAACTAGGGCTCAGGTAAGTGGACTTGCCTTAAATGCTCACCAAACCAATTTCAAAACTGGCTCCTGTCTGACTCCATACTTTTGCCATTATCTGACAATGTTAATTTTGCACTTAAGGGCTGAGACTTAGGTTGAAGCTTGCAAAAACAGAAATTACGATTAAACAGAACAAAATAACTTCCTCAGACCAGTGAGTCTCAAATTTTAACATGCATCATAATCAGTGGAAGTATTATAAAACAGATCACTGCGTCCCAACCCCAGAGTTTCTGATTCTGTAGGTCTCCAGTGGGACCTGAGAATTTGCATTTCTAAGATATGCCCAAGTGATGCTGATGAAGTGATGCTGGCCTGGGAACCACACTTGGAAAACCACTGCCCTAGACAGTAGAGACTTTTCTTTCAGCTAGCTCACACACTTCCCATTATCTTCTCTACTATGCTCTCAGAAACCAAAAGCAGTTGAACTAGGCTACAGACCATCTTTCCAAGTTCTGGTAAAAGATAATTTACTTAACTTTTAGGACAAATCTAATTTATTAGGCCTTAAGAAGTTGAGCTTTGTAGAGAAAGTATATACTTTGAAGTTAGGTAGCCTTAAATTAAAATTCCAATTCAGCCACTAACTAGCTCTACGGCCCCGGGCAAATCATCTGACTTCTTCTAGGCCCACTCGACTCATCTATGAAATCCAGACAATAATACTATCTAGCATGAAGCTGAACATTAGGAACACAGTACATACAAGACTTAGGATAGTGCCTGACACAAAGCTGTGGTGAGTATGTGCTGGCTATTGTTATGGCGTTACAGCCGCACATCTGTGTCAATTTGCAAAGACTCTTCGAATCACCTGACAATCAATCACCTCCCTGTAAGGAAAAATGTTTAAGTGGATCAGTTTACACATACACTAGGACATGTTTTTATAGCACTCAGCAGAAATTCTCTAACCATAACGAGATGATACACTTCAGGAAAAACTTAAAAGATTCGTTACAAGCTTCGGTGCAGTTAAAATAAAAAAGTACAACTAAGGGTAAAAGAAGACAATTGACAAAATGAAAAATACATTTGAAACATATCTGACGAAGTTTTAATGTCCTTACTCTACAGGACTTATCTCCTCATAAACCAAAGAGGTCAAAGGACATGAATAAGCAATGCATAAAAGTAATACAAATGATCAATAAACACAATGAAAAGATGTTCAATCTCACTAATATGGGAAGAAAACATATTATCTCACTTCTTGAGAAGAAAACATAAATCAGAAAAGAATTTCTCCTTTAAGAAGCGAAGTAGCTTTAGATTGGAAAATCCCTGGCCTGTTAAGTTAAAATCAAAGGTCTCAAATCAAATTGCCTTTTCCATATCCTACATTCACATCACTAGCACCCCAATCATTCTAGATCTGCAAAAAAAAATTTCAGTGAGGGGGAAAAAACCAGCTTTGTAGGACTTTCGAGATATGTTTTTCCTGCCAAAGCATCACCAAAGGAGGGCTGGCAGGATACAGATATTGTGGTATCCAAATTCAAAATGAAACAAGATTATCTGTAGACTATGTCCTTCAGCTCACTCATCTCTTACCAGCTAGATCCTATAAAATTGCCCTGATGATGGAGGCTAAAAATATGCTATACGCCCCCTACAAAGAAACCTATTCACTTTAAACTCAAAGGGAAAAAAAAACAAGTGGTCAATTAAGCCCAAGGAGGCTTCAAGTATTAGCCTGCTAGGAGTCATAATCTAGCAGGAGCAATTTACATATAGCACTTACCGTGTTACCAGACATTGTCCTATGAGCTTTACATATATTAACTCATTTGTTCATTGCTATAATAATCCTCTAACAATGTTATAGTTCCTATAACAATGAAGCCGTATAACAAAATACCTATAATGAGGTATTTTCTCCATTTCACAGATGAAGAAACTGAGGCACAGAGAAACAATCTGCCCAAGGTCACACAGTTAGTAACAGAGCCTAAATTCTAACAATATAATACCATCATCGAGTTACGTTTCCTTAAAAATTTTTCCAGGACTTAAAAAAAAAAATTGCCAGGACTGACATTTTATAGTGGGGATCAGAAAGCAAGAATCATATCACAGTATGTCTTTTATATACCCAGTTGGTACCTCACAGTGCTGAGCAAACCAGGGCTTAATAATCAGGTCTCAGTTCATGTACCAAGAAATGTTAGTTTTCCTTAGCACTAAGAACTTATTGATGGACTAGGGTAACCTATTTTAATAAGACTTAATGATCTGCATTTATCAAGCATTTATTATGTGCCAGGCACTTTGCTAAATGCTCTGTATTCATCCAATCATCTAATCCTATCCACCACACGAGGCAAATACCATGATCTGGTATTTTATTCATGATTTACTGAAGCTTAGAAAAGATACTCATCTGTATCATCTCGTAAACGGGAAAGCCAGGATTTAAACCCAGGTGGAGCTAATAATCCAAAAACCTTATTTCAGCTCATAGCTCCTATCTCTTCTGCCAAATTTAGAGATGCTAACAAGAATGGAAATGTTTGAATTTTCTCTTCACAGTCTCTAACAGATGGGCTTTCTTGGACCAACAATCAGTACCATGGGTTTATTTTAAGTTGTGGCTAAAAGGTGGCAAAGACTGTCCTTTGTTTTGTGCCTAAGAATGAAATTCATCTAAGAATGAAAGAAAAAAAAAAAAAACTTAACATTATAAGAATGAGATAAGCAATTCATCTAAACATTAATCTATAAATATGTAGCTGACAAGTTTTGGGGACAATTCAGTCTAATAACTATCCCTAATAAGTCAGGTCAATCAATTGTTAAAAAGGAGGAAGAATGGAAGATGCTGAGTGCCTTCTATACCAATGGCCCTTCTGACATGTTTTAGATGTCACCATACCTTGTACAGGACCCTGTTCAATTAAGTATGACGTATGACCCACGAACAGAGAATCTCTCAGCTGACTAAGAGCTGGTCTGGCACCAACAGGTCATTAAGTGAATCAATCAGATACTCTCCCTCGGAATGTGACTGTGAGCTTTAGTAATGAGAATGAGAGAGAACAGCACTCAGGCAGGGCTCCAGGAGGGAACACACACACACACACACACACACACACAATGAGAATGAGAGAGAACAGCACTCGGGCAGGGCTCCAGGAGGGAACACACACACACACACACACACACACACACACACACACACACACACACGAGATAGCTAACAGAGAGCAGCAGAAGCCCTGGTCACAGAGAAAGATTAGAAGATAAGAATCACTAACTCAGCAAGGAAAACCTGAACAGGGAACAGAGGCATCCATTTCTGAGGGGGCATGGAATCCTGGATGTATGGCTGATTCTTTTTACTGTAAGAACTGGCTGTGTCATTGTCTGATCTTCTGTAAATCCTTACTCACTTATTTAAAGGCAATCACAAGGTCTCTATTCCTTGCAACCAAAAAAATACCTAATACAGGGGAGGGAATGAAGAGGGAAAGAAAAAAAAATTGCTTATAGGGGTGCAGGCTACTGCTTTTATAAATACATTAATAGGAATACAAAGAAAAAAGATTACATGGAAAACAAGAATGCAAATGTGTCACCTCTAGGTCAACAAAACTGCGATGATCTAGTGCAAATCTTGACTGATTTTCCTTGCAGACAAGGCAAAAAACAAAAGAAAAAAATAGGCATTATTATATATATTATTTAACTCATATTTGCAGTGATGTATTAGATGGGGGCTATTGAGTGACATATGAATGTCCTCAACAGTAACGCCAAATGCAGCAGCAGAATGTATATAACTATTGCTGCTTATGATCTCCACTAACAAAGCAGAGACTTCTACTTCTAGGCATGATGAATGGGCCCACCTCCCATTGTAGGCAACTAGAAATTGGGCAAAATATATGAAACAACTGTTTTCAGACTGCTCAGAATTGTGATTCCTGACAGAAGGGAAACATTTGAGGTGAACCTAGAAGCATTTTGTGAGTCTCTGAGTCTATAACTTTTCAAAATAAAAAGTTTACAATGAAGGCAGCAAAACATAACATTTTGTAAATAAAAGCAGAGAGCAGCAAACCTGCACTATAAGAAACTAAAAATTCACCAGGAAAAAGGAAAATAACAGATGAAGAATCAAGGGCACTGAAAATGGTAAATATGTGAATAAACATACAAGACTTTTCCTCATTTAAAAAAATCCTTTTTTTTAAATTTTATTTACTTATTTGACAGAGAGAGATCACAAGTAGGCAGAGAGTCAGGCAGAGAGAGAGGGGGAAGCAGGCTCCCTGCTGAGCAGAGAGCCCGATGCGGGGCTCGATCCCAGGACCCTGAGATCATGACCTGAGCTGAAGGCAGAGGGGCTTTAACCCACTGAGCCACCCAGACACCCCTAGAAAAATCTTTAAAAGGTAACTGTTTAACTGTGTTGAAGGCTTATACATATATGTATATGTAAAATGTATAAAAATAATAGCATAAAAAACAGAATGGAGGGGTATCTGGCTGGCTCAGTCAGAAGAGTGACTTAAAATCTTTTTTTTTAAGATTTTATTTGACAGAGAGAGAGAGATCACAAATAGGCAGAGAGAGAGGGGGAAGCAGGCTCCCCGCCAAGCAGAGCCTAATTTGGGGCTTGAACCCAGGACCCTGAGATCATGACCTGAGCCGAAGGCAGAGGCTTTAACCCACTGAGCCACCCAGGTACCCCTAGAGCACTCAACTCTTGATCTTGGGGTCGTGAGTTTGAGCCCCACATCGAGTGTAGAGATTACTCAAATAAATAAACAAACTTAAAAAAAAAAAAAAAAACCAGAATGGAGATTTGGAAGTGTACTTTTATTAGGGCCTTATACGTTAAGTGGTGTATTATTTGAAGGTGGAATGGTAGGTTAAAGATCCATATTGTAAACAACAGAATCACAGTTTTCAAGGTGTGTTCAAGAGTCCCTCCACCCTCTTCTGAGGCTTTTAAAGTCAAAATTATTTTCACAACAACATTAAGATGTTATTTGTCCTTTTCACTTGCATTCTCTCAAGTGTACCGTGGAATTCTCAAGAGCTGTATGACATGATACATGATACATTATATGTGGTACAGAACCATATATAAGGATCTAACAGGCTTCTGTTAAGTCAGGCATTAACAGAGATTTGCAAAAATGTAAATCAATGCCATTCTTCTCAACAAATTCTCGGTTTTGTTTTTAAAAAGTTATTTTTAGGGGCGGCTGGGTGGTTCAGTTAAGCGTTGGGCTCTTGATCTCGGCTCAGGTCATGATCTCAGGGTTGTGAGATGGAGCCCTGTCTCCGGCTCTGCAATGGGTGTGAAGCCTGCTTAGGATTCTCTTTCCCTCACCCTCTGCCCCCACCCTCCGCTTAAAAAAAAAAAAAAAGTTATCTTTAGAGGCCCCTGGCTCGATCAGTCAGTGGAGCCTGACCCTCTTGATCTCCTGGTTTTGAGTTCAAGCCTGATGTTGCATGTAGAGATTACTTTTTTTAAAAAGTTATTTTTAATAAAAAACACATTATTTATGTTAACATGCAATGAGTTTATTTTTAAATATATTAATAAATATTTAAATAATTTTCAGTTCTAACTTTTAATATGATTGAGTATAGATAGATATAACCCACGCAAACAAAAACTTTGGGGTCCAAGGGGTGCCTGGGTGGCTCAGTGGGCTGAGGCCTTTGCCTTCGGCTCAGGTCAAGATCTCAGAGTCCTGGGATCAAGCCTCGCATCAGGCTCTCTGCTCAGCGGGGAGCCTGCTTTCCCTCCTCTCTGACAAATAAATAAATAAAATCTTAAAACAAAATAAAACAAAACAAAAAAAACTTTGGGGTCCTGAATTTCTAAGAGTGTAAATGGGTCCCGAGACCAAAAACTTTACAAACTACTACCCTAGAACAACCACTTAAAATAAAACAAAGAGGTATAGGTAATAAATCAAGCATGGAGATAAATGGAATACTAAAAACTATTAAAAAAAAAGACCATGGGGCTCCTGGTGGCTCAGTGGGTTAAAGCCTCTGCCTTCGGCTCAGGTCATGATCTCAGGGTCCTGGGATCGAGCCTTGCATCGGGCTCTCTGCTTGGCAAGGAGCCTGCTTCCCCTTCTCTCTCTGCCTGCCTCTGCCTACTTGTGATCTCTCTCTCTCTCTGTCAAATAAATAAAAATAAAAATCTAAAAAAAAAAAAAGACCAGGAAAAGATGAAAGAAGATACAAAGACCAGATAAGCAAATAAAAAATAAGTAATAAGATGGTAGATTTATTTATTTATTTATTTTTTTAAAAGATTATTTATTTATTTATTTATTAGGAAAGAGAGAGAGTGAGAGAGAGAAGGTCAGAGTGAGAAGCGGACTCCCCATGGAGCTGGGAGCCCGATGTGGGACTCGATCCCGGGACTCCGGGATCATGACCTGAGCTGAAGGCAGTCGCTCAACCAACTGCGCCACCCAGGGGCCCAAGATGGTAGATTTAAAACCAGCCATACTGGGGCACCTGGGTGGCTCAGTGGGTTAAAGCCTCTGCCTTTGGCTCAGGTCATGATCTCGGGGTCCTAGGATAGAGCCCTGAATCGGGCTCTCTGCTCAGTGGGAAGCCTGCTTCCCCCTCTCTCTCTCTGCCTGCTTCTCTGCCTACTTGTGATCTCTCTCTCTGTCAAATAAATAAATAAAATCTTTAAAAATAAATAAATAAAAAATAAAACCAGCCATACTGACTGGACTAACAAAACATTGAGATTTGTAAGACTGGAAAAAAGAAAAGCTAGACTCAATTATATAGTGTCTATAAGACATCCACTTAATTTTACTTTTTTTTTAGGGGGGGAGGGGCAAAGGGAGTGAAAGAGGAAGAGAACATCTTAAGTAGGCTCCACACCCAGCACCTGAGCCCAAGGAGAGGCTCCATCTCACAACCTTGAGATCATGACCTCAGCAGAAATCAAGGGTCGAACACTTTAACCAAGTGAGCCACCCGGGTGTCCCAAGACATCCACTTTAGAGCACAGAGATATGGATAGATTAAAAGTAAAAAGATTTAAAAAATGTATCATGTACACATGAAAAGAAGTGAAAAGAAGGCTGGAATGGCTACGTAAATATGAGACAAAGTAGACTCCCAAACAGAATATTACTAAGAATGTAAATACTCAGTGTTACTAAGAGTAAAAAAAAGTTCATAATGATAAAAGGGGTCAACTGGTCAAGAGGATATAATATTCCTAAAAGTGTCTGCATCCAATAGCAGAGTTGCAAAATACAAGAGGCAAAAACTGCCAGAAGTGAAAGGAGAAACAGGAAAATCCACAATTAGAGTGGAGATATGAGCACTCCTCTTTTAGTTAGAAAATCTGTAAGGATATAGAATTGGACACTACCAGCAACCTATAAAACCTCACTGAAATGTATAGAAAATCAGAATACACACTTCCAAGTGCACATGGAACATTCACCAAACAGACCATATGCTGGTCTATAAAAATAAGTCTCAGTACATTTGGAAGAATGGAACTCATACCGAGAATATTCTCTGACCACAAAAGAATTAAGCTAAAATAATAATTAGATGAAAACTCCCAAATTTTTGGAAATTAAGTAACACACTTCTAGATAACCCATAAGTCAAAGAAGTAATCACAAGGGAAACAGAAAATTGCTTTGAGCCAAAGGAAAATGAAAATGTATCAAGTCTGTGGGATGCACCTAAGCAGCACTTAAAGGAAAACCTGTGGCTTTAAACGCTTACAGAAGGGGCATGTGGGTGGCTCAGTCAGTTAAGTGTCAGCTTTTGGTTCAGGTCATGATCCCAGACTCCTGGGATTGGGCCCTGCATGGAGGTGGGGGGGATCCCCCATTCAGCCGGGACTCTGCTTCTTCCTCTGCCTTCCCCCCTTGTGCTCACGTGCACTCTCGCTCAAAATAAAATCTTAAAAAAAAAAAAAATGCTTACAGAAAACAGAAAGATCTCAGATCAGTGATATAACCTTCCACATTAAAAAGCTAGAAGAGCAAATTAAACCCAAAGTAGAAGAAAAGCAACAACAAAGTAGAGGGTGAAAAAATGTCATAGCCAAAAACAATATAGAAATATAAAACCAAAAATTTGCTTTGGGAGCAAAAAAAATCAGTAAAATTGATAAACCTTTAACTAGATTGTCCAAGAAAAGAAAAACAAATTACCCATATTAGAAATGAAACAGTGACCATCACTATAGATCCTATAGTAATTAAAGGAATAATAAAGGAACATTATGAATAACTTTATGCCAATAAAATAATAAACTTAGATAAAATGGGGAATTTCCTTGTAAGACACATATTATTGATATGGACTCAAAGATAAAGAAATTCTGAAAAAAATCTCCAGGGTTAGATGGCTTCACTGATAAATTCAATGTAACATTTAAAGGAAGAAATAATACCAATCCTACATAAACTGAAACACTTCCCTACTCATTGTATGAAGTCAGTACTACCGTGATACTTAGAGGACAATGCAAGAAAAACTAAAAATCAAAACTCATTATAAACAAGACAGTAAGACATAAAAACTATTAAAAATATTAGCACACCTGGGTGCCTGGGTGGCTCAGTTGGTTAGGCAACTGCCTTTGGCTCAGGTCATGATCCTGGAGTCCCAGGATTGAGTCCCACATCTCCCCCTGCTGAGTGGGGAGCCGGCTTCTCCCTCTGACCTCTCCCATCCCATGTTCTCTCTCTCTCTCAAATAAATAAGTAAAATATTAAAAAAATATAATAGCACACTTAAGGATAATTCAGTAAGGTCAGTGAGTGTATCCCAGGAATTGCAAGTTAGCCTAAGAGTCAAAAATCAATAACTGTAGGGGTGCCTGGGTGGCTCAGTGGGTTAAAGCCTCTGCCTTCAGTTAAGGTCATGATCTCAGGGTCCTGGGATAGAGCCCCGCATCAGGCTCTCTGCTCAGCAGGGAGCCTGCTTCCCCCTCTCTCTCTGCCTGCCTCTCTGCCTACTTGTGATCTCTCTGTCAAACAAACAAATAAATAAATAAAATCTTTTTAAAAAATCAATAACTATAATACACCAATTACAGAATAAGCTGAAATACCACATGACCTAAATAAATGCAGAAAATTCAACAGACAAAATTCACCACTCATTCATGATAAAAACTCTCGCCAAACTAAAAAAAGAAGGGGAATTCTTCACACATGATAAAGGGTATCAATGATAAACCTACAGCTAACATCACACTTAATGTACTGGAGGTCCTAGCCAGTGCAGCAAGGCAAGAAAAAGAAACAAAAGGCCTATAGATTGGAAAGGAAGAAATAAAACTATCCTTATTTGGAGATATTATCATGTTAACACAGAAAACCCTAAGGGATTTATTTAAAAAGTTACCAAAAGTATGAAAACCACAATGAGATATCACTTTATATCAGTCAGAATGGCTAGTATCAAAACAACAAAAAATAACAAGTATTAGTGAGGATGTGGAGAAAAGGGAAACTTTGTGGACTATTGCTGGGAATGTAAACTGGTGCAGCCACTATGGAAAACAGTATTGGAGGTTCCTCAAAAAATTAAAATTAGACATACCATATGATCCAGTAATTCCACTCCTGGGCATTTACCCAAAGAAAGCAAAAACACTAATTTGAAAATATATATGCACCCCTATGTTTATCGCAACATTATTTACAATGGCCAAGATATGGAAGCAACCTAATTGTCTATAATAGATGAATGGATAAAGAAGATGTGACTTTCTCTCTCAAATATTAGTTGGCCATAAAAAAGAATGAGATCTTCTCAATGGGGAAACACTGAGAGCTTCTCCCCTAAGATCAGGAACACGGCAGGGATGCCCACTATCCCCACTGCTATTCAACATAGTACTAGAAGACCTAGCCTCAGCAATCAGACAACAAAAAGAAATAAAAGGCATCCAAATTGGCAAAGAAGAAGTCAAACTCTCTTTCTCTGCAGATGATATGATACTTTATGTAGAAAACCCAAAAGACTCCACTCCAAGACTGCTAGAATTCATACAGGAATTCGGTAAAGTGTCAGGATATAAAATCAATGCACAGAAATCAGTTGCATTTCTATACACCAACAGCAAGACAGAAGAAAGAGAAATTAAGGAGTCGATCCCATTTACAATTGCACCCAAAACCATAAGATACCTAGGAATCAACCTAACCAAAGAGGCAAAGAATCTGTACTCAGAAAACTGTAAGTGCTCATGAAAGAAATTGAGGAAGACACAAAGAAAT